>CM037095.1:37328330-37928330 GCA_020916435.1 Oxytropis ochrocephala
AAAGCCATTTTTTCAACCGCCAGAAAATGCAAGCTTCAACTGGTCGGAAGAATGTGAGCATGCACTCCAAAGAGCCGCATACAAGACTGCATCACCCCCACCTCTCACAAAGACCAAGCAAGGTATACCCCTACTACTATATTTAGTCGCTTCCAAAGACGCCATAAAGGCGCTTCTAGTACAGAACAAGACGGATCCCGCTACAATATACTACGCCGCAGAATGTGGAGGGGAGCAGAGTCGAGATACCGTAAATAGAGAAGGCCGCCACGCAGCTTGTCCTCGCAAAGAAGAAAACTCAGCAAGATTTCCAAAGCTACTTCTGGTAGTGAAAACTCGATTTGGCCGATTCGCCAAGTCTTAGCAAAGCCGCATTTAGCTCGGGAGAATGGTAGCATGGTCTATAGAATTATCGTAGTTCGACATAAAGTATGTACTCAGTGGGCCCCATCAAAGCACAAAGTTCTCGCGGATTTTGTGGCGTAGTCGGTGGAGGCAGAGCACGAGGTCGCCCCAAGAGCCGACCCTTTGGACACTTTATGAGATGGATCCCTCTAACACAAGGAAGCAGTGCAGGATAACTTGTAAGGACCTGATGGCATCCTCATCGAGCACCGTGTTCAACTTCAAAGCTACAAACAACCAAAGTGAGTACGGCACTAATCGCCAGATGACCTCTGCACCCGACCCTGGCACAAACACCAAGGTGCGGAGTGACGACCCTCCTAGTAACCCAGACAGTTACCAACGCTTCAAACGCTAAAGATGAACTACTCAAAGAATATCGCAACAAGGTACAAGAACATAAGTCTAAATTTACATCCTTTCAACTAACCCATGTCCCTGTGGAACAAAATGGAAGAGCCGACATCTTGGCCAAACTAGCCAAGACTAAAAAGCTCCTGGCAACAACCACTCTATGATACAGAATCACTTCTCCTAACCCACTGGCTAAAAACACAGTCCTCTCAATCGAGGAGGAACCAGAGAGCTGGATGACCAATATAATTGCTTATTTGTAGGAGAACAGCTTGCAGCTTGCAAGAAAAGGAGGTGAAAAATTAGAGAAGATGGCCGCTAAGTACATTCTCATTGAGGCCTAACTATTCAAGAGGATTCTCCGCAGCCGCTCCTCAAATGCCCGGCCGGTGAGAAAGCCGAAAAAAGTCTTGAAAGAAATCCACTAAGGAGTTGTGCAAAGCCCACATAGAGGACAAGCCCTTGCAAAGAAAAACCCCAGAGTCGGCTACTATTGGCCGAGCCTCAAAAAGGACGCCATAGAATATGTGAAAAGTGTGACAAGTGCCAGCCACATGCCGCCATCCCAAGAGCTCCACCAACCAACCTTTCAGTTATAGTCTCCCATGGTCGCTTGTCTGATGGGAGTTGGATATCCTTGGTCCATTCGCCCATCACAGACAGTCGACACTTGCTCGTGGCCATCGACTACTTCTCCAAATGGATAGAGGTCGAGCCCATAACCACCATCTCGGCCAGCAGAGGGTGAAGAAATTCCCATCGCAAAGACTCATCTACCGCTTTGGTATTCCAGCCTACCATAGTAATGCATAATGGCACCCGCCTCACGTGACTCCAGAGCGTAACCCGCAGAAAATGGAACATCTACCAAGCCTTCACCTGGCCGAGCACCCCCTGCACTCAACGGCAAAGCCGAGGTCGCAAAACAAAGTCATACCGAATCTGACTCAAAAGAAACTCGATGAATCCAAAGGAGGACGGGGCGGAGGAGTTACCACTGTGCATGGTCGACAACACCACTCCGCAGCCTTCCACTCAGAGGCCCCTTTCTGGTATATACCAGCAATGACACCTCATCCCCATAGAGGTGCTGGAACCCAGCCCAAGGCGAGCCATCAAATGGGCCCTGCATGAAGCCTCCTCGTGGCAAACTTAGACTTGAGAGGAAGTAAGAGAGCCGGCAAAGGTGAAGGAGCAAGCGCAAAACAAATGAGCAAAGAAGGAAATACAACTCAAAGTACCGCCAAGGACTTTCAGAGCAAAGCGACCTAGTACTTCGTAAGATCTAGCCGCGGCTGCCGCGCACAGTAAATTATCAAGAAACCGGAAGGTCCGCTCAGAGTAAAAGAAGTCATCTGGCCAAGGAGCCTTCAAGTTGGAAAAGTTAGATGGAGGCAAGATCCTCGTTGCACCTCAAAAATCCTTTGAGGGACTTTTTCTTCGCACAACTTTGTTTTTAGAGTCGCCACCAATATTTTTTAAAGGTAAAACATTGAAAAAACCTTTTTCGGAAAAAGCAATGATCTCGTAACCATTAGATTTGGGTTCTGGGGTCTAGTTACGCATGGGGAAGGTATTAGCACTCCCACAACGCCCCTTCAAGAAGGGTTACCTTAATTAAATATGTGATTTATGAGTTGATTTGGAAAATGCTTTGTTTTTACCTTTTTTGTTTATGAGTGACTTAATGAAAAATCTTTAATTTTGCATTGATGGAGGGGGATCCACTCCTACGTATCTCCAGTGCGATGGAGAACTCAAAGCTACGTAGTTCTTGTTTTAGGAAAGGATTTTGTTTTTTTATCTTGTTTAATTGTGAAAATCGAGCTTTCATGATGATCAATTCGAGCAAAGGCTCCAAGTGACCAACATTAGCACTCCATTGTTAATAATCATGCAAGCAAAGGCTTCGCAAGACTAATAACAAAGTTTTTAATTTTAGTGAAAATCTTTAGAAAATTAGGTATTCACGGTGATCAATTGAGCAAAGGCTCCAAGTGACCACCACTAGTACCTCATTGTTAATAATCGCTGTAAGCAAAGGCTTCACGAGACTACTAACAAAGTTTGTAATTTTAGTGAAAATCTTTAGGAAAATTAGCATTCACTTGTGATCAATTGAGCAAAGGCTCCAAGTGACCACCACTAGTACCTCATTGTTAATAACGCGCAAGCAAAGGCTTCACGAGACTACTAACAAAGTTTGATTTTGAAGAAATAGGTTGGCAAGCATCCATATTATAATAACTAAATACAAAAATGCATCTTTAAGGAGAGGTGAGATAACGAAATTTGGGGGTACTAACAATAAATTTTTTTACATAAAATCGGTGGTGTGGATCTCACTGTCACAAGCACGATGAAAAAAACGAGTATTTTGAAAATATAGTATACTGTAGTTTACAACTCGAGTATCGCCTCTCAAGGATTCTTGTGTGATAATTAACCAACCGAAATCGGATTGGGGATGTTTGATTTAAAGTCCGATTCAACAAATGTAATAAATAGTTGATTAAAATAAGCGATTATAAAAATAAGTCAATCCATCGCTTTCGCCCATTAATCATCGTTTCTACCTTACCAATTCCTAAGCGCTTCGATCTCTATTCGTTAAATATCGATTGTCAAGCGCAAAAGATATATAACAGATTGGTATTCCTATATTCAATTAAGCAAACGGATTAACACAATCGTGAATTAAGCAAACACGAAGTTACTACGTAGTTTAACGACAAAGCTTAAGTAAACAACGACAAAGATCAGAATACAATCATGCGTAATTTAATCAAAACCATTCCATGAAATACACATTAAGCATATGAATATTCGTGAGAATAGAATTGAAAGAGAAACGAAATTGAATTGACAGAGTAAAACCTCAAAGCACGCTGAAACTTCTTACAAGATCAACTCTCAATGATTAGTTCTCCATGAAAGTTATTCAAGCAATCAAGTATTTTTTGTGAATAGTGAAAACGAGGAGGGTCAATCAGATCGCTGCTGCTAGGTTTTAAGGGAAAAACAAGGATTCCCTGCTCTAAACCAACGGGTCAAAAACATAAAAACCCGCCCAAAACTAAATATTTATTAAGTCTGGAACTTCAACGAATTATTTGAGACTCTTGCGCTCTGAATTGGCTTTTTGCTGCAACATGAAAGTTGTAGCTTTTTCTCTTGGCTTTTCAACGCATATTAGAGCGCCGTCGATCCGATACTCGCAGCTCCAGTTATGAATTTTTCCACAAAGCTGCTAAAGCTGAAAATAAAACACGAAAATCAAATTAAGCCAAAAATAAACTAAATTAGAAAACATTATAAAACATAAAAATAAACAAAGCAAAACATAAAAATGCTTAAGTAAAAACATGGAAGAACGCATCAAAATGCACCGATCAAATTCCCCACACTTGAACTTTTGCACCGAGCAAAAATAAAAATAAAAATAAAACTCAAAGAAACACACAAGCACCATGAGTTACTCATTCCGCCACGCACTTTTCTTCTGGCTAGGATTGTGTTGATAGGTACTAATCTTGCACACTAAGGGCATCAGATGAACACTAATCCACAATTGTGCAATCATGAGCCTCCCGAATACACAAACCATTCTCAACCATGTTATTATGCCTAAGTCTAACTTACCCGCCCTCATTTTTCCTCTTTTTCATTCCGCGCAATCACATTAAGCCCGTTATCTCCACACACCTATAGTAAGGCTATCGCCGGTTAGTGACTCGATCCTTTTGCATAGGGTTCTGGAATTAAATGGCATTACCCTTTGTTTACCCAATTGTAGTTATGATTGGACCGTAATCCACCCTACCAAGTTCAAGCACTGTAAGCCTCTCAACCAACTAACAATGGGAATCTCTCTTTTTTTTTTTTTTTTTTTTTTTTTTTTTTCTTGTGTAGGTTCTACGTCCGTTGGGTTAAGTGACCTGGTGAGGGTCACCAAACTTAGAAGGAGCATTCCTTTTTTTTTTTTTTTTTTTTTTTTTTTTTTTTTTTTTTTGAAAGATCACTCACTTATTTTCATCGGCTCCTTACATAGAGCATGTGTGAGATGGTGTCGATCGCAAAGATAAACTACTCAAGAGTCGCCGTGAGGGTGAGAGTTCAAGGCTATGTCATAATAAGGATTCAAATTAATTTCCATAAGGTGAGATTCACGGTGTTAAACGATACCGATCTTGTGAACTCTTCCCAAATCTCCACAACCTAAAACTCGATTAATCTATAGCCCAAAACTTTCAAAAATGCAATTTTTTTTTTTTTTTTTTTTTTTATAACCGAAAAACAAACAAAAACAACGAATAAAAGCAAAGAAAACAAATGATTCCTCCCCACACTTGAAACAAGCATTGTCCTCAATGAAAGGGCATAACTATTAAAGTAGAGAGAAGGACGTAAGCACTCCCCGATCAAGTAGCAAAGCAAATGGGTGCTTCCAAAGAAAGCTCCTCTATGTTGGCATCTTCAAAGCACCGAACTTTCATGGAATAGCTTTAGGCGCCGCCCATTGACCTTGAAAACTTTGTCAAGACTGCACTTTTAATCTCTACCGCACTACATGAGGGAAAACATTAGTAACAACAAACGCCAATCCATTTGGATCAAGTTTCCTACCATATGTTTAAGGCGGAATTAAACAAAGAAACCTCGTTGGCCCACGCAGAATTCCTTCCTAGAAATCATTTTATCATGGAAGTGCTTAGTTTTCTTTATAAATTCTAGAGCTTTCATAAGCCTCTAGCCAAGCTCTTCAAGTCGTTGTAATCGAGTTTTCTTTCAATACCGCTTGTTGCATCTCCAAATTACAACTTTTCACCGCCTAATAAGCACTGTTCTATCTCTACAGAAGGTGACATGCCTTACCAAAAACAAGCCGATAGGGAGACATCCCTATTCGTGTCTTCAAGGTCGTTTCTGAGCCCAAAGTGCGCCTTCTAGACGGCGCCCCAATTCTTTCTCGCTTGGTCGCACCATTTTCTAAAAACCTATTTGATCTCTCTGCTTGAAATCTCACTTGCCCATTAGTTTGTGGGTGATATGCAAGTGGAGATTTTGTGCACAACTCCATACTTCATGAGCAAAGCTTCCATGGTGCTAAGTTACGTAAACGAGTGCCTTGGTCACTTATGATAGCTCGCAGTATTCCAAACCCGCAAAAATATTAGACCGACAAAAACTGCAGAACAACTCTAGAATCATTAGTCCTAGTGGGGATAGCCTCTACCCACTTTGAAACATAATCAACAAAGAAGTAAAATGTAGAGAAAACCAAATGATATAGGAAAGTGGACCCATGAAGTCGATTCCCCATACATCAAATACCTCACGTAAAAGCATGGGTTGTCGAGGCATTTCACTCTTTTGCGAGTGATGGCAAGACTGCTATCCGACACTCTCTTACAAGTGCGTAAGTCTCATAAGCATCCTTAAAAACAACAATAATAGAACCCCGAGTCTAGGACTTTTCTTGCAGCCCTTTGAGGACCAAAGTGTCCTCGACTGAGATGCATGAGAAAATGCAAAATAGATTCAATCTCATACGGAACACATCTCCTAATTACTTGATCAACGCTAAACTTCCAAAGGTATGGATCATCCCAAACATAATATTTGGCACGCTTCTTGAGTTTTTGAATTTGTGGCCTGATGCACCGTAGGAAAAATACCAAAGAACAAGATAATTAACAATATCAAGATACCAAGGAGTAACTCCATGCATAAGTAAAGTCGCCATCAGAAAGTCATCCTCGAATGGGATAAGGATCTTCATCCCTTTCTATCCCGCCAAGTGATCACCACCAAGTTCTCACTCCACTTTTATCTTTAATCTCCACATTAAACTCAAGTAACAACATCCACCGAATCAATCTCGGCTTTCGCTCGCTTCTTCAACAAATATTTTAAAGTCGCATGGTCAGAGAAAACAACAACCTTGGAACCTAGCAAATATGATCCGAATTTATCAAGAGCAAAACAATAGCTAGAAGTTCCTTTTCGTGGTGGTGTAATTAGACTGTGCGTAATCTAAAGTCCTAGAAGCATAATAAATAATATGGGCAATTTTTGTCAACTTGTGCAAGGACAAACTTCAACAAAGATAGTTAGAGGCATCACACATGATCTCAAAAGGGAGGGTCCAATGGGGCCGGATGACGGAGCGAGGTCAATGCTTTCTTCAAGAAGTCAAACGCCGCTTTGCATTTGTCATCGGTTGAAAGTAACGCCATTCTTCAAAGAAGTTGACAACAAGAGCTATCTTGTCAAATCCTTAATGAAGCTACTCAGAAACCTCGCATGACCAAGAAAAGAACGAATCTCGCGAATGCAAGATGGATAAGGCAAGCAGTAGAAATCACATCAATCTTAGCAGGTCTACACGTAAATTCCTTTTCGTAAATTATGTGACCCAAAACAATTCCCCTGCTCAACCATAAAATGGCATTTTTCATAATTTAAAACAAGGTTAGTTTCGATGCATCTCTCCAAAACCATATTTAAACCGCCAAACATGCATCAAATGAAGAACCATAAACAAGTGAAATCATCCATAAACACTTCCATGCAATTTTCAATAAAATCAAGAAAATGCTAATCATGCATCGGCCGAAAGTGCCAGAGCATTGCAAAGACCAAAAGGCATCCTCCGTAAGCAAATGTACCGAACGGGCACGTAAAAGTAGTCTTTTCTTGATCTTCAGTGCAATATGAATTTGAAAGTAACCCAAAAGCCATCAAGAAAGCAATAATGTGATTTACCAAAGAAGTTCGCTCAAGCATTTGGTCAATGAACCAGTAAAGTGGAAGTGATCCTTCCTAGTAGCCCGTTCAATCTCCCGTAATCAATACAAACCTCCAAATTATTCTCAACTCTAGTAGGGACAAGTTCATTCTTTTCATTTTTTACCACCGTGGAGTCCGCATTTCTTAGGTACAACCTGCATCGGGCTTACCCATTTATCGCCGAGATAGGGTAAATAATACCGCTTGCAAGAGTTTGGTTACCTCTTTCTTCACGACATCGAGGATCAACTGATTAAGCCGCTTTGGGGCCGCCTTTATCGCTTTGCATCATCCTCTAGTAAAATCGCGGCATACACAAGGAAGGATCGATGCCTCGATGTCACTAATGTCCAACCAATTGCCTTCAGGCTTCTTCTTCAAACCCGCAAAAGTTTATTTTCCCGATCAAATCAAGCGGTAGAAGAGATAATAACAGGAGTTTTTCATCACTTCCCAAATATGCGATTTCGATTATCCCGAGTTGTTTCACTTCTAAGGATTCGGGGGTCGCTTTGGTGGATGGCGTGGTTTGGGGCAGCCGGGATGTCAAGAGCATCAATCGCATAAACAACTTCATAAACAACTTCATTGACAATAGCCTTCACCGTAGGGAAACATGTCACCGCAAGGCAAAGATCAATCTCAAAGACATACAACACAAAGGTTAGTTTCAAGACAATCAACACATGAATAAATATCATCAAACCTGTATAAGGATGGAAAATCCAAGTGATAACAATTCGTAACAAGTGTCCTCAACCAACTCGTAGATCAGCCTCAATATGAAAATGTAATGCTCTTCTGGGCGGGTATTTCATAGCATCAAAAATGTTAAACTTTGCAACAATGTCACCAAATTCCATGGACATGGTTCCATCATCAACATCAATTTTAGTTTTCGCTGCTTTCATGAACGGTCCGCCTAAAATGATGGGAGCCCCGCTTGACTTAGTTTCTCCTTCCATGTTTAGGATATAAAAATCAGCAGGAAAATTAAATCGTTAACTTGAACCGTAACATCTTCCACCACCCCCGCTGGGCGCGGTTGTTCTTCTGCTCGCCACCGGACGATCAAACATGTATGCCGCAAAGGACCAAGATTAAGGTTATTATAAATAGAAGTAGGCATAACATTAATGCCCGCCTCCTAAATCAAGCATGCAATTCTCAAATTTACTATCCCCGATGGTACAAGGAATAGCAAAAGTTCCCCGATCCTTCACAGGCAAGACCTCGAGTTGATGGTCAAACATTGTGCTCGCCTCGTAGCCTTTTCTTGCATGAAGGCTTGGGCTGAATAAAGGCAGAGATATTTCTTCCCAAGTTGACTCTTTCACTTCTTTTCATCTTCCTCTTGTTGGTACACAAATCTTTTAGAAACTTGGCGCATTTTTGGGAACCTGCTTAATTACATCAAGAAGCGAATGTTGACCGCAACTTTTCTCAAAACATCCAAGATCTCCTCTCTTTGTCTCCTCATCAATCCCTTTATTTTTCAAGACTCTCTATGGGAAAGGGACCGGTGGTGCATACTCTTCTGCTTATCTTTTCCACTTTCCACCACAAATGTAACAGGTTCAGTGAAGTTAAGGTGTTACCTCATTAGTTCTTTTATTTTTTTCTCGGGTCGGGCTGGTCTACAACTTTTCCCGATCTCAAGGAAATTGCACTCACATTAGCGCTCTAGGATTCAGCAAATCGTCGGGGCGTGAAGTTGGTTCGATCTGGGCTTGCCGCATGGCATTCATTGAAGTAGCAAGTCGCCCAATTTGTGTCCGCAAGGTCCGAACGCTAGAATCGGGCTTTGCCGAATCGAGATTGTTGACAGCCATTTGCTTGACAAGGTCCTCTAGTGAAGGTCCTAAGGTGCAGGGGTGGTCACTTGGGGAGGGTTTTGTTGTTGGTCGGATCGTTGGTTTCATATCGGGTTTGATGGTTCCTCCAATCGATGGTATTTGTTAGTCGATGCATCAGAACCCTTTCGATTGTTTCCTTGATTGTAAAGGCTCGCGATAAGCTTGAGGCAACCTGATTGACTCATCTTTCAAAATAGGACAAGTATCGGCCCGTGCTCGCATTTAAGTACAAATACCACACAAGTTTGTCGCTTGGTCTTACTCGCTACAACCGCTTCACCAAAGAAGTAAGCTCGCCAATTCTTGTTTCTAAAGCTTTGTTGGAAGAACCTCGATCTCGCTCACACCCTTGGTTTGATAGTATCGTTTCTAGTGGTGAATCGCTGGGAGTTGAGAGACATGTTCTCAATCAAGGCTTTAGCAAAGAACCGGAGTTTTATCAACAAGTTGCTCCACCGCTAGCAAAGATCAAGTATGTTTCTATCCATTGGTAACAAACCTTCATAGAAGTATCGATAAGTAATCGCTTGATGATCCGTGTTCGGGGACAATCGACACCAACCGCTTGAATCTCTCCCAAGACTCACCAATGACTCACCATCCTCGCTCTAATTCCACATATTTGTTTTCTCGATTGATGCAACTGAGGCAGAAAATATTTTTCTAAGAACACTCTTTTTAGAGCATTCCAATTTTGTGATAGAATTTGGTTCAAGGTAATATATCCAATCCTTTGCTGCACCTTGCAATGAGAATGGAAAGGCTCGAGTTTGATGTGATCTTCAATGATTCCTTCAGCCTCAATGGTGTAGAACACACAACCCGAAATTCCTTCAAATGCTTATGCGATCCTCACCGCAAGACCATGAAACTTTGGCAACAAGTGTATTAAACTGCATTTCAATTCAAATGGTGTATCACCTGAGGGTAATCAATACATAAACCATTATAGTTCACATCGTGGGTAGTAAATCGCTTTAGTGTTCTTTGTTCACCCATGTTATCAAAAACAAGTTCGTAATCGTAATCGATAACGTGGTGAACTAGTGCTAGTGTGATTTGCTCAGGGCGTGTGTGTAAGGTTCTCTCAACTTCGTGGATCCAAAGAAAACAAGTCGTAACAAATGCACCTAGTAGCCGTAACTAATGCAAAGAACAAACCAAAATGCCAACAATGTCCCTAAAGAGGCGTAAAACAAAATAAACAAAGGGATAAGACTAAAACAAATTCAGAAAAATACAAAAACACCAAATTTAATCTAATTAAGTGAAATAAGAATTATGAGAATTTTTTTGGAATTTTTCAAAACTATGAAAACAAGAAAAATTCATAAAAATAGAAGGAAGAGGAATTTGGCAATTTGAGGTCAGAGTCCCGTGAACTCATTCCATGAGTACGGACTAATGATCGCACGATTTTTCTCGCTCAGTTGCAAGAAACAGATTTTGAAACGGACACCATTTTCCCGAAAAACCGGATTTTTGACATCGAGCCGCTAAATTGCCAAAACAAAGGAGGAAGTAGGGTCTAAACGCAAGAGCACTAGACCTCGTGACTCTAAGATCGCTTATTAACAACAAGAATCCCCTTAACGGCGCTAATTTGATTCATTGTCGCGCACGGATCAAAAACGAGTATTTTGAAAATATAGTATACTGTGAGCGACAACTCGAGTATCGCTCTCAAGGATTCTTGTGTGATAATTAACCAACCGAAATCGGATTGGGGATGTTTGATTTAAAGTCCGATTCAACAAATGTAATAAATAGTTGATTAAAATAAGCGATTATAAAAATAAGTCAATCATCGCTTTCGCTTTCCGCTAATCACTCGTTTCTACCTTACCAACCCCTAAGCTGCTTCGATCTCTATTCGGTTAAATATCGATTGTCAAGTTAAAAAAGATATATAATGCATTGGTATTCCTATATTCGAATTAAGCAAACGGATTAACACAATCGTGAATTAAGCAAACATTTAGTTACTACGTAGTTTAACGACAAAGCTAAGTAAACAACGACAAAGATCGTGAATACAATCATGCTAATTTAATCAAAACCATTCCATGAAATACACATTAAGCATATGAATATTCAGAGAATAGAATTGAAAGAGAAACGAAATTGAATTGATAGAGTAAAACCTCAAAGCACGCTGGAAACTTCTTACAAGAGATCAACTCTCAATGATTAGTTCTCCATGAAAGTTATTCAAGCAATCAAGTATTTTTTGTGAATAGTGAAAAACGAGGAGGGTCAACAGTACGCGCTGCTGCTAGGTTTTAAGGAAAAACAAGGATTCCCCTGCTCTAAACCAACGGGTCAAAACATAAAAACCCGCCCAAAACTAAATATTTATTAAGTCTGGAACTTCAACGAATTATTTGAGACTCTTGCGCTCCGAATTGGCTTTTTGCTGCAACATGAAAGTTGTAGCTTTTTCTCTTGGCTTTTCAACGCATATTAGAGCGCGTCGATCCGATACTCGCAGCTCCAGTTATGAATTTTTCCGCGAAAGCTGCTAAAGCTGAAAATAAAACACGAAAATCAAATTAAGCCAAAAATAAACTAAATTAGAAAAACATTATAAAACATAAAAATAAACAAAGCAAAACATAAAAATGCTTAAGTAAAAACATGGAAGAACGTGCATCAAAATGCACTGATCAGGGTGCAGCCAAAACGTAATGGGAGTGTCATTTAACAATCAGGTGTAACAAGGGAAGGACTTAAAAAAACGGAGGCCCAATACCCAGCCCATATATGCTAAAACAAGAAAAGACCTAAGTGCCTTTCCTTTTCCAAGCGCCGTTCCCATCTCATAACAGAAAGAAATAGACCGCGCGAGAGAGAGAGAGAGAGAGAGAGAGAGAGAGAGAGAAGCGAACCAGAGAGTGGAACGGGAGGGAGAACGACGGTGCCTTCTACGGTGGTGATGACGGCGATGGTTTCGGTGGCGTGGTGGTTCGTGTGGTGGTGGTTTCGCGCGACGGAGAAAAGGAACGTAAAGCGCCGCTGCCGGAGATGTTGAGTCGCTTGGTGGCGTGGTGGTTCGCGTGGTGGTGGTTTCCACGCCGACGGTGGTTTCTGCCTCGTGAAGGATGTGGTGTCAGCGCGGTGGTGATTTCTGGCCTGCGGAAGGAGATAATGGTGAGGTGCGATATTGTTACCGTGGAATGTGTTTGTGTTCTGGTGAGTTTTTTTTTTTGCCGTGTTTGGTTGCTTGGTTATCGCTCTTCTCCTTCCCCGCTTTGTGCTTTTTTCCTTCTTCTGTATGTGTGTATTTGTTCTTGCTGTTTGTGTTTTCTCTGTGTGTTTCAGTGTATCTGTTGCTGTTCTCTGAGTTTGTTGTGTGTTTTTTTTTCTCTATTGTGTTTTTGTTCAGTGCTGCGTTTTTTTCTTCCCTTTTGTTGTTGCTAAAGGATGAATATATAGTAAGGCTTGCATAGGGTATTACAATGTCAAGTCAATTTTATCTGCATCTCAGTTTTGTGTTTTTCAAACATTTCACGTTTTGGTGTATAAAGTATTCTGATCAAATTTTCCTCCTCCCCAGCCAATTCAGCTGCCTAATTTCTTCTTTGGTGTATGTGTGCAGAGAAGAAAAACTGAAGGAAGAAGAGCCTTCCATTTGGAGCTTTGGGCATAGGCTGTTGCTGCTGCATATTTGTCTTATTTCTCTTGTCCTGCTGTTATGCTTGCTGCCATGTTGTATGCACAGTATATAGAGTAGCCTTCTTTTGACAAAAATGTTCATCATGTAGCTGTCCCTTTTATTTTACCATGTTTGTATTTTTCTTCCCTTAGTTGTAAGGTCACACACACATTTGAAATATTGTAACAATATCCTTTTTTAATATTTTCAGTTTTTTGTTCCTTTACATTTGACGCTAAATTGTAATACAAGAGACAATATAATGAATCTAATTATGTTTTCTTTATTTCCTATCTATCCTTGTCTAAATAGAATAAGTAACAAATAATAAACGCTCGTATACAATTAGAACTAACACGCCGACGTTGAGAATAAAACATGCGAAAGTTAGTTAAAACCATCACGCATGATAATATATGAGCACGATTTAAACATATTTTTGCCCCTTTTTTAAACAAGAAAATACAATTTTTATTTTCAACTAGTCGGACAAAATTAGGGTATGACAGCTGCCCCTCTTTATCTGGATTTTAACGAGGAATATGAATTGGCCGAAACATATTCCGAGGCAAAATAAGGATAAAGAATTCAGAAATTATACCAATTTTGTCCACTGGGAAATCGTAATTTCTTTTCTTTTTGTCTTTCTCTTTTTTTTTTTTTTTTTTTTTTTTCGAAAGATAGACACTTTCGTGTCGATGTAAAACAAGAAATGAACACCGACGTGCGCATTGCAAAAGGTAAAATGAGCACTTCGCGCGCATAAAGCGTAAAATGCCCAGCCGCCTAAAACTCGTAATCCTTAAACAAACTCTTGGTGAATCCGAAGTTTGCACGCGTGGCTTTGAGGAGCACGCCCCGGGAATCTCTCGTCTTTCGAGCGATCGGGGATCGCAAGTATCACCCGAATCGATATACGATCAATCTGTGTGTCCATCAGATCTAGGGCCGATACAACTATTCCGTTGAACCTCACATGGGCCGCGTCCATCGCGCTGCTCGTGACGCCGATGTGAGACCATGAATGTGGCGGAGCGCAGAACTCTGATAAGAGCGATTTGAACTCCAAACTGCAATGCACGCTTGAGCGCCGAACTGAAAAACATTTGGACTCCGAACTAAGGGAACATTTCGGAACCGAAAGCAGGATTAACACGTAAGTATTTATTCGCCATTGTACTCGCGGGTGAGATTTAACAAATGCATGCAAATGCCATGATTGCTTTTTGATGGGATGAATGTGATGTGATGCAGGAATTCCTTTTGCTTGCATGAATTTTTTTTTTTTTTCTATGTTTGATGAATGCAATGCATGAATTTTACTTGTCTATGTTTGATGAATGCAATGCATGAATTTTATTTGTTTTATTGCTCTTTTGCTCCTTTTCTAGTTTTTTTTTCGCTGGTTCGACCAAATCGTGGAGGCGCGGTAGTCGTCCATACTAGTGCGAGAGTCACGCCTCAGCCTTTTGAGAATTGCTTTGATGCGATCAGCACTTTTGTTTGATTCTTGTGAATTTACCTGATTGAAAGATCATTTCTTTTCTTATGATTTTCAAAAGTTTCGCAATGATTTTAATGCTTTGATTTATGCACATTTTCATAATTCATTTATCATCTATCATAAAACGTCGTTTTAAAGCACAAATGAAAAAGGAAGCAATGATAGAACAATAAACGGATGGAGTGGGAAATTTGGACTTTTTATTCATATGGAAATCTGACGCAAAAAGTCGCTACCGATCAAGAGAGTACATTGAGAATTTTGAAACTAAAAAGAAAACAAGAAAATGGACGCAATGCATCTTATGAGCGCTCTCGTTTTTGGAGTGTTGATGCCAATCAATCATACTTATATCTTTGATCACCCTTTATCCAAGCTTTTGGAGGTGTTGCTTGCCTCTTTTACTTTCTTAAGTCCAACATTCCCGACTTAATTTTTGCCTCGGATCGCTTTTTTGCGAAGTTTTCACCCACCGGTCGCTTCTTTTTTGCCTAGGCCGCCTCTTTCGGTTTTCAACCTAGCGAGCTAATTCTTGCTTGGCTCATCTTTTCTTTTCTTTTTTATTTTTCTCAGCGTAATATTTCTTGATCAATCTGAATTGATTGGGTTCCCGAAGTTCTTCACCATCCATGTTGGTGAGTATCAATGCACCTCCGTAAAAGGCTTTCTTTACCACATATGGTCCATCATAGTTAGGAGTCCATTTCCACGGGGTCACTCAATAGGCAGGATCTTCTCGAGCACAAGGTCTCCTCGTTGAATTTCTGGGACGAACCTTCTTGTCGAAAGTCGCTTTCATCCTTTGTCGATACAATTGTCCATGACACAAGGCAAAGCAATTCTTTTCTCCTCAATGAGATTCAACTGATCCAGACATTTGCTTGGACTCCATTCTCGCTTCTTCCAACTTGGTTTCCATCAAGACCGTAGGAGGGTATCTCAACTTCGATAGGAGGATCGCTTCCACCCATACACCAAAGAGAAAGGTGTTGCCCTCTGGCTGAAGTGCGACCGAGGTACGATACCCATGCAAAGCTTAAAGAAAGCATCTCATGCCAATCTTTGTAGGTTACTACCATCTTTTGCACAATCTTCTTGATGTTCTTATTGGTCGCCTCAACCGCCTGCTCATCTCTGGGACTCAGATGGAGAAGAATTATGATGTCGGATTTTGAAGTCTTCGTGATAACTCTTTCATCATCTTATCGCTCGTGTTGCCGCCATTATCTGTGATAATCTTATCCGAATCCCATAGCGACAAACCAGATCTCTCTTTACTTAATTTGGCAACCACAGAGCTAGTAATGCCGAGTATGGCAGCCTTCAACCCACTTAGTGAAGTAATCAATAGCGACTGTGATGAAGCGATGCCCATTCGACGCCTTAGGCTCGAGATAGACCTATGACGCCCATGCCCCACATTGAAAATGGCCAAGACGCAGTCAGACATTCAGTGGAAGCAGCGCACATGAATGTGATCGCCGAGATTTGACACTTATGACATTTTCTCACAAAGCTATAGCAACTGATTCCATTTTGCACCAATAATAGCCACTCTTAAGATTTTCTCGCCATAGTGTGCCCACTAGAATGAACTCCAAATGAGCCTTCATGGACTTCTTTCATGATTTTTGTTGCCTCTTCTTCCGTCACACACCTCAGAGGACCATATCATAATTCCTTTTGTATAGAACTTCACCGCTTAGAAAGAAATTCCTTGACAATCTTCTGAGGGTTCTCTTGTCATTCTCTCGATGCTCCGTGAGGGTACTGCTCAAGATGTACCGCTGATGTCATGATACTGTGGTTTGTTATTCGACTTCTTCCTCAATTGCCGCTGCAAAGAATGATGTGGCCGCAAATCTCGGCGTCAATCTCGATGTGTTAAGCTTTTGTCGCAGCTGATATTGAACATTGAAGACAAAGTGGCTAGTGCATCACCTAACCGATTCTCATTATGAGGAAGATGTCAAATGTGATTTCTCAAAAGGCTCAACCAACTTTAGAATGTAATCTCTGTAGTGGATCAACTTGGAGTCCTCGGTCTCCCAATCACCATTCACTTGGTGAATGACTAGAGTCGAATCTCCATACACATCAAGTCTTTTAACCTTCCAATCAATGGTTGCTCGGATACCAAGAATACATGCCTCATATTCTCGCAATATTATTGGTGACATAGAAGCTTAGTCCGACAGTTGAACGGATGAAGCGATTATCGTGGAAATCAGATCGCCTCTGCCCGCGTCCATACACGCTGAGGCACCATCAAACACCACTTCCATCTTTCATCTTCTCGGGATTTCTTCTTCAAACAAGGCCATGATACCTTCATCGGGAAGTCATATCGCATAGGCCGATAGTCTTCAATGGGCTGGTGTGCTGTGTACTCGCCAACGCACTACCTTTAATTGCTTTCTCGAGTGACATATAGGAGATCATATTCGATAATCGCATTTGCCAACGCAAGTCTCCCCGTAAGTGCGGGCTTTCAAGATGTACTTGATAGGATCCATTTTAGATACCAACCAAGTAGTGTGACTTAGCATGTACTCGCTCAAACGATGAGCGCCCAAGCTAAAGCACAACAAGTCTTTTCTAGCAATGAGTACCTTGTTTCACAACAATGAATTTCTTACTCAAGTAGTAAATGGCATGCTCTTTCTTCCTGCATTCATCGTGTCGCCTCTAACACACAACCCATTGAGTCGTCTAGCACGCTTAGGTACAAGATCAATGGTCCGCGGCACAGGAGGCATCAAGATAGGTGGATTCTCAAGATATTTCTTGATCTTTTCAAATGCTCTTTCGACAATTATCATTCCATTTGGTCTCCCGATTTTTGCACAATAATTTGAAGATCGTTCACAAGTTGGCGCCAACCGAATATAAACCTAGAGATGTAGTTCACTTTCCAAGAAAACCCCGAATCTCCTTTTTCTCGCTTTAGGAATTGGCATCTCAAGAATCGCACGCACCTTGTCCGGATCGATTTCTATCCCTTTTGGCCGATAATGAATCCCAACAACTTTCCCGATCGCACGCCAAAAGTACACTTGGCGTGATTTAACTGAGCTTGAATTTTTCAACCGCTCAAGAGCTTTTGCAAATTAATAATGTGTTCTCATCGCTTTAGACTTTGCGATCATATCGCCCACGCAGACCTCTATTTCTTTGTGCATCATGTCGCGGAAACAATGTGACCATAGCCCTTTGATAGGTAGCACCGGGCGTTTCTTCAACCCGAACGGCATGACTCAGAATAACGTTCCCCAAAGAGTTATGAAAGTTGTTTTCCATATCCTCGTGGAGCCATCTTGATCCGTTATACCTCAATACCCATCCATGAAGGAGAATGTTAACGCCGCTACCGCATCATCCACTAAGACATCAATACGGGTAGAGGAAAATTATCTTTGGGACTAGCACGATTCAGATCTCTATAATCAACGCACATTCTAACTTTCCCGCCCTTTTCTGAACCGCACAATATTAGCAACCCATTGTGGATACTTGGCTATCGCTAGAACCCGCTGGCTGTCGCTTTTTCACCTCATCTCTAATCTTTAAGCGACATTTCTCGCTTCATTCTTCTTAATTCTCGCGCACGAGGACATTCTCGCTTCGACCGAAGCAACTTATGTACCACTATGTCAAGATCTCAACCCCGCATATCCCCGATAAGTCCATGCGAAGACATCGACGTAGTCATGCAAGAGTTCGATTAACTTCTTGCGCCACTTTCTTTCATTGAGGTACCCACCTTTACTTCCTTCTTATCGCCCTCCTCGTGCCTAGGTTAATTATCTCAACGGATTCCCATGCGCCCAATAACCTTTTCCTCTTGTTCAACCATTCTCATCAATTATGGAGGGGTTTCCTCACCATCCTCAACATCCTCCTCACTGATTAACGAGGTGATCAAAATTAACATATGAACCGCTGGCATCATTATTCTCAAAGATATTCATTTTACATCCGTGATTTATGGAATAGAAAGGAATGAACAAGCAAAAAGAAACACAAGATGAAGACACATGACAATGAAAAGCAATTTTATTCATTCGAGAATCCAAAACAAACATTTTATTGATAGATGATATTCAAGGAAAACATGCATGCCCATATGAAATATTCTAAGGCCTCAAGGCAGAGCCAAAGAATTTACATTACAAAATCATTACTTTGGAATGAAAATAACAGTGGAAATCAATGATCTTCCAATTATCAAGCTCTTCATCTCGCAAAGATCGCGACGCACCAAGTCCGCACCTTCGCCTTCCACAACCGATTCTTCCTCAATGACGCCACCGACGGATCCAAAGATACCCGCGCCCCAAGCTCGGGGGAGGTTATAGATAGAACCTTCTTCAAGCTTGGTTTTCACCAAGCTTAGCTAGCCTCTTTTCTCGCTTTTCTCACCCATTCTCTTCTTATCACTGAAGTGGGCCAATATCCTAACCCACGCATATCCTTGTACTCTTGCAATCGCATCTGCGCTGTAATTCCTTGGTCGACTTTCCTAAACCCTTTCCAACTGGTAACCATTTTTCAAAGATGACCTGGCTACCATGATAGTGGCGTTAGATATCTTTGGTCCAGTAATGGGGCTTCTTCCCCACCTAAAGTGGCATTTGCAATTTCCAATGATCAAAGGCGATTCAAGTGACTTTTCCGCAAATTTCAATGTATCGAGGGGGACGGGGCTTGCTAATTAGGAACTCTTCTTCTCCACAAACGACTATCGCCTTATCGCCGACTACAAACTTAAGCCTTTCGTGGAGTGGATGAAGGAACAAATACGGCAAGAAGATGAATCCGTGGTCTCCCAAGAGACAATCGTATGATGATGCAATGTCCATGATCCAAAATTCACATAAAATACTTCGACCTATCTCGCACGGAACTCCATTTCTCCTATAACCTCTTTTTGGATCCGCCAAATGCCCCGACTAGTGTCGAGCTAGGTTTCATATACGCAACAGCCTACATTTAGTCTGCTCATAGTAGACTGGGCATGACATTCAAAGAGGATCCATTATCAATGAGGACCCGAGAGAGTGTATATTCACCACATCCGATCGAAATGTGAAGTGCCTCGACATGCCTTCCCTGGGGTGAACTCATCATCGCAAAGGTAATATAATTGATGCAACAATATTCCCTACGATGCCATCGAAATGGGTCAACAAAGTGATGTTCGGGCTACATGGGCTTCATTTAATACTTTCATTAGAGCCGCACGGTGGCCCGGGACCGAGCAAGAAGGACATGATAGAGATCTTTATGGAGTGTGGTGCAACTGGTCCACCACTTTGTAATTCGCTCCGCATGATCTTCAAAAATTCTGGTGGCCTCGCTCCGACACCTTCCTACTTTCCTTAGGCTCTGGGTTATACCCTTACCTTTGCGAATCTTTTCTCATCCTCCTTGGAGGGCCCCTTTCTCAGACTTCTGGGCGTAAACACGCCCGCTTCGTTACCCCACTACTCCTCGCAATATTGGTGACGCTAAGTGAAGTTTGAGATTTCTGAGCCTAAAATGGCACATCAGAATCCACGGGACTTTATTGTTCTTCCGCTAGAGCCGAAACAGACACTATTGCTATTCGGCTGGGAGCCGAAATGGGATCACAATAGTCTTTATTTTTCCACACCGAATTTCGATCGTATGGCACCTCAATAGTCTCTCGCACATCTCTACCCCATTCTCGATTGGAAGGTCGTAACATCCTCTTCTCTCCCCGCATACCCACCGGATAATGTGGCGGTCTCATCGATCCTCAGAACACCACCTTGAATGTTTCACATGCTCCCACACACAACCGACATTAGCACAAACTCCACAACCCATTCTAATAATCCCGCATTTGCACAATTCCGCATGAATGATTTCTAGGAGTCCGAATATCTTCTATCGATCCGATTAGGATTGCTCTTTCATATTCATGATTGCATTAGTGGCATGCTTCCCATGACCAGCAAATGTTAGTCGTGATATTTGGATCCTCCCGCTTGAAAGTTATGCCCTTGGTATCAATCGATCTTGCACCACAATTTTGAAGGCCTTGCAGCCTCCTCACAGCTGGTGTCCAATCGCTCTTCATGAAATGCACAAGTAACATTGGGATTGTAGCCTCTAAGTAGGGTGGCCGGACCGGTTTCATGGGTCCGTATTGATGAGGTTGTTTGTGGCAAGATAGTTGAAAAGGGCCGCATGGGATATAGGACGGGATCAAAGGTGGTCTGCTTTTTTGTCTTCGTAGTTTTTGTGGTAGTTGTTTCATGCGGGACGAGTTGGTTGCGCTTTGAGTGGGGACAGGATGTTTTGTGGTTGATAAGGTGAGCTTATGGTGATAGCGCTGGTTTCTCCTTCTTCTTCTTTCGGGAATCCGGGAATGACTTCGTGGGTGGTTGCATTTCATGAACTACGGGCAATCTTGCCGCTTCTCACCCATTTTCTAGCCTTTCACCGATGATTACCATGTCCGAGAAATTGGAAGATACGCCGATCAACCGATCATAGTATAACGGTGGCAAGGTGGTTTCCATGAACATGAAGACCGCTTCTTTCTCCAACAAAGGGGTGTTACTCGCGCAGCCCAAAGCCCTCCACCGCTGGGCATACTCCTTAATCGACTCATTATCTCTTTTCGCCATGCTCAGAATCGTGTTCTCGTCAAAGCGATATATCCGTATTGTATCGGTATCGTTCGAGGAAGGCATCACCAAGTCCTCCAACAATGTATACTGGATGGTTCTAGCCAGATATACCGCTGAGAGATGCCTCAAAGAAGGCTCTCTTGGAAATAATGGATCAAAGAACTTGTCATCATGAGAATGCGCACCATTTTTCTACAAAGACATGGTCGATGGCTTTTGTAGGCGTGTCATGCCTCTGAGATTTGTCAAAGTCGACACTTTGAATTTAGGAGGTAGAACCACATCGTGACGAGACACAGATCCCGAGCTTCTCTCGCTTCAGAGCTCAACCCTTCAATCATTCTTAAGCGCTCTTCTAACATATGATACCCGCCTCTAGCTTCGAGGAGTTTCAAACAGGATAGTTCGAGGAAAGCCATTCACACCGTGAGTGAGGATTACTCATCAACATTACGGCCGGGTTCACGTGGGTCACGTGAGTGAGTGGTATTCCTGTGGATTGATCCTCGAACTGGGATGGACCATAGCCGTGAATGAAAGCCAAACGGAATTCTCGCGATCAGTGGATCTCGAATTTGGGCCCGAGGCGCTCCTGCCTCCATTGTTTATACCGAGATGGGTTGGACTTGCTCGCAACCCTGTGGGGATTACTTCCTCGCATTAGCCTCGCCTCCCGGAGGGTGTATCCGGACGGGAGTCCCCAAGGCATTCTATGCATGACCGGTTGGCTCGATTGTTGGCCCTCAAGTATGAGCGAAGGTGACGGCCTCAAGGCTCTGGGGCGACAACAGCCTTCAAAGAGCGACAATGGGACTTTCACGGCAAAGGCTGCTCTCAAGGCTTGTAGTATTGCCATCATTTCGCCATTTGTGCTTCCATTGCCCCATTTTCGCTTCTCAACTCCCGATTCTCCCGAACCAATTGCTCGATCGGGAAACTCAAAGAAATGGGGTATCATGGTCCGATTCACCACTTCCTAGGTCTTCAATAATAGGACGGCCCGAAAGTCATTCTCGTTACCGCCATGAGCCTTGCTTTGCGCACGCAGTCGCATCGATGTTGGCGTAACCAAATTTTGCCTTTTTTCTATTGATGGAACACATTTTACGAGCGCGTAGAATCAAATAAATAAATGCAAATGCAATGCAATATGTATGATTTATGTTTGTTTTGGTGCCGTAAATCACAACACGACTGCCTTGTCATAAGCGTGTAAGTTTAAAGCTCTAACACTTCTTTTTTAATTAATTTTGGTTGAATGAGGTTGGAAGCAATAGCAAAACAAACACACTTTATTCAAAAGGAAAGAGTACTACAACTTCAAACTTGAACTAAAGCAAAGTATGCACTCAAATCAAAAGTACAATACCCCAAAGAAGATTACAACTTTTAAAAGAAAATTACAATTTCCTAAGGATTGTTACAATGTTCCAAAGTGAACTTCAAAGGCATATAGTTTTCAATTTCTCCTCCTCTTCCTCTTCTTGCTTTCACCGCCCCTTTGGCTTTCTCCATGAGTTCTTCTCATAGAATCTTGCAATACTCGACAAACTCGTACACCTTGGCCGGAGTGTTGAAAGGATTCATTTCTGCTTCAGCTTTCCTTAGCTTCTTGAGAACATACCTCACAGCCTGGTTAGCTAGCCCTACTAGCTTTGAAAATTTACTCTTCCAAAGCTGAATCTCATCCCTCAGCTCCTTGACAATCTCTTGGTCCTCTATTCTGCCAATTAAGGCCATGAAACGTTGCTCCCAATACCGGCTTTTTACTTGCACTTGCTCGTAAGAGTCCCTTAGGCATCTGAGATTCCTCTTCAATTCCTCTGACCTTCCTTGTTCAAACCCTAGAGCTTGTTGGTACTCTTTCAAGATTCCTGTGATAGACTCTTTGTCTTGCCTGATGCTTTCCATTTGGTTCCCCAACTCGAACTTCATCACTTGGAATTCTTTTCTTGACTTAACTAGTGCGTCTCTGACCATTTTCTCCTTCTCCCGCGACTTGTCATATAGTTCCCTCCATTCACGTGCTTCTGCCATAGCTTCGTTCATCTTTGAGGCACACCTCTTTACTTCCTCTTTAGCGCCTTTCAAATGCTTCTGAATATCCCTCTTGTTTTCTTCTTCTATTTCAAGTTTCTTGTTGGTCGCTTCAATACCGCGCCAAGAGCATTTTCATTCTCTAGCTTCCGCTTATCTTGCATCACTTTGCCCAATCTGTTTTGCAAGGCCCTCTTTCCTTCTTCCGCTTTGGATAATGCCAACTTAGCCTCTTCTAGCTCTTCAATGAGGGGAACTTGAGGTTCTGGTATTTGCTCTTCAAGCGATGGGCCCTTTTGGGTGAATGATCGAATTTCCTTAATCCTCTTTTCGAGCCATTGAGTGAAGGAGATAAAGAAGAGTCCTTTAGATAACTCACCTTTGCCTCTCCGCCTACTTGCTTTCCCAAGCTTGCAAAGACTCGCCAAGTAAGTCCTCGCCTTTGTGGATCCCCGCATGGAGGTAAAAACGAACAACATAGCTTCGGAGGGTGAGTCCCGTGATAGGTACCCGAGTTGCCTCAAGGTCAAAGACGGGTTATAATTAATGCATCCCCGTGTCCCCATGAGAGGAACATTCTCGAAACTACCACACCGAATATCACCGAGGGTTTATCCTCCCAACACTTGTGTGAGAACCATCGAATTTGAGAGCGCCGAGGTTCTTCTTCAAGGTATCTTTCCACCCCGAGGGCTCATAGTCTTCTGATTGCAACCCAAGGCATAGGAAAGCAAATCCCCAACATCACTTTTGTTAATGCACACATGATTGATCAACCAAGCGTATAGCACAGTGGAAGGAACAACACATCTTATCCTTTCTGAACTCATGATGGCGGGTGAAGGCACGATAGGTCTCGGCGAGAATAGCTGAACCGGATTGATGGGACCTTTCGTGATTCTTGAAAGCTAAGAACACACCCACAAAGCTAGCTTTCATCTATATGTTTCTCAACTGAGGAAAAGAACAATTCAAGATGGTCAAAGCTAGTACTTGCTTGAAAGAAACCCAATCCTTTGAAACTACATAGCTAGACATCAAACTCTCAAGTACTTTGAGGAAACCTGTGATATATTGTTACGCTTTAACCTTGTGGGACCGCACCTTTTCCACGCTGATTTGTAACAAGGAAGCAAACTTCTCATCCGAATAGATCGCTCGAGCATCGTAAGGTCTAGCCTCCCGAGCGATCAAAACCTGTAATCTTCTCATACTCCTCAGTGGTAGGTGCCATTTGGAAGTTCTTGAAAAGAAAACACCTGATCTCTAATCATAGAACCAACACAGGCAATGATGGCACTCTCTTGTACTTCTAATCAGAATAACTCATGGATGTTCCCATAAGTCTTGTCGGGCGACGTAAGCTCAATAGACCTAATAAGGAAGCATACTCCTTCAAACTAGTTACATCAATCTTCTTTACAATTGGGAACCTTGAATTGAATGCGCTTTTGCTTTTGCTTCCATATTGCTTTACACACCTATGACAAGATTCAAGTTGTTATGTTGTGATCTCTCGCAAACAAACTTTAATGCATGAAAATGCAAATGACGAAAGTTTTTTTTTTTTTTTTAAAATTTTGTTAGATGCAAATGCAAGTGGTGCAAATGATGTGAATGCGAAATGATATGTTATTTACATGGAAAATGGTAACAAAATGAGGTTATTGGTGGTACTTTGAACATTTTCAACGATACACGCTACATGCCACCCCATATAGGTATTTACAAGGGGAAAAGAAAAAGATACTTTCTACAATTTTCAAATAGAGTTTGAGAAAAGGAATGCCTAAGCTTAATGCAACAAACAAGGGCGTGCCCCCGTGTCCTACAAAGGGTGGGAATCCTAGGGTCTAAAGTCGATTTAAAAGGGTAATCCTCCCATGTAGGTTCTAATCACTTCCTCACAATGGCAACCAAGAGTTAAAGTCCCTCTCACGATGACACTCACAATCATAGAAAGCTATCGAAAGTGCGAGGCATCATGACAGAGCGCACTCTGGGCGAACTTTCATGAGAGCCATACATGCACAAAGGTCTACGAATGGCGCTCACTAATCGCTCCCACTCTCCTAGGTTTTTGTTCGCACCTTGGGTTTTAGGCCCCACTCAATGCTCACAAGCATAGGTGTGAAGTGTGTGTCGAGGCACAACACCTAGAAATAACTACCCTTCCCCACCGCAAGAAAAACCAGAGCAGCCTGCATAATGTGTCATCTACCCTAAGGTTCAACATGCATACATCATTTCAATATACAAACCAATCTAAGAAGCCTACAATAATTACACGCATTGCTTACAAAGAAAGGGAGCTAAGAAGAGGACTGTTTCTAAAATATAACAAACAAATGACATAAGGAATAAAACAAAAGTAAGAAGAATGGAGGTAAGAAAAAAGCATATTAAATCAGCAAGGCAAATCACACATTCAATTAATCGGCTTTGACCCACTTAAAAAAAATGTCCCCAGCAGAGTCGCCAGCTGTTGCACCTCGAAAAATCCTTGGAGGGACTTTTCTTCGCACAACTTTGTTTTTAGAGTCGCCACCAATATTTTTTAAAGGTAAAACATTGAAAAACCTTTTTCGGAAAGCAATGATCTCAGAACCATTAGATTTGGGTTCGGGGGTCTAGTTACGTATGGGGAAGGTATTAGCACCCCACAACGTCCCTTCGAAAAAGGGTTACCTTAATTAAATATGTGATTTGCAGAGTTGATTTGGAAAAATGCTTTGTTTTTACCTTTTTTTGTTTATGATTGACTTAATGAAAAATCTTTAATTTTGCGCTGATGGAGGGGATCCACTCCTACGATCTCCAGTGCGATGGAGAACTCAAAGCTACGTAGTTCTTGTTTTAGGAAAGGATTTTGTTTTTTATCTTGTTTAATTGTGAAAATCGAGCTTTCATGATGATCAATTGAGCAAAGGCTCCAAGTGACCAACATTAGCACTCCATTGTTAATAATCATGCAAGCAAAGGCTTCGCAAGACTAATAACAAAGTTTTTAATTTTAGTGAAAATCTTTAGGAAAATTAGGTATTCACGGTGATCAATCGAGCAAAGGCTCCAAGTGACCACCACTAGTACCTCATTGTTAATAATCGCGTAAGCAAAGGCTTCACGAGACTACTAACAAAGTTTGTAATTTTAGTGAAAATCTTTAGGAAAATTAGGCATTCACGGTGATCAATTGAGCAAAGGCTCCAAGTGACCACCACTAGTACCTCATTGTTAATAATCGCGCAAGCAAAGGCTTCACGAGACTACTAACAAAGTTTGATTTTGAAGAAATAGGTTGGCAAGCATCCATATTATAATAACTAAATACAAAAATGCATCTTTAAGGAGAGGTGAGATAACTAAATTGGGGGTACTAACAATAATTTTTTTTACATAAAACCGTGGGGTGCAAATGCAAAACGAATGGGAGTGTCATTTAACAATCAGGTGTAACAAGGGAAGGACTTAAAAAAACGGAGGCCCAATACCCAGCCCATATATGCTAAAACAAGAAAAGACCTAAGTGCCTTTCCTTTTCCAAGCGCTGTTCCCATCTCATAACAGAAAGAAATAGACCGCGAGAGAGAGAGAGAGAGAGAGAGAGAGAGAGAGAGAGAGCTTAACCAGAGTGGAACGGGAGGGAGAACGACGGTGCCTTCTACGGTGGTGATGACGGCGATGGTTTCGGTGGCGTGGTGGTTCGCGTGGTGGTGGTTTCGCGCGACGGAGAAAAGGAACGAAAGCGCGTCGTTGGAGATGTTGAGTCGTTTGGTGGCGTGGTGGTTCGCGTGGTGGTGGTTTCCACGCCGACGGTGGTTTCTGGGCCGCGTGAAGGACGTGGTGTTGGCGCGCGTGGTGATTTCTGCCTCGTGAAGGAGATAATGGTGAGGTGCGATATTGTTACCGTGGAATGTGTTTGTGGTTCGTGTGAGTTTTTTTTTGCCGTGGTTTGGTTGTTTGTTATCGCTCTTCTCCTTCCCGCTTTGTGCTTTTTCCTTCTTCCGATGTGTGTATTTGTTCTTGTTGTTTGTGTTTTCTCCCAGGTGTTTCAAAGGTATCTCATGGTCGTTTCTCTCGAGTTTGTTGTGTGTTTTTTTTCTATTGTGTTTTTGTTCAAGGTCGCGTTTTTTTCTTCCCTCTTGTTGTTGCTAAAGGATGAATATATAGTAAGGCTTGCATAGGTATTACAATGTCAAGTCAATTTTCTCTCGTGATCTCGCTTTGTGTTTTTCAAACATTTCACGCTTTGGTGTATAAAGTATTCTCGATCAAATTTTCTCCTCCCCACCCAATTCAAACCGCCTAATTTCTTCTTTGGTGTGTGTGTGCAGAGAAGAAAAATCAAGGAAGAAGAGCCTTCCATTTGGAGCTTTGGGCATAGGTCGTTGTCACGTGATATTTGTCTTATTTCTCTTGTCCCCGTCAGTATGCTTGCCGCCATGTTGTATGCACAAGATATAGAGTAGCCTTCTTTTGACAAAAATGTTCATCATGTAGTCGTCCCTTTTATTTTACCATGTTTGTATTTTTCTTCCCTTAGTTGTAAGGTCACGCACACATTTGAAATATTGTAACAATATCCTTTTTAATATTTTCGCTTTTTGTTCCTTTACATTTGACGCTAAATTGTAATACAAGAGACAATATAATGAATCTAATTATGTTTTCTTTATTTCCTATCTATCCTTGTCTAAATAGAATAAGTAACAAATAATAAACGCCAGATACAATTAGAACTAACACGCTGTGACGTGAGAATAAAACATGCGAAAGTTAGTTAAAACCATCACGCATGATAATATATGAGCACGATTTAAACATATTTTTGCCCTTTTTTAAACAAGAAAATACAATTTTTATTTTCAACTAGCTCTGACAAAATTAGTGGTATGACAATCCCGAGGTCCTCGAATGCAGCCCAACCTCCCGCTTTACTACGCTTGAAATCAAGTTACTAATCATCTGGCTCATCATCACCCATCACTCACTTCATGTAACATTTGTATGTGGCACTATAAAAGCCCCAAATGTACTTCATCTTCATTATGAATAAAGAGAACCGATTTTCAAAGCATTTTCAAAGCAACAATTATTTTTCCAAGCAAAGCAACACAACAAATCTAATTCAAGGTCAAAACAAGAATGCGCCACAATAACAAAGTCCCGATAGGCAAGCGACCGAGCAACGCCTCGATGTTGCCCTCGGGCGATGAAGACTAAAGTCCTCGACAGAGAGAGGGCGGCCGACGAGCCACGCCCCACTGGCACACCCGCCGGTTCGACGGGCCTTCGCCACCGAAACCGAAATGGAGCTTACATCGATAAAGCAAAGTAATCGCTGCCGACGCCAACACGCTGGTGCGATGGAAGAGTTTTTCAAGGTGCAGCGATGCTAGCGCGCCGCCGACGGATCAACGTGTCCCAGATCGAGAAGAGCCCATTAAACCCAAGACCCGACAGTGTAGATCGCCTTAGAGCCGAAATACAGCCTCGGGCACCAACAAGGCCGCAAACAAAACCTAGAAACTAACACCGAGGTAAAACAAGACGCCCGATTAAAAAGCGCACTCAACCAGAAACTAAAACCAAGTAATACGAGACGCTATAACTAAAAAGCGCACCAACCGGAAAAATAAACCGAGGTAATATGAAACAATCAAGAGGAAAGGTTGCAATCAAAGAAGCGCAAAAACAGCTGAGCAAAGTAAACATAACAAAGAATCAAAGGAAAGCAAGAAGAAATTATACAAGGCCCAACGCAATCATTCAAAAAGCCGTAATAAAAACAAAGGAGAAACTAGGAAGCAGGAGGAGGATCTTCGCCATGGACATCACCGTCCGCCAAAATTCGCCCCACACCTAAAGATCTCGGACAACAACTCATCAACTTTGCCAAAATCGACTCAAGGCGCCATCGCCACACTCCCGACAAATTTCTTCTAAGAACCTCTTCATCAACAAGCTCGCCATCCACCACAACCTTTGTCGATCAAGCCGCCCGCGGTCGACTTCAGAAATATGGCCTCAACCGATCCAAATACCGTTAAAGCCTGGCCGAAACTTTCAAAGAACAGAGGCCTTCACCTCGCCAATAAGCAAAGAACTAAGTCCCCGCTACAGTGCAAGTTGGGAAACAAGTCCCAAATTCCTTTCGAGCACTCCGCTGTCAAGTAGCGCTTCAAAGATGTGCCGCTCCAACTCTTTTTGCCCACTTTCTCCAAGGACTCCCAACTTCTTCTTCTCAGCAATCAACTCTGACACCTTCTCCTCGAGCCGCCGCTTCTCCAGTCCCACTTAACCAACTCTTGTTCCAAACGGCTCTTTTCAACCTTACAGCCTCCAACTCCCCCGCTTTCTTCCAAGCCGCTCTTTTCGACCAACGCCGGCAGCTAGCTTTGTTAAAAGCATCCTCGCAGCGTGAGCAAGCACCGAGGCATAATGGCCATAGGTCTTCACCGCCACCAACGCTTTGCCGAATCCCAGAGTGGCCACCTTCTCCACATCGCCGCACAAAGCAAGAACATTGAGAATGTAATTCAAAGGATACCCGAATCAAAGGTCGACCGAATAGCTCGCTTTTACAGTTCGCTTACCTCTTCCAAGACTTCAAAGACGCCTTCCAAGAAGTATCAATAACCCCTCCCCACGCCGCGCAAACCGATCTCAACAAAGAAGACTCAATTGGCCGCTTCTTCGCACGGGATTCTCCGGGAAGCGGAGGAGGACGAGGACTACTTGTACTCGAGCATTCGTTGCACCTTCCGACACCAGAGGCGATTGCAAAACCTTCACGACTTCTTAGTAACAGGAGAGCCTCACTGTAAGAGGACTCACCCAAAATCGGTGAGGAGAAGTGCCCTGAGCGCCTCGCTTCTTCTTCCGCTCTCCCGACACTTCTTATGCTCAAAGAACGCTAAGGGTAGACATCCCAAAACCACCGAAAGGAGAAGCAATTGTCAAAAAAAAACGGGGAAGTATGCCCAGAGGATTACTTAAATAGTCAATCAACGATTCTGGCCATCCACTAAGCCCAACAACAGTGGAAGATTTCAAAGATACCCGAGGACTTAACCCACCCATCTAGCCGATCCACTGCGCTTTTCAACCGAACTCAAGACTCCTTCTCTCAACAGTAAAACTTATCCAGTGGTGCCTCGCCCAACTCAAAGGAAACCGCTCACACCAACCTCACAACCAAAGAATAGTGGACACTTCTACCCCGAGACAAACGGAACCAAGAATGCTTAAAATGCTTGTAACTACTTTTGTACAAAGCCATAAGAGGACGGCACTGATGATTGCATAAAGACACCCACCTTATCGGGTCCTTCACCGACGAGCTAAGAAGTACAAAACTTGCGTGCCGAGACCTCCTCCCAAGGCACTCACAAAGGATCTCAAGGCCCTCATACGGGCCCACCTGCTGGGATGCAACAAGGCTTGAGCCACATGAAGCATCTTCAACACCTAGCAAGAAAAGCGGGAGAAAGGCAATCGAACCCCAAGTGCTCAAACTGTGTCCGTAAGCGTAAGTATACACATCATTCCCTAACGCATTCATCTCAAACAGCCTTCCTCCAAGGGAGACAGACTAGCCGTGGTCGCTTCCTCATCCATTGTGGTGACATAGCATCCGCCGAACGCCAACAAGCGGAGGCCTCTGCAAGTGAGCTCGAGTACGAGTCAAGCACCTCTTGATCTACCCAAGAAATCCCCTCACTCCCGCATCGCTCGCCGCTAGGACTCTCATCTTCTGGCCATGACAGATAAATCACCCGGCCCCCTGGAATCGTAATGGGAACCATCATATAAAGGTCGCCTACTTCCCTTACCACTCTGGCGAACATCACAAGAATGAACAATACCCACATTCGAGGGAAGCAAAGACACTGGGATTAGGACACCTATACTCAGAGGTCACCTCACTCTCACTATCACTACTTATTTCAACTATCGAGACCATCTCTATTTTGCAGAAACAAACGCAAGCAAATACAAAATTTCAAAGAGAAGGCAGTAAAAGAAAATAAGAAAAGCCACAAAGCAAGAGGATAATGCGAGGAACCACGCACCTTAAAGCATGAAATCGAGTAGCCACAAACACCACCAAAGGGAGAGAAGGCACGCAGAGAGCATCGAGAGGAGAAATGCAAAGACAATAGCGTAAACGTAAGAGGAAATGAAACAGTAAAGGAAATTAGGTAAAGAGACACGAAGTGTAAGACCCTTTCGAGCAAAGACGATCCAACGGCTAAAAACCCACCAATAAAATCAACGGTGGAGATTCAAACGGTTCAAATCCCAGCGACACGCGGTCCCGCCCCAACGGAGCACTTAGAAGACGCGACAGCTCCCAAGAACGCCATGATAACACCTCCCGCCAAAAATCAAATCAATCAAGTGCCACGCCACATCGCACAATCAATCAGTGTATCGCCACGGGCCGCCGGCCAAAGAGAAGGCGCTAAGAACCGCGAATGCCATTCCGCTAAGAATAAGTTCGAGAACGTAAAGACGCGACGGCCGCAGACAGAAAGCAGGTTTTGACAACCGAGAACAACAATAAAAGTGGAAGGTTTCGCATTTAATTAAGTCTGCTTTATTTTCAATACAACATTGCATTACATTTGATACGCAAAATTACATTACATTTGATAAGCAACATTACATTACATTACAATGACAAAGACAAATCCAAAATCATCACAAGAGAATGAGCTACTAATATACACCGGGTGACGACACCCTTTTTGCAGTACCACCAAACTTTGAAGTATCTCCGACGAAGCTCCTCGCTCGCTTGCGCGATCCGATGTTCGAATCGCCCAGAAGCGTAAACAGAGGGCGACCCCCTCTCGCACCAAAGGCAACACCAAGGCCCACTCGAGGATTGCCACCAATTATGACGAGACTCGACAAGCTACCGAGGTGTCACCTTCCATGAACGGCCGGCGAATGCTCCGCCGATCGCTTTTGAGTCTTCCGAACAACTCCAAAGATTCAGAGGTAAAGCCACCGCAAAAAGAAAAGAGCCAGAGTTCACGAAGATCAATAACCTCGCTGAGCCTCTCGACAACCCCCACGCACTGCGATAGATGGGGTTGTTCAAAAGACTCAAAGGAGGGACGAAATCTCACCATAGGAGAGCATGTGCAACCAAGCCGTGGATACCAAAGCAACAAGAAACCCCTATTTATACAAGTGGAAGAGCAAAACTCCTAGGAGTTATGATTATGGCGTAACGAAACCCATGGAGTCAAAATCGACCAAGTCAAAGAAAACACACTTACGAGGCAAACAGAAACCCACGCGAGTCAAAACCGACCGGGTCAAAGCGGAGCACAAAAACCCACACAGACTGACTGTAACCCAAGACGCTAAAGGCAAACGAGGCCAAATCACCTTAACGCACGAGACGAGGGACTACGGAACCGAGGATAAATCAAGGATACTTAGAACGCCGCGACAAAGTGCTCGCCGCGAGAGGATCGTGGTTCCCACCGACCACCCAGAAGGCTCTTCTGATATGACACGCCCTAGCCGATCATCCGGGCTCCAAGACGAAGACCAAGTCCTCGTGATCCTCATCACCGGCTTCCGCAAGAACGCATCAAGGCCGACACACCTGACCACCTCCCAATCGTAGGTCGACGCTCTAAAGCGGCCTTACCAAAGTGAAGCCCTTCCAGATATATTATGCAAGCCCGAGAATCTCGCTAAGATCTCGGGCATTCATGTACCATTATGAGCATTTATGACGATTGTAATATAAATATATGTCCAAGAGGCCAATGAAGGGGGACGAATATTTTACTTCTCACATACTACATTCTCGTGTTCTCGCTAAACCCTACTCGAGGAATAGTGAGGAACAATATCTAAAAAAATTATTCCCTGCTGCCTTTTCTTTTGATGTTTTAAGATATGACGCTTAATAAGAAAACAATAAATAGGTAATGCTTAAACTAAAATACCCTTATTTATCATCTTTGTTTTTCACAATTTTACTTGGGTAAATTCACATTCATCATTTACTTGTAGAGATAAATAGTATTGGTATATGTGTTTATTAAAAATTAATTTGTAATTATTTATTAATTTATTAAGGGTATTGTTGGAAAAAATTGGTTAAAATAGTCTTGATATTGTAAAATATCACTAGAAAAGAAACAAAATTTTGAGGCTAAAATATCAAAGGAAAGGAACGGATGAAGTAATAATTAATCCATTACAAATGTTTTTTACCTCGTGGAACACGTATCATTATTATACAGTTATTCCAAGCTTAATTTATTCACTTCTTCACGCCGAAAAGCGCCAGATGTAATAATCAACAGAAATACTATCAATAACCAAATGGCTTCCACCGAGTCTCTTCCTCTTCAAGACCGAGTCGCAATCGTCACTGGCTCGTCTCTCGGAATCGGTCGCGAAGTCGCTCTCCACCTGAGTTCACTCGGCGCCCGAATCGTCATCAATCACTCCTCTTCCAACTCCGCGCCAGCCGTCTCCCTTGCCGCCGACATCAACGCCGCCACCAGTGCTACTCAACCACGAGCCATCGTTGTCCGCGCCGATATCTCCGATCCGGCTCAGGTACAGTCTCTCTTCGACTCAGCCGAGCGCGCCTTCAACTCAGCGGTTCATATCCTTGTCAACTCTGCTGGAACCCTAGACAGCAGTTATCCCTCTGTCGCTGACACCACTACAGAAAGCTTCGACCGCGTTTTCGCTGTGAACGCGCGTGGTGCGTTTCTGTGCGCGCGTGAGGCGGCAAATCGATTAAAGCGCGGCGGAGGAGGGAGGATTATACTTTTATCATCGTCGCAGGTGGCGGCGCTGAGGCCAGGATTCGCCGCTTATACCGCTGCAAAAGCTGCGGTTGAGGCAATGACGAAGATTCTGGCAAAGGAGTTGAAGGGAACGGGGATTACTGCAAATTGTGTGGCGCCAGGGCCAATTGCGACGGAGCTGTTCTTCAGAGGGAGATCGGAGGAGCAGGTTAAGAAGATTATCGATGAATCGCCGTTAGGAAGGCTTGGAGAGACTAAAGATGTTGCTCCTTTGGTAGGGTTTTTGGCTTCTGATGCTGGTGAATGGGTTAATGGTCAAATTATCCGTGTTAATGGTGGTTATGTTTAAAAATAAGGTTAGGTTTACCTTTATTTAAAATTAAAACCTTGAATTTGTTAGGTTACCAAGTGATCAAACTTGGTTTAAGTTTTTTATATCCTTGAAATCAAGTTCTCAAATCAAATAATTGATGTTTTGGGAATATTATATTGACATCAAATTGGAATTATTAAGAGTATGGTGATGAATTTTATAAAATGTACATTTGTTGTGTTGTGATTTGAGAACTTGATAACATGAATATAAGGAATTTGATGCAAGTTTTGTTTGTTCTTAGATTATTTTTACATCAAGTTGCCATTATTAAGAGTATGGTGATGAATTTAGAAAATGTACATTTGTTGTGTTATTTTAGAACTTGATAACATGAATATAAGGAACTTGATGTAAGTTTTGTTTGTCCTTGTGCTCCTTGAAATATTGTTCTCTTGTTTTGATTGACCTGTTGCAAATATCAATGATCTCATGAATTGTGATATAAACTGTATTTTTTGTTGAATAATGAGGACTCTTGCAACTTATGCTATTCTAAGATGAGTATTCTGAAGTTAACTCTTGGTCTGTGTTTAGAATTTTAGGAACCCTGGGTTGTTTAGCAACTTTGATTGAGAATCAAAATCTATGGTTGTATAGGAAGCCCGATTTTCAATAATGGAACTGTAAAAGAGCTTGGTTCAATTTCAAAGCCTTCAGGGTTAGTTACTATAGTCATATGAGGAATGTAAAACACATTTTCTATTATAGAAAGTTAAAGAGTATGTTAAAATTAGAACATGTTACCATTTCTCAAGTTTCATTTGAATGCACCAAACTTTAAGCTTATGAGATGTGTAGTTCTTGTCTGTATGACTGTATCTAGTGGTGTTTGGTTCATTACTGGTGGATGCATAAGTACTTACGAAGCATGAGAGCTTATGGAAACGCCATCTCACACAGCTTCTTGAAAAACTGAGTTGCCGAAATGAGTTCCAGCTTACATTAGAAGCTGTTTTATGAAATATTTTGTAGAAAAATGGTCTTGCTTAAGTTCAAGTTACAGTTCACGGTCACTAATGGATCCACAAGATGTTTCAAAAACTGCTTATAAGACGGTTCAACAGGGCTAGGGTTTAAACGCTGAAGAATATTGTTGTCATCAACTGTCACACAGCCTTTACTAGTTTTTCCGTTGCGATCTGTGTGATGTATTTTCTTGGAACCATTTTGTCACCCTGGGTCTGTATTTTCTATCTGGGATTCCAAAATTGATGTCCTCTTTATATTCTTTACCGGTGTTATCAAATCCGATACGATCGTGTATCGTTAGGCCCATTTTCCGAATCGCAGATCCTATCGTATCGTGATCGTAAGATACATGAACAAAAAATATATAACATTTTTGAGTAAATCCAAGTAGCATTAGTATAAAACATGAACTTCAAAGTAATTCAAATCATAAATAAACATAACTATAAAGAAGAGAAGCGAATAAAGAAAGGGTTTTTCCAGAGAATAAGGAGATGAAGAGTGTTTTTCCAGAGAAGAAGAGGTGAAGAGGGGTTTTTCGATTGTACTGCAACGGTTACAGTGAGAGTACTAATTTGGGAAGGAGTAAAATAAGGGGTCAGATCTTCTGCGTAAAACAGCGTTTTACAGTTAGTGAGAAAGTCAAAATGCTACGTTTCATTAAACCTGTGTTTCCTTTTCGAACCCTTGACCAAAACACAGCGTTTCATTAAACTCATCCTCCAAACGCTGCGTTTCACTCATCTTCCCCACCTACACCCAAAATATGTGAAATTAACACAGAAAGAAACCCTAAAACCCAAGTTGCAGAGAAGCGGTTGCGAGATCCGACCCGGTTGAAACTTGTTTCAGAATCGTACGCGACGCCACTAAATCGCGATTCATACGATTCCGGAACGATTCATGCGATTCTTGGAGCGATTCAGGTCACAAAACGAGACACACTACGATTTGCATCGTTCTCCTCCGCTTTTGAATCAGATCGCGATTCAAATCGTACGATTTGTGTGATACTAACTACCATGTTCTTTACATTGTTTTCTAGCAAGAATTCCTAGAACAATTAATGATATTTTGAAAGTGCTTGTTATAGCTGCAAAGAAATAAATGCTATAGTGCTAAACTAATACCTGGATTTTACTTGTTGACTGAACTGAAAAGCTCTATTGATATTTATAATTAGTAGTGTGATTAGAAATACACAATTTTGTTCACGAAGAATAGGAAATATGTAAAATATCTGTTTGTATGGTTAAATGAAAATATAATCGTTGTATTGAAATGAATCCGAACTTTGATTAAATGCATAGAAAATGTCCATTTGTTGATTTGTGATTTGAGAACTTGGTAACATGAATATAAGGAATTTGATTCAAGTTTTGTTTGTTCTTCGATTATTTTGCCGTTGCGATCTGTGTGATGTATTTTCGTGGAACCATTTTGTCACCCTGGGTTTGTTTTTTCTATCTGGGATTCCAAAATTGATGCCCTCTTTATATTCTTTACATTGTTTTCTAGCAACCATTCCTAGAACAATTAATGATATTTTGATAGTTCTTGTTATAGCTGCAAAGAAACAAATCCTATAGTGCTAAACTGGTACCTGGATTTACTTGTTGTCTGAAAAGCTCTATTGAGATTTATAATTAGTAGTGTGATTAGAAATACACAATTTTGTTCAGAAGAATAAGAAATATGTAAAATTTCTGTTAATATGGTTAAATGAAACTATAATCCTTGTATCGAAATGAATCCGAACTTTGATTAAATGCATAGAAAATGTACATTTGTTGATTTGTGATTTGAGAACTTGGTAACATGAATATAAGGAATTTGATGCAAGTTTTGTTTGTTCTTAGATTATTTTTACATCAAATTGGAATTATTAAGAGTATGGTGATGAATTTTAGAACATGTACATCTGTTGTTTTGTGATTTGAGAACTTGATAACATGAATATAATAAAATTTGATGTAAGTTTTGTTTGTTCTTAGAGTATTATTACATGAAATCGCCATTATTAAGAGTATGGTGATTTTGTCAAAAAAAAAAAGAGGAGTATGGATGGTGATGAATTTAGAAAATGTACATTTGATGTTTTGTGATTTTAAAACTTGGTAACATGAATATAAGGAATGTGATGTAAGTTGTTTGTCTTTAGAAAGTGTGCTGCTTGAAATATTGTTTTCTTGTTTTGATTGACCTGTTGTAAATATCAATGATCTCATGAATTGTGATATAAACTGTATTTTTTGTTGAGTAGAGAGGATTCTTGCAACTTATGCTATTCTAAGATGAGTATTCTGAATTTGTTTGAGTTCCATCGAAAGGGAAAACATCAAGGTGGTGTTAGAATTTAACTATGTTTAGAATTTAACTATGTTTAGAATTTTCAATAATGGAACTGTAAAAGAGCTTGGTTCAATTTCAAAGCCTTCAGGGTTAGTTACTATAGTCATATGAGGAATGTTAAAACACATTTTCTATTATAGAAAGTTAAAGAGTATGTTAAAAATAGAACATGTTACCATTTCTCAAGTTTCATTTGAATGCACCAAACTTTAAGCTTATGAGATGTGTAGTTCTTGTCTGTATCTAGTGGTGTTTGGTTCATTACTGATGGATGCATAAGTACTTACCAAGCATGAGAGCTTATGGAAAAGCTATCTCACACAGCTTCTTGAAAAATTGAGCTGCCGAAATGAGTTCCAGCTAACATTAGAAGCTGTTTTATGAAATATTTTGTAGAAAAATGGTCTTAAGTGCAAGTTGCAGGTTATGACCACTAATTGATCCACAAGATGTTTCAGAGACTGCTTATAAGAAGGTTCAACGAGGCTAGGGTTTAAATGTTGAAGAATATTGTTGTCATCAACTGTCACACAGCCTTTTCTGCTTTTGTCGCTATGCGATCTGTGTGATGTATTTTCCTGGAACCGTTGTGTCACCCCCCAGGTCATTATTTTCTATTTGAGATTTCAAATTTGATGTCTGCTTTATATTCTTTACATTGTTTTCTGGCAAGCTGTTACTGTTAGGTCTGATTAGTTGTGGTTGTTATGGGGCTTAGGGCTTAATTTGCTAGTTAGTTACAATTAGTTCAATTAGTTAATCATGTTGTGGAGTTGGTTAGTTGGTTAGTAAGGGCATGTGCCTATAAATTTGTGTATCAAAGATATCTATGGTTATTTATTTATCAATTTGTGTTTGATACACAAATTTTCATCTTGCGCATCTCCTCAAGTTGTAATACAACAGCTTCACGTCCTTTCTTCAAGTTTCCACAACACTTTGGCTCAAACTGAGGTCAATACCAATGGAAGCTTGTTAATTGAAATGTTTTCCTAGGATCAATTTGTGCTTCATAATCAGAAATTTCATGTTGAAGTTGTGCTCTACTCCGTTTCGCTTCATCCACTTTGGGTAATGTTCCCCTCATGATTGTTAATTTCCAAATATGATGGTCTCTCTGATAAGACAAAGAAGCATTTGTTTGAGAAAAGTGATTGTGCTAATCAAATTCATAAAGCAGCCAGCCATGACAATAAATAGTATTGTTCTTGCTGAGATGGATATTCGAGATACATGTATGGCAAATCTTCCTAAAGTTAGATAGTTTCCTATGTTTATGTTTAAAGTAACATTCAAGGAATTAATCTGCTTAGAGCATCTGGCTTTAATTGTTAAGTTTCACACACAATCAATCTAACCCACGTAAAAAAATGAGTTGTTATTAATGGTCACTCTGAGTTTAACTTGTTTGATCGTTAATAATGATTGTAGTTTTCGAATGGGCTATTGGCGATGACCACTCTAAGTTTACTGTTTTCATTATCATAACGCCATTCAATTTTCAAAAATATTTCAAATTAAAAACACCAACACATAAATATTTTCTACCCAAGAACTACGTAACCTTTGATTCTCTACCTCGAGATACGTAGGAACAGATGGCGGCCCACATCTGTCAAGTGCAATAATAAAAAAACCTTTTTTAGGCTTTTTCTAAAATATTTCCTTGTTAGTTCTTCAACAAAAATACCAAAACAATCAATTTTTATGAAGTCTTTTGCTATTTATTTAAGTATTTAAAAAGGGAAATAAATATTTACAAAGTTAATTTTGTTTTGCACAACTAATCATAGGTAGGGGTGGAAATAGGCTCTGCCGCTTAACAAGGCCTACTACCACCTTACACACAGACAACCTTTTTGAAAACAGATAGCGCCAAGACTTTTTCAAAAGTCTATTTAGCTAAATAAAAGCACTATGCAGCCATCGAAAAGCCTTTTAGTTTATCAGCAGCTTTCTATTTAAATGAATATAACTAATTTTTTTAATTACTAATATTATTTTGTATTGAATTTTGTATTTTGTGTTAAGTCATCACTTGACTAACATTTTTTGTTAGTTTAAACATTTTAACTAACATCAATTTTTGACATAGTTGAAGTTATTATTATAAAATAGAATTTTAATAGGTAACCTTTGTCGAAAGGATGTTGTGGGGTGCTAATACCTTCTCTACGCATAATCGACTCCTGAACTCAAAATCTGGTTTTCGAGACCATTTTCTTTTTAAAGGGATTTTTCAATGTTTTCCTTTATAACTAAATATTGGTGGCGACTTGCACGAGAGATCCTCTCGGATTTTTCAGGTGCAACACAAACCATTTGAAACCAAATCTTTTCTGGAAAAACAGAGGAAGGGCATTAAGAACAATTAAACTATTCTGTATACGATTAACATAAAATGCTCCTGAATTAAATTCATACCAGCGGTTGTTTACCGAAAATCACAGTAAACAAATAGCAATGGACAATATACTAAATTGGTGATTCTATTTGCAATCCAAAAAATTTGTGATTCTATTTGCTATGTTTCCCACACAAATGAGAAAATAGGGACTCTCACATGTGTGGTGGAGTGGTTAATGGAAGATCTCGTTCAAGGCTATGTAACACCCCTTTTCTATTCGGTAAATTTAACGCAGAAATCAGAGTTTTCAAAAACATTTTCTAATATACACCCTCAAGGGATGCTACACTCACACCAATAAATGCATTCAAGAACTGATAATAAAATTCACCACATAAGGTTTAGCGTGATACATAGCACGTCATAAATGGGACGAACCCCAAAAACACTTGTTTAGTCTACATACAGTAGTTCATTCACCATACAGCGAAATATAGGATAATCATGACATTACCAAAATAAAATCCGGCTGCATAAGTAATTAAATCAACTAAGAAAACTAATGTTCGTTTCCCCCCTGAGTGCTACGTATCAGAGCAACGACACCGACTCAACTCGAAAGGTAGACAAGCCTTCACTCCCTATCACCTGGACGTTACCAACATAGGGGTAACATTCAAACAGAAGGGGTGAGATATCTAACAATATAATGGCATGTATGATAAGCAATATGCTAGGGTTTCGGCAACCAACTACTACTCAACAACAACATCAGCATACAACAGCATCATTTATCCATTCAAATTTATCAGCACATAGATTCAACACATATAAGCATTATCAAACACCTCATGTGCATAAAACGAGCAATACAACACCGATAGCTTAGGATACCCGAACCCCACATACAAATCCCTCATACACACCGTTATAAGGTCAGGACACAACAACATCAATATACAAACACCAAGGAACATCACCAATGATATGAATAAATGCATGAGATGCAACCCACACCAACGGGCATATGCATGTGGTACCATTCATCACCAAGTTTGAGCATAGCTCGAAGGCCGAAGCCTTATATCACCAAGTTTGAGCATAGCTCGAAGGCCGAAGCCTTATATCACCATATAATGCATATGCGTTGCATGCGACACCATGAACAATGCAGCAGAAACAATCAACAATCATGGTCAGGTAATTGACACCACAACACCAACAACAAAAAATGGTCATAGACCCATCACCTATCACCTTAGCCAATAAAATAGGCATATCACCGGTATATAACATCGCCAACTGGTCAAAGACCCATCATCACCAAATTTATTCATTAAAAGAGGCACATCGCTTGTTATAGCCTCATCACTAACACCAAAAGCACCAAACACACAAACACCCATAGGACAATCAATTATTTAATCCGCAACATCAACAACCACCAACACCGAGAACACCAATAAGTTTATCAAGTCGATGACAACGACAATTTTATGACACCGAGAAATGCAACACTGGGCGCTACATAGTCTGTAAATCGCGCGCCAAAGAGCAACACGTAACGCATCACAAAGACCAGCAGTGCAGAAACACAGAAGATGACGCCTAGTGGCAACACAGGTTCACACAGTACGACATCACCATATCACAACATTGAACCATACAGCACAAAACATAGAAAACTGGCGCCTGGTGGCAACACAGCAACCCTGGGCGCACAAAACACAACAAACTGGCGCCTGGTGGCAACACAGCCACCCTGGGCGCAACACACACAACAACACGTCATTTAGGCATTTCATCAAACAGATTATAGGCATCAACTTCAATTAAGCATCATCTAGGCATCAAACGTCATGTAGGCATTTCATCAAACATCTCATAGGCATCACTTCAATCAAGCATCATATGGGCATCAAACTCAATCAAATATCACATAAGCATTCCATCAACCATCATACAAGCATCCAATTCAATCAAGAACATCATAGGTCCTAGTTCCCCCACATAACACCCATCATATACCCTATTATAGAGATAGAACCCCACCCTTATCTGGGATTATAGACGCAACTCTTTCTCCTAACGAAGCTCTTCGATTCCCCAACTACGGCAACTCTCCTTAGATTGTAAGTTGAGAAGATTCACTTTCGTTCTCGCCTCTCTTGGTTTCTAACTCAGCAACTGCTCTCCTATCGAAGCCCTTTGCGATACGAAGAGAACGCAACAAACCGCGTCAAAAACGGAGAGCTCTAGAGACAAAGTTATGCTCAGAAGGGTGAAAAAGGTGAAAATGACCCAAATCTGCGCTGAAACACAATAAATAGCGCAGACTGGCGCGCGACGCGCCACTCACGCGCGATAGGCGCACCAACAGATAGTGAACGCAGAGAACTGGCGCGCGACAGGCGCGCCAATAGACAGTGAAGCACAGGGACTGGCGCGCGACAGGCGCGCCAACAGACAGGGAAAGCTGGGAACTGGCGCGCGGCGCGCCACTCACACGCGACCTGCGCGCCAACAGGAAGGAAACACTTGGATTTGGCGCGCGACGTGCCACTCGCGCGCGAACCGATTTCTAACTCAACAACCACCTATGAACATCAATTTTAATCATTTCTACCATGGTTCCCACACCCATAAATCTCCAATTTCTTCAATAATTCTACCAAATCAACTCAAAATAAATTTTAATAAAATCGGGGCGTTACATGCATAACCTTAAACCACACTTAATATGAGACGGAAGGAGTATATATTAATATGGAGACATGTAAGTGGTGAAAATATAGTGACTATACACGTGTTGATGTTTTGCAGGTGGCATGCATTGTGTGTTTTAATCGATGGTTCATGCAATAAGTTTTTATGATTGGTTGTGGTTAAGAAGCCAACAATTGGAAAAAAAATTGGAGTTGCACCAAAAAATCTTTCGCGGGTGAAATTAAATCCCTAGGCCAAGCCGCATAAGGTATTAGATTCCAAGTTATGAGTAAATGCATGTGCAATTTGGGGCAGTGATGGGTAGTAGAGCTTTGGGGAAGCTAGGTTGTTGAATGTATGATTTAATGTTTAACTTGCTTGATTTTGATTAATTGCCAAAGTTGAAATTTATGAAATTGATTCCAATTGATGCATAATTTGTGTGTTATGACAGTGTTGTTATGATCTTTATGAGTGTGAAGTGATTTAGGTTGATTTTAGTTGATTGAGGGAAGTTGGTAGTCAAAGAAAGGAGATGAAACTCATGAAATAGTTTAAAATTTATGTGCAGAGTTGGGCGCCCAACGCCCACACTCGAGACGCCTAGCGCCTAGCCACTGTCACTCATCGCCAGGCACCCCTTTCGAATTTCAAGTTGCAAAATTGGTTGGTATTTTCTCCTTGTTTTGAGTCCTAATATCTTTTAATCCTAAACTTAACCCAAACACTTTGTTTCTGCTATAATCATTTGATTGCTTGTATACCATGAATTTAGGTTCTTATATGATGAATTACACCCCAATTTTGATTAGTTGTTATATGAATTCTATTGCGCTAAGTGTATGGTTAAGTAATTAAAAACTGTATAGTTTATTAACGGGAGAGCATACACAATATAATGGTAATTTGATGGACTTGGTGTTCCGTTAAGGTTTTACTAACCAATGAATTAATGAATAATGTTAAATGGGGTGACGACCTCTATGTTAGTATACTAGGGGAGGGAAGTCATGAGCCCATAACCTTTATGTTTTGTGGTTTTTACAGAGAAACAAAGGGAATCAAAAGCAAGAAAACATGATTAGTCGGTGCCCTCTATGTTGTATTTGGAAGATCTTGAAGACCTAGCTATTTGCTTATGTAGTTTCCCTATTTTGTTGTACTTAGATATTATGACTTAGACTATGTTAAAAGTTGTATATTGCTTCCCTTATCTTTATGTGGATGTTGAACAATAGGATGAGAGGGTCTGAAACTTTAACTCTATGTGGTTTATGTAGTTCATTTTGAGAACTTATGGTATATGAGTGTTTATGCGTTTGAGTTCTTCATCACATTTTAGTTTGTTCAATGTCCTAAAATAGAGATTTTACTCTGATGTATGCTTCTATATTTTTTTAGATAAGTTGTATGCTTCTATGTGTATTTTCTAGGGTGTTACAATGGCGATACTTCCAACGCAAAAACAAAATTTGGTGAAAGTTCCTTCAAGGTTTATGAGTGAAGCAACGTCGAGAAGAGCTAGAAGAGGGGCTTCAAATTCTAATATTGGAAACTTGAATAGTGGTGATTTGTAGAAAACAATTATTAAGAAGGTTAATTCAGTTACTGGACATAATAAGAATTCTAAGTCTCAATGGGTTTTGTTGTTTGCGAGAACAGAGATTTCGAGCCCTGTTAAGGTTAAAGGTGTCGAAAAACTCCTCACTTTTTGTTTTGATCTTTCTAAGAGTAAGAAACATCTTGTTCTTAATTCACCACTGATTTTGGAAATTCTGATGATGTTCATAAACTTTGTTTGCTTAATAACATGTTCACAATTAGAGAATGCAAAGATTTCTTCTCAGGCTTAGTAGACCGGGCTAACAAACTCAGACCCGAACTGTTGGAGGCATATCCGACCTAAAGGACACATCACCAAGACAACTGTCCACTTAGAGCTCAGAATGATGACACGTAGCCTGGACAAAGGACACACGGTAGCCTTGAACATATAGCCGAACTAGCCATTGGAGAATCGACCTGGAGAATCCAATAACTGGCAATGACAGTTGAAGGCTCCTCAGCTACATAATGAAGAACTCAGTATATGGAAAGGACATCAGATAAACGCACACAGACACTTACTCTTGTATGAACATGGCTTCAATATGTATCTGATTCCTTATTAATATATTCATCTTTTATTTGAGAACATTTGGCGCCCACCGAGGAGCCCGATAAATTTATTCTTGGCCACACTTCGTTCAATTTTGTACAATGATTACTACTCGTCGGGATCACCGGTGTAATCCGCCGCCTTCTCCCATCTGTCAAGACACAACTTTACGACGGTCACGCCGTCCTGAGTGTAACACCCCCTTCTATATTTACTAATTAACTTAAATAAAAATCAGAGTTTTCAAAAACTTTTCCACGCACCTCAAGAGAGTGCTACATTCAATAAAAACATCATTTAAATAATATTTAAAACTCAAACGCATCTAGTGCGTGAAATATGTATCATAGCCAAGTGGGTTAAACCCTCAAAAACCTGTTTAGAGTTTACAATAATTCAGAAATGGTTTCACAGCACAGCGGAAATACAACCAAGTTCAACATACTCAATACATAATCCAAATCAGTTTAATACATAAAATAAAATGACGATACTATAAACCCCCGTCCCTGATGTTACTAATCAGAGCTGACACAATAACCCAAGAAGGCATGGACACCTTCACTCAGGATCACCTGCACGTTGCCACGAGAGCAGACAACATAAAAGCACTAGGGTGAGTCTCTTTACATAAATAATAACAAGTATGATAAGCATTATATTAGGAAGACCACTAGTAACACAGCAATTCAGGCATTTATCATTTAATTATAACATCAAATAATTAATAGTAACAGGTCAACTAGCAACACAAGTTTTTACTATGAAGGCATGAGTATATGTATGTGTGCAATATGCATGTGGATCCATTCTCTTCAAATTGGCCGAAGCCCACTTCACTTTGGCCGAAGCCCACTTCACTTTATATGCATGCTTTATGTGACCCCATGACTATGCATCACAACACAACACAATGCACTTACCACAACAATTATCATTCATCACTTTTCACTTCTACAGCCCACTTCATTTACAATATTAGGCCGAAGCCTACACATCACTTGATCTTCACCACATCATCACACTTCATTTATCGGACTTCTTCACTTCCTAAGGACTAAATTCCCACCTAAGGACTATTTTGGTACCTAAGGAATTACTTGGCACATTATGATTAATTTGGTACTTAGAAAATTATTTCGACATATTATAATTAATTAGACACTAAAGGACTATTTTGTCACACCAAGGATTAATTTAATACTTAGGGACTATTTTGTCACACCAAGGATTAAATTAATACTTAGGGACTAAAGACACTACTTAGACTCCATTAGACACAACTAGGCGCCAAGGGGCAGCCATTTTGTCACACCCACAGCGCCAAATTCCAAGGGGTGGCGCCCACCTCTTGCCCCACTAGACCAAGGCGCCAAATTCCTAGTGAATTGGCGCCCCGCGCTGCCAAATTTGAACACAACACACACGTGGCGCCAATTTGCCTAGCAAATGGCGCCCCTTCTCAAAGAATAAGCCCAAACTGTGACACAACATGGTCCAGCACCTGCACAACATACCTGGCGCCAATTTGCCTAGCAAATGGCGCCCCTCCCCCGCACTGCGGTACCTCACCCAACTGTAAAACAAGAACACAAGGCGCCATTTTCCTATGAATTTGGCGCCCCTTCCTCTAACACTCCAACCAAACAACTTCAAAACATGATTTTTACCCAACAATTCAATTCCCACTTAAACAACACACATTTAGGCATTTAATCAACATCATTAAATCCACACATTCTCATACTTCTTCACATTGAAACATTTAATCAAACACATGGCATGCAATAACAACAACACATTTATTTCTAACACCAAGCATCATGATAACAACAAATCAAATACAATCACAACAACAACCATAAAATTAACACAAAATACACACAATTAAATCATGCTAGAGCTATTTCCTATACAACACATATCATACAACTCATTATAAATGTAAATGAGAATCCCCTAACCTTGATTAAGTTAGGACCTCCAAGAAAACACAAAAACCACAAAATGGAGCACCCCAAGCTCTATTCCAATTTGAACCAGAAAATTCCTCTCCTTGGGGTGGAAATAGAAATTCAAAATGGACAAGAATGAGACCATAGAACTCATGGAAATGGAATAAGGAAAAGAAATGGGGAAGGTTGAGACCAAAATTCACTTACCACACCAAGAACTCAAGAAAGCTTCCTCCTTTCCTCTCCCCCTTCACGTAGTCAACCTTCTTCTTCTTTCTCCTCTCTATTCTTTTATTTTCTTTCTTTCAAAATGGGACACAATGACACCCTAGTTTAGGAACCCCTAGGTTTATGACTAGCATTGGGCTCACTAATGGCCCTTGGGCCTTATTCCCACCTCTCCAATTAATTTATTCCACCTCCTGAAATAAAAATAGATCCAACTTAAGTATCCTATTTAAATAGATTAGACCCCTATTTGATAAAATAAACTCAACTATTTAATTAACTTAATTAAATGTTGCAAGCCTTAAATAACTTAATTAAATTAATAATTAAATTATTTTGGGCGTTACACTGAGCAACCTCGGAACCAACGTCCTCCCACACCGGAATTTGTCTCCACACCGGTAACCGCAACTACAATCCCTACAACCAACCCGGTTGTCGTCGAAACACATGTTCATCAACCACAGGACATTTAACCACCTCTGCTGGACCATCCTTTTCTTGTCGGTGTCAACGCTTTTATTGACAAACTCCGAAAATAGAATCAGTCTCTCCAACAACAATTAAATGACATCAGACAAGAGCGGGATCCCAATACCTTAGATGGGGTGAAAATTGGGAAACCACTGCCACTCACTGATGCCATCATGACCGATCTTGTACCACCAAACTTCAAATCACCGCTGCTGGAGCCATACGATGGTCGTAAAGATCCACAGGAACACTTAATGACATTTGATACACAGATGGCTATCATTGGTGCCCATGAGACCCTTAAGTGCAAGCTATTCTCCAGAACCATGATGGGAGCAGAACTTCGATGGTACATGAGCCTTCCCTCGCAGTCCATTCCAAACTATGTCGACTTCACCAAGAAGTTTATTCGCCATTTCTCATACAGAAAACATCAAAAGGCCTCCACAACAATTCTTTTCAACACACGCCAAGGCCCCAATGAGACTCTCAGAGAATACCTCGGTTGTTTTAGTGACATCACCGTTGATGTGGAGCACCCAGATCAATGCCAATTCAATGACGCATTCAATAATGGACTCCGTGGGGGACAATTTAATGAATCACTTACATAGAAACTGGCCTCTAACAAACAGGAAATATTGGCTCGTGCAGAAGCCTACATGAAGGGAGAGGAAAGCAATGCCAAGAAGCGCCACCGAGATGAAAGAGAATGGGGACAAGACAAAAGACCTCATGGGGATGGCTTTCACCGCAGAGTCTCCCAGCGTCGAGAACCCCAATCCCAAAAACATCGCAACAGCCCATCACGAGGTCCATTGACTCTGTTGAATCAGAAACGGGCCACCATTTTAAAGGAAATCCTGCACACCAGGTTGATCCCGGAGTTAAACCCAGTGTGGAATATTCTTGGCTAAGATTCTAATGCTTGATGCGAGTATCACAAAGGCTGAGGACATGATACAAAAAATTGTTTCGCTCTGAAGAATGAGATAGAGAAGTTAATCCGTCGTGGCATGTTGAAGTAAAACGTAAGAGATTATCCTGGCCCATCAACAAACTAATCTCTAGATAAACCTTGCTCGAAACTACAATCACAAGTAGTTCGGCTTGAGGACTCTAAAGAGGAGGTCCCTCCAGTCCAGCATACTCTAAACACTATTTCTGGGGGGTTTCCAGGAGGAGGAGAGACTAGTTCATCACGACGACGTTATGTCAGGCAAGTCATGCATATTGCCGATAACCCATCATCCTCGACAGTTCATAATGTTCCTGATAAAATTTTCCCCAAAGGACTTCGAAGGCATTGCCCCTCATGAAGATGACCCTCTGGTGATAGTGGTTCTACTCCTCAATTTCAACGTCCGACATGTCTTGATTAACCTCGGCTCCTCCGCAAATATAATATACTAGGAAACATTCAAAGGTATGAAACTTTCCCATGAACATATACAATCATACCATGGCACCCTTATTGGTTTTTCAGGAGAGCAAGTTAAATTCAAGGGCTACATTTCACTTAACACCACCTTTGGAATGGGTGAAAATGCAAAGACAATCAAAGTCAGATACCTGGTGATAAACGCAAAATTTTCTTACAACATCATCATGGGGATGCCAGCGTTGAATATCCTGGGAGCAGCCTTATGCACAGAGTTTTGTAATGAACTCGGCATCAGGAACAAATTGACATCAATAGAACATCCACAAGAAAATGGCAAAGCAGAAGCTGCAAACAAAGTTATCCTTTCAGACCTGAAGAAGAAACTAGACGAGGCACAAGGAGCTTAGGCAGATCAGCTATGCCAAGTCATATGGTCCTATCATACTACCCCTCACTCTTCAACAGGAGAATCACCATTCAAGTTGACAAATGGATCCAACGCAATGATCCCTGTGGAGCTCGACGAACCCAATTTTCGAAGAGAAAATGCAAATGAGACTGTTAATTCAATGAATATAGTCATCAACCTCGATCTTCTTGAAGAGTTGAGAGACGTCGCCACTTGCGTGAATTTGCGGTTAAAAAGAAGCAACTAGGCGAATGACTCCAAAGTGATACCCGTGGAAATGAAGCAAGGCGACCTCGTCCTACGAAAGAAAACAGGAGCTGACGCAGGTGGCAAGCTTTCACCTAATTGGGAAGGACCCTACAGAGTTCTTGAAAAAGTATCTACAGGTGCTTACAAGTTAGAAACTCTGGCTGGCACTCCTATCCTGCGTTCATGGAACTCGGCAAATCTACGCTTCTACTTTAGTTAAGTCTCTCAATAAAGGTGCACTCTATTCTCCCACTGAGAGTTTTGAATGAGGCACCTCAGTTTCCTTTGTTATTGTAATTTTCATTATGTAATCTTGTATGTTCAATGTACACTATCATGATGCTCAGACATCACCTTATTAATGAATAAATCCTAGGAAGTACTCTTTTCTCCCATTGGGAGTTTTTAGCGAGGCTTGCCAGTTGAAAAAAAAGTGTCTTCATATTTATATAGCTTTTATTTATTATGAGCACAAAGCAAAAGGCTTAACACCTAAACTTGCATTTTGAAAAACAAAGCAAGGCAAAGTGCTTCAAGGGTTAAAACTCCTTTTAAAATGGATACTCCCATTTTTTCACGACAAAGCAAATAAAAATTAACTAGTGGATATAATCCAAAGGCCAAAAGCTCATTCTATCCATTGGTTACTCCCCCAAAAAAAACTTATGTTGGAGATCTCAACCTCATAATAATGAATGGTTGTTGCACCCGAAAAATCCGGTTTGGGTTTCTCGATTTACAATGTGGAAAAATTTGGAAGCTGCCACCAATATTTTAATTTTAAGACCAAAACATTGAAAAAAGGTCTTTTGAACAAGGCTGATGGTCTTTCGAAAACTAGAGATATGGGTTTGGGGGTCGATTACGTGTGAGGAAGGTATTAGCACCGCACACGTCCTTTCTACCGAAAGGGAACCTTTAACTAAGTGTGTGGTTTTAACGTGTGATTTGAAAAATACCTAGCTTTGCCTATTTATCTCTTGTTCGAAGATGAAGGGGAAAACTTAATGAAAATTTCTATTTTTTGCGCTTGACGAGAGATGGCCTCTCGCTCCTACGTATCTCCGAGTGCGATGGAGAATTCAAAGCTACGTAGTTCTTGGTTGTCATGAAAAGGTTTTTGTCTTTTATCTTTTTAATGAGTTTTCGAAATAGGACGAGTATTCAGCGAATGATTAAACTAACAAAGGTTATGGGTAATCACCGCTAAGCACTCTTGAAAAATGGGAGTCACCATCACTAGTCAGACGAACAAAGGTTCTGATTGACCATTAGTAGCGACTTGTTTCTTATTTGATCCTTTGAAAATTATTTTCGAAAGAGATTAATTGGCACGAATGATCAAACTAACCAAAGTTATGGGTGACCATCGCTTATTGTTCTTTGGAAAAAGACATTGCCACCAATGGCTAGACGAACAAAGGTTCTGATTAGCCACTAGCAACAATGGGTTTAAAAACGAATCTTTTTTGTTATGAAAAATGCTAATGTTTATGGTTGTGAAAAAGATTTTTATTTGTTGCGCTTGACGAGAACGTGACTCGCTCCTACGTATCCCAAATGGGAATCAAAGCGACGTAGTTCTAATTAGCCTTAAAAATGAAGATCTTTTTGATGAGGTTTTGGAAAATGAAGAGCGTTCATAATGATCAAACTAACAAAGGTTATGGGTGATCATTACTAAAATTCTCTTTGAAAATGCCTTTTGAAAGTGCAAGCTTTCATGGTGATCAAACTAACAAAGGTTATGATGGATCACCACTAATAACTTGTTTTGATTCTTTGATACTTAAAAAATTCTTTTTGAAATTGGACGCGTTCATGATAATCAAACCAACAAAGGTTGTGATGGATTATCACTAGTAGCTAGCTTTATGCTTATGAAAATTCTTTTGAAATTGAGGCTTTCATGACAATCAAACCAACAAAGGTTGTGATGGATTGCCACTAGTAACCATTTTTATGCCAAGTTGTTTAGAAATGAAAACAATGAATGCAAGAAAGAATTAGTGAATTCAAGCATAACACGATCATTGGAATCAAATCATTAAGCAACAACATTTGAATTCGCAAACAAAGATCAAGCCTAAACTACACATATTAGATCACAACACATAGATAGGCAAGGAAGGAACTTGAATTGGGCATTAAGCAAAAATGCAAGAGTAGGCAAGATTGAACCTAAATGCACATCTAATGGAAGATGCTAGGCGAGAACCATACTCAAATATTTCTACAAAACACAAGTGAATCTAAATGCACATCTATTGGAAGATGCAATGTATGGAATTGACCTATCTAAGTATTGATGATATTCTTATATGAGAGTGGACAATGAAATTGTTAGCTCAAGCAAAAGAGTTGCCTCAATCATGATAATTGGCAAGCATAAGCAAGCAAATTATTTAGCAACCAAAGTATCAAAGAATGTTGAATCACTTTGGTCAATCCTCACACTTAAGATTAAGTGCACAAGTGCACAAGTGTGAATCACCTTGCCAACCATCAACAAAGACAAATTTATTAAAGCAAACCCAAACCCTAATTGTTTATGCTAAAACCTAGGAGCATACATACCCTAAATCAACTATTATTCATCCCCAAATCATGAAAAAAACAAAAGCATTCAAGAACCCTAAACCTAAGCCCATGGCCGAATGTTATCATGCTTGAAATGGGTTTCTTATTTTGTGAAAGTTATGCAAACAAGAGTGAATATGCAAGGAAATGTGAGAAAACACAAGAACAACCCCTTCAAAGCCAAGGAGCCACCTCAAACACCCAAACCTCCCTAAGTGTTTGTCATAATGTTTGAGATGGCTCCTCAAAGCAACAACAACAAGATATGAAGAAGTTGAAGTGAGGAAAAGAGATTTATGCAAGAAATTTAAAGATGATGTAAAGGCTCAAAGCTTACCTTAAATCCAAGCTAGGAAATGCAATGAGATGAAGAAACTAGAACCCAAATCAACAAGAACCTCCAAGGAACCTCAACTCCAACCCATGAGAACTTGATGAATCTTCTTGATGATGATGTTTTGAACTTGAATGAAGAAGATATGTGAAAGAGGTATGAAAATGAGGTGAAATGGTGTTGTTTGGATGAAGAGGAAATCAAAAATGGATGGATGGAGAAGAGGGAGAGGAGAGGGGCCACGGTTTTGGTGTGTGTAGGAGAGGAATGAGTTGTTGTTATTAAATTACAAAAGGAGGAGGTGAAAAGGAAGCAAAAGAAATGTTGTGTTATGTTGTGGTGTAGAGAGAAGGAAGGCAAATAACATGTTGTGTATTGAATGTTGTTGGGTTTAGAGGGGGTGGCATGGAGAGGTGATGGTGGCTGTTGTTGTTGCTTGCAACAATGACTTTGAGTGTAAAATTGGGTTTACTTTGAGTAAAAATGGCAAAAATGGGATAAAGCAATAAACACTAAAAATGGCTTGACTTGATACTTGAAAATAAACACTCATGGAATCCAAAAATATAGTTAAGATTGAACTCTAATAACAGATTTTTAGTTCTTTTCTATCAATAAAAAGTAAATAAGTTCTACTAATAATAATAAAATAACGAAACCGCTTAACTTGAGTACTAAGATAAACACGTATATAATTAGGACTAACACGCGTACAAACGAGAACAAAATGGTGCAAGATTGTTAAAAATAACACGCCACAAGCACTACTGAACATATTTTGAGCCTTTTTGAAAGCGAGAAAAAATACCCGTTGTAATTGACCAAAATACCCTTTTTGACTCTAAAACCCTAATTTGCCCGAAAAGTGCATTCCAACCCTAAAAATGATTTCAAGAACCTTGGAATGCCTTCTAGGATCCAAAATGCAGTGCATAAGGCTCTTCACTCTTCAATTTATTTATTTTTTGTGGAAAATTAGGGTTTTGACCTAAGCCGGCAAAAATTGGGGTATGACAATGGTCAAACCAACTTGGGGAGCATTTGGGTTAAACCTCTTTTTAATAAGATACTCCCACTTACCGTTTCTAAAGTAAGTGAAAGATAACTCTTGGACAAAACACTTAGATCAGGTTTTACTCCATGGTTACTCCCTCAAAATTTTAAGACTTGAGGTTCATTTGGGCTAATATCTAACGATACTCCTATACACCAAAAAGAAAGTCGGCATTACCTCAAATTTATATAAAGAAAAGAGGTGCTCAAATCGACAAAATATCGTACACAAACAAACCGGAAGGACTGATGAACAATAAAACATCATCATAAATGCTTTTCGTTGATATATATATAAAAGGCCTGTAGGCATTACAAAAGTTACTGAGATGACTCAAAAAAAGCTTTAAAAGCATTACATCAAAGAATAAGAAAAAAGACTAAGAGCCACAGATCTCGGAAAAGTCAGAAACTCAAACAACATTGGTGGCTTCTGTCATTTCAGCATCGTCGTCTTCTAGAGAGGCCACCTCCACCAACTTGCCATCCACTATTTCTATTAAAAGGTCAAGCTCAGAGAGTGACAAAGTTGGGTGAAAAAACTTAACTTGCTTCTTAGCCTTATCAAAGCCCTTCACTCGACCCATAGCACTTTCGATGCGAAGCTCTTCAATCTCAACATCTTTGGTAGAGCGGAGCTCTCCCATTTCAGAATCTTTCTTCTTCAAGGAGGTTGTCAGTTCAGCAACTTTCTCTTGGTGGGATTTGAGTTCAGTGCGAACATCTTCAATCTTTTGGTTCCACTCATTCTCGATCCCCTCTAGTTGTTTCTTTACAAATTCATTCTACTCCTGATATGCTTTCTGCTGCTCGACCAAGTTAGCCTTCAAGTCTTCATTCTCCTTCATAAGTTTAGCATGATCAGAAAGAGCCTTTTAAGCAGACTCGACTTCTTTTCTGCCCTGGCGCTCACAGAGTCTGAGTGTATTGAAATCGTTCCCCACAACATGGACCAACGTTGAAGCCTTCAGCGCAAATGATTGGAGAGCCACACAGGCTTGCTCAAGACCAAGTCCATGGATGCAATCAGCATCATCAATGGTGGCCACCCTTTCGCAAACAAACGCCTTCACCGGAAAACGTTTATCCCAAAGTGACCTCATGTCCCCTTCACCATCAAACTCACGAAGGATGTCAGACCAACTAATCTCTCATTTAGTAGTCTTCAACTTTTGGCAAGGGGAACTCTCTTCCCTCTCCACAATTCTCTTCCTAGAATCAGAACTTTCAGCTGGAGACTTGTTGTTACTGCCTTGCCAACCGTGGTGCTAGAAGCAACCATCTTCATAGGTTGGGTCGGAATTGGGCTCTCACTAAGGACATGAACTTCTAGTGAAACCCTTTCAGCCTTTCTTGAGCCTTTTGATGTAGTTCTTCATGTCCTTCTCCTTAAGACCCGTTTCTACCCGAAAGAAACATAAATAAAAGTTAGTGACGCCTATAAATAAGAAAAGATACAGAAGGTGCTGGTTATTACTTACTTAAAAAGCGTTGAAGGCCCTCTTCATCGCCCTCCAAACCGATGAGATCCTTACAACTCATAGGATATGGAGTGGACAAAAACTCAATATCCTCCTTGTATTCTGGGTACAACTCATCCTCCACAACACCAGTAATGGGAAAAACTTTGCTTTGCAAATACAAAGGAAAATAAGGAGCCCCTTTCGCATTGACAAGGAGCTCGGGGTAAGAGGGAGACCCACGAACTCGGAAAATTTTGACCTTAAAGTCCTTATAGGAGGTAGTGTAAGCAGTCAATAATGGTCGGCTTTCATGATTACTGAAGGATATCCATTTACCCAACCCTTCTGCTTTTTTCCGAAAAAAGGAGAAGAATATTCCTACTTTGGGTTTCAGCTTTAAAGCTCCGCAGAGTATTTCAAACCCATGCATGAAGCCATAGCTATTCGGATGAAGCTGTGTGGGTGCTACGTTGAGAGCGGCTAAAACTCGGTTCTGGAATGGAGTGAAAGGCATATTGACCTTCAAATCCTCAAACAGACAGGTGTACATATAAGTGGTTTCCTCCCTCACTCCTTTTGGATGCATCATACAGACAAGCTCTCCTTTCCTACAACACTCAACAACCAAGGACTCAGGGGTCAACATAAGGATAGAGTAGTGGCGAGCCTCGAAGTTGGGTATGGTCTCAACGTTCTGCTCGGAAGCCATGAACAATGTAACCCCACTAGAAGAGGAAGAGGGAACAACCACGGTAGACTTGAAGAAAATCTGAGTCCTTGGGAAAATAGAAGGAGGTTGGTAAACATCTTCGTCCTTCAAGTAGTCAGAATCCGAAGAGCTAAAATCTGAAGAGTCAATGACCTGGGAAATGCGGGACTTGAGGCACCTTCAATGCTCCTTTATTTTTTCTCGAGGTCCCCGAGTTTCATCTAAAATAACTAGAAACGCTGAGGGAATCTCAGTCACCTCATTTCCACTGTCATCTACCTCCCATATCTCTACCATCCTAAGAGAGTAAAGAAAAAGAAATGCGAAAAGAAGAAGAGAAAATCCCTCAGAAAGATGAGTAGACGAAGTGTAGCACGAGAACGCAAACGCCAACACTAAAGGAATTGCAACAAATAAGAACAAAAATTTTCAGAGAGAAAGGAAATGGTGGACACTTCCCAAATGGCACTTTCCTTTTTAAAGACGACACTCAAGAGTACATTGGCGCGCGCCCACCGAAGCGTGAGGTAGGTGAAGAGATCTGGAACCTTTCAAATCTCCAAATCATTTCAGCACTTTGATGGGACATTAATGCTGCAAGGCCACACATTCCAAGGCAAATAAAAGTGCACTCAGCCGTTTCCCCCTCAACATGCATTCTAAGCGAACAGATATAATTAATATTGTTATAGGGATCTTTCTAGAGTGAAAGAGCAAATCAAATCTTTCACCGGTGAAACACTAAAATTGACCATTGGATGTAGTATAAAAATTCATCAATGGTTGAGATTTAATATGGGTTGATTCAATCTTAATCATTCATGGCATTTTAAACAATATCCAACGATCAGTTTTAGTGTTTCACCGGTGAAAGATTTGATTTGCTCTTTCACCCTAGAATCACCCTTGTTATAGTCCATGCGAGTACTAATGGAGGGACAAACATGATAATTTTATGACTAACTAATCAACCGACATTATCAGTTTATTGCCTATTTTTTCCACATCCTTTTTTTATTTTTTTATTTTTCGTTACAACATCTGCCTTTCTCTTTTGTTTATTTCCTCCGTTGTCTTTTACGAATTAATATTAGTTTTATTTTTGAACATTAGAGTTTTTGATGATTTATTAATATTATGCCATTTTTGTTTATTTTATGCAATTGCTTTTGAATATTAGGTCACTTTTGTTAATTTTATGCATTTTTTTATATTATATTTAGCTGCAACATTTTCTACGCATAATTAATTTTACATACCAATTTTTTTGGCGTTCCACTATTTTTCGGTATATCGCTATTTTCTGCAATTCGCAATTAACTACCCGGGTTTGCTTTCATAGGTGTCTGGTCTGGTCCTAACTCTCAACAGAAAGAATTGTATGATCAGGCAGTATTTAAAGAAAAAAAGTTATTCATTTTGGCTCAATTGCTCTTCATGTTTTTTTTTTCATGGCTATGTGCTATAAATTTATAATGTACTAGTAGGATATCCGTGCAGATACGCAAGACGTCTTTATCGTGTTCTTTTTATGAATTAACTTGCATAATATTTAAATAGATAAATGAAGCAAGTTGAGGATGACAAAACGGTCATCCCACCCCGCCACATCCTTCGTGAACCCGTCAAAAATTGTGGGCCATAGGATATTAGGTTGAGAAATTGAGCTCATCACGTTACTTGGCGGTTTAACGGGTTGGCGGGAGGCCGCACTTTAAAATTAACAAATAAAGAAGGTTTTTTTTGGACCCCACCCACACCGAAACCCCAAAACGCCTTCCAAAACGTATTTTTTTAAATTTTTTTGTTAATCGTATATATACACATGGGGGTATATATACGACCCTATTTTTGCCCATCGTATATACACCCCCAAGGCGTATATACGATTGGAAAACCTCACCTTAATCGTATATACGCCTTGGGAGGTGTATATACGATGGGCAAAAATAGGTCGTATATATACCCCCTCGTGTGTATATACGACCCCATTGTATTTTTTAAAATTTTTTAAGTCAAATAAAAATTATATAAGTCCCGAAAATAGGTTTTGTGTGTAGTTCGTAAAACGCGTGGCGATGTTATACGTCGAACGAATAATTTAGGCTAAAAAATCGGTTTTTGGGCAACATACTCCGATCGTAATGAAACCACTGACCATTAAATCCGAAAAAATCAAAAATCAAGACTCCGTAGAAGGAACTTCTTACGGGACTACGGCCTCAAAATCCCAAATTCCATCGTTTATTATTTTTTACGATTTTTTAATTTTTCATAGTCTCCAAAAATCTAAAAAAATTTGTATAGCCTTATTTTGGTTTTGTTAGATTTTTAGTGGTGTTTTATAATTTTTTGGAGTAGTTTTGACTATTTAACGAATTTTTAGTAGCCTTTTAGTAATAAAAATTAAAACAAATTATTAAAAAAAATAAAAAGTGCATCGTATATACCCTTTGAGTACGTATATACGATTGGACAAAAAATAGTCATCGTATATACGTACCCAAAGGGGTATATACGATTTATTTATTTTTTTAAAAAAAAATTAAGTTTCAAAGGGCATTTTGGGGTTTTTGTTATTGGGTGGGGGTTTATGGGATGGGGTGGGGGTCCAAAAAAAAAGACCCAATAAAGAATGTATTTAAAGCATACTTTTTAAGCTTGAAATAGGTGGGTTAGTTAGCCCTCCCAAGCCAGCCAAAAACAAAGTAAAAATGGCAAGTTAGTGGGTCGGCCCACTACAAAACTGCCAAAAAATATTAAAAAATATGAAATAATTTAAAGCAAGGGAAAATAAGAAAAAATAAAATTGGCGGATCAACCCGCCCGCCTGTTGCCTGCAGAACTGGCGGGTTTAGAGGAGCGGGCTACAACGGGTTGGCGGGATATGCCCGTTTATCACTACTTGATCGTTCTCGATTAATGGTTTTTCGCTATGTTTTCTCCTTCTGGTTCTTTTCCTCTAAGTAGACATAAAATAGTATGTTGATAAGCAAAATTCCCCCTCTTCCTCCCTAATTCCTCTGTTCCTTTGTTAGATTCAATTTCTGGATCAAATACAACTAACTTTTTGATTATAAAAGAAATAAGAGGGAATAGTCTTTAGAAGACATTTTTTTGTTTAAAAAAGTAATTTAACTCTAATTTTTTCAATCTTAATGAATGATATTCTTTCAATTATTATTTGTTAAGGACTAGGCCTCGCCCCAATCCGAATTTTGGCCGTCCCTAGTGGATCAAGTCCATTAACAACTCGAGTTCCACACATTCTACAACAAGGAGCGATGTAGATCTCACGAATAGATCTGACGAGCTGAAATGACCTCGGCCTCTTGCGCTATTATACACTTGATGTGTTAGGTCACATCACTGGCATAGTACCCTATAAATTTCCTGACCAATCATTGCATCAGTGCGCATTCGCTTTACCCAAGCACTTAATTTCTTTGACCTAATTTGGGTTTGGAGTGTGCGGTATCACCCTTCGCCGAATCAACACGAATAAGCTGTCATCAGGAGAGAAACCGACCTACATGTTCGACATCTATTGGGTTCGACTTCAAGACTGAACACTATTGAATATGAAAATTAAAGTGCTCTTGGAACAAAAATGGTGGTGCAAACATATCCACATGAACCATCCTTGTATAATACTATATAGTATGATGATCTCAATACACGTGGGAACTATAAATTAGAGATCACAGAGCATCAAGAGTCAAATGCATAAACAAGCAAGATCTTGCCCTTATTTACATTTACAAGGCATACATTTATCATTTTCTCTATAACATTATTAAATCAATCTTTAAAATATATCTTCCAAGTATCTCAAAGTACAAGATCCAATGAAAATATATATCTAAATAGATACATCAATAAAAGCACCTATATATAAATAATGTATACAACAAAAACCTAAAAACTAGAATCAAAGGTAGAGTAAAAAAGAAACCCACCACAAATGATGGAATTAAAGAAGTAGAAGAAGAAGGGTTGATCTGAATAATAAAATTACAAGTAGGTGTTGAAATATTATTAGTAGTAACCATAGCCAAACCTTCAAAATCGCAAGCCATTTCATTCTGATTCTGAACTTGATAATACATATTAAAAGCATAAGATGCATTTCCATTAGCATCTAAATTATTGCAAGAAGAACCATAACCAAGTGCAGTACAATCTCCATAAGTACAAGCATAATTTATATTATCAGCAAGTTTACTCAAATCACTAGCTTATGGATTAAACACGCACCATTTCGGATCAAGATAATACACGTCTTTCGCCCCAACAAGTAACCTATTTTCTCCTTTACTGGAAACACGTATGGGAAACTTTGGTTTACCGTCGTAACTAAAAATTCCCCAGTGTCTTTCAAAATTACCTGGAGCAATACTTTTGGCATCTTCGTCGATAAGTCCGAATAAATAAACTTCGATATAACCAGGTCTTCGAGGAGTGCCTTTATTCGACGAAAGTTTAGGTAAAAGACCGTTGTAGAATCTTATAGCATTTTGTATATTGGCAGTTTTGTCACCATCTGTAGGCCAACCAACTTCTCCTACTAAAATTGGCATGTTACCAAAACCAATTGCTTTGAGAGAAGAAACTAAGGTATCAAAATTTGCATCAAAAACATTAGTGTATAAAACTCCATTGTCATTGATAGGATTTGTAACACCATCAAAGAAAGCAAAGTCAAAAGGGAAATTGTCATTTCCATAAAGACTTAGAAAAGGGTAAATGTTAACTGTGAAGGGTGCATTGTTTTTGTTAAGAAATTGAACAATTTGGGTCATGAGAGGTGTTATATCGGGTCTGAATGTACCGCGGATGGAGCGGCGTTGTTTTCGGGAGATTCGTGATACGTCGGGCGTTTAAGGGTAGTGTGGCTTTTATGGTGTCTCCTACACCAGCATTGTTGAGGGCATTTTGAATGTTTTGTAGAGCTGGGAGGGTTATGTTCAAGAAGGAATTGTTGTAGGATTTTAGAAATGGTTCATTCCCAACTGCTACATACCTATCAAAGTGTAACAATGGAATGCATAAATATATGAACCAAAAATATCAATATGAAATTAGCACTAAATGCATAATTCGTTGTAATTATAAGACACAATACAATTTTTACTATATTGAATAACTAATGTATCTGATCTACTCAATGTACTAAATGAAGTGTATCGAATGTAGTATGTTTTTTTGCGCTATTTAGTGAGTTCCATGTAAGAATATAAACCCAACATATCTATATAAAAGTAGCACTAAAGGGCTCACTCTTTTTAATTAGCAGTGCTAATTTAGCACTCAAGCATGTGATTTGGATTTAGAAACTGATCAGTTGAAATTAAATACTTTATTTTTTATTGTGTTTTAGAATCATCTTATGTCCAACTAGATGTTTGACACTTGGATGACTGAGATTATTTGTCATTGGCAAGTACAAAAGAAAAGAGGAATTGCACTTATCTATGTTAAATCAACCAATTAATTGAGTGTTTGGTTTGGCATCTGGAAAACCAAAGTTGCAACAAAAAGTTAAGATGAATATGAAGCTACTACGTTTTAGAGCTTCTGCTTTGACGTCGAAACACATGTTTGGAGGATGGATCCTATGTTGCGGTAGGATGGTCTTGCACTAGCAGGAACCATTGGATGTAGAGAGAGAAACTTTCTCTCTCTAGACCCATCGGTCCCTGCTAGCGTAGGGTCATTCATTCTGCCACAACAGAGGGTTCGGATCCCGCAAGTTTGGGTTTTCCACCATCAAACCAAACATGGACTAACATTGATTTTGAAAACAATACTTGAAGAACGAACTCAAAAGGGGTGCGAATGCAATGCAAGTACCCAAAAAAAGAGATTCCAACTTTAGAAAAGTTACAACTTTTTTTTTTTAAAGAAGAAAAGGTACAACCTGATGCTCTCTTACCCAAAACTTTAATAAAACAAGAAAGCAGGGGCTATATTAATAATGCTAAAGTATTACACCTTCCATTACATAATATATAAGCAAAAATTGGTAAACGAAAATGAAATATTGATGTATCTAGTCCAAACTAGATACTTTTACTATCGTTCACCAATTTTAATTTGATTAAATTCCATAACGAAGGGAGTATAAAAAAATAAAAAATCTCTTGAACCATAAATTAAATATAGATAAATAATTTTTATTATTATTATAATGGCTTTTCATATGGGATTGCCGTCCATGTCAGAACCAAAACCTGAAAACCATGCAGAAGGAAAAAAAAAATACAGGGGATCCTACTAGTAAAGCATAAAAACTCTGTTTCCGATAGTAAAGCCGAGGATACATGTGATCAGTATATTAGTCACTAATAAAGACGGTGAATACTATACATCAATATCACAGTTAAAAAAATGTAAAACAAAGTAACCCATGACCACATAACAGAATCAGAAATCTACCAAAAATATAACAGAATCAGAATCACATCAATCAACAATTCAGGAAACAGAGTTAAAAAAAAAAACTTAGATGAAAAAGAAAGAGAAAAGAAAAGAGAAAACTCACTTGATATTAACTCCACCTCTGTAAGTATAACGAGTAACATTTTTCCTAACCCATTGCAAAGCACGATCAAAGTCATTCATTTCAGCAAGTTGATTATTAGGTATAGCAATCATAACTTCTATTTCTGAACCTGCAAGTGCACTCATACTTGAATCATCTGCATCAAATAATTTCACTTTTTCAATTCCATTATCTTTCATCATCTGCACCACTGTGTCTGGTCTTAATGGATGTGTTGCTTGTGTTCCCCAATTTACCCCTAACCCTTCCACACACCACCCTTTTTTACTTATACTACCCTCCATCACCATAACAACCACCACTAATATAACTACCCATTTCATTAACCACTTTTCTCCCATTAAGAATGTAACCAACAACCCCAATAAGGTAGATTAATGAAGGAAAATGTTAAGAAAAATAATAAAAAAGTGATTTTTATTTTTTGTTTTTTGAAAATTTCAAGACCCTTTTTTTTTTGGAATTATGAACCTTATTAGACAGCTCTATTATAGATAAATAAATATAGAAGCATCATGAAACTTTGCAAACAAAAAAAAAAGGGAATAAAACTTTCCTTTTGTGTTTTCTTCTTATAGAAAATGAAATTAGAATATGAGAGGACTTTAGGTGAATGAATATATTCCCCAACAAGTAAGTGGAGAAAAAATTTGAACTATTTAAAAGCTAATTAAGGAAAGAAAATAAGTTTAATTATTATTTATATGGTGTGAAAATAGAAGGAAGATTTGAATTGGCAAAAGAAGAAGAAGAAGAGGAAGAGAAGTATTGTTTGGTTTTTGGTTGAAGAAAGAAATGGAAGTTGGGAAAGTGGGTTTTGTTCTGTGGACTGGGAACTGTAAAGTGTCTTTTTCAGAATGTTATTAGATTGAAGAAAATAGTGAAGTGCGATCTTGTCACAGTTCTTTTAATAACCACGTCGGTTTGATGCAATTGCCGACATGTTTCATTAATTATTAATTCATTTCCTATTATTTTGGAAATAAATATATAATCAATTATAATCACTAAGCAAAGTTTAACTATATCTCTCACTTTTCTGTATTATTTTTTTCAACGTAATAACTAATAAGGCTTTTATTGAAGAAACGGGCAAAGCCCAACCAAACTACAAAGGAAAAGCAAACAAACAAAATAAAAGGGATCGACCCAAGGATGAACCAACTCGAGTCCAACTAAACAGAAGGAACTACAACAATTACACATGAACTAATTGACTAAAAACGGATAACAGTGAAACGCGAAGAAAGGATCCCAATTAAAAAGAAACCCTAAAACAGCAACAAATCAAACCATCATCCACACCTCCCCTAACTCCAGAAGCAGTGAACGCATCCTTCAGCAAAAGCGATCGAAGAGAAAACGAATGGAAGGATAACCAATTGCGAGGCAAGGAATTGAAGAAACAAGATTCGCCACACAATCTGCCACTTTATTACCTCCACGATTTGTCCAAAAAAATTCACACGAGGTAAAATTCTTCTTGATCTCGATAATATCATTCACAATAATTTCGATCTCACCTCTTGATTTTTCTCACTTGCATGTTTCAATTACCTCGAGGGAATCTGATTCCATAACAACATCTTGAATGCTGAGGCTCGATGCAAGAAGAACGGCTTCACGAAAAGCAAAGGCTTCTACAGCTAGAGGCGAAATAGCATAAATTCTAGAGGTACATCCGGCAAACATAACACTATTATAATTCCTTGCCAGAATACCAGAAAAACCTTTCCCTGATTCCAAATCAAATTGGGCATCAGAGTTAAATTTAATGTTGTTGTTGCAAGGAGGTGTCCATTTAGGCACAAAGCTCCTTGGGCAACTTGAAGCACCCATATGATGTGTTGGGGTAGGAATTGAGGAAATCAAAGTAGAGCAATTAACTTTGATAGCATATTCGGGTTTGGGGATTTATCTTCAAAGAACATCAAATTCCTAGTTTTCCAGATATTCCAAAGAGCAATCATAACAAAACCAAGAACAAGCTACTTATCCTCACCAGAACACCATATTGCCTCTAAGATAGACTCAAACCAGACCCTAAAATGAGATATATTATACTGATTAGGCACAGGACATAGTTGCAAGCAAAACCACACAGGAGTAGTCCAAGGACATAGAAAGAACAGATGCTCTAGAGATTCTTCTGAGACTTTGCACATAGGACACATAGGAGAAGAAGAGATTCTTCTCTTAACAAGATTCAAAAAAGAACTAATAGCATTGTGTTTAAGTTTCCATATGAAATGCTTTATCCTACTAGGAACTCTAGCTCCCCAAATTTTTCCCCAAAACTCCTCTGAATAAGTGAAAGAAATAGAAGGTATAGCAATTGGAGACTCCAAATTATCTCACTTTTCTGTCTAGTCTTCTCTTTCTCCTTGTTTACTATTTCGGACCGGCTAAACGAAGAGGCCCCATTCAATACAAGCCCAAGGTTCGTACTCAAATGAACGGTAGAGATAAGTCCCTAACTATCCAACTGTTTAGGCGTAAATGCAAAGCTCCAATCAGAGCAGGCCACGTGTGGATGCGGATTCCTATAAAAGCACAAGTCATATCAACTCGCTACAAATACGCATTTATTACCTCACATCACTTATTTCCATTACTGACTTAAGCATTAGAGTGTGTGCAAGTACCACCTCCTCGCCAGATCAACGCGAGCATAAACACCTCGGAAATCAACCAACTACTTTGGCAACTACGCATACAACGAGTAACTTGGAGTGAGCTAGCTACTCAGCTTGGTGAGCACTTCGGTCTCAACTCGGCCAAAGCTGTAGCGATCTGATTCATTTGCGACCACACGGGAGTCACATCCCAAACACTTCGAACTCACTCCGAATATTCACCAACGCCTCTGAAGCGTCAGACCCAGCCTCGCGGGGACTTGCTCAGGGGACTTTTTATAATTAATTCCTGCAACTTTCTTAAATGTTTCTCAAGATAACTTGGATATAAGAAGGTTGAATGTTAGTTTCACAAACAACAAGTAAATATAACAGTAGTGAAAGATAATTAACTTTGATGATTTTAGATGTCTTTTCCTTATAGAAAGAATGTTTTTTTCAAACAATGATTAAGGTAAAAATTGTTTAAGGTTAGGATTCTGGTTACAAAAGGTTGATGTATTTAACCTTCTGTATTATTTGAAAACTGAGATGAATGTAAGTAAATAACAAGAAAAGTAGATAACGACACAGTAGAGTTATAGAGGTTCACCAAACTATGGCTACTCCTCTCCCCACGTCCACGTGAGAGTTTCCACTATTCTCCAAATAGATTTTACAGTTGCTTTAGCTTCAACTGCTAAAGACTTTCACCTCCATCCTCTTTTGATCACACAAAAGGCAAGTGCTAACTTACACAGCTTCACCAAGCTGTCTCAACCTACTAGAAAACTCTCTTCTAGTTTCCTAAATGTATTCTTTCCAAGTAGAATCACCAACAACACTCACCTCTCACTAGGTAGTTTGTTGAGAAACTTACACAGTATTCCTTACAATAAGAGGTTTGGGTTTGGGATGATTTAGGAGCTTGTTGATGGATAAATACCATGTATTTCTAATAGCATAACAAGCAAACACACACTCAAGATAATATTTCCCAATTCTGAACTTGTAGTAGCTTTGAGTGTGGATGAGAAGGTTGGATTACTTTGAGATGCTTGATCTGTGAAGGCTCCAATTTAATCTCATGATTTGTAATTTGTGAAGATCAGCAATTATATAGACTTGAGTCCTTGAATATGACCGTTGGAATGCTGAAGATAGCCGTTGGAAATTGTTGTAGGCTTGTAGATAGGCAATGATGTCTTTTGTGCTTTAGTGGTAGCCTTTCACCCTTCACAAGCAACCTTATGTGCTTTGTCTATCATGACAGCTGCACCATACTTCCTTTTCTATTTTTATGTCATTTCATGCCATGTTCATGTACTGCATAATAGTTTACATATTTTTATTTGAGGCTAATCAAGCTTTTTAAACATGAACAAACATGCTTTTTAAGTTACAAACATAATCAAGGATTTCCTCTTTCCTAGGATAATTATTTTACAACATTCTATTCCTTGAATATATTTTTGATGCGCATTTGAATCATAGATTCAGATATAAATTTGTTTCCCAGAAAACAGAAGCTTGAAATCTTTAATCTTCTTTTAACCTTCTTGAACATATTCTAGAACAGGTCAACCTTCTTTTGACTTCAATCAAACTTTCTATTGACTATTGGTCAACCTTGTGTTGACTTTTAGTCAACCTTCTGTAGAAAGTTACTTTTTCTTTTAAGCTTCTTCAATCAACCTTCTTTTGAGGTAACCTTCTGTAATCAACCTTCTTTAAGGAAACCTTTTGTAGGTAACCTTCTTTTGGCACATTTGATCTTTGAAAAACACCTGGTTTATTTGTAGAGCCACGATTTTTGCTATGAAGCTTATTTCCTGTTCTCTTACACACTTGATTGAATAGTAATAAGTTTTAGAAAAGTTAACTCATTCCTTTAAGTTTGTATCATCAAAACATGGAAATAGATTTTCATTTCTACAGTCTCCCCCTTTTTGGTGATGACAAACTTGAGAGTATGTTTTAAGTTTTCTGTTTCTCAGGAGTAGACATTTTAATACACAGTGAATACATTTAACACATGCATAGCAAAAGGATAATTATCATGTAATAAGTGCAGCAAACATGGTTACATAGTTTTGATAATTATCAATTACAAACCATAAAATAGCACAAAATATCATGTCCAAAAGATAATTAAACTGTCAACAGAAACCCCAAACTATCACTAAATTAAGTAGCTAAATAATCTCCATTCTCCCCCTTTGTCAACAACAAAAAGGAGGGAAGACAGGGAAATTAAGTTGCTACTTGGTAGGAGAGGAATCATCCGAGGAGTTTGAGGATGAAGCAGGTTGAGGAATGTCTTGGAAAGGTTGAGGAGGAGGTAAATCAGGTACTGCAACATCAGGAACCATAGTAGGCACTATGTTCTGCATAATTCATTGCTGATAGGCATAGTTTCTCTGTGCTTCAAGCCTATTTTCTTGCTGGAGTATTCCAATGCTCATCATAAGCTTGTTGTTCTGCACCCTCATCTTCTTCATTTGCTTCTAATGGTGTGCCCTCATCTTCTTCATTGCCGCTTAAAACCTCCTTCTTGTCAAAGATAGTTGAAGGAATCATCCTTATCAACCGATGATTTACTACTCGGTGGTGCTTTGTCGTAAGAGAGGAGAGTGGTGCATTCATTGTTTGGCAGGAAGGAGCCAAGAGATCCAAAGTGTGTGGGAAAATCAGAAGGTAGTTTTGAAGGACCTGAACTTTCAGTCATTCTTGGTACAGAAGAGTCATAGATGGGAGAAAACATGAATCTATGGATATTTTCAGAAGCAAGAGTATTACCAGGTGAAGTTTTAGGATTGTCACGCCATTGTGAGAATAAATTTGCCATTTGTTCAGTTGATCCTTGAATGTCCTGATGGAGAGGTGCAGGTGTAGATTCAACAATAGGATCAATAGAAGGTGTTGGAGTGTGAAGCAATTCTGTGAGAGCAATGGAGGCCATGATTTCAGGACTTGTAGCTTGATTTTTAGGATTTTCTGGTGTAAGTTGATCTTCAATGTCCCTAACTACCTCATGAACAACTTGGGAAATAGGAGACAGTGGACTTGCATATTCATTTCTCTGTTCTTCATTCACTGGTGATTGTTCTGCAATAAGCTCCCCCTGAGCTTGATCCTCTGTTATACCTTCTGCAGTTTCATGTTCCTCGTGAGAGGAAACATATGGAACTAGAATAACTCCTTGAGAGAAAGGATAGTATGTAGCTCTATCAAAAATTTTGGTATTATTATCAGAAGGTTCTATATGAGGATTTAGTCCTTTTTCACTGGTAGGAATGGTTTTAGAAGCTTGGTTTTCTTGTTCCTCAAAGGTGTGGGGCATGTACAACACTAAGTCAGTACAGGGTTCATCAACATTTTCAGAAGCTTCTACTTCCATTTGTACAGGGATTTGATCTTTCTCACTGGGAATTTGTGATTCATTTAGGTTTAAAGAGGTTTCAAAAACTTCTTTCCAGCCTTGAGAAGGTTCTGTTTCAAATAAATCTTCAAGTGAAGGGTTTGGTGGAACTATTGTTATCTCCCGTGTACAAGCAGAAGGGCTTGCAAGGGATGTCCCCTTCGGGGTTCTAGGGGAGCAGGCTAGACAGCTCTTTAATTATGGACAAGGTTTCTTTATCCTCGTCGTCCAACGCGACCACATAAAAGGTATACGAGCTCGGTTTAGCTGCAAAATGAGCGGCGTGCCAACGCAGTGGGAAAAAAGGAACGCCCGCCCGCCATCAGGCGGAAATTTCAAAGAATGGAGGCGGTTTGCCTCGAGATTGGGAACGACCCAAAAGAGCTGGTTCTTCCACTATTGGGAAAGGAATCAGAGTATGCCTTAAAAAACTTTCGAGGGAACAAATTCTGGTTCTTGAAGGATATTTGTTCTTTGCGCGCCATGTTAGTGCCGAACTCACCGTGCCAACTTAGCTCAAAAAGGGTCAAGAAAAGATGGGTCGACACCCTCTGACCCAACCTGTTGCACAAACATTCGAAGGTCTTCATAAAACCCCAGCCGTTGGGATGCAGTTGAGACGGAGCGACCACGAGATGGTTTAATACGTCCCGTTGAAGTGAGGTGAAAGGGGTGATGATCCCCATTTTCTCGAAAACAACCCGATGCATGGTGAATTTCACATTTCTAGCTGGGGTCGTTATATTTTCATCGCCTTGCATGCCTTTCACCTTCCAACCCGACTTTCTTAAAGGCTCTCATTTTTTCAGACACCCAAGACATGTCGAAGGGATCACTAACAGCAGTCGGCTCGGCGTTATCACCCCCTTGCTCGTCGACTTGCTCCACAGTCTCGTTGCCATGGTCGGTCACCCCCTCAGTATCTGGGCCAGCTACACCTTCATCGCCCGCATCAGCATCTACGTCGATGACCTCCGGGCCGGGCTGAATGACTTCGGCCACGTCCTCATCTCCCACAATGTCCACTAAAATGTCATCTCCCTCGTTCTCTGGGACAGGTGGCCCGGGCGGCGGTGGGGGGCACCAAGATTCAGTCGAAGTGGAAAGACTTATGCTGCCGCTCGAACTGGCATGCCGAGGACTCCCCGAAGAACTGGAACTGTTGGACGAAGAGGAGCCCGCCGGCGAATCCGGCCTGGGCGATTCAGATCTAGTCCGCTCTACGCCCTGCGAAGGCTGGGCCATTTGCCGCGTAAGATTTTAGGCCGGGGAGCCAACAATTTGAGTGGTTTGTTTCGTCCTTGCCAGGTCTACCTATGAAAGAAGAATACGTCAGTCGACGGCCAGAGCAGACTCGAGAAAAGGGGCGACATGGTCGTCCCCAGACTGCGCCGCCTCCTTTTCGCGAGGCGTGGGAATTCAACTTAATGCACAAAAAAAAAACTGAAAAACTGGCAAGAGCGGCATACCTGAGAAAATGCAGCAGCTGAAGGAAGAAAGAACGCCGGACGAACAACTTTCGCGCAATAAAGACCTCGTGTCGCCCAGAGACGATTCGATCGCTAGCAGAGTTTCGCTTCTAGAAAGTGAGTGGAAAACGAGCTGATCGAGTGCGCTATTTATACAAAAAGCCCGGTAGCGTGTGATAGGTCGAATTTGAAACGATGTAACCGCTGCACTGCACCTCAGATATCAAGGCACGATCGCTCACATTCCTCTCCTAACCGTGACATGGGGAACCCCAAAGGACACCTTGGGTAATGCAAAAGTCACCTCATTTATTACTCGTTAAATTGAACTGACGAAGGCCAAACGTCGCACACGAACAACCAATCTAGGGACGCAGCGACCGTTGGGGGGCAACGATTCAAGCCTCAGCCCGCCCTTAAGCGACCTAGGCTTGGGGGGCAACTGTTCCGGAGTGGGCTAGCAAGCCCAATTGAATGGTACATCACGAACTGGGCCCAATCTACCAAAGCAGGCCCACCTCGGCCCAAACGCATGACTTGGAGCGCAAGTCTCGTGCACGGCCGAATAATGCGCAACGGCCAGGGCGCCACATGGTATAAATGCTACCCTCATCTACAGTACCAGGTGTCATACCCTAATTTTGTCCGGCTTTGGTCAAAACCCTAATTTTCCACAAAAATAGTAACCTAGGAAGTGTGAAGTCATTTTGTAAGGCATAAAGAGCATTTTGCATGCATTTTAGGGTTTTTAGGGTCATCCTAGGGTTTTAGAAGCATTTTCAAAGTGGACATGTGTTTTGAGCAAAACTAGGGTTTTTTAGGGCAAAGGGTATTTCGGTCCTTTTTCACAACAGGATGATTTTCTCGTCAAAAATATGCATCCACAAAAAGTACATTTTATTCTATCAAGGATAATTTTTGTACAATTTTTAGAAAGAAAATCCTAGTCCAAAATAATTAAAAATGTATTTTTCCCCATTTTTATTGCATAAAAAACCTAAAAGACCATTAAATATTCCCCAATTATTAAAGAACAATTTTTGTTGTCAAGAATAAATTGGGAGGGTATTTTATGGTGCCCAAAAACATGTAATACATTTTCAATGGTTGCACTCCCATTTTCCATGCCCAAAAACTCAAAATGCATCAAATAAAAGTACAATAGTACAAGATGACAACTTGCAAAACTTGGGCACTACTACTCTACCCCCCTCTTGGTAATTTCGACCCACCCTTTAGTTTAGCTCACCTTTGCATTTTTGCAAACTTCCCTCTTATAGAACACCCCATTCCTATTCTACCCTTTACCCTAATTTTACTTCACACCATATATAAGCCTCCACTCCCAAAATAAAAAGAACAAGCTTCATTTGCACAATTATCTCCTCTCTCTAGCCTCTCAAACCCGCAGCTTCCTCTCCCTTCTCTCTACATTTCTTCATCAAATTTCATCTCCCAAACAAATCCAAACCCATTTCCTTCACCTAACCAAAAATTCCAACCATCAATTCCTCTCAAATTCAAGCAAGGATTCAAGATCAAGGGTTACTTTGAAGAATCAAGCTCAAGATTGAAGACTAGAGGGTAGATTGAAGTGTTTTAGAGTTCATTCATCTTTTTTGTTGCTTGTTTAGCTTGGAGTTGAGGTATATTCCTAAAACCTTGCATCATCTTCAAAATTTTAGCATCAAAAATGTAGATCATAGGTTAATTTCGCATATTCATCATCATCTTTGCATTTTATTGTTTAATGTTGAATTGATTGTTGTTGTTGAATGAGAGGTGTGTTTCAAGCATTTTGACAAACACTTAGGGAGGTTTGGGTGTTTGAAATGCATCTCTCACTTGGAATAAATTGTGTGCTTGTGCATATTTCTTGTTTGCTTGCATTTTCATGAATAAAATTATTGTTTATGGCTATTTTCATTTCGTATATTAGGAAGAAATTAGGGTTTATATGATTTTGTTGCACTTCCGTGCTTAATCATGTGAATCCTTGCAAAAAAAATTGATCTATGTTGTTTGGCTTGCTCTATGTTTTGCATATGATCAAATAAATTGGTTTGATGATGATTTTTTTTTTTTGTTTTGATGGTTGAATCATGCAAATAAATGTCTCTATGCCTTGATTGTGTCATTTGCTTGCTTGATCTTGGTGATTTGAGAAAAGAAATTAGGGTTTTGGTCCATATGTGCTTCACAAATGATTTTTGGTTGCGCTAAGTTGGCAAATGATGGGTCATTCATACCTTGATGCATATGCTTGTAAGCATTTGTAAATCAACTCCCATGTGATGTGCTTGTGAATTTTGAGCAAAAATGTTGTTTATGGTCAAGTGTACTTGCGCATATGATAGGTCACTTATGACCTTGATGCATCCTCAATTTCAATCATGTTTTCTTTGCTCTTAGAGTTTGATGCAAATTGTTGCTTGAAGTTTGTGAAGTTTTAAGCAAAGGATAGACTAATTTTGGTCTTGATGCATTCTCATTCCTACGATTGGCAAATGATAGGTTAACCTCTAACCTTGATGCATATTTATTTGCATATTCATGCATCTTATTTCTTGCCTATCCATTCATTGCATATTTGCCTAATCATGCAAATTTGTAACACCCCCTTACTCTTAATGCTTTAATTAATAAAATCAGAGTTCAAAAATCGTTTTTCTTTTTAAGATACATTCTCAAGGGAATGCTACGTTTCTCAAACATCGCTTTCACTAAGCCAATAATACTTTTCATTAAAAACATAATTGCGTGATACATAGCACGACTTAAATGGGGCGAACCCTCAAATTCTAATACATCAATCTATTACAGTTCAACACTAAACTTAACAACTAATAGACTACCCGGCTTCCCAATTTGACGTCACAGAGCAAGACGCCACAACTAGGCTGAGAGAAGAAAGGACCTTCACTCAGGATCACCTGCACATCACCTGTTTGTCGCCACGAGAGCAGGCAACATAAAAAATTCTAGGGTGAGTCTCTTTTCACAAATAATAAAATGTATGATAAATATTATGCTAGAGGAAAACACGTAGAAACACCAGAACGACTCGGCTCACACAAAACAAATCATCTCAGCAGGCTATGACACCTCAGTTCATAACACAAAATAATACTACCAATCAGTGCATGACTTATATGAATGATGCAGACCCATCCTTTCAGGGTATATGCATGATGGATCCATTAAGACCGAAGACTTCTGCTATCACCTTCGGACCGAAGTCCTTAGGACCGAAGTCCTCTGCTATCACCTTAGGACCGAAGTCCAAGACCGAAGTCTTCTGCTATCACCTTATGCTTATGATTTATGCGACGCCATGAACAATGCATAACACACAACATATACATTATTCAATTAGATCATAACACCATTTCAGTAACTCACCAATTAGACTGCAACCTTTATTCATAAATAGGACCTAAGTCCTCTGCTCACCTCTAGGACCGAAGTCCTCTGCATCATCGATAGGACCGAAGTCCTCTGCTTTCACCATTTTTATTTATTTTAATGCCCATCAGGGACTTCATCATGTAATACTCCTCTACACATAGCCATAAGGCCAAACAACGCACATATATCATTTTCTGGGCTAAGGCCGACGCCTTTACATCGCCTGACTCTAAGGTCGTCGCCCACAGCTCACCAACCACCTCGGCACCTAGTAGTGGACCAATCAGTCACTACGGGCCACCATGTCCTTTAGGACTAAAACATCAATTAGGGACTAAACATTGACTACACCATTCAGCCACTTAAACGAAATTGGCATTAAATAACACTCACAGTGGCGTTCAACACTTACTTACGCTATATACGAGTGTTAAAACGGCACCTCAAGACACTTAAAGGGCACCCGGCAAGACGCTAACATGCACCTCGGCATAGCTAGGCAATGCACCTCGGCATAGCTAGGCACCTCACTTCGCGCATACTCATCTCACTACGCGCATCCTCACCTCACTTCACACTCACTCACTTCACGCATGTACTTAACCTCACGCACACACTTCACCATTCAACCACTCACGTACTTGGTACTTAAAGACGACGCTCACTATGTATCTCGGCACACCTAGGCGCATCGCCTTGCGCACACTTACTTCCCTCCGCACTCACTTACTTCACTTAGTGTACACTGCCCTTCACGCTGCACTACTTCTCCTCACTCCTACACACTACCTCAGCTAACTCATACTTGAACATTTCTCACCTAACGCAACGCCTCACCTCGGCAAGTACACTACATCTCGCTAAGGTATTATATGCACTATATCTCGGCCTCAACACCTCGGTTACTACACGCTATACGTTATCAACTGCACTTCGGTAGTCACACCTCGGCATACTTACCCTACACCTCGACAAGTACAATTCGGCACCTATACTTAGTCTCAGATACTCTTACACTTAGTCACTTTGGCTCTATTATTTACCTCGGGTCCTATGACATCGTTACTTACGTTCTGGACACTTACAACCATTCACTTAAGTTCCAACTTACGTATGGAAAGTAACTTCACCTTGGCAATCCTAAACCGACTACTCCATTTAACTCAAACGCACGCTCGTCACTTTATGATGTACGTTTTCAGCTACTCCTCTGTTATCCTAAGCCTATTCTTTAAGAACCTCTCCAAGATTACGTTGCTAACTCTCACTCACTCTAGCTCACTGGAACTAAGAGTCTCCTCAGCCCCCATTTCACTCCTTGATCCCTCGTAATGATCAACTCTCCCATCCACTCCATACGACTCCACTGAAGTGAGCCAAAACACAACATCAAAGCATACTTCAAACACAACACCACCTCACTGAGGTGAAACTAAACACAACTTCAAACACATCAAACACTCAAAACGTACAATGGCAGCTCAGAAAATCATTCCTATAGTCTACTCACACATAACACACATCATATATTCTATTATAGATGAAAGAGAGAGCCCCCTAACCTCAAAAGATTGAAGAAGTAGCACTCTCTCCACCAAGCCTTCCCGATCCACCAAGAATCACCAACCATCACCAACATTTCAGCTCCTCCTCCTTGGCATTGAGCTCTTCCACGCCAGATTCCTCTTCCTCTCTCTAAAACTATCTCACCTGCTCTACTCTACTCGGCATACCTCGATCAATTGAGTAGAACACACTCTCTTCACTGAAACCCTCCAGTTAACGCTCACAGCTCTCTTCTCCCTTGATTCCGAGCTCCTTCCACTCCAACGTTCTCCTTCTTCTCTCTAGAAAGGGATCTCACCTACCAACTTCTCTCTCTCACTTCTCCTTTGACTTTTCTTGATAATTTTTGGTAATGAGAGCTCCCTCTCCTTCGACACTCTTCTATGAGTCAACAATTGGGCTTCTAATGGCTCATGGGCCTCTCATGGCTCATGGGCCTCTACGCCCACCTTCCACATTCACCTAAACATCTCCTAAATGAAATAAACTTCTAATTAATACTTGACTTAACTAAAATGTTGTAAACCTTAAATAACTCCACTAAATAATTAATTGAACTATTTTGGGGTGTTACACACATCATTGCTTGCATGTTCATTCATTTAAACTAAGAATATCCTATGCTTATGATCAATTGCATTCTTTTGTTCATGATTCCATTTAAATGTCTTGATTTAATTGTGTGCCATCCTTTCTACATGCATGTACTCTTATATGAAGACGCAAGCCTACTTTCTGGTTGTAGCATAGAGTCATTAAGATGAATGCACCCCTTTGAGATTGTTTCCCGTCCCGTAGCAATTCTCACCCACACAACACAATTGTTTTGAGAACTTTGTCTTGCATCTTTGATAATTGAATCCCTTGATTGTATTGGCATGTTTAATCTTGGTTGATGAATAATATGTTCGTGATTGCTTGATCGTTGAAGTATGAGTCTTGTTCATTCATTTGCATTTGGTTATGGATTTAGAATTGATTTGATTTGTTCTACTTCTTTTCTAAAACCCATTTCCTAGATTCATTTTTTAAAAACCTTTTTATTTTTCAAAACAAGAATAAAATAAATTGTCATTGATGACCAATCGCGCCGTTGCCGTTTAGGTTGTTAATGACGATTTTGTTTTCAAAAGGAGTTAGTAGTGAGGCCATTCTAACTGTTGTTGTTCGGTCTTCGCAAAAGCTCAATCCTATTTTCAAAAACTTATTTATTCCTCAAAAATAAATCAATTGTCATTAATGATAAATCGCGCCGTTGCCGTTTATATTATTAATGGTGATTTTCTTATCCCCAGCGAGTTAGTAGTGAGCCCATTCTAACCGTTGTTGTTCGGTCGTCACAAACGCTCACCCAATTGCGAAAAACTCTTAAGCAGTTTTCAGACGCAAAAGCCGAGAACTACGTAGCTTTGATCCTTCATCCCAGTGAGGGTACGTAGGAGCGGGGTCCTGTCCCGTCAAGCAACCTTTTAAAAAATCTTTGTTTTGTCCTGATTTTGAAAGATAACCAAAAATATTCCTCTTCCCCTCCTGTTTTCAATAAAACAAACTCTTAAATAAAAGAAAAGAAAAGAAAAGAAGTAGAACAAGTCATTTTCAAACCAAACTTTTGTCTAAACCACACATCAAGTTAAAGGTTCCCTTTCTGTAGAAAGGATGTGTTGGGTGCTAATACCTTCCCCACACATAACCGACCCCCGAACCTACATCTCTGTGTTTTCGAAAGACCATTCGCTTTACTAAAAGACCTTTTTTCAATGTTTTGGTCTTAAAATTAAAATATTGGTGGCGGCTCTACTATTTTCCACGTTGTCAAACGAGAAGTCCAAACTGGATTTTTCGAAGCGCAACACCAGGTACGTTCTCTACCTTGTGAATCCTGCCTGATAGTACACCTCTGACTCGAGCGTTGGAGTGTCTTTGCAGGTACCAACCGCGTGCGGCCAAGACCCTCGGTCCTACCAGCTCCTCAACGACCAGGCAACTAAAAGCAGTTGCAACCACTTCAACACTCTATTGATTAGGTACGATCAACAGTCATCCAAGAAACACTGGCCCAGCCAAGCGTCCAGTTGAAAACATACCAACTTTATCAGTAATCACGATTGAAGAAGTGGCCACTTGGATGACTCCCATCACCGAGTACATAGAGACGGGTAACCTCCCTGACGACGCCAAAGAAGCTATCTAAACCAGAAGAAAAGCCTCTTCCCACTCGATAATAGATGGTAAGTTGTACCGTAAAGGGTTTTCCACGATAGGAGATTCCCCATTCTGACACACATATCAGACCGAGGTCGTCATCCCAGTTGAAATAGGAGAACTGCCCTAGAGAACAGCTCACCCAAACCAACCCTTTGAAAATGTGCAAGCAGTACGAGGAGAAACCCTTAGAAACCCTTGTGAGTCATGAAGGCGGTTTTCTCCTGGTCGGGGAGATATTTCGGAATTTGATTGTTGCCCGAATAGGCATCCATGAAGGAAAGAAGTTGGAACCCAGATGAATTATCGACTAGCTTGTCTACGCTTGGGAGAGAGAATGTGTCTTTTGGATAGGCTTTGTTGAGATCAGTGTAATCTACGCACATCCTCAATTTCCTGTTGGCCTTCTTGACGAGTACTACATTTGATAGCCAAGTGGTGTACTTAATTTCCTTTACGAAGTCTTCTCGAATAAGATCTTCCACTACCTTTGCCGCCGCTTCGGTATTTTTGTCGGATTTTGATCTTCTTCGTTGTGCCACCCAACGGAAATATGGTGACAAACGATGTTTGAGGAGATTCTGATAGGTCACAAGTGCACGATTTTATCGCGTAATAAAAGTATAGATCCACAGAGAATTATGTGACTACCAATGTTATTTTCGGTTGTGATTAGCTAAAAGGAATGATTAAAAAATAAAGATGATATTATTCAATTAAAATTCAGAAATAAACATAATCTTGGGATATAGTTTCATCATAGAAATGCTGAACCCAAATAATTCTTTAGACTAGTCACCAAATTATAAGAGTATTATATTTCAAAGACAAGGTAACCAATATAACTAATGTCTCCTTTCAGAGTACAAGAGTGTGTTTCGAACAACCAATCAAGCCTATTTTCATTGTGGATTGTCACCAAAACCAAATACGCATAAACCTTTATAATCTCTCAAGAGTTTCAAAGCTATTTTCTTGTTTTGATTCCCTTGCCTAATTTCATTGTTCCAACATCAATACTTCACCTTTCGGTTCTTTGTTTGATGTTTGAAATAAGATTTGAAGGACAATGCAATTAGATTAAAAATACAAAACAATTCAAATGGATAATAGTCTTTGGAATTAGTAGGGACCTATCATTGAAAATGACATGAATATAAATGACTTAGAAGGTAAATGGCAGAAAATAAAATTCCACGAAAGTACGAGCAGAAATGTAAAAGTGCATGAAAATAAAAAGTGTAAAGTGAAGAACAAGAAGCTTAAAAGGAAAATGTAAATTGCATAAAGAACTTAGAAATGAACTTAAATAGTGTTTACAAGTGCTAAAAGATGATCCTAAAACTCGGAAATTCGTGCTATTTATAGGATTAGACAAGGGACGAGAGAGTTAAGTCACAATACAAGCCTTAGACATAAGAAAAGTAACAGTTCTGGCTTGTGCACTGGACACACGAACCGTGCCTAGGGTACGAATGGACCGGGTTGGTAGCAACTATTGATCATCAAATGGACAACTGAAGGCGCACGAACCAGGCTTGTGGGGCGCACGGACCGTGTGAGTGCTTGGGTTGTAAAGATAGAATTTTTCATTAGCTTTCAAACACATCAAAGAACACCTCAATCGGGTTCCTGGATTGTGAGATATGACCAAAATGTCAGAAATGTATAAAACAAGAATTTTATGGACCAGATGATTCGCCATAGTAGCTTGTATTATGATAGGAAGGAGATCATTGGGTTTCCCCTAGGTGAGCTCCTCATCATTGAAGGTTATGGGAGGCCAGATATGGGAAGTTGCCTCCTCGGTCAATTCCGAGGTCGCGTTGGTTAGGATTCTTTGACTCGAATGGAGTAAGAGGGCACCGTTTGGCTCCCATTGTGGACGCCAATGAACCAGATCGACTTCGTGTCTCGATCGATGCTTACCAAGTTGAGAAGCTAGCTCACTCCAAAAGTCGTTACCGAGATGGTTTATAAGTTGAGTAATAGACTTGGTATCCGAGAAGCTCCAAATCGCGTTGATCCGACGAGGGGGGTGGTACCTGCACTTACTCTGATACTTCAGTTAACATAAGAATTAGGTGATGTGAGAATATAGATGCACATACCTATAGTATTGAATGAATCACGTATTTATAGGCAGAAGCATTGGTGAGGTGAATGGTACCCCATTAGTTGGATGTAGGGTTTTGTTATCATCGTCGACTGACTCATGAATCAAGACATTCCTGCAGTCCAATGTTTTGTACGCGACCCAACATATTGTTTTCCTTGAATGTTTGTGCAATCTGCTCGAACATATATCGGTAATGTTATATAGACATATATTTTTAGACAAAAATCGACAAAAACCAACTTACAACACCAATTAACCAAGTTTTTAAGACTATTAGCCAAGTGATCAATTAACCAAGTTTTTTAATAACGCCTCGAAAACTGTGAAAAGCAGGTTGGCTAAATAGTTTAAAAAACTTGATTAATTGGTGTTGTAAGTTGGTTTATGTCGATTTTTGTCTAAAAACTTATGTCTAAATAACATTTTTGAACATATATACACCATATTTTGCAGCTAAATTTTTTTGTTGGCTTTGTAACTTTGCCTACCTCTAATTTTCATGGGGGCAAATTGATTGAACACCAAAATTTGGTTGTTTTGAGACTCAGAAAGTGATTGATAGGTATGGGTGTTCTCCAACATCAAGGCCGTTGCCTCTGCATCTACGCGATCGAGTACAATTAATACACATGCATGCATGTGTTGGCTTGCCTTTTCTTGAAAGTCTCAATCAACTTATATACGTGGCCATTGAATTATGAATTCAAGATGTTCCTAGAACTAGAAGCAAATATGCCAAATACTACTAACGTGCACCACCTGTCACAATTTCACAGGCTTTCCTTTTGGATCCTGCCGTCCACTGAATAAACAAATATAAAAATGAATAAATAAATATAAATATTTAATTATATCTCAACTCAATGGTGCCCAACTATATGATGATTGGTCCCTGATCGTACAAGACCAATAGAAGTAGTGTTGATGTAATTCTTCGATTGGCTCGTTGATCGATCGCTTGATGTCTTTGAAGTGCGGTCATGCGTAGGTGGTGCTGCGAAAGCACTCAGACGCTGCTCAAGTCGATGAGTGAGCGATGAGCACGCGACCACAAGTAATAATGACGTACCTAATTCTTGGAATTCGTGCCATATTTATAGCTGCAGTATTGAGCCATATTGGGCTTATTGGACTGTATTGGGTCTTGAGTCCACTCCAGAACAGTTTCCCCCCAAGCCTGGGTCGCCAGTGGGCGGGCTAAGGCTTGACCCATTGCCCCCGAGTGGTGCCATGAGCGGCCTGGTTACGTGGCGCAACCGGTCCCGATCCCTTGAAGTGTGTGTGGGCGCTGCCACACTAAGTCGCGGCCTGTCTTGCGGTCTAAACGTTAAGTCGCTCGAGACAAGGTTCTGTCTTGGGGTCGCTGCCCCAACGTGGCCGCTCTGACTACTTTCGAAGCGATTCTGTCATAAATGCTGAAGAGACAGGTGATTTAATGATGTGAATTTACATTTTCCGAGGTGACACTTGGATTCTTCAAGGCGCGCCTTTTCGTTTCCTTCTCAGACTAAGTAATGATGGAATGTGAAAAGATGCACCTTTTCGCTTTTGGGCTTATAGTGACTGTTGGCCCACTATATAAGGTGGTGGGGGAAGAGGATCATACACTTCTCATTCATTATTTTCTCTGAAATTGAAATCGCTCTCGCTGGCTCGCTGCTTCCCTCTGCTCGCTCGCTCCAAGACCAATCCGCCCGTGCCCTTCGAGCGTGATTTATCCACCGGCCCTTCAGGTAAACACAAACACCCTTCTTATCTTTATTTATTTTTGAAGTTCCGCCTGTTGGAGGGGGTGTCAGGTCTGGGGATGACCAAGTCGCCCCCTCTGAATGTATGCGCTCGAACCTGACCGCTTCCCCCTCTACAGGTTTAATCTGCGGACGACGGCGGACTCGTCGCATTTGCCATCGGCCGGCCTCGCTAGCCCATAAAATGGCTCAACCGACCTCCGCGCCGTCGCGGTCGTCTTCGACTTCTACAAAAGAATCCTCCAAGTCCTCTGGTTCCATAGACTGGACCTCCTCCGGTTATTCTGCTCGACCGACCCAGAATGAAAGGGACGAGAATTCCAGGAGCCCTATCGAAAGTCCGGTCCCTGCTTTTTGCAAGGCTCAAACTAACGACATTCAGGTCGTTGAGGCCCCAGCGCCCGAGATAGATCCCCAAAGCGTGGACCAAGATGCGGCTTTAGAAACGGTCCAAGGTGATCCTGATGAAGCGGCCGAGAAGGACATGTCCTGGGTCTCTTCTACTCTTAGGAATCATCGAAGTAGAGTACACCGTTGCACCCCTGAAGAAGCAGTCTTGACTGCCCAATTCTATCTCAATGGTTGGAGGGTCGATGGCATGGAGAAGGACGAGAATGTTTTGACATGGACCGATCTGCTCAAGTTTACCATGTACCGAGTTGTCTTCGAGCGCATGGGGATCGTCCCCCCTTTTACTCGGTTTCAAAGATAAGTTTTAAGGTATCTCAAGGTCGCGCCTTCCCAGCTGAACCCGAACGCTTGGGCGTTCTTGCAAGGCTACGAGGACATCCTGACAGCGCTGGAACAACCGGTCTCTCTAAGATTATTTTTTACTTTGATGGAGATGAGCTACCTTTATGAGCCAGGGACAAAGGGGGCTCGCAAAGAAGCAGTTTCCCTCAAGAACCGGTCGCAGTACAACTTCTATAAGCCTTATATGGAATATTTGCCGACCGGGTGGAGGAATGATTTCTTTTGGGTCGTCCCTTACACAAATGAGGCGATGCGTGGGGTAGCTCAAATGGCTAAGGACAATAATGCAGGGACGCCCCTTTTGCCGACCCTATGGTCTTACGACCACTTTCTGAAGAAGCCCGGGGCATATTCCTTCAAAGAAATAGAGCTTAACGTTGTGGATATTGGGACGATCCATAGGCTTAGAAGAATTGCCTCCGCATACTGGAGGTCGCATAAAGATCAACAAGATAGTGGGCGCCGAGGCGCCTAAGTCATTAAGGCCGCCCTTGGTGGGTGGTCGCTAAAATTTTAGTCTTTTTCTTTATGTTTAGCTCATTGTATGCCTTTTCTGACTCGTATTTTGTTTTGCGCAGTTGCTATGGCGGCCGTCGAAGATTTCGACCTTTTTGCTCAATGGGCGGCGGAAGAAGGGGACAACTCTCCCCCTCGTGGGACCTCCGCTGTGAACGCCGAGGAGCGCGCCAACCAGAGATTACCACGGGCGGGACGGTGATTGATCGGGCGACCACAGTAATCTCACCTGATGTAAACGCTCTGCCTAGTAGTCCACTTGCACCAGAAAGGACCGGCAAGAGAGGGCGCTCAACCGACGACGACCCTTCTGAAAGGAAGAAACACAAAGGCAAGAGCCATGTTGGTCGGTCTCCCAAGCTTGACTTACTTGGCTTGGGGGACCAAGACTGTGCTCGCTTCAAGGAGGAGCCCTTCGAAGTGATGGTTGAGGTAATGAAGGCTGCTGGCCTACTATTCAAAAAATACCAAGAGGAGGAGGCAGATCGGTTGGCAGGTAGGCGAATTTTTTATAAAGTTTCGTACCTTGAAGACGACTTGTCAGACAAAAACTTTAAATTGCAATCTGCCTTGTTGAACTTGATAGAAGTGAGGGAGGACCGAGATCGGCTACTCAAGAGGTTGGAAGAACTTGAACCAAAGGTCCAGCAGATCGCTACCAACGAGAAAAAACTTCAGGAGGCCGAGACTCAGCTGGCGGCCGCCGTGATTGTTCAATCTGGAGCTGAGGCGGCCAGGGACACAGCGCTGGCTGAAAAAGCTGCTGCTGAAGAAGAGGTTAACCACCTGAACAGAAAAAATAAAGAACTCTTCGACCAGGTCACGTCGCTGAAGACCGACATGACGGTTGTTGAGCAGGAAAGAGACAAGTACAAGGCTCGCTTTAAGGAGGCAGTCACCAAGGCTTTGGGGCCGGCCCAATATCAGTTCAACAATGCAGTCAGTCAGATCAAGCTCGCAAACCCTGAACTAGTTATTGATGAGGTCGTGGTAAATAGCGGCCACTGCGTGGTCGACCAGGAAATCGTGCGACCCCAGAAGGTTGAAAAGGGGAAGGTCGTCCATGAGCGGGCCGTTATTTTCCGTGCTGGTCCTTCTTCTTGATCATTAATTGTCTTTACTTGTCTTTTGAACAATTTTGCCCGCCTGCGAGCGGTGAATATTTGAGGGCGCCCTGTTTATGACCTTGGCGTCCCAATTCTGTAACCAACATTAAACTCTTTGCTTTTAAATGCAAGTTTCGTTTTTCTGTTGCTCGTTTTTGCGTATTTACTTATCATGAATTTGCATGTACGCGCTTTAACTAAGCGGTCGTTTACTTATTTAACGGCCGCAATCCTAAGTGCCTTTGTTGTGCCTTTCGATGGCAGTTGTTAAGTATATAGGCCGCTGCGCTTGGCCGCTTTCTATTTTGCCATTCAATGGCGCTCAATTGGGCCATACGATGGCGCTTGTTTAAACTTGTAGGCCGCTACGCTCAGCGGCTTACTTTTTGCCATTCGATGGCTCTCAGTTGGGCCATACGATGGCGCTCGTTAAGTTTGTAGGCCGCTACGCTCGCTTCTTCTTTTTTTCATTCGATGGCGCTCGATTGGGCCATACGATGGCGCTCGTTAAATTTGTAGGCCGCTACGCTCAGCGGCTTGCTCTTTGCCATTCGATGGCGCTTGTTTGCATGTCAACTCGGTGACATACTACCGCTACTCGCATGATGAGCGACCGATCATACATTCGTGCATGAAGTAAAAGAACACAATTCTTTTTAAGGTCAGGCCTCTGTAAAAAACCCCAATGGGGAAAAAGAGCGCCCGCCTGGCTTTCATTTAATCTTTGGTCAATCAAAACATCTTTGCATTACACATAGTATTTTCTTAGTTTCTCAGCATTCCATGTCCTGGGTATGGTCGCACCGTTCATGGTTTCCAGCTCGTAGGCTCCTTTGCCCGTCCTGATAATGCGATTTGGTCCTTCCCAGTTGGGGGCAAGCTTCCCCTGACGAGCGTTCTTGTTCCCTACGTCTGCCCGCCTAAGAATGAGTTGGCCGATCGAGAATTCCTTTTTCTGGACGCGAGAGTTGTACCTTGCAACGACCTTTTGCTTGACAAGTTGTTCCCTGAGAGACGCCTTGTTTCGCAGTTCGTCGACCAGATCAAGCTCTTCCCTAGTCGCTTGCTCGTTCTCTACCGTTGTTGGCGGATTGGTCGTCCTCCAATTTAGCTCGCCCATTTCGATTGAAATTACTGCATCGGTCCCATAGACCAGCCTGAAAGGTGATTCATCCGTTGTAGAATGAGGGGTCGTTCGATATGCCCAGAGTACAGACTGTAGCTCTTCAACCCAGTTTCCTTTGGCCCCGTCCAACCTTCTCTTCAACCCTCGCAAAATGACCCTGTTGGCCACTTCACTTGGCAGTGGTTGGTCCGTGGATGTTCAACCGAAGTGAAACGCTGTTTCACCCCTAAGTCGGCCAACATCTCTCCGAACCTCTTGTCTGCAAACTGAGTCCCATTGTCTGTTATCAATTGTTGGGGGACACCAAAACAGGCTAACACATTTTGAATGAAGAACTTGCTCGTTTTGGCCGCAGTTATGGTCGCTAGTGGCTCGGCCTCAATCCATTTTGTAAAGTAGTCAACTTCAACGATTAGAAACTTGAACTGGTCGGGGGTGGGTGGAAACGGCCCCAAAAGATCCATTCCCCACCAGGCAAACGGCCAGGGTGAGGTGAGACTTTGCAGCTCAGAGGCAGGGGCAATATGAACGTCCGCATGCACTTGACACTTGTTGCACTTCAGGACCAGCTTCTTAGCGTCCTCATCCATGGTCGGCCAGTAAAAACCGGCTCTTAGAGCTCGCTTCACTGTGGAGCGACCTCCCTGATGGCTGCCGCATACACCTTCGTGAACCTCCCTTAAAACGTGGTCGGCCTCGGCTGGCGACAAACATCTCAACAGCGGGGAAGTAAAACCTCTTCTATTGAGCTTCCTGATCGTACCTTAGACCAATGAAGTGTTGTAGTCGTTCGCTGTATTGGTCGGTCGTTGAGTAAAGGAAAGGACCGGTCTTGGCTTCACGCTGAGCACCTCGGGTGGTACCTGCAATGACACTCCGACGCTCAAGTCAGTGTAGGTCGCTCGCCGCGAGGTAACACTAGGTATAGATTACGTGCACGATGCCATATGCGAATGGCATATATATCTTTGTAGAGTCCCGACCGTCACAGCGAAATTTTCGGCCGGTTAGCGCAAAGTGCGCTCCAAGCAACCGAGCTTGGGCCGGTTATGCTGATATGGGCCGACGGCCCAAATGCTATTGGAACCTGCTGGTTTTACTGATACACCCCGGAACAGTTGCCCCCCAAGCCTAGGACGCTTAAGAGCGGGCTGAGGCTTGAATTGCTGCCCCCAGGGGTTAAGCTGTTTTGACGAACATTTAGATAGTGAAACGGTCGTGGCCGCTCGCTCTTGATGGGACGGTCTCGGCCGCCTGCCAACCATCGGCCGTGCTGACATGACGGTTGGCTTTTGCTAACATTTATGACACGACGTTTGGTGATCCCGATGTCATTCAATGACAGCTTTCAATCTGAAGGTGAAACGTTGCGACGTTTCGTCTCCCGGTCCTTCTAGCGCCTTGGGCCTGCGCTATAAATACTCCTTCAATAAGAACTATTCCCCACATTACTTCGAATTGCTCTGCTGCCGACCGACCTGTCTGCCGCCGACTTACATTTGAAACAACTCCTTTCGCCCGAACATTCTAGCTTCCTCGACCGATCTCAAGCACTCTTAAGGTATGAGTCGATGTTTCTCTTGGTCTTAATTTCTGTAGTTTTTCTTGATTGCAAAATTCCACGCCTTGTGATAGGGGGTGTCAGGTCCGGGGACGACCAAGTCGCCCCCTCTCATGAGTGCACTGCTCGACCGACCTGACTCGATCCCCTCTTCACAGGTACCAATATATGCCACAGTTGAAACAAACCGCTCGTATCCCGGGGGGCCCTTCACATTCTTTTGCTGAACATATGACGAGGCCATCTGAGGCCGCTTCTCACGAAGAAGACCCCAGGTCGTCTTCGAGCGGTACAAGCTCAAGTTCCAGCTCTTGGCGACTCCGGCGTGAGCTCGCGGCCCAAAGACCGATCGGGTTTCTACCACCCCCACTCCTCATCACCCGCTGCGACTCGAGGAGGATATGGGCGTGGATATTGATGAAATCTGAGGAAGTTGCTCCGCCATCGAAGAAGTGTGTCGCCAATGAGGAGGCGGCCGAGATCAAGCTGCGATCGATCGAGCGTTGATCGCCGCCTGAAAAGCTCCTCCAACCGGGGGGTAAATGCTGAGGGAAAGCCTTTGGAAGGAGAAGACGTCTTACCGGATCTAGCTCGGGACCAGTCTGACATGTCCTGGGTGTCTGATACCCTTCGCTCTAATAGGAGTATAATTACGGTCGGCCATTGGACGTTGCCGAAATTACAGTGCCACTTCAACCATCTGCCGGGCTGGAGAGTTCGAGGTATGAAGGAAGGAGAAGATATTGCGACTTATTCTGAAAATCTGAAGTTCACGATGCATCAGATCGTGTTCGAGAAGATGGGCATCGTCCCACCCTTCACAGAATTTCAGCTCGATGTCTTGCGCTACATTGGGGTCGCCCCCTCTCAACTGCACCCAAACGCATGGGCGTTTCTGAAGACCTTTGAGGTGCTTTTAAGCCGTCTTGGTAGGCCGGTTTCGATGCAATTATTCTTTACCATTTTTGAGCTGAGCTGGCTAAGAGAGAAGGCCAATAAGGAGAAGAGGGAGCAGTTCTCCTTTAAAACTCAGAAGACCCAAAGATCGGTATTTCAAGGCGTTCAGAGTCATTGGTATTTGCATGGAAGAGCCAATATTTTTGGGTCGTCCCGACCAAGGAGGCGGTGAGCTATAGCTGAGACCAACCTTGATGGGACGGTCGGTGAACCTTTCTTTCCCATTATGTGGAATGAGGCTCACTTCTTCAGGCGGCCTGATGATTACATCTATACCACCAAGGACTTGGGCGCAGCCGACCTGGAATCTCTGCACATGATTAAGACGCTATCGAGCCTTATGCCCTCAGACCCTAAAGGCGACCTACCTTGCCGTCCTTTCACTCTGCTGGTGGGCCGTGCTCTGGAGGCCGAGATTGGTTCGCTTCCAAACTCATCTTTTATTTTGGCTGTTGATCGTTCCTTCTAACCTTTGACTCTGCAGGAAAGTCTTGGGCCGAGTTAGAGAAAGTCTTGAAACCCTCTTCAATTCCTGGTGCTTCTTGGCCGCCTCCACAAGTGGTCGACTTGGAAGGGACCTCCAAAGTGCCACAGACCCCTAGGAGCCAAGGGAAGAAATCAGCTTCCAAAGTTCGGTCGCCCCCACGTCAGGACGCTCGTTCCCCCAGCTTGGGCGGGTTCTCGAGAGCGGTCCGCGAAATTCTCGACGGGGATATTCCGGTTTCTCGGCCGAGGGCTTGGGGGTCGACCAGGCTTTGAGCGGTTCAAGAAGGAGCCAATGGTAGTTTGCGCTTCCCTGTGCATGGGCGTTGGTAAAGCCATGCAGGAGATGTCGAACGAACTTCAAGGTATTTTAAATTTCTGGCCCGTCTCGCTTTTGCTTACGATCGGTCGATCGACTAACCTTTACTGTCTTTACTTGCAGATGCTCGGGCTGAAAAGGACACTGCCCTGGCCAGTCTTGATGATGTGAATAAAAGCTGGAGAAGGCGGTCAAGTCCAAGAAAGAAGCGTTGCGATGGCCGAGGATGACCAGGGCCAAGTTAGTCAAGAAGAACAAAGAGCTTCTTTGCTTTCAAATAAAGAGCCTGAAGAATGATGCTGATGCTCTTGAGAAGGAAAAGGCCGATCTGGAAGTCAAGAGGGCCGAGCTGGAGGTTCAGGTGCAAAAGGTGGCCGGGCTTGGTAAGGAAGCAATGAGCCTACCAATTTGTAACGCCTTGACCAGTAAGCGGGTCTTCGAACTCGGACACGAACATCAATTTTGATGAAACCATGATAAAGCACGAGCAACTGCGTAGAAGACAACCGGATCGTCTTTGCTCGAGGAGTTCGACGATCAAGGCAACACCATTCGAGCTCGCTCGGTTCTGTTCTGAAGCCCGCCTGCGAGCGGTGTAATTCTTGTAACATTTTGACTGGCCTTCGGGCATAACAATTTTCCTGCCTTCGAGCAGTTTAACATTTGGGCGCTCGGCTTCGACCGGGCGTCCTTGATTTGTAATGAATGTATTTTCCTTTCGTTTTATTTCGCTTGTTTGTTTGGATTTACTTATTTGTTCGCATTTTTCCGAATTTAAGGCCAACTATGGGCCGCTGATAGGGGCCTTACGAAGGCTCTCGTTTTAGGTCGATCGACGAAATCGACGACCAGTTCGTGCCTTTTCGAAAGCACTCCCTATGGACCGCTCGGCGGTGTTTATCGGTGGCACCTGGTCGGCTCGGCGACCTTCGTTTGGGCCAACTCGGTGGCGTTGAGTTTGGGCCATTTCGATGGCACTCGATTGGGCCATTTCGATGGCACTCGATTGGGCCATTTCGATGGCGCTCGATTGATTGGGCCAGCTCGATGGCACTCGATGTAGATCGTTTCGACGACCTACTATTGCTTGTGGGTTGTTATTCAACCCTTGGGCCATTTTGATGGCGCATTGCATTCGTTAGACAATTCTTCGGTCGCTCCTCTGCCTCGGGCATGTTGAGCGACCGGGCATACATTCTTTGCGAGAAAATAAAGTACAAAGCAGATTTCAAAGATCAGGCCTCAGTAAAAAACCCAGTGGGAAAAAGAGCGTCTGCCTGTCTTTCATTCATTGGTAGGTCGTTCATTACATTTAAACATAATATTATCTAAGTTTGTCAGCATTCCATGTTCTGGGGATAGTCGCCCATTCCATGGTCTCCAGCTCGTATGCCCCCTTGCCGGTCTTCTTAACGACCCTATATGGACCTTCCCAATTAGGTGCTAGCTTTCCCTGGCGGGCATTCTTGTTTCCTACGCCGAGTTGGCCGATCGAGAAATCCCTCAGAACGAGTTGGCCGATCGAGAAATCCCTCTTTTGAACACGAGTGTTATACCTAGCTGCGACCTTCTGATTGATCAACTGTTCTCTAAGTGATGCTTGGGTACGCAGTTCTTCAATCAGGTCTAACTCTTCTCGGATGGCTCGATGCGTTGTCGTACCGATGTTGGGGATTGAGTTCTCGGTTTAGTTCGCCCATTTCTATGGGTATGACAACATCAGTTCCATAAACTAGCCTGAAGGGCGACTCCCTGGTCGATGAGTGGGGGGTCGTCCTATATGCCCAGAGAACGGATTGCAGCTCTTCGACCCAATTCCCCGTTGCTTCGTCAAGTCTCCTTTTTAAACCACGCAGATAACTCGTTGGCCACTTCGCTTGGCGTTTGTGTGGATGTTCGACCGAGGTGCAGTATTTGTTTTACCCCTAGGTCGCCAACATTTCTCTCGAACCTTCTATCTGCGAACCGGGTTCCATTGTGCATTATCGCTCTCTGCGGGATTCCAAAACGGGCTAGTACACACCGGCCGAAGAACTTGCTCACCTTTGCTGATGTGATAGTTGCAAGAGGCTCGGCCTCGATCCACTTTGTGAAATAATCGATCGCCACGATCGAAACTTGAACCGCCTAGAAGCGGTTGGAAAGCGGGCCTAGCGGATCCATGCCCCACGGGAGAAAACGCCAAGGTGAGACAAGACTTTGCATTCGAAGAGGGTGCGGCATGGGCGTCGCATGCACTTGACATTTTTGCACTTTTGGACTAGTTTCTTAGCATCTTCGTCCATGGTCGGCCAGTAATAACCTGCCCTGAGGGCTTTCTTCGTTATGGATCGTGCGCCTTGATGGCTCCCACAAATGCCCTCGTGGATGTCTCTCAACACATGGTCGGCTTCGACCGACGATAGGCATCTCAGCAGTGGAGATGAGAATCCTCTTCGATACAACTTTCCTTCTATCACTGAGTATTTGGTCGCCCTTAACCTGACCAATTTCGTCTGCTTCTGGTCGCTTGGTTCTTCTCCTTCAACAATGTATCGTAGAATGGGGGTGATCCAATCATTATCTTGATCGACACAAAGAACGACCAAAGATTGGCTTGGTTTGGTCGATACACTCGGCCGATTTAGAGTCTCCTGGATCAAGCTTCTGTGGTTTCCAGGGCTTTTGGTACTTGCTAATTTCGAGAGGATGTCTGCTCGAACATTCTCAGTTCTGGGCACATGCTTTACTTCTGCTCGGTCGAACTGCTTGAGAAGTTCCCTTACCCTGGCCAAATAACTTTCGAGTACGTCGTCCTTAGCATCATACAACTCTTTGATCTGTGAAACGACCAGCAAGGAATCTGAATGTAGTTCCACACGATCGGCGTTGAAATCTACGCGCGTCAGTGGCGGCTATGCACGCCTCATACTCGGCTTGGTTGTTCGACGTGTGGAAGGCAAAAGTCAAGGATACTTCCACAGCAAGGCCTTCTGAATTTTCTAATCTCAGGCCCGCTCCACTACCTTTGCTATTGGACGACCCATCCACATGCAAAGTCCAGGTCGTTGTTGGTTGATCGTCTGGAACTGGGGTCATCTCGGCTATGAAGTCGGCCAATACTTGTGCTTTAGCGGCCGATCTGGATTCAAACTTAATACCAAACTCACTGAGTTCCATTGCTGTCATACCCCAATTTTGTCCGGCTTAGGTCAAAACCCTAATTTTCCCCAAAAAAATAATTAAATTAAAAAGTAAAAAAAGCATCATGCATTGCATTTAAGTTTTTAAAGTCCTTTCAAAGTGTCTAAAATCATTTTTGGAGTTGGAATGCACTTTTTAGACAAATTAGGGTTTTTCAGTGCAAAAGGGTATTTTGGTCATTTTGCAAATAAAGGGCAATTCCTCAAAACAAGTCATCCAACATGCATTTCAAGGTACTAGAGGTCACTCCTAGGTTGAAAAAAAACATTTTTGAAGTGGAAATGTGTTTCAAGCAAAAACTAGGGTTTTTAGAGTAAGAGGGCATTTTGGTCATTTCACAATAAAAACGGTTTTTTGTCCCAAATCCTTGGATAATCATCAATGATTTATTTAAAGGATATCTGTGCTCCATTGTGCTTATTTTTGTGCATAAATATTAAACCTTTTGGTCTAAAAACCTAGTTTTTGGATAGAGGGGTAAAATGGTATTTTCCTTTGAGGTGGGGCAAATAAATCAATTTTGGGATTGGTGAGATCATAAAATTCAGAGCCCAATCATTGAATCATAGGATAGCGCCCAAAATGGCATGAATTAGGAAGAAAGATCTAGAAGGGGATATTCTACATTCTTTTGAATTGTGAAAGGATAAGGATAGTACAATAGTACAATTTGCAATTCCACTCACTCTCCCACACTCCCTTGCTGCGCACTTCAGCCATATACCTCCCATTTTCATTTATTTTTATTGCTTGCAAATTATATTAAATCATGGCCATCCATTCAAGTGTGAAAAACAATCTTCACCCTTCATTTGAATCAAAATGGCACTTGTGTAATAAGCTTTATAGAAAAATACCATTTTGTAATTGAGATTATCCTTCACCACCACTCCTAAGCTGCGCATTCCAGCCCTCTCTCTCCCCCATTTTGTGTTTTTAATTACCCTCAATCCATGTGATCTTGCATCTTGACCATTGATTCAAAATTTATCTCAAATCCTATTGGTTTGCAAGAAGCACATTGTCCTAATTACCCTTTAAATTTTCACTTCATATAAAACCCAAAAATAGGAGACTTCACACACACACACTCTCATTTTTACCCTAGCTAGCATTCTCTCCTCTCCTCTCCTCCTCTTGGCCGAACCCCCTTCTTCATTCCCTTCAATTCTCTTTTCAATTTTCATCCACCAAATCACCTCAAATCTACTCCACATTCACATATCCTCTTCTTTTCATCCTTGATTCCATAAAGGAGCTTGCTTTCTTCAAATTTGCGTGGCATTGTTGGTGATTTGTGAAGGTTTTGGTTTGTTTTGGTTTTGATCTTCATTCTCCTATTCTTGTGTAGCTTTGATCTTGAGGTAAAAATCTTATCTTTTGCATTTTTCACCATTAGCATGTGAATCTCCTTCTACTCCTCTATCCTCTCTAAGAGGCTTAGAGGTTCATTTCAAACACTATGTCAAGGACTTTGGGAGCCTTGGGTGTTTGAAGGAACCCTGGCCTTGAGGAGAGGTTTTCTTGTGTTTTTCAACCATGTTCTTGCATTTTTCATACTTATTTTGTCATATTTGCATGAATAAATAATTTCCATGTGATATATGCATCCCTTGTTCATGTCATAACTTGCAAGTTGAGATTTTGGTTTGATTCATTGAGTGTGAGGGTTCGGTTTTAGGCCTTACAAATTAGGGTTTTATTTGCCTTCCTTTTACTCTTTGATTTTTGTGTAAATAAATGCTTGATGTGCTTAAACTTGCATAATTTGTTCCATGTGTTTGATTATGAATTTGTGCATGAAATAATGTGTTGTTTATGTCATATAAGGTTTCGGCCTTAGGCCTTAAAACTAGGGTTTGATGTTTTCTTTCCTCTTTTTGATTTATGTAAATGAAAAGCTTGATTTGTGTGACTTGTTTCATGTGTTGATCATCAATTTGGGCATGAAATAACTTGATATTTTGACCATATGAGGTTTCGGCCTTAGGGTTCCTTTTTAGGTTTCATTTCAATGCTTAAAATGTGTGTTTGATCTTGTGTGGAAATGTGTAATAGTGTTAATGTGTTTTTCACTTTTTACCTTACCATTCACTAGCATTTTACCATAAGTAAAAAAAGAGAAAACCTTTTTACTTTTTACTTTACTATTTCATTAAGTAATTACCTTACACTTCATGCATGCTTGTCTTACTCTTTACTAACTTTTTACCACAAGTTTTTACCACTTGTCTATTTGCAAAAACACCCAAAAGATTTTTACACTTTGCATCTTATCATTCATGTATTCATATAAGTTTACATCTTTTGCATTCATACTCTCCTAAATGCCCATGCATATATTAATCTCATGTCTTGTATTCCACACATGTATGTTCATGCATTCATGCATTAGCCTAATCATGCATTCAATAATGCCACACCTTGTATTCTACAATTGCATGCTCATACACTCATATACTTGCTCAATCGTGTATTTAATTAATCATGTATTCAATTGTTCATGGCAACTTGTAAATATTCTTCATATGTGCCTTGCTTATGCCTTCATTGTTGTCTCGGTTTTGACTTGAAAAAGATTTGTTATGTTCTACTTTCTTTTCTTCAAACTCAAATTCAATTGTTTTCAAATAAAAAACCTAAGACATTTTCCTAAGCAAATCATTAACCATCACTCGAAGCCATTGCTTGTTTGATCGTTAATGAGGAGTTATTAGTGATAGTCACTCGAAGCCTTTGCTTGTTTGACTATTATGAAAGCTCCCACACATTAATTAAACAACAAAAAAACCAATTCAAATTTCCAAAATAACATGAGTTATTTAGTGGTAATTATCACTAAGGCTCATCACCTTTTTCAAAACAATTTTCAAAAAAGAATAATACAATGTTGTCGCTCGAATCACGAAGCCATTGCTTGTTTGATTGCTTGGCTCCAACTCTTTTTTCTTTCGAGTTAATACCGAATGCTACTCAAGCCTTTGCTTGTTTGGTGTTCGCGAACACTCGAGTCTTATTTCAAAAACTCCAAAACCTAAACCCTAAGCCGTTTTTCACGCGCAAAACAAGAACTACGTAGCTTTGATCCTCACCCGGTGAGGGTACGTAGGGACCGGGTTCATGTCCGTCAAGCACCATTTTCAAAAATCTTTGTTTTGTCTCGATATTCAAAGATACCAAAACATGCCTCTTTCCTGTTTTCAATAAAACCATTTCACAAAAGAAAAAAAAAAAAGTAGAACAATATATTTCAAATCAAACATTTCAAAACCACATCAAATTAATGGTTCACTTTCGGTAGAAAAAGTGGCGTGAAGTGCTAATACCTTTCCCATGCATAACCGAACCCCGAACCTACATCTCTAAGTTTTGAAAGACCACCCTCTTTTCAAAAAGGTTTTTTCAATGTTTTTCCTAAAAATAAATATTGGTGGCGGCTCTACTAATTTCACGTTGTCAAACTGAAAAGTCCCAAACCGGATTTTTCGGGGCGCAACAACTGCCCACTTTATCATTCTTCCCGCCAGGTCTGGTCGATGTAGGACTTGCCTTAGTGGCTGATCGGTTCTTACCACGACCTGGTGGGCTACGAAATAAGGTCTCAATCTTCGGGCGGCCACCAAAAGTGCAAGAGCTAATTTTTCTATCTTCTGATATCTCTGCTCGGGCCCTTGCGATTTTTGGCGATGAAGTAGACCAGGACTACGCTTCAGTCGCTTTCTCTAACGTAATAAAGACTTAAGACCTCTTCCGTTATTGCCAAGTATAGATACAGAGTTTCACCCGGCAACGGCTTAGTCATGATCGGCGGATTTGTCAGGGCTTCTTTCAGTTCGTCCAGTGCTTGCTGGCATTGGTTGGTCCACTCGAATTCAGCATCCTTCTTCGAGAGTCTAAACAGAGGAAGCGACTTGCAGGCCGATTTGGGTATGAATCTTGACAAGGCAGCAACCATGCCATTCAGTTGTTGAATTTCTTTCTTGGTGGTGGGCGGCCTCATACCGGCGACCGCCCTACACTTATCAGGATTGGCTTCAATGCCTCTTTCTATGAGGTGAAAGCCCAAAAACTTGTCGGCCCTCACACCAAAAGTACACTTTTCTAGATTCAATCTTAGTGAGTTCTTTCTAGCTTCTTCAAATACCTCTCTTAGGTCGCTCACATGATCTTGGTCGGTCAGGCTTTTAATGATCATATCATCTAGGAACACTTCAGATATCCGACCGAGCTGTTTCCTGAAGATCTTGTTCATCATACGCTGGTAGGTCGCCCCAGCGTTCTTCAGGCCGAACGGCATTACTTTATACTGAAAATTGCCACGATCTGTCATAAAGGCAGTCTTGTGTCGATCAGGGGGGTACATCGTAATCTGATTGTAGCCCGAGTAAGCATCCAGAAAAGATAACAGTTTGTAGCCCGAGGCTTCATCAACCAGCTTGTCAATGTTGGGCACAGGGAAGGCATCCTTCTGGCATGCCTTGTTTAGGTCGGTGTAGTCTACACACATACGCCACTTGCCATTCTTTTTCTTCACCAGCACGACATTGGATAACCAGGTCGTGTACTTAATCTCCTCGACAAAGTTAGCCTTCACTAGGTCCTCAACGGCCTTTGCTGCGGCTTGAGATTTTTCCTCACTCTGTGTTCGCCTTCTCTGGGTGACCGGCTTAGCTCCTTCGTCGACCGAAAGCTGATGACATGCAATTTCTATGGGAATGCCAGGCATATCTGATGCCTGCCATGCGAATAGGTCAGCGTAGTCCCTTAGGCATTCCATGAGATCTTGCTTCACTCGCTCAGGTAGGTCGCTACCTAGCTTCACTGTCTTCTCTGGGTCGTCACCCAACTGAACGTCCGTTAGTTCCCCATGAGGCTCTGGCCTTTTCAACCTGTTCTTCAGCTCTCGGGCTAAGTCGTCATCGTTGTCCTCAAGGTCGCTATCTGGGTCGACCCGCGCGCCCGTCGGATCGGTGAGATTCACTTGGTGACTTTCACTAACACTTTTAGCGCTTGGTCCAATGTCTAGCTCATCACAAATTTCTTGATATAGATAATGACTTCGTTTGGCCGCTTCAGGTCGGCGCGCGTGGTAACTATCTCGGTCGTCTTTACTATAAAACTTCATTTTTAAATGCAGTGGAAAGCAACGGCCTCCGGCTTACCAAGGTCGGCCCGCCAATAATACATCGGTAGCAAGATTTTATAGGAAGTACAAGGAACGTCGTCCGGACCGTCCTGTACAAGGTGCTTTCTGCATGGTCGTCACCGAAGGTGACTAAGAGTTCAATCGTCCCTAGGGGATAGGTGGTCGCCCCGTTGAAGCCCGTTAGCGGAGTAGGATCGGCCTGTGGGATTATTTCACTTCGATCTACCTTCAGCTTGTCAATCAACTCCTCGAACATAATATCGGCCGAGCTCCCTTGGTCGACCAAAATTCTTCGAACCTCTGTGTTGGCCATAACTGCTCTGACCACCAACGGAACGTAGCTGTTCGGCCTGCCATCGAGAAGGTCTTCATCCCCAAAAGAAGTGGGCGGTCTATTCGAGACCGGCCGTTCTGCTGAAGTCGCTCCAACCATTAGGATTTCATCCCACTTCCTTTTTGTGGCTTTGTTGAAGTCCCTGCGATCTAGAGGGTTGCCACCATGAATTACCATAGGAACATTGCGGCCTCTTGATTGCCGAGTGTCTCGATCTTCAGATCCATCCTTATCTTGGACGGTCGTTGTAACCATGGCGCCCTTTCCTCTATCTTGGACCGGTCCTCCTTTCTTTTCTTGAGGTCACTCGCTTTCTTCAGACCTCACATACTTACTCAACTTACCTTTCTGGATAAGGTCTTCAATGTCGTCTTTCAGGGCCATGCAATCGTTGGTGTCATGTCCTTTGCTCTTATGATAGCGGCAGTATCTTTTGGTCGGCCGGGCCTCCTTTTTGTGTACAAGAGGGTCAGGCCGCTTCACACCCACAAACTCATTGTTTTGGCATTCACTGTAGATTTGTGCAATAGAAGTATTTAGACGAGTACGCTGCTCGTATTTCTTGTCTCTAAAGTCCGGCCGGTTATCTCGGCGGCCTTCATGCCCTTTGGCCGGTTTATTCTGCTCTTCTTTAGTTCGCGCACGGGCGCCCTTTCTTGCAGCCAGGGTTTCTTCATATGCCATATGATCATTGGCCCTCCTTAGGAAGAAGCTGAGGTCCTGATAGTGATTCAGTGTGAATTCTTCAACGAACCTATGGTCCGGTCGAATACCACGCTTGAGGTACTTGACTTATCTTTATCGATAAGTCACGCGAACGCCTCGGCCTCAGTGTTGAATCGGTCGATATACTGCCTTAGTGTCTCATTTTCTCCTTGAACGACCGTGTCCAAGTGCTCCTCATACCGATACTGGCAACGGTTGGCTGTGTAGTGGGCTAAGAAGATTCTGATTAGGCCCTCCCATGAGGAGATGGTGTTGGGACGAAGTGATTCCCACCATTCTAACGCTCGGCCGTCCAACGAATGAGGGAAAAGTCGGCATTTCATTGTCGACCCCAATTCTCTATAGCTGCAATAATTGTTAAAGTACCGGATATGCTTATCCGGATCCCCACGGCCATCAAACTTGTTTAGATTGGGCGGCTTTCGCAAGTCTCTTGGAATTCTGTAGCGCCTGATTTCTCTTGTGAATGGGCCATGGCCGTTCTGTATGTCGTTCGACCCAAAGGGCTGCATAGTGAGGGACGCCTCATTGCCGGTCATTCCATAGAAACCTCCAGGTTGATCAAGAGGTGGAAGTTGAGGGTGGTGCCTTCTTGGTCGCTCGCTGCGACCCCTTCTTGGTCGCTGCGAGACGTCCCTAATTCCTCCATTTCGATAGTCTTCAAACTCTTCGCGAGAATCCCATGATCTACTTCTCGACCGACGTGAACCAGACGACTCATAGGAGGAGTATCTGGTGGGCGAGCGACCGATTTCAGGACGGTAGCTGGAATCCTCATATTCATAAGAGGGGGAACGACGTCTGCGCACGTTCCTGCTCGGGGGAGACCTGTGTGCCCCAATTCGTCGTGCCGGGGATCGGTGGGTAGTACTTCCTCGGCGAGTAATGCTCCTTCGAGGAGGCGATCAGTGTCTACGTGCTGGACGGCGTAGAGCAGAAGGTTCTCCGTCTTCCGCACGCCGGCGGTCCGGAATTGACCCTCATTCATAACGGGAGATCAGCTCGTCTCTATCTGCGATGAGCTGGTTCTTGTTCTGCAGAACCTGTAGAACGGCCTGAGTGATATGCTCGGGCAATGGTTCTTCAATCCCTGCCTCGATCAGCTCGGCATGGAGTTGGTGAGGAGCGGGCGGTTGCACCTGCTCTAGGATCGGTCCGCGACTGCCATGTACTGAAGGCTCTTGGCGCGAATTTCCTTGAGATTCGTGAACGGGTGGCGCTACGCCCCCGGGGGTTTCTTTGCGAGGATGATCTTTGCCCGCAGGGTTGAGTCGAGAAGAGGCCCGCGTCTGGGGCCGGTCGCGTGGAGCCATGAGTGGAGTAGGATAGCGCTCGGGCCTCCCGCTGTGGTCGCCAATTGATCGTACCTTAGACCAATGAAGTGTTGTAGTCGTTCGATGTATTGGCCAGTCGTTGAGTAAAGGAAAGGACCGGTCTTGGCTTCATGCTGAGCACCTCGGGTGGTACCTGCAATGACACTCTGACGCTCAAGTCAGTGTAGGTCGCTCGGGCAGGGTAACACTAGGTATAGATTACATACCTGATGCCATATGCGAATGGCATATATATTGTAGAGTCCCGTAGTTGCGCGAAAATTTCGGCCGGTAGGCGCGAAGTGCGCTCAAGCAACCGAGCTTGGGCGGTTATCTTGATATGGGCCGACGGCCCAAATGCTATTGGAACTCTTTGGTTTCTTTGATACACCGGAACACTTCCCTTCCACGACAGAATACTTGGTCGCCCGCTTCCTCAAGAGCTTCGCCTCCTTCTGGTCGTCCGGCTCTTCTCTTGTCAGAATATATTGCAGTATAGGGGTGATCCAGTTTTTCTCTGAATCAATGCAGAGTATGGCTAGTGATTGATCAGTCTTGGTCACCACACTTGGCCGAGTTAGTGTCTCTTGAATTAAACTTCGGTGATTCACGGGCGCTTTGATGCTAGCCAGCTTCGAGAGGATGTCAGCTCGCACGTTTTCTGTCATTGGTACGTGTTTAACTTCTGCCCGGTCGAACTGGCTAAGCAATTCCCTCACCTTAGCCAAGTAGTTCTTTAAGATGTCATTTTTTGTATCATACAGCTCCTGGATTTGGGAGACGACCAGAAGAGAATCAGAGTGTAGTTCTACACGGTCTACATTGAACTCCTTAGCGAGCAATAAACCAGCTATACAGGCCTCATACTCCGCCTGATTGTTTGACGTGTGAAAAGCGAACGTGAGTGACACTATTGTCATACCCCAATTTTGTCCGGCTTAGGTCAAAACCCTAATTTTCCCCAAAAAAGGAATAACCAGGGGAGTAAAGAGCATCATGCATTGCATTTAGGTTTCCAAAAGTCATTTCAAAGCTTCTAAAATCGTTTTTGGAATGGGAATGCACTTTTTAGGCAACTAGGACTTTTTAGGGCAAAGGGCATTTTGGTCATTTTCCACAACAGGATGATTTTTCTCGTTAAAAATGTGCATCCACAAAAAGTACATTTTATTCCATCCAAAATAATTTTTGTTCAATTTTTGGAGAGAAATTCCTAGTCCAAAATAATTAAACATGCATTTTTCCTATTTTTTAGTGCATAAAAAAAATGCCAAAAGACCATTAAAATTTCCCCAATTATTAGGTGACAATTTTGGTTGTCTAGAGTAATTAGGGAGGTTATTTCATGGTGTCCAAAAATATGTAACATGTTTTCAATAGGTGCATTTTCATTTTGCATGCCCAAAAGATTCAAAATTCAAAAAATCAAAAAGAGAAAGTGTCTTCAATAAGACAAAATAACAAAAACAAGCATTTTTTTTATTTTCTTCCCCATGATCAGCTGATCATGCGCAGCCCTCTCTCCCTCTCCCTCTCTCAAGAAGCTTCTACACACCTCTTTTCTTATTCCCTAAGATTTGATTTGATCCTATCCTCAATTTTGCCCATTTTGGTAAATTATCCCACACACTTACACTAACCTCTTCACCAAAAAATATCATCTTTCCCTTTTAATAACATTCCCTCACCAAAATACCCTTAACCCTATCTTACAAGAGTCACCATTCCCAAATTAGATTTTTTGTTCACAAATTTTCCCTTTTTTTTTCTTTTATGCGCCACCTTCACTCCTCCTCTCACATACTTGTGTTTTCTAAATACCCTTAATCCATGTGACTAACAATCTTAGCCATCCATTCAAAATTAAAATCCAATCCTAGAGCCCAATCAAAATAAAAGGACCTAAATACCCTAAAACCTCAAAAACTCCTATAAATACCTCACACATTCACTCTTCACAAATCTTTGGCTATTACTCTCACCTTCAAGAAAAACCAAGCATAATACCTCTCCTCCTCTCCACCTCTAGCCGAAACCCTCTCCTTCTTCCCCTCCTCCATTACTTCATCTTCATTCACCAAAATACCTTCAATCCATCTCTCACAACCTTAACCTTTCTTCCCACTCAAGGAATCCATCACACCATTTTCATTTCCTTCCTCCTCTTGCAAGGCCAAGTTCTCTTCTATTTTCTCTCCTCCATTTCTTCAATCTTCTTTACCATCTTAGAGAGAAGGTAAAATCTACAACCCCTTTTGCATCATCTCCAAATATTTTGCATTGAAACTCATTTTCTTCCCCTCATTTCCTTCGTGATATCATCATTTCTTTTCATACAATGTAGTTTGTTGTGGTTGAGGGGTGAGATTTGTTGTCTCACCCTAAAATAAGTGGATTTGTGTTGCTTTGATGTTAATTTTTGCTTTCTCTTGTTAAATAAAATGTGAGCAAGGTTTCGCATATATGATCAAAATATCTTCAAATTGATTTTGTTGCTTCTTTGCTTAATCTTGTTGTTGGTTTTTTTAGTAAATTGTTGAGGATTTGGCTCTATGATTCCTACTAGTGCCAAGTGCACTTTGATCTTAGTAGTGAAGAGAGCTAAAAATGACTCTATTTAATATATTAGTTTATGTATTCATTAGTTCTTGTGTTTTAATTTACTTGTTGTTATTTGTTGATGATCTTGTAAAAGGATTCTCACTAAATGCCTAGTGCATTTGATTTAAGTGGTGAAGATTACAAGAAAGGATTCAAGCTTATTCTATAGTTTATGTGTTCTTGTGATTTAGCCATATTGTTGTTATTTGTTGATGATCTTGCAAAGTGAATCCCACTAAATGCCTAGTGCATTTTATTCAAGTGGTGAGGATGGCAAGAAGGGATTCAACCTTGTACAAATTGTCATTTCATTCTCTACTTTATCTCTTAGTAGTTCTTGTAAGGTAATCATAGATTCTTGCTTAAGGTTCAAAGTTTTCTTTGCATGCTTGGTTTTGGCCGTGGGCCTATCTCATTGAATAAAATTCTCTATTGCATGTTCCATAATGTGGGGGTTTGATTTTTGGGTTTGGTTCCCATGTGTGTTTTTGAGTTAGGGTTTAGGTTTTGTGGTTTAAGTTGCTAGTTTGTTTTCTTGAACTTTTAGGTTGAATAAAAACATGCCTTGCTTGATACCTATTTTGCAATTTCCCATGTTAGCTTAGATTTATGCCTCATGATGCTCTTGTGTGTGGTCTACAAGATTGTTGGTATGAAACTTAGTTTATCTCTCTTTTGCCATCCTAGTTTTTTTCACCAAAAACACAAAAAACATTTTCTATTTTTATCATTTTCATTAACTCTTTACTTTTTGCCTCTCCACTAAACATTTTGTCTCATTTAATTCCCCACACTTTGCATTTCATCATTTGTGTCTACATGTCCACGCATTCATATATGTCTATATCTCTTGCATTTTCATACTCTCTTAAATGCACATGCATATATTAATATCATTCTTGCATTTCATAATTGTATACTCATGCATTCAATAATGCTATGCTTTGCATTTCATAATAGCATACTCTTGCACTCATATGTTTGCTTAATCATGTACTCAATTGTTCATAGCAACTTGTGAATATTCTTATGTTTGCTTTGTTTGTGTTCCAATGGTTGTTTTGGTTTTGACTTGAAAAAGGATTTGAAATGCTATATTTCTTTTCAAGCTTGAAATCCCATGTTTTTCCCAAATAAAAACTTAAGGCATTTTCTTAAATAAATCATTAGCCATCACTCAAGTCATTGCTTGTTTGATCGCTAATGAGGAGTTATTAGTGATAGTCACTCAAGCCTTTGCTTGTTTGACTATTATGAAAGCTCCCACACCTTAATTAAACAACAAAAACCAATCCAAATTTCCAAAATAACACGAGCTATTAGTGATAACCATCACTGAGGCTCACCACCTTTTTCAAAACATTTTCAAACAAGAATAATACAACGTTGTCGCTTGTAATCACCGGCCGCTGCTTGTTTGATTACCGGTTCCAACCTCTTTTTCGAGTTAATACCGAATGCCACTCGAAGCCTTTGCTTGTCTGGTGTTCGCGAACACTCGAGTCTTATTTCAAAAACTCCAAAACCTAAACTCCTAAGCCGTTTTCAGACGCAAAACAAGAACTACGTAGCTTTGATCCCTCAGCCGGTGAGGTACGTAGGACCGGGTTCATGTCCCGTCAAGCATACCTTTTAAAAAAACCCATAAAAAAAAACAAGAATTACGTAGCTTTGATCCCTCAGCCAGTGAGGGTACGTAGGACCGGGTTCCTGTCCCATCAAGCACCCTTTTCAAAAATCTTTGTTTTGTTCCGCTTTTCAAAGATACCAAAAATATTCCTTTTTCCCGTTTTCAATAAAGCGATTTCTCAAAAGAAAAGAAAATAAATAGAATAATATATTTCAAATCAAACACTTCAAAACCACATCAAATTAATGGTTCCCTTTCGGTAGAAAGGGCGCGTGGGGTGCTAATACCTTCCCCATGCGCAACCGACCCCCGAACCTACATCTCTAAGTTTTCGAAAGACCACCCGCTTTTTCCCAAAAAGGTTTTTTCAATGTTTTCCTAAATAAATATTGGTGTCGGCTCTACTATTTTCAACGTTGTTAAACTGAAAAGTCCAAACCGGATTTTTCGGGGCGCAACAGCTGGCGACTCTGCTGGGGACTTTCTTTCTTTATTTATTATTTAAAGAGAGATGAGGGTCAAGCCTAATTAATTTTATGTGGTTTAAATTGTTTGATTTGAAAAACTATGTTCTATCTCTTCCTTTTCCTATTCTTTTTCTTTTCTCTTTTTTTGTATGCTTGTGGTTATGTTTATGCATGCATTCTTCAATTCCCATGTCCCCTCTTCTTCGCTCCTTTTCTTGAGGTAAAACATGCATTTCCCCTATTTTATTATATCCCCTCTTCTTAAGCTCCTTCTCTTATGGTAAGTAATGTGTGTAATTACTGTTGACTTATCGAATGGTTTGTATATTAGCCCGGTGTATGCATGTCAAACCCTAGGGTAGACGACTTTTTATCCGGACTATTTCGGCTTTCCTTGCGGGTGGGATGGGTAGAGTTTAGGAAGTATGTCCTCGATCACACACTTTCACACCTTATGATTCATGTTCTAGGAGTGGGCTCCTATACCGGATCCAACAAACACTTAGGAGAGTGGAGGCGATTAGTAGTGTCATTCAAGACCTTTGTGCATGCGATACTCACGAAAGTCTCAACCGAGAGTACGCTTTCTCATGACGCTCACACTTGGTAGCATTCTACATTTGTGGGTGTCGGCATGAGAATTCTATAGCTCCGGTAGCCATTGTGAGGGTGTGAATTAGAGCTACATGGGAGGAACCTTTGAAGTTGCCCTAGAACTTAAGATTCCCACCTTTGTAGGACACGAGGGCATACGAATTGTATGCTGCATGGTAATTTAGGGCATGTCTTCCTCAAAAGGGATCTTTTTCAAAAACTTTCCAAGAAAATACAAAAATATTTTCATTCCTTCAAATAAACCGCTCCTAAAGTTTTGAACTTCCGTCCATATTTCATCATCTTTACATGCATCATTCATATCATAATCGCATCATGCCGCATTCATTAAAACTAAATGTTGTAAACATTTGCATTCACACTGCATCTCATTTGCATTTGCTTGCCGGGAACCACCGAATAATGTACCGTCTTGTTAATAGGTGTATCAGAATGGAATTGAATAGCAAGACTTCACTCATTTCTCGCCTCCCAGTTATGAAGAAGGTTGAGATCGGTAGTTTGAGGCAGTGTGCATCTCTGATGGGCCCGATTGAGAGAGATTCCTTTGATCAGACATATGGGAATATTCGTAGGCTTTTGCAGTTGAACGTTCAAGAGGATGCTCTTATGGCTCTGAGCCAGTTTTACGACTCTGATGTGAGGTGTTTTTTCTTCAAGAATTTTCAGCTGTCACCTACGTTAAAGGAGTATGAGCAGCTTTTGGGGTTCGCCAGATCTCATACTAGACCCTACCAATATCAGGGACAGTACTATACTGATGAGAAGCTTGCAATACTGCTTAGGATCAGTGTAGACGAATTGAGGTTGCAGAAGTTAAAAAGAAACGGTGTGGCCGGGTATCCGCAAGAGTACTTCGAGGGCCTAATGCAATCTTATGCTTTGGCTAAGAAGTGGGGTCCATTCAAGTTAGTGCTCGCTCTCACCATATTTGGGGTTATCCTCTTTCCTCAAATAGAGATATATGTTGACGAAGATGCAATTGGTGTGTTCCTAGCCTTCAAGGACGCCAAGAATCTGCGGTCAATCTCGCGGCTCATTGCTTCGCTAACACCTACCATGCTCTTACTCGCTACAGCCAGTTCCATAAAAAGAAAATATGTCTTTCTTCCCACGTTCTCTACGCCTGGCTTATTACCCATGTGATCCACAACCGAACTGATGTTAGGGAGCTAATTTCTTATGCTCTAAGTTCGTGATGTGGAGGTCGAATCGCTATGGAATGGGTTGAGTTTTGAAAAATCTCAATGAACTCCAAACCGGTGGTACACAAATGCTTGTTGGGATGATGCAGACCAGTGTTAGTGTTCAGTTTGTGGGAAGCTTTCAAAACGTGCCTCTCATGGGGACTCAAGGGTGTATCAACTACAATCCTTCATTGACCTTGAGGAAGCTCGGTTGCCGATGAGGAACTCACCCTCCGAGAGCATGTCGCCCCGTATTTACCTCTATATGGGGATGCCTAAATGCGCGATCGGCTTCAAGAGTTCAACAATCATGGGAATCAGAAGTAGTGCGGAGTGGAAAATGAAGAGTCATCCAAAGAGAATCGGTGACATCACCTTCAATCAATGGCTCAAGGAGAAGCTTCAAAATGCAAAATCACCAAGTCAAGGGATGCTTTCCCTCGAGGAAGAGATACCAGAGCCTTATGTCCCTACCCATGAAGAGCTAAACGAAGTCAAATCCGCTTTAGCAAAGGTAGAAGAGGAAAAGAAGGCACTGCAGGCCAAGATAGAAGAGATGGCTCTAGAGAATGAAAAGCTAGAGGAAGAAAACAATGTCAAAATGATCGCTGTGGAAGAAAGCGTTAGACGATTCAAGAAAGAAGAGCAAAGTAAGATAGAAGCCCAGAGATATCTGAAGGGAGCCAGAGAGGAACTCCAAAGGTATAAACAGAATACATGAAGGGCGCTTGAAGAAGCTCAGGAGTGGAAGACACTAGCCATGGAATCGGGGCAAGAATCACATTTAGTAGCAGAGTTAAGGGTCGGGTTGAAGAACCTCAAGCAAGAAAGAAGCGCCATCGATGAAACTCTCAAGGAATACCAAAGAAGCTTTGAGCTTTGAAAGAGAAATATTTGGTGAATTGAAGAGGACCTTCATTGCCTAGAAGATGCCTCTGCATGTGTCCGGGTAGAGAGCCAGTATTGGGAAAAGCGCTTCCTAGAGTTGATTGGAAAGATTGAAGATCAAGAGGTCATTAAAGAGCTCAAGGATGAGATACAGCTGTGGAAGAACAAATTTTCAAAGTTGTCAGAGCTAGCCAGTCAGGCCATGTTGGGGGTCCCTAAGAACCTAAGGTTAGCTGAGGCTGAGATGCATTTCTTCAACACCCCGCCTGAAGTGTATCAGTTTGTGAAATACTGCAGATCGTTGATCACAGAGTTCAAAGAGCAATCTCAAGGTGCAAGTGTAAGCAGGAAGAGGAAGAGAGTTGGGGAGCTTGGAGCTATTTGTATTTGAGTTGCCTATTTGTATTTTTTTGTATTGCAAGTTTATTTTGAGCTTTGTGTTCAAGAATAGTGTACTTTTCTAAACATTGTACTGTCTCTTCCCTTTAATGAAAATTGGTGAAGCTTTGAAATCTTGATGAATGAAGTGTGCTATTTCGATTCCTTGTTTACTTCAATTCGTAAATCAAAAAGTTTACGCGCTTATGACAAGATAGGGTATTCCGTGGTTCCCGGCATCAAGCAAACATTGTGCATGCATTCATACATTCATTCATAAATTTATTTTATTTCTTATGCAATAAATGTCTAAATAAAGAGAAAAGGCACGCTGGTTCTCCGTCACCGATACTTCACTCGACTACAAGCCAAGCTAATGGCTCAGCTACCAGAACATCCGGAGGTTGAGATTGAGAGTAATCCAGAATAGGAAGATATGGGTGTACAAGTTCTGAATCCTGAGCAGCTGGCTCAGGAAAACCAGGCTCTGAAGGATAAGATGGGTACCATGGAGGCCCAAGTCCATGAGATGATGGTAATGCTGCAAGGTTTGAAAAGTGGGACAACCGGCTGGCGGTCGCCAGAGTGGGTCCGGATGGGGTCACTTTTTCGCTCCTCCTCCAAGATTGTCAGAATCGCATACCACAGTTCCTCCGGATTCGAGTCGGTCATCCGTGTTTGCTTGTAAATGAATATGTCGAACCAAGATACCGCACGCAGAGATACCTGGGGTATGCTCGCTGGTACCGCCACAACTCGTTAGACTACTCCGCTGGTATAGTTGCGCCTAATCAAATCACTGTCACCATGCCTGGGGGGACTGCCGGAGGATCCCAGAATCATGCTTCTATCCCTCATGCCGGGCACAATTCCACTCCAGGGTTTACAGCACGACCTCAAAATGTTCCTCAGCCAGGAGGAGGGTATTACTATAGTGTGGGAGTCACCCTGTGGGCACGCAGCGTTGAGGGAGCTCGGCCAAATGATCCGATCCGAGCACTTGAAGAAAGAGTGAGGGCTATGGAGGGCACTGGTGTTAGAGCCAAAGAAGCCCGTGAGCTATGCCTAGTCCCAGATTTGATTTTACCACCAAAATTCAAAGCTCCAGAGGTGGACAAGTACAGAGGGATCGGCTGTCCAGAGAGCCATATTACAATGTTCGTCCGAAAAATGGGTCCCTATGCCAATGATGACAAACCATCGATTTCATCGCCTGCAGTTTGGCGGGAGCTATATGAAGTTGCAATCCTCGAAATCCATTGTTGGAAGGATTTGTCTCAAGCTTTCATGAGACAAAGATAAATACAATATGGACATGGCTCCGAGATAGGTCGTGATTGCAAAGACATGAGTAAAGGTGAAAAGGAGACTTTCAAGGAGTATGCTCAAAATGGCGAAGCATATTGCCTGAGTTCAACCTCCTTTGGTCGAGAAAGAGATGGTGTACATGTTCCCGGAAACTCGCCAAAGAATCTATTATGACAGTCGATCACAAGTGTCTCAACCAGTTTCCGACATGATAGTCTTTGGGGAAAGACTTGAACATGGCCTTCAAGGGAAGATTTGAATCACCTCGGTAATCACAGGAGCTCTGGTGGGTCCAACAACGGAAGAAGTACCAGCCCCATTTCCCTAAAAAGAAAGAGGAGAAACTAATGTCATCTCGTGGGGAAATTCATCTTTTGGTACTCCTCCACCCCAAACTATTCCATTCTCTTCTCCCGTACACCCAAAGAAGGCATTGAAATCCCAAGACTCAAAGTTATCGGTTCAAGAAGCGAACTAGTTTTGGCCCAATTCGATGACATATAATCGAAATGTTTAATCACTTGACCTCCAATAACTGATCAATACTCGGCCCATGAAAGTAGTTCAGCCACCATTTCCCGTAGAGGATACAATGCTAATGCCACCGCAGTTTCCACTAAACGGTGGGTCTGGCCATGTGTGGAAGATTGTAAAGCCTTTAAGCATGTGGTGCAAGATTTGATAGATCTTTGGTTGGATATCGTTTAAACAGAACCGCCCAAATACAACAATTAATCCATTACAGTCATCGGGGGCCACTACCAATGCTATAGAAAGTCTTTGTTGGCAAGTTCTTTGAAAAAAGTACAAGAGATCAAGACTCCTCTAAGTGTCATTTATGTTGAGTTATGCGCCGCCGAGGTTGTTAAAAAGGGTGTTGCCACGAAGAAGGGTGTGTTGACTCTCTGTGTGGGGAGGTTGTGAAACTTTCAAGTTGATCCTACAAGACTGATGGATCGGTATGTGGTCCAGATAGGAACCTATGGTATGGAAGATGAAGTGTGGACCCTATATTCGAGACAAGGTGGTAGAGAGGCCAAAAGCCAATTGAAATTTCACACACCGCTACGAGATCGGTTCGCCTGAGGCCCGACCAAGAGCTAATGAAGACACACGGTTCCTTCTCCTGCAAGGAAGAGATCAATGAAGAGGTAACAGTGGTGCCTACAAAAGAAGGATGTTGGGGTACTCTAGGAGAGCCCAGTGGAAAGTTTGATTACTTGGTCAGATATGATGCTCCGGCGAGCGCTCAAATCCGAATAGAAGATATCCAGCCTACAGGGTGGGATGAAGAAGATGAGCAGCACAACCAAGTGGTTGTCCCCATGGCAAAAGAGGGATGTTGGGATACTCTAGGAGAGCCCAGTGGAAAGTTTGATTACTTGGTCAGATATGATGCTCCCGAAAGTGCTCTAATCCGAATAGAAGATATCCGGCCTACTGGATGGGGTGAGGTAGATGAGCAGCACGACCAAGTGGCTGTCATCGTGGATAGTTCCGAATCTGGAGAGGTGTGGACACTATGCCCTGACAATGGAATCAGAAAGCCCATTGAAATTCCTTACAATTTCAATCCTAGGCTGGTGCGAGCAAATGCTCAGCCAATAGTGATTGAGGTACCAGCACCATTTCGTTATGAGTCAAATAAGGCAGTTCCCTGGAAGTACACGGCAGAATGCTCTCCAAATGCTACCACTGTGACCAACATAGCAGGATCAAGTGGGATCACAAGAAGTGGAAGAGTGTATGCTCCAGAAACCCTCCGGACGGAAGCATCTAGGGAGGTGAACAGAGAGAGGCGCAAAGATAAAGGAAAAGAGAGCAGGTCGCTCGAGTAAAAAATGAGAAAAAAGAAGCCAATGAATTCTTGAAGTTTGTCCGGCAAAGCGATTATCGAGTGGTTGATCAGTTGAAACAGACACCCTCAAAGATTTCCATGCTATCACCGTTGCTCGCTCGGTTCGGAAGCACACGTAACAACCACGATGAAAGTGTGCTCGGTGAGGCTCACGTTGCGAGAGGACATTTCGGTGAATCGATTTGATGGAATTGCTCGGGAGTGTGGTGGCTGCAAATCACCTAACTTTTGCCGATGATGAGTTACCTTGAGCGGAAAAGAACACAATCAAGCTCTTCATATCTCGATAAAGTGTGGGGACTACGTGGCTTTGGCAGTCTTGATCGACAACGGTCTTCACCGAACGTAATGCCAAAGTCAACCATGGACAAGTTAGATGTTGATTGTTCCTACATGAAACCAAGTTCGACATTTGGTACGAGCATTTGATGGGTCCAAAAGGAAGTCTTTGGGAGAGATGGAATTTCCCATCCAAATTGGTCCTGAAGTTTTTGTATCAACTTCCAAATCATGGACATTACCTCCTCATATAGTACATGCGCTAGGAAGACCTCGGATCCACATGGTTGGGGCAATCCTTCTTCTCTACACCAACGGGTCAAATTCATGGTGGATGACAAAGTAGTAGTAGTATTTGGTGAGGAAGAGAGACGGTTAATAAGCCATCGAGTTCAAATATGTGGAAGCCATTGAAGAGTCTTTGAAACGACCTTTCGATCCTTGGAGATTGCCAATGCGGTGTTTGGGAGAACCAAGGAGGAAGAAATGGTTGCCAAAATCATGATAGCCCAAAGGGTACAAGGCTGGTTCCGCTTGGGAAAGTCCGTCAAGGGATTCGCCCTATCCAATCAAGGAAAACAAAGACCGTTGCGGGCTAGGGTACACCCCAAGTGAGGAGGAAAGCGAATAAGGCGGATGAGCGAAAGCGCGGTGGTTGGCCAAGTCCGCAGGCGAAGATCCATGGCCCCAGAGGATCCCAATTTGCGACATTAGTCGAGTTTTGTGAGTGTCGGCTTGTGGGATCCCAATCAAGTCTTTGTCATCGAGATGGTTCCGAGTCAAGAAGAAGGCGAGGCGAGTTTGGTTCGTTGTTGCGGTATCGGTGAAGAATTAAAGAATTGGAAGATCACGATTCTCCGTGACTCTTAATTTAAAGTAATCATTTGTAATGCAACCCCGTGGCTCGCCAAGGCCATAGGACAAGCTGTTAGGGGCACATGTGTTTTTATTTTCAAAATCATCATCATCAATAAAAACGCTTGTTTTGAATTTCCCAATCAATAAAGATCATTTTCCCTTCATTGCATGAGTCTTTTTTTGCTTTATTATTTGTTTGTCTGTTTGTTTCGCTTTTCATTCTCGCTTCTTTCGCCGGCAAAATGAGATCCACAAAGAATAGTCTCTCGAAAATGACAAGTGTCGCATATCCATCTTTTGACTTTGATCACCCCATCAATCAGGCTGAGGGGGATGTTGAAGAAGACTGGGAAACTCCTCCAGAACTTTTGAGGTTATTGAAACAAGAAGAAAGGGTTACTCGGCCTCACGGGGAATCCACTGAAGTGATCAACTTGGGTACAGTTGAGAACAAGAAAGAGGTCAAAGTGGGTACCGCCATGAATGACGAAAATCGCATGAAGGTGGTTCATATGTTGCACGATTATGTGGATGTGTTTGCATGGTCCTATCAAGATATGCCTGGGTTGGACACCGACGTTGTGGTACACAAGTTACCAGTCAAGCCTGAATGTCTGCCTGTAAAACAGAAGTTGAGAAGGATGATGCCTGAGATGTCCCTCAAAATCAGAGGTGAAGAGAAGAAGCAATTTGATGCAGGGTTCCTAGCAGTGGCCAAGTACCCGCAGTGGGTTGCCAATATCGTCCCAGTTCCGAAAAGGGATGGTAAAGTCAGAATGTGCGTCGACTACAGAAATCTGAATCGTGCTAGTCCCAGAGATGATTTTCTCCTTAAAAAAAACAAAAACAAAAACAAAAACAAAAAAAAAAAAAAAACAACAAAAAAAATATAAAAAAAGGGCAAATATATAGGAGTAAATAAATTATTGTCCTTGAGTTAATTTTTTTGAGAAAACAAGCAATCATGATTTGAAATAAAGTTTGACCATTTTCCCATATTCTCGAAAAAAACTATGCTACCCACTGTAATCCAAAAAATCACCCTAGACAAGGATCACTTCAAATATCAAAAAAGGGTGCATCACTTTTTATCAGCTCACCCGAGTCAAAGAAAAAAATCAAAAAAAAAATCAAAAAAAAAATCAAAAAAAAAGAAAAAAGGGGATTTAAAATGAAAATCCCAAAAATACAAAAGAAATGTAAGTGGTGAGCTGATACACGTTACCACAAAACACAAGAGATCCTTGTCTCAATAAACTGCAAATACTTCCCTTTGACCTCGGCATCCCGCCCTCCACCAACCCTTAGCCAGGAATAAAACTTCCAAACACCTCATCAAGCCAAATAACCATCATAAATCATCAAACGTCAGCCAATGCCGAATAAAAATCATCCTACCGTTAGCTTTAAGCACTTCATTAAACCCAATCATCCTTCCTCCACAAAAACCCACAATCTCCAAAAACCCATTCTGATCAATGACTGATTGCTTCTGTTTTCTCAGAGTTTTAGCTTTAGGACAAATAAGTTTATTTATTTAAATATGTTTGTCCAGAGAAAAAAAAAGGGGGGGAAAGAAAATCAAAAGGCTTGCACTCCAAGATTCATTCAAGTTACAATTATATCAAGGCAAAGTTTTAGAGATCACCAAGTGGGTTGAAGCTGCCTCATACTCCAGTATAACCAGTTCAGTGGTTGCCAAATTTGTGAAGAAAGATCTGATTTGCCGTTATGGTCTTCCAAACAAGATCATCACTGATAATTGCAGCAACCTGAACAGCAAAATGACGAAGGACCCATGTGCAAAGAATTCAAAATTCAGCATCATAATTCTTCTCCCTACCGCCCGAAGATGAATGGGACAGTCAAAGCAGCCAACAAGAATATCAAGAAAATAGTGCAGAAAATGGTGGTAACCTACAAGGATTGGCATGAGATGCTTCCCTTTGCTTTGCATGGCTACTGCGACTTGGTGCGCACATCGCTGGGCAACCCTTTCTCCTTGGTGTATGGATCGAAGCGTGTACTTCCCATTGAGGTTGAGATACCCTCCTGCGGGTCCTGATGGAAACTAAACTGGAGGAAGCAGAGTGGGTACAGGCCCGTCTGGATCAACTAAACCTCATTGAAGAAAAAAAGGGTTGCAGCTTTGTAGTCAAGAAAGCCTTTTCCGGGGGAGCGCTGATACTCACCAACATGGACGGCGAAGACCTCAAGAACCCCAATTCAGACTCAGTAAAGAAGTATTATGCCTGAAAGAAATAGACAAAAAAAAGAGAAAGACAAGCCAAGTAAGAATTAGCTCGCTAGGTTGAAAACCCGAAAGGGCGGCCTAGGCAAAATCAGAGCGACAGGTGGATTGAAAACCCGCAGCGGCGATCCAGCAAAAATTAGGGTCGGAAAACTTGAGCATGAAAAGTAAAGAAAGGCATACAACTCCCCCGAAGGCTTGAATGAGGGAGCGATCAAGGTCAAGGACATAGATGTCGGCACTGCTCCACAGAGACGGACAGTCAGAATTCAGTTTCTCTCTTGTTTTCGTGTCTTTTTGTAGTTTTAAAATTCTCAAATGTCTTGAATCGTCGTAAATATTCATGCGACGATCGGCTTCCACATCAATAAAGCTCAACTTTTCTCATGTCTTGTTTGTTGATATTTCTGCTTTTTTCTGCTCAAAATAAGCGTTTTATGATGATGGTGATACTGAACTGTAAAACATGTGCATACATCATAGAGCATTACAAATCATTACGAAATCTTTAAAGATCAGAGGAAATAAACAACTTCCTGAAGATATTTAACCTTACAAAGAAGGTTGCACTCACAAACCATTCCAGATGGTGAACCATAAAGCAAGCTTGCGCTTGGTTCATGAGCCCTGCAGTTTCCATCGGTCTCTCAGTCTCGTGCCAGGAGTATCGGGAGTCGGTTGAATCAGTAAAAGAATAAGCCTTTGTCAAAAAAAAAAACAGCGAAAAAGCAAATGATCAGAAAAAAGAAAGCTGGTCAGAAAACAATCAGCGAAGAATTAAAAAAAAAAGGGGGAAAACAGTCCGCCACATGCATCATCACACCAAAATCATAACATTGCATGCACCCGCATAACATGCCTTTGCATAACATGCACCCATGCATCATGCATCATCCCTTGCATCAACTGACATATGCAGGTACTTCGGTTCAATGCGCCAGCGTTGGCTATCTCAATCAATCAACCAACAGGATTTGCGAATCCCTTCAGGACCCGCGCGTCCCTTCAGGACCAATGCGTCCCTTCAGATCCCGTCGTTATCGAGCACCGACGAATCATCAGACCCTGAAGTCCTTCAGTTTAGTTCAAATCAACAGTCCAAACAGCGACTTTGAACTCGACCTTCACCTCGCCAAGTCATCACGGGCGTGACGGATCGGCCCTCAGACTCGCGTACTTCATTTTGCCAAGTCATCACGGAGCATGACGGATCGGCCCCCCAGACCTCGCGTCCTTCAGACTAGCTGTGTCGGCATTAAGCATAGCGTAAGTCCATCAAGGTAAAAGGTATCAGTCCCCACAACTTGATACAGAACCTCAGGCCGCTCGAATAGGCCACCTTCAGAGCCCAAGTGTTCCTTCAGAGCCCAAGTGTTCCTTCAGAGCCGCAAACGCTCCTTCAGAACCCAAGTGTTCCTTCAGAGCGACGAGCGCTCCTTCATTACCGCACTTTTTGTCACTTTCTTCCCGGCCAGTGCCGGCTTATCAAAGGACGGTACCTTCTTTACTGCTTTATTTATCGTTTTATTTCCTGCTGTTTACGCCACCCGAGGGTTGGCACCAATTTGTTTCCTGTTTTGTTAGCTTATTGAGGGTTAGCACTGCATCCATTACAGCCGTTTCTGGCTGGCATCCATTCACCCAAAAAGAAAAGAGGAAAATTTTGGTTTTTTTCCCTAAGTAGACAAAAATCGGTATAATTTCTGAATTCTTTATCTCTATTTTGCCTCGGAATATGTTTCGGCCAATTCATATTCCTTGTTAAAATCTAGATAAAGAGGGGCAGCTGTCATACCCCAATTTTGTCCGGCTTAGGTCAAAACCCTAATTTCCCCCAAAAAAGGAATAACCAGGGGAGTAAAGAGCATCATGCATTGCATTTAGGTTTCCAAAAGTCATTTCAAAGCTTCTAAAATCGTTTTTGGAATGGAAATGCACTTTTTAGGCAACTAGGACTTTTTAAGGCAAAGGGCATTTTGGTCATTTTCCACAACAGGATGATTTTTCTTGTTAAAAATGTGCATCCACAAAAAGTACATTTTATTCCATCCAAAATAATTTTTGTACAATTTTTGGAGAGAAATTCCTAGTCCAAAATAATTAAACATGCATTTTTCCTATTTTTTAGTGCATAAAAAAATGCCAAAAGACCATTAAAATTTCCCCAATTATTAGGTGACAATTTTGGTTGTCTAGAGTAATTAGGGAGGTTATTTCATGGTGTCCAAAAATATGTAACATGTTTTCAATAGGTGCATTTTCATTTTGCATGCCCAAAAGATTCAAAATTCAAAAAATCAAAAAGAGAAAGTGTCTTCAATAAGACAAAATAACAAAAACAAGCATTTTTTTATTTTTTTCCCCATGATCAGCTGATCATGCGCAGCCCTCTCTCCCTCTCCCTCTCTCAAGAAGCTTCTACACACCTCTTTTCTTATTCCCTAAGATTTGATTTGATCCTATCCTCAATTTTGCCCATTTTGGTAAATTATCCCACACACTTACACTAACCTCTTCACCAAAAAATATCATCTTTCCCTTTTAATAACATTCCTCACCAAAATACCCTTAACCCTATCTTACAAGAGTCACCATTCCCAAATTAGATTTTTGTTCACAAATTTTCCTTCTTTTTTTTTTCTTTTATGCGCCACCTTCACTCCTCCTCTCTCACATACTTGTGTTTTCTAAATACCCTTAATCCATGTGACTAACAATCTTAGCCATCCATTCAAAATTAAAATCCAATCCTAGAGCCCAATCAAAATAAAAGGACCTAAATACCCTAAAACCTCAAAAACTCCTATAAATACCTCACACATTCACTCTTCACAAATCTTTGGCTATTACTCTCACCTTCAAGAAAAACCAAGCATAATACCTCTCCTCCTCTCCACCCTCTAGCCGAAACCCTCTCCTTCTTCCCCTCCTCCATTACTTCATCTTCATTCACCAAAATACCTTCAATCCATCTCTCACAACCTTAACCTTTCTTCCCCACTCAAGGAATCCATCACACCATTTTCATTTCCTTCCTCCTCTTGCAAGGCCGAAGTTCTCTTCTATTTTTCTCTCCTCCATTTCTTCAATCTTCTTTACCATCTTAGAGAGAAGGTAAAATCTACAACCCCTTTTGCATCATCTCCAAATATTTTGCATTGAAACTCATTTTCTTCCCTCATTTCCTTCGCATATCATCATTTCTTTTCATACAATGTAGTTTGTTGTGGTTGAGGGTGAGATTTGTTGTCTCACCCTAAAATAAGTGGATTTGTGTTGCTTTGATGTTAATTTTTGCTTTCTCTTGTTAAATAAAATGTGAGCAAGGTTTCGCATATATGATCAAAATATCTTCAAATTGATTTTGTTGCTTCTTTGCTTAATCTTGTTGTTGGTTTTTTAGTAAATTGTTGAGGATTTGGCTCTATGATTCCTACTAGTGCCAAGTGCACTTTGATCTTAGTAGTGAAGAGAGCTAAAAATGACTCTATTTAATATATTAGTTTATGTATTCATTAGTTCTTGTGTTTTAATTTACTTGTTGTTATTTGTTGATGATCTTGTAAAAGGATTCTCACTAAATGCCTAGTGCATTTGATTTAAGTGGTGAAGATTACAAGAAAGGATTCAAGCTTATTCTATAGTTTATGTGTTCTTGTGATTTAGCCATATTGTTGTTATTTGTTGATGATCTTGCAAAGTGAATCCCACTAAATGCCTAGTGCATTTTATTCAAGTGGTGAGGATGGCAAGAAGGGATTCAACCTTGTACAAATTGTCATTTCATTCTCTACTTTATCTCTTAGTAGTTCTTGTAAGGTAATCATAGATTCTTGCTTAAGGTTCAAAGTTTTCTTTGCATGCTTGGTTTTGGCCGTGGGCCTATCTCATTGAATAAAATTCTCTATTGCATGTTCCATAATGTGGGGGTTTGATTTTTGGGTTTGGTTCCCATGTGTGTTTTTGAGTTAGGGTTTAGGTTTTGTGGTTTAAGTTGCTAGTTTGTTTTCTTGAACTTTTAGGTTGAATAAAAACATGCCTTGCTTGATACCTATTTTGCAATTTCCCATGTTAGCTTAGATTTATGCCTCATGATGCTCTTGTGTGTGGTCTACAAGATTGTTGGTATGAAACTTAGTTTATCTCTCTTTTGCCATCCTAGTTTTTTTCACCAAAAACACAAAAAACATTTTCTATTTTTATCATTTTCATTAACTCTTTACTTTTTGCCTCTCCACTAAACATTTTGTCTCATTTAATTCCCCCACACTTTGCATTTCATCATTTGTGTCTACATGTCCACGCATTCATATATGTCTATATCTCTTGCATTTTCATACTCTCTTAAATGCACATGCATATATTAATATCATGTCTTGCATTTCATAATTGTATACTCATGCATTCAATAATGCTATGCTTTGCATTTCATAATAGCATACTCTTGCACTCATATGTTTGCTTAATCATGTACTCAATTGTTCATAGCAACTTGTGAATATTCTTATGTTTGCTTTGTTTGTGTTCCAATGGTTGTTTTGGTTTTGACTTGAAAAAAGGATTTGAAATGCTATATTTCTTTTCAAGCTTGAAATCCCATGTTTTTCCCAAATAAAAAACTTAAGGCATTTTCTTAAATAAATCATTAGCCATCACTCGAAGCCATTGCTTGTTTGATCGCTAATGAGGAGTTATTAGTGATAGTCACTCGAAGCCTTTGCTTGTTTGACTATTATGAAAGCTCCCACACCTTAATTAAACAACAAAAACCAATCCAAATTTCCAAAATAACACGAGCTATTAGTGATAACCATCACTGAGGCTCACCACCTTTTTCAAAACATTTTCAAACAAGAATAATACAACGTTGTCGCTTGTAATCACTCAAGCCGTTGCTTGTTTGATTACCGCCCAACCCTCTTTTTCGAGTTAATACCGAATGCCACCGAAGCCTTTGCTTGTTTGGTGTTCGCGAACACTCGAGTCTCATTTCAAAAACTCCAAAACCTAAACTCCTAAGCCGTTTTCAGGCGCAAAACAAGAACTACGTAGCTTTGATCCCCTCGGTAGGTGAGAGGTACGTAAAAACCGGTTCATGTCCCGTCAAGCATACCTTTTAAAAAACCCCAAAAAAACAAGAACTACGTAGCTTTGATCCCTCAGCCGGTGAGGGTACGTAGGACCGGGTTCATGTCCCGTCAAGCACCCTTTTCAAAAATCTTTGTTTTGTTCCGCTTTTCAAAGATACCAAAAATATTCCTTTTTCCCGTTTTCAATAAAGCGATTTCTCAAAAGAAAAGAAAATAAATAGAATAATATATTTCAAATCAAACACTTCAAAACCACATCAAATTAATGGTTCCCTTTCGGTAGAAAGGGCGCGTGGGGTGCTAATACCTTCCCCATGCGCAACCGACCCCCGAACCTACATCTCTAAGTTTTCGAAAGACCACCCGCTTTTTCCCAAAAAGGTTTTTTCAATGTTTTCCTAAATAAATATTGGTGGCGGCTCTACTATTTTCAACGTTGTCAAACTGAAAAGTCCCAAACCGGAATTTTCGGGGCGCAACAACTATTACGGCCAGACTTGAGGAATTTTCCAAAATCAACCCGGCCCCACTTCCCTTAGAGTTAGAAGAGCCGTCAACATGCAAAGTCCAAGTGGTGGTCGGTCGGCCGTCCGAAATTGGGGTCATCTCAGCGATGAAATCGGCCAATACTTGTGCCTTGGCTGACGACCTGGATTCAAACTTGATTTCGAATTCACTCAGTTCCACCGCCCATTTAATCACGCGGCCTGCCAGGTCTGGTCGGTGGAGGATCTGTCGTATGGGCTGGTCCGTCCTTACAACTATTTGGTGCGTCACAAAATACGGCCTCGATCTGCGAGCGGCCACCAGCAGTGCAAGTGTCAATTTCTCAATTCTCTAGTATCTGGCTTCTGGCCCCTGCAAGACTTTACTGATAAAATACACAGGATTCTGCTTCGTGTCACTTTCTTTGACCAGGACGACACTCAAGGCTTCTTCTGTGATTGCTAGGTAAAGATATAACGTTTCTCTTGGGAGCGGCTTGGCCATGACAGGTGGATTTGGTCAAGGTTGCTTTTAAGTCGTCCAATGCTTGCTGGCACTGATTGGTCCATTCGAAGTCCACGTCTTTCTTCAAGAGCTTGAACAGAGGGAGTGACTTGCAAGCTGACTTAGGTATAAACCTAGATAGGGCGGCGACCATGCCTTTCAATTGTTGGATCTCTTTCTTTGTAGTTGGCGGCCTCATATCGGCGACCGCCCTACACTTGTCAGGGTTAGCTTCGATCCCTCTCTCCGTTAAGTGAAAACCTAAAAACTTCCCAGCCCGCACTCAAAAAGTGCATTTCTCCGGGTTCAGCCTGAGCGAATTCTTTCTCGCTTCCTCAAAAACTTCCTTCAAGTCATCAATATGCTGATCGTCAGACTTTCTCATGATAATCATATCATCTAGGTAGACCTCAGCCACCCGACCGATTTGCTTGTTGAATATCTTGCTCATCATGCGCTGGTAAGTCGCCCCAGCGTTCTTCAAACCAAATAGCATTACCTTGTAAAAGAAATTGCCACGGTTGGTCATGAAGGCGGTCTTATGACGATCTGGTGGGTACATGGTTATTTGATTGTAGCCCGAATAGGCGTCCAGAAAAGAAAGTAACTTATAGCCAGAAGCGCCGTCAACCAATTTGTCGATACTGGGTACAGGGAAAGCGTCCTTAGGACATGCCCTATTCAAGTCGGTATAATCGACACACATTCGCCATTTCCCATTTTTCTTCTTGACCAACACGACGTTTGAGAGCCAAGTTGTATACTTAATTTCCTCCACAAAATTGGCTTTAATCAAGTCGTCAACTGCTTGGGACGCTGCCCTAGCCTTCTCTTCATTCTATGCTCTTCTCCTTTGTGCGACTGGCCTGGCCGTCTGATCGACCGAGAGCTGGTGGCATGCGACCTCAATGGGGATTCCGGGCATATCTGACGCTTGCCAGGAAAACAAGTAAGCGTATTCCCTTAGGCAGCCGATGAGTGTAACACCCCCTTTCTACCCGGTAAATTTAATATAAAAATTAAAGTTAGAAAACATTTTTTTTTGATACACCTTCAAGGGATGCTACATTTTCATCAAATAAGACATTCAAAAAGTCAATAACACATTTCATCATTTAATAATAGTGTAACACGTAGCACGTCGTAAACATGGTAATTCCCTCAAGTCACATATTTAGTTTATCACCACGCAACAGAATGGAATAAACTCTCAAAACATGTCTTAACATCTCTGGTAATAACAATCCAGGAAATCATCGAATAATAAAGCAACAGTCAATAATAAAAACAACTCATAAACTAGTGTTCGTCCCCTCCCCCAGGTGCTACGTATCAGAGTGACGACATGACTCGACTAGGCGAAGGTGGAAAAACCTTCACTCGCGTTCACCTGCACGTTACCAACATAGGGGTAACATTCAAACATAAGGGGTGAGTCTCTAACAGTATAATACCATGTATGATAAGCAGTATACTAGAGTTAAGGCAACTATAATTACCACATTATTACACCACAACATCATTACACAACAACAACGTCAATATCAATCACCCAAGGAAAATCACCAATATAATGAATGGGAGATGAAATGCAACCCACCCCGACGGGCATATGCATGTGGTACCATCACCGAAAAATAGCCATCTCGTGGCATCATCACCAATATTGAGCATAGCTCTAAGGCCGAAGCCCTACATCACCGGAATGTGCATATGAATGCATGCGACACCATGAACAACACCGAAACAACAGTCAATAATCATAATCTTACGCATGATGCAACAACACCAACATCGTTAAGTGGTCATATTTGACCCAACAACGCCATCATCAAATAATTGGTCATATTTGACCCATCGCCTATCACCTTAGTTAATACAACACACCAATTATAGCATTTAAAACTAACACCAATTTCCCCAACCGCTTTTCAACACCTAAGACACCAATTAGTTTACACACCAATGACACGGGCAACACAGGTGGCGCGCCAGCAACAACACGACAGTAAACACATACGGCTGGCGGCCCCGTTGGCGCCGAGCGGCATCACACAGCAAACACAACACCTCTGAGCAAAGCACAAAAATGGCGCTGGCAACAACATAGCGCGCATAAAGGATAAATCAAGACACCAAATGGCGCTTGGGGCAACCATAAACATGCCCGGGCGCGCACACAACACGCAAAATTGGCGCTGGGGGCAACACAACATGCCTGTGGCGCGCCTGGACACAAAATTGGTGCCTAGGGGCAACACAAAGCACCCCTGGCGCCACACAAGAACATAAATTGGCGCTGGTGGCAACACGAGCACACACTGTGGCGCCAAGCAAGCCTAAATCGCGCGCCGGTGGCAACACGTACGAGCGATGGGCACCAAAAGCAAAACAACTGGCGCCAAGGCGCAACACTGCCGCGACTGCTGGCGCTTCGCGCAACACGGCGCAACTTCGGGCGTAACATCTTGGCGCCTGGCGCAACCTACAGCGCCGAAACGCAACAACACAAAGAGCGATTTGGTGCCTGTTGCAACAGAGTGCAACACGGCGCCACAGGGCGCAACATAACCCACAGAATGGCGCCCTGCAGCAACATTGGGCGCACAGAAGCGCCAACAGCCCACACAAATGGCGCGTAACAGCGCCTATTGACTCAACAAGCAACTTTATTGATTTTTCACCATTACCCATCATCAAACACCAAATACAATCAACAAAGCATTTCATCAAACACCTAATATGCACTCTAGACACCATATACACATTTTATCAAACACCTAATATGCATCTATTCTCCATCAATTTATTCATAAGTCATTAACGCCAAAACGAAATCAAGAAACCACATATATACATTCACAAATCATTCAAACTTATTATCAAACACATCACATGCATTATAGGTCCTAATCCCCCACATACACCCCATCATACAACCCATTATAAGATTAGAACCCACCCTTACCTTGGAATTTGTCGAATAAGGGACTCTTCCACGAAACTCTAAGGGAAACTACCACAACTAGCTTTCTCTTCTTCTCCTTCTCTTCTCCTTGTGCGATCTCTCCCTCTTCTCTTCTCAATCTCGCGCTCCTTTCTTTCTTTTTCCCCTCTCTCCAATTCGCAACACAATATAATCGCACTAACCCTAGCTTAAGTTATTGGGCTCTTGTGTCTTGGGCCCTTTTTACCACCCACTTAGTTACTTACGCTACTCCCTGGCATAATAAGATACATATTATTAATTTAATATGATTAAACCCACAAAATGCCTAAATAATTTAATTAAAAAATTAATTAAATTATTTGGGGCGTTATACCTCTCCCCCACTTAGAATATTTCGTCCTCGAAATTTTACCTTATTCAAACAGCTCGGTATAGGACTCCCGCATCTTGCTCTCCAATTCACATGTCATGCTTTCGCCAGTGGCTCCCAACCAAACTACTTTCACCAAGTCTATCTCCTTACCCCTTAAGGTCTTCACCTCACGATCTTCAGTTCGCACCGGCCTCGTCTCCACAGTTAGATTGTCTCTCACCTGCATGTCGTCCATGTGAATCACATGAGATGGATCTGGGATGTACTTCCGAAGTTGCGACACATGAAACACGTCGTGCAGGTTCGAAAGATTGGGCGGCAAGGCCACCCTATAAGCAACATTTCCAACCCTCTCCGTAATCTGATACAGGCCAATGAAACGAGGAGTGAGCTTCTTCGACTTCAAAGCACGACCAACACCGGTCCCCGGAGTGACTCTCAAGAATACATGCTCACCCGCTTGGAACAATAAGTCCTTCCTCCGCTTATCATGATAACTCTTCTGCCCACTCTGCGACGCTTTCATCTTTTCACGAATTAACTTCACCTTCTCGGTGGTCTCTCGAACAATCTTAGGTCCAAGTACCACACTCTCACCAGACTCGTACCAACACAGCGGTGTTCTACACTTCCGACCATACAATACTTCAAAAGGTGTCATCCCAATACTGGAATGGTAACTGTTGTTATACGTGAACTCTATCAGTGGAAGGTAGGAATCCCACGAACCACCACCGCTCCCAAACACAAGCTCTCAACAAATCCTCCAATGATCGAATGGTCCTCTCCGATCGACCATCCGTCTCGAGGGTGATATGTCGAGCTCAACCTCAACTTAGACCCCAACCTCTCTTGCAAACTCTTCCGAGTGCAAGTGAACCTTGGATCTCTATCCGAAATGATACTCATCGAAACCCCATGAAGCTTCACAACTTCCGGATGTAAATCTCCGCCAACTTAGACCTTTGGATACGTGATGTTAATAGGAACAAAATGAGGCGATTTTTAACTCGTCAACAATCACCCAAATGCATCATACCCTTTCGCAAAGATTAGGCAACCCCGTCACAAAATCCATCGAGATGTTGTCCCACTTCCACTGGAATTTCCAACGGTTGCATCAACCTGCGCAGCTTCGATGCTCAACCTTTGACTTCCGGCAAGTCAAACATGCATAAACAAAGCGTACTACGCCCCGCTTCATTCCGGCCACGAACAACTTCTTCAGATATTGATACATCTTTGTAGCCTCCGGATGAATGCTTAACTTACTTCTGTGGCTCTCCTCAAGAATTGCTCTCTTCATCTCTGCATCATCAGGAATACAAATTCTACCGCGGAACTTCAACAAACCTTGGGAATCCAACTTGAAATCCCCATCCTCAGTTGGTCATTCCCAACCACCAAGTCTACTAGCTTAACATCTGACTTCTGGGCCTCTCTGATGATATCCAGAAACCAATCTTCAACATCCCTAACTTCACACTCTGGGGCGCCACTTCGCAACCCAAACTCATATCTCTGAACTGCTCAATCAATTCCAACTCCTTAATCATCATTGCCGACACATGCAAGGTTTTAGACTTAAAGCATCGGCCATGACATTAGCCTTACGGGTGATAATTCAAGCCGAAATCATAATCCTTCAACAACTCCAACCACGATCATTTGCCTCGTATTCAACTCCTTTTGATCAAATAAATACTTCAAACTCTTATGGTCACTAAATACCTCAAATCTAGTACCATAGAGATAGTGCCTCCAAATCTTCAGCACAAAAACAATTGCAGCTAGTTCTAAATCATGCGTAGGGTAGTTCTTCTCATGAGTCCTCAACTGCCAAGACGCATAAGCAACTACCTTACCCTCCTGCATAAGCACACCTCCTAAACCCCTTCAACGATAGCTTGATTCTCAAGAGACAGTGAGGCCACTAATGCGAATAACTGAACTTCTTCCTTCATCAACTTTATGAATCGACTAGGCGACAATGAGACGGACTCATCATCTCCAAAACTCACCGACTTGCTACGGCAATTAATGTGAACGTGGTTATGCTCTAACCAGTTCATACCCAAGATTACATCTAACCCACTCAACGGCAAACATACAAAGTCAATAACAAAATCTCTGTAGAAGATCGACAGAGGACACCGAGAAACACACGGAGAAGTGGTTACCGACCCCTTTATTTGGAGTGTCGACAACCATCTCTCCATTCATAGTAGACAAAACAAGACCCAAACGTTCACAACATTCAACAGCAATAAAGAAATGAGTAGCACCAGTATCAACAATAGATTTTAGACGAGTACCATTTATGAAGCATGTACCTCTAATAAGACCATCATCCTCAGTAGGCTCCGTACCTGCCAAGGCAAACACCCTTCCACTGGACCTTTCTTTCTTCGGCTTTGGACACTTAGCACTAATGTGTCCCCCTTCACCACTGATTGTAGCGGACCACATCCTTATGATCACACTCACCTACCATATGACCCTCCTTACCACAAGCGGTAACACCTCTTCACATCGGGTTGTGCACTCAGTACTCTTGTGACCCGGCTTTACCACATTTGAAACATACAATGCCCGTGAGAGCATCTCCCCACTAGGCTTCTTGCCGCCAGCGACTTTTCTGTTTACCTGCGCAGCGGGAACTTCATACGCGCTTACTACGGCTTGGGAAATTGCTCCTCTTCTCTTTCATAACCTTGTAGTGAGCATTCTTTGTCTTCCTCATAAATCCTACAATGTCAACCAAGTCAGAGAAGACACGGATCTTCCGATACCCAATCGCCTTCTTAATCTCAGGCCTTAACCCATTCTCAAACTTAATACACTTGGAAAACTCAGCAGTAGCCTCACTGTAATGCGGATAGAAATTTGCCAACTCAATGAATTTAGCAGCATACTCAGTCACAGACATATTTCCTTGCTTCAGCTCGAGGAACTCAATCTCCTTCTTACCTCGGACATCCTCCGGGTAGTACTTTCTCAGAAACTCCCTGCGGAACACAACCCAAGTGATCTCTTCATTCGCAGTCTCCAACCTCTGCCTTGCCTCTAACCACCAGTCATCAGCCTCCTCTGCCAGCATATGCGTACCATACCGGACCTTCTGCGCTTCAGTGCAATCCATAACGCGAAAGATTCTCTCCATTTCTTTCAGCCAAGCTAGAGCACCATCAGGGTCATACTTGCCCTTAAAGGTAGGCAGATTCTCCCTCTAAAAGGTAGCCAGACTACGAGACCCCGCATTCTCGCCAGCACCCTGCTGATTCTCCACAGCCTGAGCCATAGCTGCCATAGCTGCCAAAGCAGTAGCAATTGGAGCATCGTTACTTCCTGCCATCTCAACCTAACACTACAGCATAAACAACGATTACAACTAGTTTTAAAGACACTACGACTGGACAACTTGGTCGGACAGACCGAACTGCTCTGATACCACTAATGTAACACCCCCTTTCTACCCGGTAAATTTAATATAAAAATCAGAGTTAGAAAACATTTTTTTTTGATACACCTTCAAGGGATGCTACATTTTCATCAAATAAGACATTCAAAAAGTCATAACACATTTCATCATTTAATAATAGTGTAACACGTAGCACGTCGTAAACAGGGTAATTCCCTCAAGTCACCTATTTAGTTTATCACCACACAGCGGTATTAAATAAACTCTCAAAACATGTCTTAACATCTCTGGTAATAACAATCCAGGAAATCATCGAATAATAAAGCAACAGTCAATAATAAAAACAACTCATAAACTAGTGTTCGTCCCTCCCGTGTGCTACGTATCGAGTAGCGACACGACTCGACTAGGCGAAGGTGGAAAAACCTTCACTGCGTTCACCCTGCGTTACCAACATAGGGGTAACATTCAAAAGCGAAGGGGTGAGTCTCTAAACGAGATAATAGCATGTATGATAAGCAGTATACTAGAGTTAAGGCAACTATAATTACCACATCATTACACCACAACATCATTACACAACAACATCGTCAATATCAATCACCCAAGGAAAATCACCAATATAATGAATGGGAGATGAAATGCAACCCACACCGACGGGCATATGCATGTGGTACCATCACCGAAAAATAGCCATCTCGTGGCATTATCACCAATATTGAGCATAGCTCTAAGGCCGAAGCCTTACATCACCGGAATGTGCATATGAATGCATGCGACACCATGAACAGCACCAAAACAACAGTCAATAATCATAATCTTACGCATGATGCAACAACACCAACATCGTTAAGTGGTCATATTTGACCCAACAACGCCATCATCAAATAATTGGTCATATTTGACCCATCGCCTATCACCGTAGTTAATACAACACACCAATTATAGCATTTAAAACTAACGCCAGGCAACAACACGACAGTAACACATACACATGCTGGCGGCCCGTTGGGCGCGCGATAAAGATCACACAGCAACACAACACCTACAGGCAGCACATAAATGGCGCCTGGCAACAACATAGGCGCAACACGGCGCCAAACCGCACACCAAATGGCGCCTAGGGGCAACACAGCATGCCCGGGGCGCACACAACACACAAAATTGGCGCCTAGGGGCAACACAACATGCCCAGGGCGCGCACAGACACATAACTGGCGCCTAGGGGCAACACAGCACCCCTGGCGCCACACAACAACATAAATGGCGCTGGTGGCAACACGAGCACACACAGGCGCTAAGCAAAGCAGCGGCGGCGCGCGGTGGAAACACTGACCATACTGTGGCGCCAAAAGCACAACAATGGCGCTGGCGCAACACAGACGCACACCTGGCGCCACTGGCGCAATACAAAGCGCGACACGGCGTAACATCGCTCCTCGCGCAACACGAGCTCTCGAAACACAACACACGGCAGCAGTTTGGCGCCTGTTGCAACATACGTACGAGTGCAACACAGCGCCACGAGCGCAACATAACCCACAGAATGGCGCCCTGCAGTAACCTTGGGCGCACAGGGGCGCCAACAGCCCACACAAATGGCGCCTAATAGCGCCTATTGACTCAACAAGCAACTTTATTGATTTTTCACCATTACCCATCATCAAACACCAAATACAATCAACAAAGCATTTCATCAAACACCTAACATGCACTCTAGACACCATATACACATTTTATCAAACACCTAATGTGCATCTATTCACCATCAATTCATTCATAAGTCATTAACGCCAAAACGAAATCAAGAAACCACATATATACATTCACAAATCATTCAAACATATTATCAAACACATCACATGCATTATAGGTCCTAATCCCCCACATACACCCCATCATACAACCCATTAGAAGAATAAGGGACTCTTCCACGAAACTCTAAGGGAAACCACCGCAACTAGCTTTCTCTTCTTCTCCTTCTCTTCTCCTTGTGCGATCTCTACCTCTTCTCTACTCACTCTCGCGCTCCTTTCTTTCTTTTTCCCTTCTCTCCAATTCGCAACACAATATAATCCCACTAACCCTAGCTTAAGTTATTGGGCTCTTGTGTCTTGGGCCCTTTTTACCAACCACTTAGTTACTTACGCTACTCCCTGGCATAATAAGATACATATTATTAATTTAATATGATTAAACCCGCGAAATGCCTAAATAATTTAATTAAAAAATTAATTAAATTATTTGGGGCGTTACAATGAGCCCCTGCTTGGCCTGCTCTGGTAGGTCGCTTCCAATTTTGACCGTCTTGGCTGGGTCGTCCCCCAGTTGAACATCAATGAATTGTCCATGGGGTTCTGGTCGTTTCAATCTATTCTTTAGCTCGCGGGCTAAGTCGTCATCCCCATCTTCGTGGTCTTATCGTGGTCGTGAACGGGCATCTAGATCAGCAAGATTGACTTGGTGTCCTTCCCCCAAACTCTGAGGGTCGAAACTTATGGCCTGTTCGTCACAGATGTCCTGATACAGGTAGTGGCTCTTTTTGGCCGCCTCCATATCCGTCGCTAGAGTGGCGATCTGGCCATTCTTGTCATAAAACTTCATCTTCAAATGGACGGTAGACACAACTGCCTCGAGCTTCCTCAAAGTCGGTCGCCCTAAAATGCAGTGATAGCATGATTTGATTGGCAAAACTAAGAACGTCGTCCTGACCGTTCTGTAAGAAGTGCTTCCATTGGTGTCGTCACCAAAGGTGACCAGCAACTCTAGGGTTCCCAGCGGGTAAGTAGTAGCTCCATTAAATCCAGTCAATGGAGTTGGGTCGGCTTGAGGAATGATCTCGCTGCGGTCGATGCTCAATTTGTCAACTAACTCTACGAACATGATGTCGACCGAGCTTCCTTGGTCAATCAGGATTCTTCTCACCTCAGAATTTCCCATCACAGCGGACACCACCAGGGGAACATAACTATTGACTCTCCCATCAAGCAAGTCCTCGTCTCCAAAAGAGATAGGCGGCCTATTAGAGGTCGGTCGTTGATCAGTGCATTCTAATGCACTCGTTATAGCTTTTCACTTGGTGATTTTAATTGTTCTCTGTACCTAATTTTTGAGTCTTAGCACGTTTCTAGACTTTGGGTCTTATTGGAGCAATATAGCAATTTATTGTTTAATTCTTATTTTTTCATTGCATATTGACCCTGGTCTACTCTGCAGGCCATAACTTTGGCTAAGGTTATCCGATTGAGGCGTGCAAGCATGCGTTGGAAAGCTAAGGAACAGAGATACAAATCTTCTGTTGAACACGAAACCCAATTCGGAATATTTGAAGGCCAAGGTCAAGGTGGAATAATCCTAAGGGGGAACTAAGCTAAAAAGAATCAAAGAGGGCAAAGAAGCAATGAAAATCAACTGTAAAGTGAGCATGGGAGTGTCCAACTTCAACAATATATGACTAACTTCACAATTTTGATACTCTCTCCATAACTCTCTCTACACAACATTCACTCTCCTTGATACAAAAATAAAAAGATATATACACTTTCCAATTTTTTTATTTTTTTTTCTATCCTCTTTTTTTTACCTTGATTGCAATTAAGTGTTATCTCTGAATGTCATTCTCCCTGAATCCTAGGAAAAGCATCTCTCTTATGACTTTGCATTCATTGGGTTCATTGGGAATTCATGTTTTGCTTTTATGTCTTGTTTTTTGTGTTTTGCCAGGAGTGCAAAAGCTTAAGTGTGGGGGAATTTGATCAGTGCATTCTAATGCACTCGTTATAGCTTTTCACTTGGTGATTTTAATTGTTCTCTGTACCTAATTTTTGAGTCTTAGCACGTTTCTAGACTTTGGGTCTTATTAGAGCAATATAGCAATTTATTGTTTAATTCTTATTTTTTCATTGCATATTGACCCTGGTCTACTCTGCAGGCCATAACTTTGGCAAAGGTTATCCGATTGAGGCGTGCAAGCATGCGTTGGAAAGCTAAGGAACAGAGATACAAATCTTCTGTTGAACACGAAACCCAATTCGGAAGATTTGAAGGCCAAAACGGCAAAATACCGAAGCAGTTTAATGTAAAACGGGTTTCGGGACAGATATTAGTTTGTTAACGGGCTTTTATCCAAGAACCCATTAAGGGATTAGGTTTTTCATTTTAGTCTTATAGACTTGGCTGGAGCAGCCGTTTTGGCCACAATCTTACGCATTCCTACTTTCAATTTTACGTTTTGTGCCCTAACCTCCATGGAAGCCTAAAACCCAAAGTCATTTCATTGGTGAAGGGTGTTGCTGTAAGGATTTTGAGGTTCAGTGCTTTAATGTTTATTTCGTTTTTATGGTTTTAATTCTTTCTCTATCAATTTCATATTTGTAATTCTTGCTGCAGATTCAGGTTTGTGTTTTGCTTAATTACTCAACTCCGTGATTTGCTTATGTGATTAGTTTCCTGATTCAGTTTTGCTTAATCACTTAATCATGATTCTATTTCACAACTTTCATCATTTGAACTATTTTATCGCTTGTTTAATCTAGTTTGGATAGGAATTGATAGAGTCTATGACGCTTGTTTATAGGATTGACATGAATTCGGTTATGATATTAATTGTGTTCTCGACGCTTGTTCACTATCACGATTGATTGAACACATCGCTTTGACACTTGCTTTAAAACATTGTGAATTAGTATGAAGCGGCTAACGCTTGTTTAGTTAGTTTATTGTCAATCAAGAATTATCAAACCCCTTGCACGAATCTTTATTTTAGAACCGATGATAAATCCAAGAAGCGCACGCGAAACCAATGGATTGATTGTCTATCTTTAATTGTCTTTTTTCCTTCATTAAACATCAAACTCTTTTCCTAAAAAAAACCCCTTTTACTGTTAACTTTGTTCTTGATTTTGGTATTTTCAGAATTAGAGATCCTCGTGAGACGACCAAGGTTAACTTACCTTGATACTATATTTGAAGACGACCCGACCATGAGAATCTCATTCCACTTCCTCTTAGTGGCCTTTTTGGACTCTTTGCGGTCTAGGGGGTTTCCTCCGTGACCATAACAACCTTGCGGCCCTTGGACTGCTTGACGTCCTCATATGATACGTCCTTTTCACCCGCTGCTTCGATCGCCTGAGTAGCTATAGCCTTCCCTTTCGAATGGATGGATTGCCCCTCGGGCCTTTCTTCAAGTCGCTCAGCACCTTCATCTCTAACGTACTTGCTCAATTTACCCTTCTGAATGAGATCTTCAATGTCGTCCTTCAGGGCCATGCAGTCGTTGGTGTCATGGCCCTTACTCTTGTGATATCTGCAGTACTTCTTCGTGTACCGGCCACCCTTCTTGAGAATGAGGGGATCAGGACGCTACACCCCAGCAAACTTGTTGTTCTGACAATCCATGTAGATTTGAGCAATGGGTGTGTTTAACCTGGTACGCTGCTCGTACTTCTTTTGGCGGAAATCCGGCCTACTTTCACGACGTCCTTTCGGCTCTTTAACTGGCCTGCTTTGCTCTTCTTTGAGTCGCGCACGGGTGCCCTTTCTTGCTGCCAACGTCTCTTCATAACCCATGTGGTCGTTGGCCCTCCTCAGGAACATGCTAAGGTCCGTATAATGGTTGAGGGTGAATTCCTCCGCAAACCTATGATTTGGTCGGATTCACGCCGAGGTACTTGGTTTGTCTTTGTCCGTGAGGTCGCGAATCGCCTCTCGCCTCGATGTTAAAGCGGTCTATATAATGCCTCAACGACTCATTCTCGCCTTGAACGGATCGTGTCCAAATGCTCCTCATATCGATATTGACAACGACGTATAATTGTCCAGAATATTCGATCAAGCCTTCCCAAGAAGAGATGGTATTGGGTCGAAAAGACTCCCACCATTCCAACGCTTAGCCGTCGGCGGCCCGGGAAAAGCCGACACTTCATTGTTGGATTGGTTCCTCAGAATCGCAGATAATTGTTGAAATACCTGATGTGTTTATCCGGGTCTATGCGACCATCAATCTTATTCAAATTTGGCGGCTCCCTCAGATCTCTCGGGATGCGGTAACGCCTAATTTCCCTCGAGAATGGTCCATGACCGGTCGCTAATTCTCCTGATCCAAAAGGTTGCAAGGTGTGGTGCGCTTCATTGGCCGGCACTCCGTAGAGTCCTCCACCAACCAGTTGACCACATAACGGGGGGACCTGAGATGACTGCCCTCTGTGTCGCTCGAGCTCATACTTTTTTGACCGATGGGAGATGTCCCTGATCTCCCCATTACGGTAGTTGTCTAGCTCGTCGTATGAATTCCACGATCGACTTCTTGACTTGCGAGAACCGGAGGACTCGCACGAGGAGTATCTTGTGGGCGAGCGGTCTGATTCTGGGTTATAACTAGAGTCTGCGTAATCGTGATCATGAGACCGGGAACGGCGACTGCGCATGCCCCTACGAGCGGGGGACCTCCGCGCCCTAACTCTTCGTGCAGGTGATCGGCGTGATGTGTGTAACACCCCCTTCTAATTACTACTATTTAATTGATAAAATCAGAGTTTTCGAAAATCACCCACAAGAGAGTGCTACATTTACTTCGTTTAAAAACCAAACAAACATCAATGGCACAACACAACGAACAACAGCAAGATATATAGCACAACGGTCAAAGGGACGAAGTCCCAACCACATCGGTTTAAGGACATAACAGTCCACATAATTCACCACGCAGTAGAAATAAACATATTCAAATACACCACCAAGTTACAATTCAACAACTTAAATTAAATCACTAATAGGCTACTCGTCCCCCCAGTGCTACATATCAGAGCAAGACGCCACGACAGACTAGGAGAAAGTATGAGGACCATAGAAAGCAGAAGGGTGAGTTTCTAACACATATAATAGGATGTATGATAACCATCATGTTAGAGGAAAAACAACTAGAAACACCTCGGCTCAATAAACAACACACAACATCCAGTTATAACACCTGAACTCATAATCAACAAGAAACATCATCAATCTCATGAGTATATGCATGAATGCAACCCAACACCAAGGGTATAATGCATGTGGTACCACCATCGTCGCTAAAATAGCCTCTCGGGCACAAACGTCGCTTTGAGCATAGCTCCAAGACCGCAGCCTTCGTCGCAATAATGCATATGGCATGCATGAGACACCATGTACATCACCTCGGAAAACAATCAACAACAACAATAGCCTTTCGGCGCAAACGTCGCTTTGAGCATAGCTCCAAGACCGCAGCCTACATCGTCTCTTAATTCACCAAGACATCGTCAATAGCTCTATGGCTAACATCACTACATCGGTCAATAGCTCTATGGCTAACGTCAAACTCACCGAACACATCGACACCAAAAGTAGTGGACTAATTTATCACACTACAAGGACCAAATCGTCACATAAGGACTACACCGTCACCTAAGTACCAAACCGGATCCACCATTCGCCACTTAGACGTGCTCGGCCACACACACACTCAAAATTGCGCTGGCAAAGAAACTCGCGCCACATCAAGGCGTCAAAAAGCGATTACCTCGCGCACTCACACTGCACCTCGACACACCACCCTATACCTCGGTACACTACACTGCACCTCGGTACACTACACTTCGACACACTACGCTCCGATACACCTACAATTCAACACACCTATACCTCGACAACACTAACTTCGACATACATACACTACACCTCGGTACATCTACACGCCCGGTAGACACTCACACCTCGGTAGATATACACTATACCTCGACAACCGCACTTCAAAGAACTACACTTAAGTATATATATACGCTACACTTCGGCAACTACACCCGGTATACATGCGCTACACCCGGCAACTACAAGTCGACACCTACACTTCGACTCACACACCCTTACACCTCGTCTCTTACACCCGTCACCTATGCTTCGACACTACACACTCGACACACACTTATACATCGACTTCCATATACTTCGACACACCTACACTTTAGCAACTACCCCTTCGCTCCAAATGGCGCACTAGGTACCTAACCTTCATCTTCCTCGTTTCTTTGATTCTCATACTATGATCAAGCTTAAACAACAACTACTACACCTATATTCATTCAAAATTTGTCCCACACACTCATCAAGTAATCAACGAAGGTGACTACACCAAAAATGACGTCCTGACACTTAGGGTTCCTCAAATCCCCTTTCTTTCCTAGGTCTCTCATATGACCCATCATCAACAACACATACACACTTCACAATTTCACCAAAGTGAAGCAAACACAACATCAATCACACAACAAGCAACACAAACAACTCAAAAATCATCCTAGAGTCTAACTCACGCATAACACTCATCATATACTCTATTATAGGTGAAAGAGAGCCCCCTTACCTCAATAGATTGTAGAATAAGAACTCTTTCCACCAAGACTTCAAGATCCCCCAACAATCAAGCTCCTCTTCCTTAAACTTGAGCTCTCCATGCCAATCTCCTCTCTTCTTCTTCCTCGAGCTATCGCCCTCTCTCTCTCTACTCTCTTACTTTACTCTTTGACTTTTCTTTGTTTTGAATGCAAATGAACTTTCTCCCTTCGATACCTTCACTTAAATCATGGATATGGGCCTCTTAATGGATCATGGGCCTCTACTCACACCTCTTCCATTACTCAAACACCTCCTAATTAAAATGTTGTAAGCCTTAAATAACCCAATTAAATAAATAATTGAACTATTTTTGGGGCGTTACAATGTGCCTCCACGAGGGCGGTCGTTTCTTTCGGGTGGAGTTACGCGCCTGCGGGAAGGACGCGCTTGACCCGAGGGCCCTTCACCGCCCGCTCGCTGGAGGGCTGGGATGGATCCCCTTTCATAGTGGGAAAGAAGCGCATCACGGTCAGCAATGAGCTGAGTCACGTGCTCGGGCAAGGATGCATCAGTTTCTTGTGTTAGCAAGCTCGGCCGGAAGCTGCTGTTGGGCCGGCCGCTGTATCTGCTTTAGGACTGGTCCTCGACCGCCTTGCACTGAGGGCTCTTGGCGAGGATTGTCCAGTGATTCGTGAATGGTTTGTGGCGCACCCTCTGGGGTTTGCTGTGTATGGGCGTTCCACCCAGAGGGATCGGCTCGCAACGAAGCCCGCGTGGTGTGCTTCCTCGGCTACATGATGGAGGGATAGCGCTCGGGCTCCCACTGTGGTCGCCAAATGATTGTACAAGACCAATAGAAGTAGTGTTGATGTAGTCCTTCAGTTCGGTCGTTGACCATGCTGATGTCCTTGAGTCTGGGTCGCGCGCAGGTGGTACCTGCGAAAGCACTCCGACGCTCAAGTCAGTAGTGAACAGTGAATAGGACCACAAGTAATAATGACGTACCTAATTCTTGGAATTCGTGCCATATTTATAGCTGCAGTATTGGGCCATATTGGGATTATTGGACTGTATTTGGCCTTGAGTCCACCTCGACGCAGTCCACTGAATCTCTCGGATGAAATTCGTCGGCGCTTGCCTTGGGACCGTTCGAAGATGTTGACGTCGTGAATTGTGGGTCATCTCGATAGAGATTTCTTTGTTGTTGGCTTTGTGGGAGGATCCGTGACGTTGAAGCTCGACTCTTGCATGGATGGGAATGAAGCGGTTGTCGAGATATCAACACAAAGACACGCCCCATGCCCCGTATATGTTGGGCCTTACGTAAGAGACTCTTGATAAGACTCAAATTTGGTTCTAAGAAGAACCCTAGAGAAACACTCTCTAATCTCACAATTTTATTTCATCAAAGTTGTGAAATAAGGTTACAAAAGTTCCTTAAATACTTAGGGTTGTGCCTAAGCTACACAACTTGCACACCATGGTGCCTATGCCAAAGATGTATACACACAAACACACAAATCCTTTAATGTCACATATACTAAAATAAAATCCTTTTAAAATAAAAATAAACTTCATCCTAATTAATCGATGATGTGGTTAATGCTGGTTGAGCATTTCGACCAATAGTGCTCTCTGAGGACCATGTACAGGAGAAAACGTTGTCCCTGCAGTGTCTGCATAAGTGGACATATTCATTTGAAGGCCTGCCATCATAGCTGTTGGCATACCATATGGGTATCCCCTAAATTGAGAAATATTTTCACGCGAGGATATTTTTGGAATAAAATTTGTTAAGGGGTGTGAAAGAGTAGGAGGGGTGTGGGAAAAGCAAACGCCAAAAGAAATCCAATGCTAACCACACACAAACACATCGGTCAACCCTTTGAAGCACAACAATACCATATACAACATTTGAATGACAACTATTGCAAATACAATTGTTCTAAACATCTTGAGATCAATCCCTATACATCCAAGCTTTGAGTTAAGTTGAGTCTGGGAAACACGTCTTGCATCCCTTCTACCATAATGAGTTGAGTTCACGGTTTCAAAATGTTGAATCTGTTAAGCGAATAAAACACTGTACCTTTGTGTTTGAATGGGTTAGTTCGGGTTGGACTTGAACTCAATTGGTTTCGGTTAAAATCTGGGTTTGATTGATTTGGATGAGCGGGTTCACGCCTCGTACCCGTGAACACCCCTAGTGATACAGATCCCATCCACAATGACGACGATCAAATCTTCTGCATCGAAATCGCACCACTTCCAACCATCATCAATGTTTCCCACTACACAAAAAAGGTAGCAACAAAGTGCGAGAAGAAGTTAGGATTAAGGTTTCAAACTTAGGGATCTGAGAGATATGCAGTACAAAGACATTTCAATTTAGTATCACTTTCATTCATAAACGCGTGGATATATACATCTGATGTTTATTTCTAATGAAAATGGTACTTACCGAAACAATTGTTGTGGGTGAAGAGCATGGTTAGGCACAATGAACAGCTATTGTAGCTCTTCATTGAGTGGCTGATGGCATAATTCTGGTGCTTCCTTGATTTGATTATGAGATTTATGATTCTTCAGACGATCATCTTCATCTGCATCTTCATTGTCATTGTTGACACCAGCCATTTGAGAAAAATTTAGGTTTTTTCAAAACAATGAAGATATTTTTTTATCTTAGGACAGATATGACGCTTTGTATGAAACTTCTGATAAAGTTACATTTTATATAGTTAAATGGCAAACCAAATATGCTTAAATTCGGGCAGAGGGGGATGCATGAAATATTTTAAGTAAATTATATTTTTTTAAGAAATTTAATGAAATAAGAAAATAAATAACGCACATTAATATTAATAGCATTACACGGGAATGGTCTTTAAATGAATGGATACTCTTTAGTTGCACGTATGTTTTCGAATGGGTGATAGAAAATGAACTAATCAAAAACATTTAATTATTAGATTTTACTTCCGAAAGTGCATTTAACATTAAATACAACCATATATATATATATATATATATATATATATATATATATATATGTTCCGACCTGAGTTGCAAACCGCATCGAACGCTTGGGCCTGGCCCAATTATCCTTCAGGAAACTCGGCCCAACAAGCCGCTCCAACAGCGAAGTGCTTAATCACGCCACACAGAGGACCGAAGGCCCAGATTCGCTACGAAGATCCAACGGTTAGCGCCGAGCGCCCTCGTCTATAAATAGAGAACCCGGCTCCCAATTCCAGGCACGTTCTCATTCCTGCACATTCCGCCTATTCCCTCACTGACTTAGGCATCGGAGTGTCTGCAGGTACACCCCCACCCGACGTGGGATGGATTGCTACTCGGACATCTGAAGAGACTTCCCCAGTTCCGAAGCCAGCCGACGAGTCGCGAGAAGCGGAACCCAGCTAGCTCCTCGGACGAGGTAACCTCTGAGTTCAGGACCGAACATTGGCGACCACAGTGGGAGTACTTTAACGCATTCTCACTCGGACCGCTTCCACGGGCGCGCCAAATATGGAACTAGGCGGAGTATGCCCATTTTCGTCTGGCATGTCAAAGCGTGCCATAAAATGCAAGTGGCGCGAGATTTCACAGGTGGTTGCGCTCCCGCGAGGGACTCTCCCGCTGAGGAGGCCACTATGCTTCTCCGAAGAAGATTGTCTACTCGGGAAACCCAACGAGCGCATCCCCTTGAATATCTCGTCCTCAATCTCCAGGGTGGAAATAGAACGAATCCTGGTCGATCAAGGAAGTACGGCAGACATTATGTTCCAAGAGCTCCTTCCCGCCTTCAGACTCTCACCCGAGGGCTTGATTCCCTACTTAGGTCCCGACCTTACCATTCTCGGCGAAAGGATCCCTAAACCGTTGTGATACTTCAAGACGTTTGCCACCTACGGGGAAAAAAGGCTTGTCTAGGCGATAAAAACTGTAACGCCCCAAATAATTTAATTATTTATTTAAATAAATTATGTAGGTATTTTATTGGTATAGTTATATTAAAATAAAAATATGGTATTTCATTTAAATCAGGGAGTGGGGTTAGTAATTAAGTAAGTGGTAGAAAGAGGCCCGTGACCCAAGAGCCCAATGATATAAGCGCTAGGGTTAGAGTTATTTGAACAATTGGAGAGAAAAAGAAAAAGAAAGAAAGAAAAAGGAAGAGAACGTAAGAGAGAAAGAGAGAAACGGTGCAAGGAGAAAGGAGAGGAGGAGAAAGGCTAGGGTTGCAATCTTCCAAGGCTAGGAATTGTGATCATCTAAGGCTAAGGTAAGGGTGGGGTTCTTTCTATATAATAGGGTATATGATGGGTGTTATGTGGGAGAGTAGGATTCTTGATTGAGTGTAGTGCCTACATGATGTTTGATGAAATGTTTTACGTGGTATGTGCAATTTATTGGTGTTGAAATTGATATTTGTGGATTGTTTATGGTAAAAAGTCAGAGAGAGAGAAAGGGATCCGGCGCCGCCAGTGGCGCCATCTCGAGTGGGTTTTCGGCGCTGGAGTGCGCCATGGCTGTGGTGCTGTGTGAGCCTTTGTGTTGCTGTTGTTGTGCTCGTGTCTCGATCTGTGTTACTGTTGTGTTGCACGTGTCTCGATCGTGTTGCTGTTGTGCCGCTCGTGTCTCATCCGTGTTTCTGCCAGGCCGCTGCGTCTCGATCTGTGTTGCTGTTGTCCGCCGCAGTGTCTCGATCTGTGTTGCGCTGTTGTCTTGCCGTGTCTCACTCTGTGTTACTCGTGTCTTAGTCCATGTGTTACTGTTGTCCGCTCGTGTCTCGATCTGTGTTGCTGTTGGCCGCTGTGTCTCGATTTGTGTTACTGTTGTCCGCTGTGTGTTGCGTTTTGGTGCTGCCACTGGGCGCCAAAGCTGTGTCTGTGTTCCATGATGTGTTGCCTCTGGGCGCCAGTTTGCTGAGTTTGTGCGCCCTGTGTGATTGTGTTGCCACCAGCGCCCGCTTTTCTTTGTGTTTTGTGCGCCACAGGTGGTTTGTGTTGTTACCAGCGCCACTTTGTTGAGTTTTGTGCGCCCTGGGTGGCTGTGTTGCCACTAGGCGCCAGTTTGTTGAGTTTTGTGCGCCCTGTGTGGCTGTGTTGCCACTAGGCGCCACTTTCTGTGTTTTGTGTGCCCTGTGTGTGCCTGTGTTGCTGTTGGGCGCCAGTTTCTGTACTGTGTTGTACCCAGTGTTGCGTGTTTGTGCTGTCTGGTTCGGTGTGGTGTGGTGATGTTGACTCTGTAAACCCATTTGTTGTTGTTGGTGTTGTTGTGTCAATTACATGCCTATGATTGGTGATTGTTTCCGGTGCATTGTTCATGGTGTTGCATGCAATTCATATGCATTATTTGGTGATATAAGGCTTCGGCCTTCGAGCTATAGGTGATGATGTTGATGCTCAAACTTGGTGATGATGCCCATAGTGGCTAAATTTATTGGTGATGAATGGTACCACATGCATATGCCCGTTGGTGTGGGTTGCATCTCATGCATTTATTCATATCGTTGGTGATGTTCCTTGGTAGTTGTATATTGATGTTGTTGTTGTATATGGATGTTGATGTTGTTGTGTATTGATGTGGTTGTAAAGTGGTAGATATAGTTGCTATAACTCTAGCATATTGCTTATCATACATGCTATTATATTGTAAGATATCTCACCCCTTCTGTTTGAATGTTACCCCTATGTTGGTAACGTGCAGGTGATAGCGAGTGAAGGTTCGTCTACCTTCTCCATTGAAGTCCTGTCGTCGGCTCCGATACGTAGCACTCTGGGGCGTAACACTAGTTTATTTGATTGTCTTTTAACTATTCGATTGCTGAACTTTGAATTGATGATGTTATGGTTGTAACTTCCGATGTGTAGTGACATTAAATGTGTGCTTTTGAGGGTTCGTCCTATTTATGACATGCTATGTATCATGCTATTTTATTTGGAATATTCTATTATCGTCTTGTGGTGTTTTATTGACGTAAATGTAGCATCCCTTGTGGGTGAAGCGAAAAAAAAAAATGATTTTTAAAGTCTGATTTTGTGTCAAATTTAAACGGGTAGAATTGGGGTGTTACAAAAACTGTTTTCGTGTAGCATAAATGCAAAATCTAAAGCTGTTAGGACGTGTTTTATGACTGTTCGAACGACCTTGTTCGAACACGTTCGAACAACATCATGCGAACGCAATAAAAAGGTGAATGTGGTGTGAGAGTCCATTTTTTGTAATAAAATAGGGTGTTCGAACACCCTCATGCAAAGCTGTTCGCATGACCCCATGCGAACAGTTGAAATTACGCACAAGAGGGTGTGAAGTCAAGATTTAACACACACGAACGATGTCATTCGAACTGTTCAAGGCCCGTGTTGAACAGTGAAATTTCGTGAAAAAAAAAGAGGTTTTGGCTGGCCTTTTGGTCTTTTCACACCCTTATGGGGTGTGTTTTGAGTAGGAGGGGGTGTGGGAAAAGCAAACGCCTTTTTTTTGTGTCAGTTGGATAGACTGAGTGTACTTACTCTTATTTAGTATCTTGAGTGTTTCCACTTTGGGCTTGTAGATTGCTTAAGGCCACGTTTTGTGTGGGTACATGCTTCGTCCAACCCCCCTCCTACTCACTAGAACCCCCATATCACCATTTATTCCCAAAATACCTCTGAACGGTGGAGAGGGTTCGGCGCACGACTGATCGAATTGGATCGGCACATGCTTGGTCGAACCTAGTCAAAATATAAATTTGGGGTGTTTGAGTAAATTTTGACTAGTTCGGCGCAACGAGATTCGATCAAGTTCGTTCAACCGTGCGCCGAACCGTGTATAACCTTTAAAAAAATTAAAAACCAAATTTCAGTAAGGGCTTTTGATCTTTTCACACCAAAAAAGGGGTTCTAGTGAGTAGAGGGGGTTGTACGAAGCATGGGTCTTTGTGTGTGGTGCCTAGCTTCCTTAGTTCTCCCTTTGGGTTGTTTGGTTTGGGCCTTGCCCATGTTTGTGAATCAAACAAACTTTGACCAAAAAAAATTATATCTCAATATCCTATATTACGAAATAGACAAAACATACGAACAATACCATACAACTTATTGGTACTGTTTTCCAATAAAATTATAGTACATCATATTACTAATAATATAAGTCCCATAAAAACTGTGATTTTATTGTGTTATCTCAAAAAAAAAAATTATTTGTAGTCAGTCAATTTTTTTATTTGTACTGCCTATATAATTATTAAACTATAAAGATTAATTTAGGTAAAATCTATGTTAATTTTATTTAATATACTAAAAATTCATTAAAGCATCCGTGCTAAAAAAATCGGTGTTGATGAGCCTAACTTTCCTTTAATTTCCTCTAAGTTATTCTCACCCTCTATGTTCTAGAGATCAAGATTTTCCTCCGGTAGTCAACTTAGTGAGATCTATCAACAAAAGGTCGTCCTAACTTTAAGATTTGAGTCAAACATACAAAACTGAATTCTAAGGTGCGAGTTGCTCGAGTTTTCATTTCATTATAAATTCTTTTGAGACCTTATGTCTTAAACTATACTGGATGCTAGTCTCAGTTAATGAAGCTAGGTTGAGATGCTTCTAAGCTGTGATGTTGAGATCATGCTCCATGGCCAGTCCCTCCAGTTGGCTAGTTGTTTTTTTGTTAATAATAATTTCTTTGTTGCTGACGCCTTTAAGACAGATTTTGTAGGACCGTGTTCCCAAGAGGTTTCTAATTGTTTTGGGGCAGTGGCCCTTTGTTGCTTTAAAAAAAAAAAAGTAACAAAATATTGCTAGAGAGGGCTTAGCCCACTAAAATGAAAATCACTATTTCTTGGGAAAAAAAAATATTGCTAGAGATAATTGTCACAATTAAGTGCAAGGTTCCCTTAGTAAGTTTGAAATACTATCACTTCTTTTGGTTAAATAAATACCATCACCAATATTAATTAATTAATTAATAGAGTTTATTGGAATTTGAAAGACTGGAAAAATATAGTGATTCAATGACGATGATATTTAAAGTTAATACTACTAATGTTATTTATTGCGTTTATTATTTTTATTGTATGGGCCACTCTCTCAGAAATTGTGTAAGGATCTACACTCATAATATACTAGGATGAAAATATTGTATTAATATATTGATAAAAAAATATTATCATTAATGAGAAACTATTTAAAATTATGAATTAGCCGAATAATTAGGAAAACGTATTTTCTATAATGAATTGTCATGAATATTAATAAATAATTGAGATTTAGTGTATGTTTGGTTTGGCGGTAGGAGCACATAGAAGTGCTTTTGAGATTAACTTTTGTGATTTTAGAAGAAAAAATATGTTTGGATTTTGATTGTAAAATTGATTCTGCTTCCTAGAATTGATTTTCCTTGAAGCAACTATTTGTAGCTTCTACCAGAATCAATTCTGTCAAAATCAATTCAGTCAGAATCAATTCTACTCACTGCTAAACCAAGTATACACTCAGATTAATCAAGGTTGTTTTTCCTATGTAAAAAAAAAACACGTGTTTCTTGTCAGAGCTGACTTAGTAATCTTGGGGAGTGTGAAATCAATTTTATCCCACAACAATTAAACACAATGTCGAAATAGACACAATCAACAAAAACAAAAAAGCGAAACCCAAACTCGGTTCCCTTGGATAAACACATGGATCTTTTAACACCCCCTTCTAATAAACTACTATTTAATTAATTTAAAATCAGAGCCTCAAAAACCTTTCAGTGCGACCGCAAGAAGGTGCCACATTTTAAAAATAACCACGTGTAATAACTCCAAATTAATTCATAAGGACATAAGGTACGAGATACATAGCACCACAGTCAACATAAATGAAAAAAAACCATCGCAGCGGAAATATGTCAAGTCGTAAAATATCGAAATACATAACCAAAATGGAAGTTTAAAACATCAAATAAAACGACAAAATAAACTAAGACACCCCCCGGTGCTACGTATCAGAGCCGACTCAACCAACTAGAAGAAGGTACCAGGTCACCTTCACTCGCTGTCACCTGCACGTTGCTGTTGCGTTAAAAACACACTTAGAGCAAGTGTACTCTATCGCAGAAGTAGTATAAAAAATATCGTCTCCATGAGGGGATTAACTAATAAGTACCAAACTACTTAAGATTAATTATTATTTAGGCGAGCGAATGTTTGGTGATTATAGAAACTAAAATAACAAGAAATAAAGTGCAAGAATTAGAATTGTAAAGTTTGATCAATGGAGAGAAGCCTGGGGTCACAGTTTCACTTGCGAGGTTCGATTCTCTATGTCTAATCCTACGCGAATCCCCTTATTTTATTCAATTACCAATCCTTTACTAAAAAGCTATTAACCCGTTTGGTCATGCGCGATTAATATTCTTTTCCCTAAATTAACCCTAGTTTTGGTCATGCTAGAATTTAAATTTAAGAAAAACATAAAGTACAAAAAGGTTGAATGATTGGAAGACTAAATTAAAGTTTGGTCATTCATTAATTATAGTCTCAATTATCTTATAGGCCCACCAACTAATAGAAGATCATGCCGCTAATCAACTAATTGATTATAAACATACAAAGGGTTGTCAATCCTAATTATATGATAAAGCAATAGGATAATATTAATTGAAATAAAAATTGGGTATTCAAAGCATAAATTAAAACATAAAAAGGTCTCTAATCAAACAAGATCCACCTAACACCCTAGAAAGGATTTAATTTATACATAGTGTTCAAGAACATTGGAATAAAATTTAAAGTCATGAATTAATTGAGAATATAAAAATAACCCGGGAGATTGAGTAAATTTCGATCCGCGTATTCGATCTGCGATTTTGCTCCAAATCTCTCTCACGGTGTCAAAAACGAGTACCTAAAACTCTTCTCAGTGGTGTGCGCTGCTGCATCTCCTTCTCTCGGTGTGCGCTGCTGCCAATTCTTGCGTGTTGCACTCTGTTCCTCCGATTTCTCCTTTTTCTTTTACTGTTGCAGCACTATTACATATCACTGTTGTCCGTCAGGTTTCTCCCCCCTCCAGCGGCTCTCCAATTCTCCCTCTTTTTATAATAATGCTAGCCAATCCCAATTCACCTCACTGCTAGGGTTTTTGTGCCTCCCCATTGAAAACAACCTCATCTTTACTTTATCTTCACGTGGCCAGCTTATTCATTGCATATGGGCTTTCTTCTTTAGTTAATGGACTAAGCCCAAGTCCTTGTTCCATCCCAATTCATTAGTGCTAATGACATCTCCTTTTTGCTATAAACAACTCATTTTGACAATTTCTTTATCTAATATTTTTCCTACAAAATAATGAGCAAAGTCAGTCGCTTATATATTTAATTGATAATAATTGCTCTCAGAGAGATTTGAAAATACCACTAAAAATACACTAAATTGGAGTTTATCAACTCCCCCACACTTGACTTTTGTTTGTCCTCAAGCAATTTTTCTGGCTCGATAAAATTTTCAAATAAACAATAGAGACAAATGCAGGATAAGAGACCCAAAATTAGAAGCACAATGATGGACAATAGATAATACATCACATATGAGGTGTCAAAATTTGCCGCAATTAGAGGCTCATGTCCTGAAGAATACATTTTTGAGAAAAGAGGCACTCGCTCACAATCTCTCTAAGTGTTTAGGGACTGGTGAAAATATACACTCAAGTTTCAACAAAATGCACATTACCATAAGTTTGTAATTTGACCAAATCTCCACTAAATAGTTCACATGCATGCAAAAGATGGGGTTTCATGGGTTGTAATGGGGCCAGGGTGAATTCATGTAGGATAGGAAATAAGAAGAGGGAGATAATCAAATGGCTAAAAGAAAAAACAAGAAGCAAACAATAACCATTGAAACCAAATATGGAGCTCCTATCTATTTTACAGTTTTTGTCCAAACTCCAACTTAATTTCACTTTCATTCTCCATTATTCTTCTATTGAATCAACTCTCTTTGATTTACCTTTTCTCTTGAGTAGACTTTTTTTGTTGCTTTTTTTTTATTTGCCCTTTGGCTCTTTCATTCTTTTGATGTGTCTTTTCCTCCTTCTTGCTTTCCTTTTTTTTTTCAAATTATCTTTCTATATTTTTTCCATTTTTTTCTTAGGAGGTAAAGGTAAGTACATGAAAACTTCTATTTTGTTTCCTTTGTAGGAAGATATTCTTGTAAGCACAAGATTCACTCTTTTTTTTTTTATCCTAACAAGATAGACAACTAAAGTATAGGATGAAATTTCAATCCTGACAATATAGACAACTACTCCAAATTCAATATGGTTACCACAAAAAAAAAGAAAAAAATTATATCTGGGTACCAAAGAAAAAATATAACAAATAGGCTCAAAGGGGGCAACTAAGGGATAAATTCAACAAACAACTCTGGGGCCGGAAAATACCTAAATTCCCCAAATCTTTTTACATGATGCAAATCAATTTTCGCCTTGAAATGGTCAAAAGACAAATTCTAGAATGTAGCAAATTGGGAAACACACTCATAGAAAGAAAATGGGTAAAAATTTATGATTTAGTATCAATCCCCTTATGAAGGCTCAGATCTCACATTTAGAAGCTAGTTCACAAAAAGTACTCAAGAGGGACAAATGCTAATTATCAGCTTCCTAAGGACATCATCACAGTTACAATTAAGCACAAGTCTGTCAAGTAAATTAATTATGGGATCCCCTAAAGACATAATCTCTATTTTTTTTCAATTTAAGCATAGTTCATGCAAAACAAGCCAGAAAAAATGCTATCAATATGTAGTGGGTATATGCATTAATAGAGATCAAGTGACAACATATAATATCCTCCCCCCACACTAGCATGAAGCATGGTCCTCAATGCAAAATATTAGATTGGCACAAAAATAAATAAATGAGAGAGAGTAAAAGTGACTTCCCGGAGAGAGCTTGTAGTTGGAGCTTGTTCCTAAAAACAAAAGAAAACAAAAATAACTGAAAATAAAACACAGGTTGCCTCCTGCGAAGCGCTTGTTTAACGTCATGAGCCTGACGATAGTTGGTGCTCAATCAGGTGGCTCTCCAAGAGCAAATTTTACATCTAACGCGGTGCACCTTTTTAGCTTTCTTACCATGTGGTTCACATTGTTCTTTCTTTTTCCACGTGGTGGATGAACTTCAAATGATGGTGATATTTTTTCTTGTATCTCCATCCACCACTAAACTAGGATTACGCATAATAAGAACTTTTTTCAAAAGGTCCTGCATCTTTAGATCACAAAAAATATTAGTTTCAACCACATCATCAAAATAAGGAGAAGTTAAAGAAAATAAATTTTCATTGAAATTTAAAGCTTTAATAACATCATCTTCTTTACCACTCCTTAAAGTTACTTTCCCCTTATTAACCTCAATTACAGCATCACCAATGGTTAAGATAATTTGGCCAAAAATTTGGGTTTTCTCCTCTTTCTCCAAATCAGGAACCTGTTGATCTTTCTCATTCTCCTCATAACCGCTCTCATCAATGGAATCTGTTATCTCAATTTGACTCTCCTCAGTAGGATTTATTATTTTGATTTGACTCCCTTCAGTAGGAGTCTCTTCATCTTTCTCGAGAGCTTCTTCCTCTAGATTATCTTCTCCGGAGAACACTTCATCACTACTAAAAATATTATCTTTGTTTTGCTCAGTTTGTGAATAAGAAGTTTGTTGGGCCTCTTGAGATAACAAAGTAATGATACTTGAGATTTGGTTTGTCATGGTATCAATTCTATCCCCCCAAGTATCAATTATATCACCCAAGGTATCAATTCTATTATCAATTCTTCTCTCAAAGGCACTGTATTGCTCAATTTCCACGGTCGGGGTACACTTAGTTTGTGAAAACCCGAGTTTCTTGAGCCAAGCGAGTTGCTAGTGCTATCATATCACTAATTTTTGACAACCGATTATCTATATTATTCTCAAATCTGTCAAATCTTTCAATTATTTGCTCCATTAGTTTGGGCAAGACCTCATTGGCATCTGACTTCTTCTCTTCCTGCCTTTGCACATGTGGGGGCTTATAGGAATTTGAGTTTTGCCCCTTTTGTTGTCCTCCCCAAGAGAAATTTGGGTGATTTCTCCAACTTTGGATTGTAAGTGTTTGAATAAGGATCATTTTGGCTCGGTTGGAATTCTCGAACATAAGCGGCCTCCTCGGTTGAAGAAGTTGGTCGATTTTGTGCTTTTATCGGATCTTCAATAGATTGTAACCTCTCATCAGTCCTGTCCATGTAATTGGCTAAAACACCCATGCACGGATGTCCAACTTTTTCCATGTATCTAACTAAAGAATCTTGCATACAGTGCCTTAACTCACTTTTCTTCCGACCAAGATAGTTGACTTCTTCATTGGGCCTCCCAAAGATTATTTGTGATGTCACTAGTGGAGGTAACTATTGGAGTAGATTGAGCTTGTACCTTCATCAAAGATTGCACTGTTTAGAGAGAACATCCGATTTTATATCAAGACTAGTTTCATCATCAACCTTGTACATCCCGGTGATTTCTTAACGTGTGTCATCGGTTGTCTCCCATTGGGCATTATCACCGCTGCTATCGCAATTAAGTCATATACTATCGCGGGTTCCCATTCAATAGAGAGCCACCACAAGCCATATTAACAATTCCCTATTTTGAGAAGATAATCCATTGCAAAAGTATTCAAGTAGTTGCCACTTCTCAAATCCATGATGAGGACAACTTCGGAGTAAGTCTTGAAACCTTTCCCAAGCCTCATGTAAAGATTCTTGCTCGACTTGAGCAAAGCTGATTATTGCACCTCGGATCTTAGTAGTCTTACCTGGGGGAAAATATTTGGTCAAGAATTTTTGCTTCAGTGGTTCCCAACTCGTAATGGACTCAGCAGGTTGAGAGTCTAGCCAAGCAGATGCCTTGTCAGCCAAGGACCATGGAAACAATCTCACTCTAATAGCATCAGGGGTGACACCATTGCAAATTACCGAGTCTGCCACCCTCAAGAAGTTTCTAAGATGGGTGTGTGGGTCTTCTGTTGGTGCACCTCACGAACATAGTCAGTCGAACCATTTGAATCAAGCTTGGTTTGAGTTCAAAATTAGTGGCTTTCACGGTTGGGTTGACTATGCTTGTAGTGATATTCATTTGTCGGAGTGAAGTAGTCTCGAAGAGTTCTTCTGGATTGACACCATTACTCTTCTCTCTTTTCTTATCCTTGAGCGATTCTTTCAAATTTACGGATCAAAAACCAAAATAGGCTCACGGGAGCGGGTGAGCATGCACAAGTAATAATAAAAATAACAGTAACAAATAAAAATAAACTAATAAACTAATTGACAAAAATATGTAAATATTTTTTTTCTTTTTATTAAATTAAACTAAAACAGACTAAAACAAGAAAAAACTTGTTGCGTCAAAGACACACTTAGAGCAAGTGTACTCTATCGCGGAAGTAGTATAAAAAATTATCGTCTCCACAGGGATTAATTAACAAGTACCAAACTAATCGAGATTATTTAATGTTTAGACGAACCAATAAAGTTGAGTGTTATAGAAACTAAAATAAAAAGAACTAATTAAAAATAATTAAAATGCACTAGTAAAGCAATGGAGAGAGACCTAGAGTCACGGTTTCACTTGCAAGCTTCGATTGCTCTATGTCTAACTCTACCTGAATTCCCTTATTTTATTTAATTACCAATCCCTTTACTAAAACTATTAATCCGTTTGGTCATGCTAGAATTTAAATTCAAGAAAAGCATGCAAAAATGTTGAATGATTGAAAGACTAAATTATGGTTTGGTCATGCCCTAATTATAGCCTCAATTATCCTATAGGCCCACCAACTAATTGCAGTACGATCGCTGATCAACTAATTGATTATAAACATGCAAATGGTAGCTAATCCTAAGAATGTGATTAAAGCAATAGGGTAATATTAATTAAAATAAAAACAGGAATTCAAAGCATAAATTAAACATAAAAAGGTCTCTAATCATGCAAGATTCACCTAAGACCCTAGAAGAGGATTTAGGTATCCATAGGTATCAAGAACAATAAAATAGAAATTAGAGTCATGAATTACAGAGATAAAAATAACCCGGAAATTAGAGAAATTATTATTCTGAGTCTTCAGTCTCTTTTTTCTGCTCCAGAGCTCTCTCACGGTGTCAAAAACGGTACCCAAATCTCCAACTCTCTCCTAGGCGTTACTGTTGCCGTCGGTTTCTGTGCGGCTCCGTCCTCTTCTTGCCTCTGCAGTTGTAGTGGCTCATAAGTATCCCAGTGGGAGGAATAAGGAGGTGGCTCGTAGTCATCACAATAATCCAAATAAGGGTCATAAGGAGGAGGAGAAATTGGGATTTGGCACTGAGGCACATACCAATATGAGTTCTCTAAATTTCTTTGTGCCTCTGCCTCTCTAATATAATCTCTAAGGGTCTTAACCATGATTTAGACTTTTATCTGCAAAACAGGTGAACTGCAACAATCTCTTGGGAAAGTATTAACAATTTTTTTATTGTATTTTTTTTTCAAATAGAAAAAAACAAGACTTAAAACTAAAGCATAAAAAAATGTCTAAAGCAATAAAAATCTTTTTCGTTTAATATTGCTAAATTAATCCCCGACAACGGCGCCAAAAACTTGTTGCGTTAAAAACACACTTAGAGCAAGTGTACTCTATCGCAGAAGTAGTATAAAAAATATCGTCTCCACGGGGATTAACTAATAAGTACCAAACTACTTAAGATTAATTATTATTTAGACGAGCGAATGTTTGGTGATTATAGAAACTAAAATAACAAGAAATAAAGTGCAAGAATTAGAATTGTAAAGTTTGATCAATGGAGAGAAGTTCAGGTCACGGTTTCACTTGCGAGGTTCGATTCCTCTATGTCTAATCCTACCGAATCCCTTATTTTATTCAATTACCAATCCCTTTACTAAAAAGCTATTAACCCGTTTGAGTAAATGCGCGATTAATATTCTTTTCCTAAATTAACCCTAGTTTGGTCATGCTAGAATTTAAATTTAAGAAAAGCATAAAGTACAAAAATGTTGAATGATTGGAAGACTAAATTAAAGTTTGGTCATTCATTAATTATAGTCTCAATTATCCTATAGGTCCACCAACTAGTTGTAGTACGGTCGCTAATCAACTAATTGATTATAAACATGCAAAGGGTTGTCAATCCTAATTATGTGATAAAGCAATAGGATAATATTAATTGAAATAAAAATTGGGAATTCAAAGCATAAATTAAAACATAAAAAGGTCTCTAATCAAACAAAATCCACCTAACACCCTAGAAAAGGATTTAGCTATCCATAGTGTTCAAGAACATTGGAATAAAATTTAAAGTCATGAATTACAGAATATAAAAATAACCCGGATATTGAGTAAATTCTGATCCTGTATTCAGTCTCTGTATTTTGCTCCAAATCTCTCTCACGGTGTCAAAAACGAGTACCTAAAACTCTTCTCAGTGGTGTGCGCTGCATCTCCTTCTCTCGGTGTGCGCTGCTGCCAATTCTTGCGTGTTGCACTCTGTTCCTCCGATTTCTCCTTTTTCTTTTACTGTTGCAGCACTATTACATATCACTGTTGTCTGTCAGGTTTCTCCCCCCTCCAGCGGCTCTCCAATTCTCCCTCTTTTTATAATAATGTTAGCCAATCCCAATTCACCTCACTGCTAGGGTTTTTGGGCCTCCCCATTGAAAACAACCTCATCTTTACTTTATCTTCACGTGGCCAGCTTATTCATTGCATATGGGCTTTCTTCTTTAGTTAATTGACTAAGCCCAAGTCCTTGTTCCATCCCAATTCATTAGTGCTAATGACACCTCCTTTTTACTATAAACAACTCATTTTGACAATTTCTTTATCTAATATTTTTCCTACAAAATAATGAGCAAAGTCAGTCGCTTATATATTTAATTGATAATAATTGCTCTCAAAGGGACTTGAAAATACCACTAAAAATACACTAAATTGGAGTTTATCAGTTGCCGACATGAGAAGCAACATAAAAGCAGTAGGGTGAGTCTCTTTACATAAATAATAACAAACAAGGCAAGCATCACATTAGAGAAGGCAACTAAATACACCAAATTACAATCATATTCACGTACACCATTAATTCATTACCACCAAGAAGAATCACCGGATGCATGTTTAGTGTATGAGATGCAACCCAAAACTCCACGGGCATATGCATGTGGGTCCATCACCAAAATAAGCCTTGAGGGCATTCACCAAAATATATAATAAGGCCAAAGCCTACTCACCAAAAATGCATATGGTTATGTGACACCATGACAGTGCACCATATACACCAAAATCATCAAAATATGCAATACCATGCTCACCAATAGTTTTATTGACTCACCAACACCAAAGGAATGTCATAGACCCCACTCACCAATAATTATTTACACCATTTTATATACATCACCGTTGATACATCTCCAAATTAGTTGCTCTAGGGCTAGCACACCAGTTACACCAATCACCAATTAATCATACGGACTAAATTGTCATACAAAGGGCTAAAGCAACACCACGAGGACCAAAACAAAGACACAAAGGACTAAAGCGGCACCATCAGGACTAAACAGTGACCTAAGGACTAAAACAACACCACAACTAGGCAACATTGTCTTAGACACGAATTAAGACAAAACTAAGACATCACCTTAGACACCAACTTAGGCATAAACTTAGACACGGTACAGGCGTGGCGGCGCCTACACTAGACACTGAGCGCACATTCCTGCGCTGGGCTAAAAGCGGCGCCTCGCACAAAGAACAAATCCCCACGGCACTAACGCCTTAGCGCCATGGGGCAGCCAAGTGACGCCCCAAACAGCCGCGCCCACACACACACAGCACCAGGCGCCAGGGCACGACACATTCTTGGCGCCCTGCGCCCATGGAACACACACACACAACGCAAACCCGATGCACTAGAAGGGCACTCCATTTAGCGCCCAACACACACACACCATGGCACTTGGGCGCCTTGGCCCGTGCAACTCACCACGGCATAACACAACACGCGTGGGCAACCACTTTTGGCGCCCACGCCTAGCACATATACACTATGCCACACGTTTGCACACACACACACACACACACACACACACACACACACCAAGCACATGGGGCGGCCATGTTTTGGCGCCCCTGCACGCAACATCACAGCACACACACGCACTTGGGGCAGCCACAGTTTGGCGCCCCTGCACACACAATTCAAGCACTAGGCACAACACCTTCAAACATCGTTCATTCAGACAATTCAACACACACCTAACCACCATCATATTTTCCTATTTAATTCCATTGAATCAACACAACAAACACCTTATATGCATCCTCACTCTCATGTTCCCTTAACACCAATTAACATAGAACCAACAATTTAAGTTCAACTTAATATTCAACATAAAAACGACATCTTCATTCAAACAACAATCCCACATTCAATCAACAACACAACAATTCAATTAATGAATCACTCCTAAAACCTAACTCATATGGTTGCTAATCAAGTAGGTTATTAAGAATGAAAGAGAGCCCCCTAACCTTTGGTAATTGAAGAGAACAACAAAGCTTCTAGCAATTCCTCAAAGTCACCAACAATCCAAGCTTTCTTCTTCCTTGAGCTTCTCGCGATTGCCCTTCTCTCTTTCTCCTTGCCGTTCGCGCCTCACTTTCCAATTTTTTTTGATTTCTCTCAAGTGAGGGTTTTCTCCTAAGACCCTATGGTTTTACTAACTTAACTACTTAACAATAACGGGCCTTATTTACACTCCCTTAATTACTTAGACGTCTCCTGAAATAAAATAAAACTCTAATTAATTAATTTACCTAAATAAATATTGTAAGCCTCGAATAACTTAATTAAATAATTGATTAAATTATTTTGGGGCGTTCTAACTCTCCCCACTTAGAATATTTAGTCCTCGAAATTACCCAGAATCAAATAACTCTGGATATGCCTCCTTCATCTTACTCTCCAACTCCCAAGTCATGCTTTCACCAACGACTCCCAACCAAACCACTTTCACTAAATTGATCTCTTTACCTCTTAAAACCTTCACCTCGCGATCTTCAATTCTAACCGGCATTGTCTCCACAGTGAGGTTCTCCCTCACCTCCACATCATCCATTTGAACCACATGAGATGGGTCTGGAACATACTTCCGCAACTGAGACACATGAAATACATCATGCAGGTTCGAAAGATTAGGTGGCAGGGCCACCCGATTAGCAACTTTCCCAACTTTCTCCAAAATTTGATACGGACCGATGAAGCGAGGAGTTAGCTTCTTAGATTTCAGGGCACAGCCAACACCAGTCACAGGAGTGACTCTCAAGAACACATGATCACCAGCTTGAAACTCCAAATCCTTCCTTCTCTTATCATGATAACTCTTTTGTCTACTCTGCGAAGCTTTCATCTTCTCACGAATCATTTTCACTTTCTCTGTAGTCTCACGAGCGATTTGGGACCAAGTACCACACTTTCCCGATTCATACCAACACGGAGGAGTCCTACACCTTCTACCATACAATGCCTCAAACGGTGCCATCCCAATACTAGAATGATGACTATTATTGTAAGTAAACTCAATCAATGGAAGATGAGAATCCCACGAACCTCCTTGCTCAAGAACACAAGCCCTCAACAAGTCCTCTAACGACTGAATAGTCCTCTCCGTCTGTCCATCTGTCTGCGGGTGGTACGTGTAACGCCCAAAATAAATTAATTATTTATTTAATTAAGTTATTTGAGGCTTGCAACATTTAATTTAAGTTAATTAAATTATTGGAGTTATTTTATCAAAAAGGAGTCTAATTTATTGAGTGGAATAACTAAGTTGGAGTTTAATTTATTTTCAGGAAGTATTTAAATAAGTAGAAAGGGTGGTGCTAATAAAGGGCCCAAGTCAATTAGTGACCCAAGCCCAATTGCCTAAAACCCCTAAAACCCTAAGGAAGGGTCTCATTACCCACATTTGAAAGAAAGGCAACGAAAGAATAGAGAGAAGAGGAGGGGAGGCCGACGCTAGGGGAAGAGGATGAAAGGAGAGGGCTTTCTCTTGGGTGTTGTTTGGTAAGTGAGTTTTTGGTCTCAATCTTCATCATTTCCTTTCCCCATTCCTTTTCTATGAGTTCTATGGTCTCATTCTTGTCCACTTTGAATTTCCATTTTCACCCCAAGGAAGGAGAGCGTTCGGTTTTGGCTGGAAAAGGAAGGAGGGGTGCTTCATTTGGTGATTTTTGGTGTTTGCTTGGAGGTTCTAACTCATTCAAGGTTAGGGGATTCTCATTTACATCCATAATAGTTTGTAAGATATGTGTTATGTGTGGAATAGCACTAGGATGGTTTGTTTGTGTGGATTTTGTGTTAATCATATGTTGTTGTTGTAATTGATGTTTAACTTGATGACACTATGATGCTTGATGTTGGAATTATATGTGTTGTGAAATAAGCATGCCATGTGTTTGTTTAAATGCTTCAATGTGGAGGATTATGAGAATGTGTGAATTAAATGATGTTGATTAATTGTCTAGATGAGTGTTGACTACTTGAGAATTGAATTGTTGAATGGAAATGTGGTTGAGTTGTTTTAATTAAGTATGTTTAAGGGGGGTGGGCGCCAATTTCACAAGGAAATGGCGCCTAGGATGATGTTTTGTTCGGTTGGGGGCTGTTGCTGAAAAGGGGGCGCCATTTGCTAGGCAAAATGGCGCCAGGTGTGCTGTGCTTGGGCAGGCAGGGTGCAGGGGCGCCAATTCACTAGGAATTTGGCGCCTGTGTCTAGTGTGTGTGTGGCTGTGCGGGTGTCTGTGTAGGGAGGGCGCCAATTCTCTGTGAATTTGGCGCCTGGTGCTTAGGTGTAGGTGTTGTGATGCGTGCGTGGGTAAGTGTCAGGTGTAACACCCCAAAGTAATTCAATTAGTTATTTAATTGGGTTACTTAAGGTTTACAACATTATTAATTAAGCTAAGTGATCAATGTAGAGTGTTTATTTTATTAGGAGGCGTTCAAGTAAATAGAGAAAGGTGAGATTAGAGGCCCATGAGTGATTAAGAGGCCCAATGTTTCCTTGAAAGCCCATACGCATGGCTTAAAGAGAGTGACCGTAGGATGAGATATTCATTTCCAGCAAAATATCAAGAAATGTAAAGGGAAAGTAAGAGAGGGAAAAGGGTAGGTGGAATAGTGCTTCTAGAGAGAAGGAGGAGAACTGGGCGTGGAAGAGTTGGAATTGACGGAAGAAGAGCTGTTTGCGTGAGCTGATCATTGTGTTGAAGTGTCGAGAGTGATCTTCTGCAACTAGTTAAGGTTAGGGGGCTCTCTTTTCACGTATAATCATGTGTTATGATGAATTGTTATGTGTGAGTAGATTGTAGCTATGTTTGCTGAGTTGTTTTACATGCCTGATGTGCTTTTATGTTTTGATGTTGTGTTTGGCTCACTTCAGTGGAGTTGTGTAGAGTGGATGAGAGAGTTGGTCATACGAAGGAAGAAGGAGCGAAATGGGAGGCGAGGAAACTCTCGATCCAAAGTGGCGAGAGTGAGTGAGGTGGGTAACATAATCTTGGAGAGGTCCTTAAAGAATATACTTAGGATCACAAAGGAGTAATGAAAACGTATAACATAAGGTGGCGAGTGTGCGTTTGAGTTAAATGGAGTAGTCGGTTTAGGATTGCCGAGGTGAAGTTACCTTCCCATACGTAAGCTGGAACTTAAGTGAATAATCGTAAGTGTCGAGAGATGTGTGCGTCGAAGTATGTAAGTGTCGAGAGATGTGTGCGTCGAAGTATGTAAGTGTCGAGAGATGTGTGTGTCGACATATATACATGAGTCGAAGGAGCGTACGTAGAAGTATAAGAGTGTGTTGGACTAAGTATAGGTATCGAATTGTAGTTGCCTGAGTAGGCTAATCTGTGAAGAACGTAAGTGTCACAGCGTAAGTTGTAGGCTGGAAGAGGACGAGGTGGTTACGGGAGTATGGAGTGTGTTTATATACATGAGTGTAGTTGCTGAACTGAGGTTGCCGAGAAGGTATGGCAACCGAGGTGAATGAATAGAGGCTTGTTCCTAAGTGAACTGAGATGGGTGATGTAGAGGTGAGGAAGGATAGCAATCCTAAGTGTAGTAACCAAGGTGAGGCACAAGGACGCCATTGAAAGTGAAGTGCGTACCCAAGTGTAGGTATAACGTAGGTAATTAATGATGAGCCGAGGTAGTGTAAACCAGCTGAGTCATGATTGAGGTGGAGTAAGTATGGTAGTTGTGGTATATGTGTAGATACCGAGATGATTTATGGTGCAGAGTAGGTAAGCCGAGGTGTATATGCCGAGTTGGGTGGTGTATGTACTTAGGTGGAGTTGCTATAAACTAGTACAGTCGAAATTAGGCTTATCCGAGATCAACATAGTCGAAGTCAGTATAGGCGAGGCGGGTGTGGTCGAACTTAGGCGCAATTCCAAGCGAGTGTAGTCGGTCGGCGTAGTCAAGTCTTGCGATTCGAATCTAGCGTAGTTGGAGTCGGTAAATAGGCGGTAATGCGTGAGGTTTCACGTTAGGAAATGTCGACCATAGCGTAATCGTAGTTTGAGTGTGGTGAAGGCGCGAGGTGTCGAAATAGTAGTGATCCGAGGTACAGTCAGTGTGCCGAGGTGTTGTGTCTTTGCCGAGGTGCCAAATGGGGTACCGAGGTGCTGCGTGTGAGCTACGTTTAGTGTATTTCACTGCGAGAGGCGACGGTGAGTGCGACGGTAGTAACGTTAAGTCCAAACGATGGAGCGATAGGTGTCTTTTTGGTCCTTAGGTGTCGTTTTGGTCCTAAGTGACGTTGGAGTACTCGGATTGATTCGTTAGTCAAATGCTTGTGTGTCGAGGTACTCGTTGAGTCGGGCGACGACCTTTAGCGCCAGAGCCCGAATCTGTGAGGCGTCGGCCTTAGTGCCGTAATGATGTATGAGAGTTGGTTTGGCCGTAGGGCTACGAGTAGAGGATTAGATAAACGTTGAAGTCCCTGAGGGGCATTGAATAAATGAAAATGGTGAATCTGAGAGGACTTTGGTCCTAGAGGTGAAAGCAGAGGACTTAGGTCCTATTTATGAATAAAAGGCTGCGGTCTAATTGGTGAGTTACTGAAATGGTGTTATGATTTAATTGAATAATGTATATGTTGTGTGTTATGCATTGTTCATGGCGTCGCATAAATCATAAGCATAAGGTGATAGCAGAGGACTTTGGTCCTAAGGACTTGATCCTAAGGTGATAGCAGAGGACTTTGGCCCTAAGGACTTTGATCCTAAGGACTTGATCCTAAGGACTTGATGGCGAAGGTGGTAGCAGAAGACTTCGGTCTTAAATGGATCCATCATGCATATGCCCTGGAAGTATGGGTCTGCATCATGCATATAATTCATGCACTGAATAAATTGTTATTTGTGTGCTGTGCCGAGGTGTTATATGTGTTTGCTTAGCATAACGCTTGTCATAAACCTTATTATATGTGTTTAGAGACTCACCCTACTGCTTTTGTGTTGCTTCTCATGTCGGCAACCTGCAGGTGATAGCTAGCGAAGGTTCTTCCTTCTTCTGTTGAGTTGTGGCATCTGCTCTGGTAGTGTGACACTGGGGGGCCGAGTAGGATAGTAGTTGTTGTTGTTTTGTTTTCAGCTGTTGAATTGTAACATATTGATTTTTAAATAAAACGTGTTTTATTTCCGCTGTGTATAAACTTGATAGTTTTGATTTGGTTTCTTAAAGTGAAATGTAATGCTCCCTTGCGAGTGAGGTTCTTGAAAACTCTGATTTTAATAAATTAATAGAATGTAAGGGGGTGTTACATCAGGTCAAGGGCGCCATTTGCTAGGCAAAATGGCGCCAGGTGAGTGGCTAGGCAGAGTGCAACGCGCGCAGAGAAAGGTGGGGGCGCCACTTGCTGGGGAATGTGGCGCCAGGTCACCTGGCGTGTGCAGGCATGTGGGGCGCGATTCCACAGGAACTTGGCGCCTAGGGTGTGGTTGTGTAGTGTCTAGGTCGTGTGTGTGTGCTAGGGCGCCATATTGGCTGCCCCATGGCGCCTAGATGTGCCTAATGGAGTCTAAGTGATGTTTTTAGTCCCTAAGTATTAAATTAATCCTTGGTGTGACAAAATAGTCCCTAAGCATTAAATTAATCTTTGGTGTGACAAAATAGTCCCTAAGTACCAATTTAATCCTAATGTGCCAAAATAGTCCCTAAGTACCAAATTAATCCTAATGCGTCAAAATAGTCCTTAGGAACTAAATTAATCTTTGGTGTGTCAAAATGGTCCTTAGGTGTGGAAAATGTCCTAGGGGGTGATTTTGGTCCTTAGGTGAGATTTAATCCTTGGTGTGAGATTTAATTTAATAAATGAGGTGTGTGGTGTGGTGGTGATGATAAATAGGTGACGTGGCTTCGGCCAAAGAGGTGAGCTAATGATTGTTGTGATAAATTTATTGTGTTGTGATGCATAGTCTTGGTGTCACATAAATCATGTGCATATAAACAAGGTGATGTGGCTTCGGCCAACAAGGTGATGTGGCTTCGGCCAAAAAGGTGATGTGGCTTCGGCCAACAAGGTGATGTGGCTTCGGCCAAAAAGGTGAGTGCCCGACGGGGTTATTAAGGTGATGATGGATCCACATGCATATTGCATACATGCATACACTCTTGCTGTCTTATGGAATCTTGGTGATGCTTGATTGATCTATTTCTATTATTTCTTGGTGTTATAATTGTATGGTGAATGCCTTAATTGTTGTGGATTGGTGTTGCTAGCTGTTTTCCTAATTATAATGCTTATCTTACTTGTTATTATTTATGTAAAGAGACTCACCCTAGTGCTTTTATGTTGCCTGCTCTCGTGGCGACGTACAGGTGATACTGAGTGAAGGTGTCCAGACCTTCTTGGGTTATTGTGTCAGCTCTGATTAGTAACACCAGGGATGGGGGTTATAGTATTGTCATTCTATTTTATGTATTAGACTGATTTGGATTATGTATTGAGTATGTTAATCTTGGTTTTATTTTCCATTTGTCTTTGTGAAACTATTTTCCGGATTGCTGTAAACTTTAAACAGGTTTTGAGGGTTTAACCCACTTGGCTATGACACATATTTCACGCACTAGATGCGTTTGAGTTTTAAATGTTATTTTGTGATGTTTCGATGAAATGTAGCACTCTCTTTGAGGTGCGTGGAAAAGTTTTTGAAAACTCTGATTTTTATTTATTAAAATAGTAAAAAATAGAAGGGGGTGTTACAGTACGCTGAACTCAATCTCAATTTAGAACCCAATGCCTCTTGCAAACTTCTCCAAAATTCAGAAGTAAATCTAGGATCTCTATCAGACACAATACTCAAAGGAACACCATGCAACTTCACAATCGTCTTAACATAAATTTCTGCCAACTTCGGAACTGGGTAAGTGATACTAATTGGTAAGAAGTGAGCAGACTTCGTCAATCTATCTACAATTACCCAAATAGCGTCAAACCCTTTTACGGTATTAGGCAAACCAGTCACAAAATCCATGGAAATGCTATCCCACTTCCATTCCGGAATCTCTAACGGTCTGCAGGCTTCTGATGTTCCACCTTCGACTTCTGACAAGTCAAACAAGCATACACAAACTGAGCTACATCACGTTTCATACCAGGCCACCAAAATAGCTTCTTCAAGTCTTGATACATCTTTGTGGCTCCCGGGTGAATACTCAACTTACTCCTATGACCTTCTTCAAGAATTTCCTTCTTAATCTCCTCATCACTAGAATACAAATCCTTCCACGGTACCTCAACACATCTTGTGCATCTATCTCATAGTCTTTATTATCGGAATGATCAATCCCCACCGCCGATTCAACTAGCTTAATATCCTGCTTCTGAGCTTCTCGAATGACATCCAAGAATTCATTATGGATCTTCAACATTCCTAGTCTAACACTCTGAGGTGTCACTTCACAGACCAAACTCATATCTCTAAACTGCTCAACCAATTCAAGCTCCGTAACCATCATTGCTGACACATGCAAAGACTTCCGACTCAAAGCATCGGCTACTACATTAGCCTTTCCCGGATGATAATTCAAACTGAAATCATAATCCTTCAACAATTCTAACCATCTCCTTTGCCTCATATTCAACTCTTTCTGATCAAACAAATACTGCAAACCTTTATAGTCACTGAACACTTCAAACTTAGAACCATACAGATAACGCCTCCAAATCTTCAATGCAAACACAACTGCCGCAAGCTCCAAATCATGAGTAGGGTAATTCTTCTCATGGGTCCTCAACTGTCTAGACGCATAAGCTACTACCTTACTGTTTTGCATAAGGACACCTCCTAGTCCCATCTTCGAAGCGTCACAATACACTACAAAAGGCTCTCCTGGCTTAGGCAACGTCAAAATAGGGGAAGTTGTCAACCTCTTCTCCAATTCATTGAAACTTTCTTCACAGCGAGAATCCCAAACGAACGCCTTCCCTTTACAAGTCAACTGAGTTAGCGGAAGTGCCAACTTAGAAAACCCTTCGATGAATCTTCTATAATAACCGGCTAGCCCCAGAAAACTTCTAATCTTCGTAACCGACTTAGGAGCCTCCCACTACAACACGGCATCAACTTTGGATGGATCTACTGCAACACCATCACCAGAAATGATATGACCAAGAAAACTTACTTCCTTCAACCAGAATTCACACTTAGATAGCTTGGCATACAACTTCCTATCCCTCAAGATTTCCAACACCAACTTCAAATGCTCAACATGCTCTTCCTCAGACTTAGAATAAACCAAAATATCGTCAATGAAGACCACCACGAAACGATCTAGATACTCATGAAAAATACGATTCATATATTCCATGAATACCCCCGGAGCATTCGTAACACCAAATGGCATCACCGAATACTCATAGTGACCATACCGAGTCCTAAACGCCGTCTTAGGAATATCTTCATTCTTCACTTTAATTTGATGGTAACCCGACCTCAAATCGATCTTACTAAACACGCGGGCACCCACCAATTGATCCATCAAATCATCAATCCTTGGAAGCGGATACTTATTCTTGATCGTCACCTTGTTCAACTACCGATAGTCTACACAAAGCCTCATACTCCCGTCTTTCTTCTTCACTAACAACACCGGAGCTCCCCACGGCGACACACTTGGCCTTATGAACTTCCTCTCCAGCAAGTCCTCAAGCTGCTTCTTCAACTCAGACAACTCGGTTGCAGACATTCTGTACGGTGCCATAGATACAGGTCTAGTACCAGGTACTAGATCAATAGCAAATTCCACTTCTCTCTCAGGTGGCACATCAGGAATTTCATCGGGAAACACTTCAGAAAATTCACGCACTACCGGCAACTCATCAATCTTAGCTTGGCTCTCAATAGACAACAACGCCATCAAAGCAAGCAAACTTAACTTCTCTCTCATTACCTTATGCAAGCGACGGCGAAGTAACAAAATGATTCCTCTTCGACTGAGGAGAGAGAAACCCACAGACTTACTAAAGCAGTTGATATGAACATGGTTATTCACTAACCAGTCCATACCCAAGATGACATCCAATCCATCCAACGACAAGCAAATTAAATCAACAATAAAATCTCTACCGAAAACCGATAAAGGACACTAAGCACACACGAGAGAAGTAGTCACCGAACCCTTAGCTGGAGTGTCGATGACCATCTCCCTCTTCATAATAGACAAAACTAGATTCAACTTATCAGCACACACAGCAGCAATAAATGAATGCGTAGCACCAGTATCAACAATAGCAAGCAACGGAGTACCACTAATGAAACACGTACCTCTAATCTCATTAGCCGTCTCAGACCCCGCGAGAGCAAACACCTTCCCACTCACCTTCTCCTTCTTTGGCTTGGAGCACTTGGTACTAATATGCCCCACTTCTCCACAGTTGTAGCAAACAACATCCTTCTTCTCACAATTAGCAGCTATATGACCTTCTTTGCCACACTTGAAGCACTTGTTAACCATGCAATCGGGACTCTTATGTCCGGGCTTACCACACTTGTGGCACACAATGTTCGCAGGGGCATCTCCCCCACTTGGCTTCTTGCCCGAACCCGCTTTCCACTTGCTCTTACCACCAGAAACATCATAGGGCTTCCCACGATACTGAGAACCTCTCTTCTCTTTCACAATCTTATATGAAGCATTGCTATCCTCCTCGAAAATCCTACAGCTGTCAACCAAATCGGCAAACACCCGAATCTTTTGGTAACCAATCGCCTTCTTGATGTCATGCCTCAGACCATTCTCAAACTTGATACATTTCGAAAATTCAGAATTAGCATCATTAGTATAGTGAGGGTAGAACTTAGCCAATTCCACAAACTTCGCCGCATACTCGGCCACAGACTTGTTTCCCTGCTTCAATTCCAGAAATTCAATTTCCTTCTTTCCTCTCACATCTTCTGGGTAATACTTCCTCGTAAACTCTCTCTTAAAAACAACCCATGAGATCTCTTCACCAGCAGTTCCCAATTTCTGCAGAGCTTCAAGCCACCAGTCATCGGCTTCTTCAGCTAACATGTGAGTACCATACCTCACCTTCTGAGCAGGCGTGCAATCCATAACCCGGAAAATCCTCTCGATCTCTTTCAGCCATGCCAGAGCTCCATCAGGGTCATACCGATCTTTGAAAGTGGGCGGATTCTCCCTTTGGAACGTGGCCAAACTACGAGCACCAAAGATCGGCAGAACTCCGCCGATTTCCCACAGCCTGAGCCATTACCTCTAGATCAGCAGCAAGAGCAGCATCATTTCGTTCAACCATCTTAACTAATCATTGAAACAAGATTCTAGTCAGAGCGAGTAACAAGACTCGAGGATTATAAGACTAAAGACTCAACAACTTGGTCGGACAGACCGAACTGCTCTGATACCACTAATGTAACACCCCCTTCTAATAAACTATTATTTAATTAATTTAAAATCAGAGCCTCAAAAACCTTTCAGTGCGACCGCAAGAAGGTGCCACATTTTAAAAATAACCACGTGTAATAACTCCAAATTAATTCATAAGGACATAAGGTACGAGATACATAGCACCACAGTCAACATAAATGAAAAAAAACCATCGCAGCGGAAATATGTCAAGTCGTAAAATATCGAAATACATAACCAAAATGGAAGTTTAAAACATCAAATAAAACGACCAAATAAACTAAGACGCCCCCCCGGTGCTACGTATCAGAGCCGACTCAACCAGCTAGAAGAAGGTACCAGGTCACCTTCATTCATTTGTCACACCGCACGCTGCCGCATGAGAAGCAACATAAAAGCAGTAGGGTGAGTCTCTTTACATAAATAATAACAAACAAGGCAAGCATCACATTAGAGAAGGCAACTAAATACACCAAATTACAATCATATTCACGTACACCATTAATTCATAACCACCAAGAAGAATCACCGGATGCATGTTTTGTATGAGATGCAACCCAAAACTCCACGGGCATATGCATGTGGGTCCATCACCAAAATAAGCCTTGAGGGCATTCACCAAAATATATAATAAGGCCGAAGCCTACTCACCAAAAATGCATATGGTTATGTGACACCATGACAGTGCACCATATACACCAAAATCATCAAAATATGCAATACCATGCTCACCAATAGTTTTATTGACTCACCAACACCAAAGGAATATCATAGACCCCACTCACCAATAATTATTTACACCATTTTATATACATCACCGTTGATACATCTCCAAATTAGTTGCTCTAGGGCTAGCACATCAGTTACACCAATCACCAATTAATCATACGGACTAAATTGTCATACAAAGGGCTAAAGCAACACCACAAGGACCAAAACAGCACCAAAGGACTAAAACAGCACCATCAGGACTAAATAGTGACATAAGGACTAAAACAACACCACAACTAGGCAACATTGTCTTAGACACGAATTAAGACAAAACTAAGACATCACCTTAGAGACCAACTTAGGCATAAACTTAGACACTGCGACACTGTGGCGCCTAAAAGCGGCGCTCGCACTAGACACAGCGCACATTCCTACGCCCGCGCGCCTAAAATCGGCGCCGCACAAAGAACAAATCCCCACCAGCACCAACGCCCTTAGGCGCCATGGGGCAGCCAAGTGGCGCCCCAAACAGCCACGTCCACACACACACAGCACCAGGCGCCAGGGCACGCCACATTCTTGGCGCCCTGCGCGCATGGAACACACACACACAACGCAAACCCGATGCACTAGAAGGGCACGCCATTTAGCGCCTAAAACACACCATGGCACTTGGGCGCCTTGGCCCGTGCCACTCACCACGGCATAACACAACACGCGTGGGCAGCCACTTTTGGCGCCCACGTTTAGCACATATACACTACACCACACATTTGCACACACACACACACACACACACACACACACCAAGCACATGGGGCGGCCATGTTTTGGCGCCCCTGCACGCAACATCACAGCACACACGCGCACTTGGGGCAGCCACAGTTTGGCGCCCCTGCACGCAACATCAGCAGCAACGCGCACTTGGGGCAGCCACAGTTGGCGCCCCTGCACACACAATTCAAGCACTAGGCACAACACCTTGAAACATCGTTCATTCAGACAATTCAACACACACCTAACAACCATCATATTTTCCTATTTAATTCCATTGAATCAACACAACAAACACCTTATATGCATACTCACTCTCATGTTCCCTTAACACCAATTAACATAGAACCAGCAATTTAAGTTCAACATAATATTCAACATAAAAACGACATCTTCATTCAAACAACAATCCCACAATCAATCAACAACACAACAACTCAATTAATGAATCACTCCTAAAACCTAACTCATATGGTTGCTAATCAAGTAGGTTATTAAGAATGAAAGAGAGCCCCCTAACCTTTGGTAATTGAAGAGAACAACAAAGCTCCTAGCAATTCCTCAAAGTCACCAACGATCCAAGCTTTCTTCTTCCTTGAGCTTCTCGCGATTGCCCTTCTCTCTTTCTCCTTGCCGTTCGCGCCTCACTTTCCAATTTTTTTTGATTTCTCTCAAGTGAGGGTTTTCTCCTAAGACCCTATGGTTTTACTAACTTAACTACTTAACAATAACGGGCCTTATTTACACTCCCTTAATTACTTAGACGTCTCCTGAAATAAAATAAAACTCTAATTAATTAATTTACCTTGGGCTTAAGCTTTCTTCTTCCTTGAGCTTCTCGCGATCGCCCTTCTCTCTTTCTCCTTGCCGTTCGCGCCTCACTCTCACACACTTCTCACTTTCCAATTTTTTTTGATTTCTCTCAAGTGAGGGTTTTCTCCTAAGACCCTATGGTTTTACTAACTTAACTTGGGCTACTTAACAATAACGGGCCTTATTTACACTCCCTTAATTACTTAGACGTCTCCTGAAATAAAATAAAACTCTAATTAATTAATTTACCTAAATAAATATTGTAAGCCTCGAATAACTTAACTAAATAATTGATTAAATTATTTTGGGGCGTTACAGATCTGCGTGAGCCCGAATGCTGAACAAGTGGTTTTGACAAAAACACGAAACCCTAATTGATGCGCTTCAAAACCAAGGCATCTTTCTCTTTCTTCTCCTTCTTTTCTCTGGTTTTTGCTCTGCTAGGGTTTCTTTGAACTCACTCACTCTCTCCGATTTTTTAGGTTATTAAGAACACAATGATGATGACGACACAAGCGAAGGTATATTAACTAAACTCTTTTTTATAAGCAAAAATTATATTAAAGGGGGTGCAAGGGGGAAACCCAATTGTTACATATACAAGTGGCCTCATTAAAGAATATGGTTCTGATGGAATCAAATACACCAAGTGAGAGCCATCGAAATCAAATACTTCACTTTAGAAGCCTTCTTCTATTCCAACTAGAAGCCATGAGCCCAAAAATTCACGACACCTACAAGAGTATCTAAAACGCCATGCTCAACCAAATATGAATAACAAACCAAACTAATCCGGAACACCTGCACAAAAATAAATAAATGGGGAATTGACTCATTCTACTCAAAACAACAGGGGCAACACAACCCATGATCCTTGATAATGTCCTTAGAAATGAGAGGATCGTGAGTTGGGAGCTTCCCAAACAACAATCTCCAACCAAAAACTTCCACCTTAGTGGGAATAGATAGTTGCCACATATCAACAAGAGCACTTTGGATATGGCTATCCGCCCTATCCTACTGCATCAAATTCAATAAAAGCACACAACAAGGTTTTAAAGAAAAAGAATGGAGGTTTTCTAGCCTCGACCGCCAATGATCTTACTTTGAATCGTCAGGATGAAACAGATGTAGAGTGGCCAAGAGCAAATCCTGATCATCCCCCTTCTTGTCAGACAACTCACGACACCAATCGAGATTCTAACACCAAATGTTGTCCAGCCAATACCCGTGCTCCAAAATGCTACCATGTTTAAACTTTGTCACTTCAAAAAGACTAGGAAATAAGTCCTGAAAAGTCTCATTGCTGGCCCACTTGTGCCTCCAAAATGTAATAAAATTCCCCTTCCCCAACATTGGCCTAAGCGCAGATTCAAAGGCTCCCTATCACAAAGGTTTTCCATCTTCCAGAAGAATTAAGTCCCTCCACCATAAAAAATCCTTAGTACCACCTGTAGGCAAAAGAGCCCCTATGAAGAAATGTCTCAAGCCACCTAACTGATGTGAAAGAAGCTTCCACCAACTAGCACTATTATCATTGATGCATCTCCAATTCTAGTTGCTCAGAAGAGCCAAATTCAAGGTTTCCAGATTCTTCACCCCCAAACCACAATCCTTCTTGGGTCTACAAACCTTGTCCCAAAACACCCAATAAACGGGATGAACCTCTCTTGTAACCCCACAGGAAGTCCCTCTGAATCTTGACTAGCTATTCGATTACAATCTTGGGGGCCTAGAAAAAAGAGAACATATAAAGTGGAATACTATTGAGGATCGAGTTGATGAGAGTCACTCTACCTTCGATGGACAAGAAACGGCCACTCCACGATGAAAGCCTGTTTCTCACCTCATCAATTATCAAAACTCAAGTATATCAACGATCTTTGCAAGACAAGAAAGTTCACGCCGCCCGTAAAGTCATCGTTTAAATTAATGCCAGACAACTCTTATGAAAGTTCACCTTCATTCCTGAGACCAATTCAAAAATTCTGAAGATAGACTTTATGCACCATAAATTATCCCAAGTTCCCTTTCCGATCAACATAGTGTCATCCGCGAACTGAAGCATTGAAAAGCTATGACTGATATGGACCTGATACTCAGAAAAACAACCTTCACGCACAACTTTACGAACCATTACGTTAAACACACTTGCAACAATGAGAATGAGGAAAGGAGATAAGGGATCCTCTTGCTTAAGACCCCTATGCATATTAAAATCCCAAGTCGGGCTCCTGTTGATAAGAACAAACAACGAATAATTGTGTAGGAAAGATTTAATCCAATTAATCCACATCGAACCAAAACCTATCCGATCCATCTGATACTCAAGAAATCCCTAAGAAATAGAATCACCTGCCTTTTCAAAATCGACTTTAAACAACATACAATCATATTTTCTTCGCTTCGCTAGATCAACCAGTTCATTGACAATCAACACCCCATCCAAAATATGCCGGCCCGAAATAAACGCCGATTGTTAAGGAGAAATAAACCCAGGAAAAACTTTTTTTGATGTGCTGGCTAACACTTTAGCCAAAATTTTATAGATGCATCTAATGAGACAAATAAGACGAAACTCCTGAAGATCTTGAGGAATATTATTCTTGGGAATGAGAGCAAGGAAAGAATCAGATATGGCTTTGGGCATAACATCATTAGCGTGAAACTCACCTAGTAAACCCAAGATGCCGTCTTTCACCACCTCCCAGCTGTTTTTCATGAACTTTAGGTTGAAGCCATTAATCCCTGGGATTTTATTCCCATCACAGCCCCACACTTCCTCTTTCACCTCCTCCTCCATGAAAGGAGAAATGAGGTAACAATACTCTTCCTCACAGATCTTACAGAACTCAATACCCCTGAGAGTAGGTCTTTGAAAATGCTCCTCGACATAACTAGCATTGAAAAATCTTTTCATATATCCTACTTCACCTCCTCCACCTCCTCCAACCTCTTGTCGTCCTTATTCAAAGAAACAATCTGATTAGCTCTATTACGATTCTTGACATGCCCTTAGATAGACTCCCGTTTGGACTTTGTAAAAAAGTATGCTAAAATGCACATTCTGTAACACCCCCTTCTACCATAACTACTATTTAATTAATTGAAAATCAGATTGCGTAAAAACTTTTAGTGAGACCACTTGAGGGTGCCACATTTAAAACACCAAAATCAAAACTCCAAAATATTAATCAAAATAAACTTAAGTTTATGATACATAGCACCAAATAACATCCGGGAATAAGTATTACAGCAGTGGAAAATAATAACTTAACATCTTAGTTCAAAATATAAAGGAAATAACAACTAAACATCCCCCCGGTGCTACGTATCAGAGCCGACTCGACCACACTAGAAGAAGGATCTCTAGTCATCTTCAGTTGTAGCAGACCACATCTGGCTTCTGACACTTAGCAGCTATATGACCTTCTTTCCCACACTTGAAGCACTTGTTGACCATGCAATCTGGACTCTTATGCCCCGACTTACCACACTTATGACACACTATGCCCGCAGCAGCTTCTCCCCCACTTGGCTTCTTGCCCGAACTCTCCTCTCCCTTGCCCTTACCACCTGGAACCTCATAGGGCTTTCCCCGAAACTGATAACCTCTCTTCTCCTTCACTATCTTGTATGAACGATTGCTATCCTCCTCGAAGATCTGCAGCCTATCCACCGGATCATTAAACACCCTTATCTTACGATAACCTATCGCTTCTTAATGTCATGCCTTAGCTGTTCTCAAACTTGATACACTTCAAAACTCGGATGTAGCATCATTAGTGTAATGAGGATAGAACTTGGACAACTCCACAAACTTTGCCGCATACTCCGCCACGGACTTATCTCCTTGTTTTGACTCCAGAAACTCCATCTCCTTCTTTCCTCTCACATCCTCCGGGTAGTACTTCCTCATGAACTCACTCTTAAACACTTCCCATGTGATCTCTCCGCGGCCAGCCTTCCAACCTCTCCGAGTTCCCAACCACCACCATCGGCCTCCTCGGCTAGCATATACGCATTTCAAACCTTACCTTGCTGCAGCGCAGCAATCCATAACCCGGAAAATCATCTCGATCTCCCTCAACCATGCCAAAGCTCCATCAGGATCATACCGACCTTTGAAAGTGGGCGGACTCTCCCTTTGGAACGTGGCCAAATGACGAGTCCCAGCATTCTCACCACCATTCTGCTGGTTCCCCATCGCCTGAGCAATAGCTTGCAAAGCTTCAAAGAAGAGCAACATCAACCCTCCTAGCCATTTCAACCTAACACTGCAAAGATTAACACCAAATTCGTAACTGGACTAACACTACCTAGTTGTCATAGACACTATGACAGCATGGACTTGGCTTGATTGGACCGAACTTTTGCTCACGATACCACTAATGTAACACCCCTTCTACCATAACTACTATTTAATTAATTGAAAATCAGAGTGCGTAAAAACTTTTAGTGAGACCACTTGAGGGTGCCACATTTAAAACACCAAAATCAAAACTCCAAAATATTAATCAAAATAAACTTAAGTTTATGATACATAGCACCAAATAACATTCGGAAATAAGTATTACAGCAGTGGAAAATAATAACTTAACATCTTAGTTCAAAATATAAAGGAAATAACAACTAAACATCCCCGGGTGCTACGATCGAGCCGAGCTCGACCACCACACTAGAAGAAGGATCTCTAGTCACCTTCGATCCATCGTCACCGCAGTCGCGACGCGTGCGAGGCAACACGACGCAGTAGGGTGAGTCTCTATACATAGAAAATAATAGATAAAACAGGAAACACAGTAGAATAGGCACACCAGAGAAACAATCAATTCAGGTACGCCAGATATACAGTTAAGTCAAGTACATCATAAATACAGTTAAGTCTATTCAAATACACCAGAAATACACAGCTAAGTCAGGTACACCATAATACAGTCAACTCCAAAACACCATTATCTTAAGAACACCTAATCAATCACCAACAATGGAATGTAATGCATGAGATGCAACCCAAAACTCCACTGGGCATATGCATGTGGATCCATCACCAAAATTGCCTTGAGGGCATTCACCAAAACACCAAAATCTTTTCAGAGGCCGAGGCCTATTCACCAAAATGCATATGATTATGCAACACCATGACTATGCACCGAAAACACCAGAACACCAGTAATGCAGTCACATGTTCACCAACAAATATATATATTCATCAAATCGCCAAGGAGAGTCATAGACCTCTCATCACCAATATACTCACCATTTATTTTATAACACCATAATTAATACTCCTACAGGGACTAAAAGAGCACCAATAAGTATTTCCACACCAAAGGAACTAAAGTCACCCTAAGGACTAAAGTCAACGCCCGGGACTAAACCCCCACCTAGGGACCAAACACCTCATAGGGACCTATTCAACCCCCAGGGACCATTTTGACGCCTAAGGACCAATCTGACACCATCAGGACCTTTTTAACACCTAAGGACCAATCTAACACCATAAGGACCATTTTAACACCTGAGGACTAAATTGACACCTCGGGGACTAACCTGGCACTTAAGGACTATTTTGACACCCTAAGGAATAATTGGGCACCTAGGGACTATTTTGAAACCCACACCTAGACATGGCGCCAAGTTGCGCCTTGGGCTGCCAAGATTGGCGCCCATCACTTAAACATACGACGCACACCAAAGAACACCAGCGCACTGGGCGGCCAAATGGCGCCCCAGCAAGAACACACACACACACACACTGATTGCACAAGCAAGCATTACCTGGCGCACTAGGCATGCCAAAATGGCGCGCAGTGTTGCGCCACGCTCCAACACAGAATTCCCAGCAACCTAGACACGCACCAGGCGCATTGGGGCAGCCAAAATGGCGCCCCTGCGCAACACACCTCCACCCAGAATTATTTTCCAGCCCCACCTGCCCACACAGGCGCCAAATTTCCTGCAATTTGGCGCCCCTAACACTGTTCACTGTCTAAGGCAACCCAAATGACCCATGCCACACACACAGGCGCCAAATTCCCTGCAATTTGGCGCCCCTGACACTGTTCACTCCCCACCTGCCACACCCACCTAGCCAAACAGCACACCAGGCGCCAGATTCCTGTGGAATTGGCGCCCCCTCCCCTGCACACACCCCACGCAGAAATCAACAATAAACCAGGCGCCATTTTCCCTGCAAATCACCCAAACACTTAGTAAACACCACCCCAAACCGAAACCTACCCTACCTAACGATGCAATGAGCGCCAAACCCGCAGACGGTGGCGCCCCTCCTATTCCCAACACCAACCGAAACCCCTCCCTAAACACCACACCACCAAAACTCTCCTATTCAACCAATCACCCAAACACTTAGTAAACACGTAAATTATCCTATTTAATTTATGTTACATTGACAGTTAATCACTCCAATACAATTGACTTACACCAAGTAATTCAAGATTCAACAAAGATCATATTCACATGCAACCACAACACTCTTTCATCATGGAAATCAATAACATACTCACAAATCGGTTATATACATTATAAAATCAACCAAACAAATTTCTCCTATCACCTAATCCTTATGTTTTCATGGTTTATAGATTATTAACTATGATAGAGAGCCCCCATACCTTGTGAAGCCCTAGCCGCACGCCTCTCCTCTCTCACTCTTCTCTCCTTTCTAATTTTTGATCTTTTTCTTCTAATGAGGGTTTCTCCTAAGACCCTAATGTGTTTATTATTTGGGTTTGGGCCACTTAACTCCAATGGGCCCTAATTGCACCTCCTAAATACTTTCTCACATCCTCCCTATTTAATTAAAATACTCCCCTTTTATTTACTACACCCCACTTAATTAAATTATCTAATTATTTACTTAATCATTTTTGGGGCGTTACACTTTCTCTCCCTGGGAATGCGAGTTCGGGCTTTCTTCATTAGCTGGAAAGAGGATCTGACTTAGCCAACTGTTGTTGGCTTACGAAAAGCACTTTTGACGTTGGGTTTCTCGATCCACTCTATCCGAAAAAACTTAGAATTATGATCCACTTCTCATATCCAATTCCTTCGTTTTTACTCTTCACCTCTCTAACCCTATTTTTCTTTCTAGTTCAATGTTTGTATAATTATGTTGAGAGTGAAACCAGTAACACAATGAGATTCACAAGGCACTAAACAGGTTCGTTTTCCTCTCTCTCTCTCTCTCACACACACACACACACACATACACTCACTCACACACACACACACACACACACACACACACACACACACACACACACTTTTCACTTTTTGTATTCACACACTAGAAAAACCCTAACTCAATTTTTCTAGAAAACCCTAACTCAATTTTTCTATCTTTGCAAGGTACACGATGAACGGTTTTAGACAGCAACGACTAGTTTTGTTGTTGAAATATACTTGTTGCTAACTACTTAGGTTCCTAGGGTTTGAATTAGCATTCAACAATCTTTAGGTGCAAAAAGTGGATGAAATGTTCTTCAGTAACTATAGAACACTCATATTGTTTGATGTTTTAATTAAGAAAATTTGTACCATAACGGATGTTTTAATTCAGATCCACAAACTGTGATGGAAATTGAAGTTGATTGGCATATCGGATATTTTTATACAACCACACTAAAATGAGTGTGTTGCAACTTAAGTAAGAAATTATCCTGAAGGGCATTATCGTAAATTTAATTACAATTTTTCTAAAATTGAGCATACACTGCATAATAAAAGCAAAACAATAACCACCTGCATTCAAAATCAACGTTGAAATGCGGTTATAAAATGATTGGTGTGGAAACATTCTAGTTGAAACAAACCAAATCTAGAAAATTATAAGAGGACATGCACTACAACATTGGAGGTTGTTTCTTCATCAAACTTCACTGCTCAAACAATGGTAAGAATAAACTTCTCATTTGTATTTTGATAATAAATAATAAATAACGAAATCTCATTGGATGTTTACTTTTCTTCATCTTGGTATTGCTTTTAATTTGTTTAATTTTTCATAAAATGTTCTTTTCAGATTATTGATTTCAACATGTTACACAATGATGGTTAGTTTTTTCCATTCATTTGAACAAATCTCATTAATTATGTGATTTCTATTTTGTTCATTTTTTTTCTCCTTTGAATATACGATCTGGGATGGGGAGGGGAAAGTAGAGCGGTTATGTTTTCTGATTTGAGCATATTGTCTGATGTAGGGCAATTAAAGCCCATAGTCAAACGATTGAACCATGACTCGACATTGTGTCCGTTTCACGTATTTGAGTGGTTCCACCGCTGGTCCAGTGGATTTTGAGCGGTTTAAAAGTGTTGAACCATGCTTTGAAGGTCTTGCTGGTTCAATGTTCGGTTCGATTCACGTGATTTTCTGTTATTGTTTCAAATTTCAGATAAACAAGAAAAGTTGAAATATTAGCGACAGCAAAAGTTAGATGGAGAATAATATGGAGGGTGAGAAATGGTGCAACATATGCTCAAAAATGGTGCATCCTATGACTGAAGCTGTGAACAAATGTCCATTTTGTGACACACAATTCGTTGCAGCAATTCATATGAGGTCAGCATTAGTTTTCTCACTTTAGACCTATGAAGCACCGACCCAAACACAGATACCGAACACGACACTGTCACACAAACACGTAGATACCGATTTTAATATGAAAAATAGAAGTAACTGATATGTCGGTGTCATTGTCCAACACGACACATGTCAGACACCAGACACATCTTCAACCTGAAGTGTCGGAGCTTCAGAGCTTTATGCTTCAATTTTTGTTTTTTTACAGTTTGATTCGTTCTCTAACTAACACTTGCCTCTCAAGAAAGCAGTGAAAGCAGCAACAGTTTGAGAATGAGAAGTGAAGAAGATGTTGATGTTGAAGTTGAACAAGAAAGAGAAAATCAAAATGAAAATGGACTTGTGATAGTGAATAACAGAAGACCATCAAGTCAAATGATGAATATATTCAGAGCTCTTAATATCAGAATGGTATCTCATGATGATGAATCAAACAACAACAACAATGAAGATAGAAACAACAATTTTTATATCCTTGATAATAATAATAATAATTACAATGAAGGAGCAATGATTGTGAGAAACCCTAACACAACAACAACTACTCCAACTCCAAATTTTTCTGAACTATTTAATAATGAATATGGGGTAGGATCAAATTTTGATTTGTTGTTACAACATTTGGTACATATGGGTACAAGTTCATATAGTAACGGTCCGAATCCTCCGGCGAAATGGGACGCGGTTGAAGCATTGCCTATTGTGATTAATGATGAGATTTTTCAATGCACTATATGTTTAGAAGAAGTTGAGATTGGTAGTGAAGTTAAGGAGATGCCATGTGAACATAAATTTCACGGCGGTTGCATTGTCGCGTGGCTTAGACTTCATTGTTCTTGTCCGGTTTGTAGGTTTCAGTTGCCGTATACGAGGGCGAGAATTTTAACACAGTATGATAGGAATGAAAGAAATAGGAACAATCAGAATAACAGAGTTAGAGAAGAAGAGAGAAATGGAAATGGAAATAGAAATAGAAGTGGAAATGGAAGGAGGAGCTGGTTTCCAGTGCTGCAACAATCTGATAATCTCAGTCCTTGATCATAAATAATATTGCTGGAGTTGTAGTCTCATTTTTAAGTATTCCAAATTATGTATATATTTTAGTTTTCATAGTCTCATTTTCTTGCACTAATCAAGTATGTGTATATTTTTCAGTATTTGCAATAACAGAATAAATTTACTAGTAGTGTTTACTTGAATTGAATGCATTTTTTTCAGTTGCTGTCCTATCTGCTAAAGAAGCCATATTCTCTAATGGACTCATAGGGAGTTGGAACTATTTCCATCTTTCTTTTGAATAGTAGCGCCAACTCAGAGCAACCGACACTTCCAATTGAAGACGTGTCCGTGTCATCGTATCAGATCGGACATCGCACGCATAACTTTAATTACTTGCATTTTTCAATATTTTTTAAATTGAAACTGGCGTGTGCATGCTTGTGTCTGTGTCGGTGTTTCATAGGTGGCCAGCCTTTATGAACCTCAAACAGCTGTGAGGTTTCCTTGGCTTGTCAGGCTATTATCGCGGCTTCATTAGACATTATTATGTGTTAAAATGTTGCCTCATTGACTGCACTACTGAAAAAAGATGCTTTTCAATGGTCTTCACAAGCTGGTGATGCGTATCAAGCTTATTAAGGTAGTTGAATTGTTTATAGCAACTATTGTAAAGTTACATGGGTTTCTTAACTCAATTGTTTCTGATCGTGACAAGGTTTTTACCAGCTCTTTTTGGCAACATCGTCGAACAACTTTGACAATGAGCTCTGATAATTTGGTATACATGAGTAATTAGACATGCAATCTGTAGGTTGGAGCAGTTTATTCTGTTATTGTCAATGGGTTATACTTTATAAAATGCCATTTGCCACAAATAAAATGCAAGTTACTCCAAATATTTATGAAACTCATGGAGAAGGGAAAACCCAACATGATTTTTCCTTCTCAGGCTTTCATTCCAATTTTAACTAACCAGAAGTTCTAGCAAATTAGGAATTCCAGCTAACCAACACCGTTAACCTAGTGGCATAAGCTATACTAAGACACGAAGAATCGACCAGTGGTCCCGAGTTTGATTTTCGTAGTGAACAAACTCAGTGTTGTCTAGTGCGAAATTTTCTCCTAAGCACGAATAAAGATTAGTTCTTCGTTGAAAGCGTTGAGACACTTCGCTAGTAGCCAGCAATGGTTTGAACCAAAATTAGCAATTCCAGCTGAAACCATTCAAGTCAAATTGTTGGGAGTGAGAAGAAGCATCGTTTTCACCATGGGAATTCAGGTCTAGTTTTACATCAAAGTTACCATGTCTATAATCCTCACAAATTTTGTCACTCTTCAATTTAAGTTGCACACCACTTGTTTCACTACCATCTCTTCTCTTCCATCCTTCACCCTTTAAATCTTCCTTTGAAACTATTCTCCTTCCAATTTTTTCTTCTTCATGAATAATACCTACATTCATTGATAAGAGGCTTGAAGCTCTCAAATTCTTGCCTTTGTTATGTGCTTCTTGGTTTCTTTCAGAATCCTCAGTGTTGTATAAGAAATTTCCCATAGTTTCTAAATTTTGTCCTCCTATTGCCTCCTTTGCTCTTTCCAGCACTGCTTGAAGGTACTTCCCTTGTGCCTCTATTCTTAGCTGCAAGTGTCTTTGTACCTGCTTGAATATTTAAACAAGTATAAGAGAAGTAGTAACTACTCCATCTGGTCCTTATTATAAGAAAATTTTACAGTTTTAGGTTCATCGAATAACTCGTGTATCTGGTTGACAACTTACAAATTCACTGTACATTGATAAGACCTAAAACTGCAAATTTTTCTTATTTTTAAGAGCAGAAGAAGGAGTATATCAGTATATAACAACTTACAAAATTCACTGTAATTCGATACAAACTTGGTCTATCTACAAATGTATTAGTTAGGTCCCGTTTGGCTAAACAGCTTAATTAAGCGTTTATGACATAAGCGCTTATCATATAAGTGCTTATGCATAAGTTGTTTATATAATAATGGATAAAATAATGTTAAACTATTTTTCTATAAGTCATAAGCTATCCCGGAAAGCTTATGAAAATTAGCTAAAAATAGCTTATGGACTTATGCCAGTAGATAAGCCCAAATAAGCTGATCCAAACGGGCCTAAGTATTGAAGTTAAAGTTCAAAAGTGTTCTATACCTCAAGCTGCTCATGTAGTCTTGTTTGGACATCAATTTGCATATTTAACGCCTCATTTATTTCTGAATTTCTGGATTTAAGGATGATTCTTGTTAGTGTTACATGAAATACAGAACAAAATGATGACAAGAAGACATGTTCTTACTTGGTTGTATTGAGTCCTATGCTTAAATGTTTCATCTGAACTCCACTGGCTTCTTCTAACATTCTGCCTGCTGCAATTGTGGTTGGTGCTGAAAAGATAAATTCATTTTCATTTTTCAAATTATGTACTTGGTAAATGATTTGATTCTGTGTAACTTATAATCTGCTTTTGAAAGACAAGTTATGAAAGGATATGTCCTTACTGATTTTACTGTTGCTAGTATTGGTTTGTCCATGCATACTTTTACTCATCCTGTACTTCTGTTATCAAGAGAGAGAGAAATTAATAGCTAAACATAAATTAGGAACAAATAAGACCATTTGTCTACTTTTGCTCTCATTAAAAATTACTGTTATTACACAAACTAATTCGTTCACAAGTTAAAACAGAACAGTGATGACGTTCTGTTGCATGGAGTTTATTTCTTCTCTACTCGACTAAAACGCCATAATTTGGAGGAACTCAAAAAATGAGCCAGAAGATGATTTTAGACGACGATAGTTTTCCTCCATATTACTAAAAACTATTTTCATAAGCCTCCCCCTCTCTTTTCATTCTCTGAAAAGTAGTAATTATATTATATGGTTACTGAAAAAAGTGGCAAAAGGGTAGTGAGATGTTACCTGTAGGTGACTCTTTAAGTGATATAATGTAAGTCCAGGAATCCCCATAAGTTTCAATACTGTTTTTGGTGTAGCTTCTGCATTTAAAAATTAGCTTCAAAATTATAACTTTCTGATTCATAACAAGTATTTTGTAGCGAGTCAATTCTGGCTGAAGACATGGTGTCCGACACGTATCGTGATATGTGTCCAACACCAAAACTTCAATTACTTTTAGATTTCAAATTAAAAACAGTGTCTGCTGTTGGTGTCTGTGTCGGTGCTTCATAGATAAACTCACTGTCTGCTCCCCCAAGTTGATTAACAGCTTCAATGAATCTTTGATGAAGATCAGGAGTCCACTTTAGTCTAGGCTTTGCATCGGTTGATAGAACAAGTCCTGAATCATTTCCTCCTCCTCCTCCTCCTCCTTGCATTTGCATCCTTAAACCATGCATGTTCTTACCTTGTTGCTGTTGCTGCTGATAGTACATTCTCTTTTTTGAAAAAGAAAAAAAAATGATGTTATGATTGTTCTTCACTCTTCAAGAATCACTATCTTGGTGTTTCAACTAAAAAAATCTGTTAGTTTCTATAACTGCTCTGAAAGCCTAAGTTGTTCTCAGAGATGTCCTTATAAAGCAAATATTCTTAACAACGAAACTCAGCTCAGTTGGTAAGATGCTGCACTGCACCTACACCCAAAAGATCGTGGATTCGAGTTACAGAGGACGAAAATAGAGAACACTATTGATTCCTTTTAAGAGATCCTGGATTCGAGTTTGTGGCAGCATAAGTTTTTGTTCCACTGACAAATGGAGGAATCTTATTCCAAGTGAAAAGAGTTCCATGATCTGAATTATAGAATCAACTTTTCCTTTATTTTTTCTTGAAGCATCAGAAACCACACTTCACCCCTACATGTTTTTCAAGAAAGATTCTTTGTTTGGAATTTCTTAGTCCTTGTCACTAACATAGGTAATTGGTGCAATATATGTGAATTAATTGGCCGAATGCAATCTACAATAGAGGAACATAATTAGTTATATATAGTTGAACAATGTTTACAACAAGAATCTTCTAATTGGATTAGATTCTTCTAAAGTTAGAAGATAACTTAAAAGAAAATAATAATAATAATAATAATAAGCCATAGTAATTGATTTTTTGTACTCTAAAGAAAATCAATTAGCTAGTCATCCAATTATTAACTAATAACTAGTAATTTCAAAAAAATTACAATTAATATCCATGGCTTAAATATATGTTACCCGCCTGCAAATATACCCTTATCCATGAAAATAAAACTCTTAAAAATATCTTGTAAATATAAATCGTTTTCGGTTACCCCCCTCGTTAACTTCCTTCATAAAAAAAGTGACGTGGAAGATATAAACTGTTTACTGTTACCCCCCTCGGTTAGCTTTTTTTTGGAAGGAAAGTTAACCGAGTGGGGTAACCGTAAATAGTTTATATTTGCAAGGTATTTTTTAAGGGTTTTATTTTTACAGGGGGTAAATGGATAATAGATATATTTGTAGGGGTAACAAATATGCATTGATGGATGATTAATTGATATGGATAATAATTTTCAAATTTATTTAAATTTCAAATATTATTTTTCTCTTTTTTAAAAGTTTCAAAGGTTTGATGTTTGCTTGAAAAATTTATGGTGAAGGGATGACGTCGTAGTCTAAAAAAATAATAATATTTTGTTTCTTTGAACATTTATGAAGAAAATTATGCTTGCTAGACCATTCTTTTCAGATTTTTTGTTTGCTCTCTCTCTAAGTAGACTCTCTCCTTTTAGAGGAATCAAATTCCTTCTAATTAAACAAACTAAAAATAGAAACTACAATATTACAGATGCACTCAAGAAAAAGAAAATTAATAGAAACAATTTATTATATCCTTCGATTTTATTCAATATCGTTTGAATGAAATGGTTCGTGTCTCTTCTAATTTAATTATAGTCTAAGGTCTAAATCCAACATTGGTAATACAACGTTAAAACTCTAGAAGGAGAATTTTGTCGTCATTGTAGTTCTACACGACTCGAGTGATTATTCTCTGTAGTAAAAGAATCCTTTGCTTTTTCTTTGGATGAATAAAAAGATTAAGAACACATTCCTTTTTGTATTGTTTGGTAAGTTTGGTGCATATGTGGCCAACAAAGAATAAAAACGAAATAAAGGACCTAGAAATATTCATGATGCCGGCTTTTATTCCTAAGCAGCTAGGACCATATGACAAAAGAAAAAAGAATACTAGTAAGATCGTACTTTTATTCCTTTATATACCCATATTTGATCTAAGTCAATAGTAGCCATTGGAGTTAAACACTTGTCCTAGAATGAATGCTTAGGAGTTGCAGATTCACTTATTAATCTATATATGCACACACGTGTTGATAGACCTATTGATTTGGCTATGATATACTTACAACTCACTATCATGGCCTTCATTGGAGTGGCTTGGCTAGAATTTGTAGGTCAAATGTAAATTCAGCTTCTATGACACAACAAATTAAAAGGTTGAGATTTTCCTATAAGCACATATTAGTTGTGGCTAGTTTGATAAGGGAGAGTGGTTGAAATCTTTGATAAGTTGAACAATAACTTTTGTTGGACAATAAGTTTCTTTGAGTTGTTTACTGTTTTTTTGTTGAATAAAGAGGGCTAACGTCTGAAAAAACAAAAACTAACACTGAGATCTAATGTTTCGAGGCACACGCGTCCCGACCATTTCATCAATAATTAACTGAGAGAACCTCTTAGGAGGTTCTTCTAGAAAAATAGTATCTGCGCTAGCATTTTGTAAGTACCAAGCAAACAAAACAAGACACGCTTCAGTTTCCTTCCGCCAAGTATGAATAATCTTCATCTCCCTGTCACTAGTGAGAAGCCTTTTAATACGCTTAGTAAGAGAAAATGGAGTTCAGTGTCTTGCCATTCCGATTCAGCAGGTCCACCAACACTTTGGAGTCACTTTCCACAATCAGTTTAGTGATGCCTCGTTGTCTTGCCATTTGGATACTAGTCCACATTCCTCATATCTTAGCATGCAGGGCTTTACATGTGCTAAGTAGTGTATCCATAGAGCCAATTTCCCGTCGAGTCACGGAAAAGACCTCCATAACCAGCTTGGTTGTCCTTCCCTTTGGAAGCCTCGCCTAAATTGAGGTTAATCCAACCCTCCTCTAGTAGTATTCACTTTACAAGAGCTATGTCTGCACTATAGTTGGCTTGAGTCAGGTTCACATTTCTGGTTATCTCCTCCATAAACTTGAGGACCACATCCACCTCATTGTTGGGGCGTTGAAACTCATCCTCAAAAATACTTGTATTTCGCCACTACCAATGGAACCACACAGTGACCACGAAAGTAGTCTGCCAATTAAGTCCTTGGTGAGCCACACCCCTCCTGTTCAGATTGTCGAAAACCCAAGCGCTATCTTAGGCTTCAAACAAGAATTCACGCAACTAGCTGATAAGATAGGCAGCCAATTTCGAGTAGCAAATACACAGTCATGTAGCGCATGCATCTGAGTTTCCTCCATTTGATTGCAAGCTTGGCATGTAGCGGAGATAAAGGCATTCCATTTGTTTCTTCAAGTATTAGTTAGGAGTCTTCCATGAGCAACAATCCACATGAAGGGTTGGATACAGTGAGTCCTCGCCACTACCAAATAGTTGTCCAGTCACCCGCAACTGGAGTGTGATTAATACAGAGGTATTCATATGCACTCTTTGTGGAGAACAATTGCCAAGTATTTCTTGGCCACCGATCAGGACCATCTCCCTCTATTGGTGTAGGGATGAGGCGTATTGTATCAATAATGGTGGTGGGGTGGATATGAGTGCTCAATGCAATGAAGTTCCATCTACCATTACCATCGGTTAAGTCAAACAAAGAAAGAGTTGTGTCAACCACAGAAGTGGAATCTGTGATTGAAATAACACTATTGTTCTCACCCAGAAGCCAGAAAATGATAATACGCCCATCCCCAATGCTTCATGTAACATTTCACATAAACGTTTCCCACGTTGAATATGGGTGGCCTTCCACAAAGGGGAGTCATTAGGTATACATGCCATGTGCTCAAATAAATTACTACCTCTACCCTACTTGATTGTCATAACCTGAAACCATAGGTCTTTGGGATTGTTCGAGAGATTCCATAAGAGTTTCATAAGGAAAGCATCATTCGTTTTCCTTGATTTTTTGATGCCAAGACCCCTAATGTCCCATTTAACCAAATGTGGTTTTCTTTTTTTATCTGATCCCCCCACACAAAACCTCTCTGAATTTTCTCAATCTCATTGCAAATTCTCTTCAGAAGGCTCGTATTTTGTATATGGAAGTATGGGATTGAGCTAAGGACTGATTGAGTAAGAGTAGCACGGCCAGCTACGCTAAGGCAATGCTTCTTCCAACCACTGAGGCGGTTTTGAATCTTATCAATGATGTGACGGTAGTGGCTTCGAGTCGTTCTCCCATTAAAGATACGCGCTCCTAAGTAGTGCCTTATACCAGGGGTGTCAACGAAACCTATATGATGTAAGATATGATCTCTCCTGTCCCTCTCAGTATTTTTAGCGAAGAAAATTTGTGTTTTCTGGTTATTGATCTTCTGGTCGGAGGAGCTGCAAAACTGGTTGTGACAGTGCATGATACAGTCGTCTTGCGCCACCAAAGCTTCAACGGACAACACAAGATCATCAGCAAAAATCAGGTGAGAAATTGGGGACTTGTCTCGGCCTGCTCTCAAAGGCTTCCAATAATCAGCTTCTACTTGATCCTCAATGGTGTGCGATAATTTGTCCCTACAAATCACAAACAAATATGGAGAGAGGGGGTCGCCTTGACGAATGCCTCTTGTGGGTGCGAAGCTCTCACCCTTATCTCCATTGCATAAAATTTGAAAACTAGTAGAGGTAATACAATGTTTGATTATATTAGCAAGCTGAGTAAGAAACTTACAGTCATCCAAGCAATGAAGAATAATGCTCCAATTCAACCTGTTATAAGCTTTTTCAAGATCAATCTTGATAGAAATAAAGGATTTTTTTCCCTTCAAGTTGTTCATTGCGTGAACCATTTCTTGTGCGATAATGATGTTTTGATGGATGTTTCTTCTTGGGATAAAGCTGGACTAACGAGGGGATATCACACCGTTAATATATGGCTTAATATGGTTCACAATCACCTTAATACGGTTCTGATGACTGCGTCTCTTTTGGACTTGACTACCATTTCATCGATATATACTTCCATGCTCTTGCCGATTAGGTCATAAAATATTGTGTTCATTTCCCTTTGATAAGTAGCTCCTGCATTCTTGAGGCCAAAAGGGATGAACAACCTCTCATAGATTCATAAGGCGCCAGGGCAACTAAAGACAGTCTTATGGTTTTCCGCCTCGGCCACATAAATTTGGTTGTATCCATAATAGCCATCCATAAAAAAATAGATTGGCATTGTTTTTCCGAGGCGTCAACTAGCATGTCGTCCACTGGCATCCCATACTCGTCCTTTGGTGTGGCCAAGTTTAGGTTTCTATAATCAATAATTTCTCTCACGCGGCCATTCTTTATAGTCACCGGCATTATATTAGATAGCCACTCAACGTACCTGGCGGTCCTAATGAATCCTTCCTTCAATAATCTATCTATCTCAGCCTTGATTTGAGGCATTAGTTAAGGGTTGAACCTCCTCGATGGTTGTTTGTGAGGTTTCCACCCATCTTTGATAGGCAACTGATGCTCTACCAGGGCTCTATCTATGTCTGTCATCTCATGGTAGTCCCAAGCAAAGCAATCGCGGTACTCCTTTATCATCTCAATCACCTGGTTCCTCCTCGCCGCACTCAACACCCCACTGATCTTAGTCATCCTTCATTCTAACTTGGTGCCCAGGTTGACCTCTACCAAAGGGTCTTGATCCTCGAAAGTAGGAATCCTTCACTAGATAGGCTCAAGATGGAGAGGATCAGTCATCTTTCCTCTCTGGTTTCATCGGGTACTCCCATGTGCAGATCCTCTTGGAGGTCATCCTCCTCTTAAATTGAACCGATCATAGTTTCCTCAATGTTGGACTCTACTTGGAAGAGGTGTAGCATGTCTAGTAGGCTCTTCACTTCTGGTGGGATACCAATTATCAGAATTATTGCTAGGTCGTGGATTGACCAACATTTTAAGTCTGATCCCTTCTCTGGTCCATTCACAAGATTCCACTCCTTCTTCTTCATAGCCTATTGGTATTTCAATAGGCACATATGAGGAGAGTAAAAGATGGCCTCAAACATCTTGACCTTGTGGGGAAAGGATTTGGATCAGCCTCCACTATCTCCACCTTATCGCCGACCTATATCATCAGCTTTGGTGCAAAGTAGAGGGCACACACTCACTTGTGTGAATACAATTCCTGCCGAGGATCACTGCATACGATGGCTTTCCTTCTATGACAAAGAACACCAGCCATGTTACATTTGAACCCAATTGTAACATCACCACCAACACCCCTAAAGCACGAGAAGGGTGACCCATGAAACTAGTGTTGGTTGTTGGTAGGCCTTCAGCATTCTTGCCGAGCTTCTTCATTGTGGCCAATGGCATGATGTTCAGCACAACACCACCATCCACGAACACTCTGTTGAAGATTTTCTCGTTCAGATGGGCTTTAATGTAGAGAGGCTTAAGGTGTTTTACCATCTCTACCATGGGTTTCTCAAACAACATCCCTCTGGTCATTTGATTCTCAAGGTTTGTCAAGGTAGCCCAATTGGCCTCCTCGTAAAAAAACATTACCCTCAAGTTCCTTGGGTTGTTCTTTAGCTCCCTGCACTTTGGTGGAAGCAATCCCACGATTTCTATCTCAACAAGGTAACCTTCACCCACTTCATTCAATATGTCATCGAGAATGGAATCGCTCAACGTCCCATCTTTGAAGACGAGTGGCCCCAAAGGGTCTTGAGCCTCGTTTGCCATTAATAACTCTTATTTATAAGAGTTATTTATACTTGTATCATTTTAATCAATGCAAGTTCTTAAGTAAAATTCATGTTTTAATACGTAAATATAAGTTAAATTGTATTAAGAAAGGTTAGAGCTAATTTGTGATAATCTGGCACATTGGTGCCATGGTGAAAGTTTTAATGCTTTTGTTCAGTGTTACAACATTTAGTGTTATAGAATCTCGTAACAATGGGCCTGCATAGGATCAAAAGAAAAAGTAACTTTCTGGAGTATCCACTTTATGTCATATCAACGCCTCCTATTCCTGCTCCCTAGGCTGACGTGTTCACCAACCACTTGCTAGCGAGGACATTTGTCTTCTTTGGGAAGGAAGATCTTTTTGGTTGATGGCTTGTCTTGTCAACTTTTGGAAAGCTACTTTTTGGAACAGAAATAATATATACCAATCATCCACTCCACTCTTCACCATTCAAAGTCCTTGAGAGAGTTTTAGAGAGATTTGTTGACACATTCTCATCTAAATAACTCTTCATTGAAGTTCCCATAATTTTATCAAGTGAAGATTTTGTACGTTAATGCAGCGAAAAGTTCTATAGCGTCTACAATTGGGTTCATGCATATGAACTTAAGTGGTGTTTCTTTTGCACTATCTTTTTCTACTTATTGTTTCAGTAATATGAATTTCCGAGTTTATATTTTGTTGTTAATGCTCACCATGAGCCATACACTTCATAGTTGGATTACTTTAAGGTTTCTTAGTTTGTTATTGTGATGTTTGCATTTCAATCTTTGTGTGTTAATGCTTTCAAACTTATTTTTGGATTGACCAACTAAAATGAGTACCTTCGTAAATACATAAATGGTATATGATTCTAACTCAAAGGTTGATATGAATGAGTGGTTGTTTTAAGAAATTCTCAAACCTAGACATAGGGGAGTACAGTTCATAGGGTGAACACCGTGGGTTCTTAAATATATAGGGGCGAACCTATTTAGAGCTGTTAACACTCAAAATTAATTAGGTTGTGGGCCGAGGGGAAAAGAAAAGAAGGCTAGGGTGCTGAGGTAGACCACTAGACAAAAACCATAAGAGAAAGTTGCTGAGGAAATGAACTCAAAAAGGCTCCTCGAAGGAGACTACGAGAACAAAACACCCCGAGGAAAGGGTAATCCCGAGGGGCAATGAGCAAAGTCAAGGGAGAGTCAAGCCTCAGCCTATAGAGTGCCTCAGCCTATAGAGTGCCTCAGCCACGGTGGCTCGGGTGTCCAAGTCCATGTGATTGCCCGAGGAGCAAGAGGCAGCCTATGGACCAAGTGGCTGAGGTAAGGTAGGTTCGCTCGGAAGGTAAGAGGGAAGCACGAGGATTGTAAGAGGGAAGCGCGAAGAAGTTTTACCCCACTAACCGTTCTAGTGGGAATCGTGGGTAGTGGCTCCGCTTCTTTAGGGTCGGGAGCAATGATAGGCATTGATCTTTAGTAGATCCAACGATAGGAAAATGTTGGCAAGGAAGTGGCCGACGAGGGCCTGTGTATATATAAATAGGAAAGAGAGTAATTGTAAAAAAGACACATCAAACACAATACAATCCAATCTCTTTCAAATTTATCTTTCTTTACCGCACTTTTACTTTATCTTTAATTTAATGCATTAGTTCAATAGAATAATCCAACCCTCGTGTCCCATTCACCCAACCTGACCCTTTATGGAGGAGTCGGGATACCCACAGTCGAGGAGTAGAGTTCCCTCCTCGACCCAATTGCTTGAAGAACTGAGGAATCAAAGACTTGTCCAAACCCCCGGCCGATCCCACGGCTAGGACCTAAGAGTTTGATGACAACAAGAGCTTCGACATAAGTTCTTGAAATGAAACCCTGACATTAGTGATTGAAAGGCACAACATCATATGTTACTGCACTCAATGCTTTAGCATCCAATGTTATAACATTTTACTTTAAAGGAGTTACTTAGTGAAGGCAATCCATCTAGTGTTTAATCAACTCTTTATAAGGGGAAATTGTTATTTGATAATCCATCCAATTGTTATTTGATAATTCAACTCTTTATAATTTATGTCCAACAGTTTTTGGTTGCTATTTTGCTAATTATTCTGTTCTGCATGCGTGTGGGAGAAACCACTTTGGGAGGCAATTTTTCGGACATCCTCTTTGCCATCCAACGATATCTTGGGGTACTTTTGAGGGCGGCTTCACTGTTCACAGACAACAAGGATTTCTTTGTTGTGACCCTTGCCATCCTCTTCTCTCCTTTTGGGAAAGGTTCCCTACCTCGTGGAGGCTAGACAGTCTACCTGAAACTTCCATCGGCAGGCAAGAGGTGTTGAGGCAATGGCTTCGGCCCTTTTGGCGGATTTTGCCTTTCTAGGTTCAAATTTTAGACAAGTAAAGTTCTTAACTCTTAGGTGTGTGTGCAAGCTTTGGTAGCTTCTTATAGGACCTCCTCGGCTCGCTTGGCTCAGCCACCTCAACAAGAGTTCCCAATTGGCTAAATACTGATAGTGTTCTCTCTAGGGGCCCTTGGGTACCCATATGTACGTCTTCTTGTCATTCTCTTTATCAGCTTCTGAGAAGGAAACCATGTTTATGCCCATCACGGGGAAAAGGTCAATATCAATATCATTTCGCCACTCTCTCACCAAATGTGAACTTCCCTTCCTTAATAGCCTTTTGAATGGCTCGATGAAAGACAATACAATTGGAAGTAGCATGGTTATAAGAACTGTTCCACTTGCAATACTTCTTTCCTTTCAACTCTTTAGAAGGAGGGATCATTTGTCCATCACAGCCGAATCTACTTGTCCTTAAGTAGGTAGTTGAAGATCTGATATGCTTTGGAAATGTCAAAGGAATATTCACTCTTGCTATCCGACTCGTCCTTCTCCTTTCCATTAGCATGTTTTAGACTAGATATGAGTATGTTTTCCCTTAAATACACTACAAGAAAAACTGAAAATTCAAGGCAAAACTTTCTGGCGGATTTTAATCCCCCACAAACTTTCCGGCAGATTTTTGACATTTGTGGGGGATTTAATCCACCAGAAAATTTTTGGCGGATTTTAGACATTTGTGGGGGATTTTTTACGTTTGTGGGGGATTATAAAGTGGGAACAAAAAAGTTTCAGAAAAAAAAATTAATCCGCCGAAAATTGCTTCACAATCCGCCGAAAATTCAAAACGCCAATCAGGAGGGAAATTTGAATTCAAATTTCCGCCGAAAATGGCTTAAGATTCCGCCGCAAATGCCACGCTGCTTTTTCCAGCATTCCAATCGCTTTAATCCGCCAAACAACCAACGATTCCGCCGCAAATGTTTTTCGCTTTTCCCAAGGCAAATATTCCACTAAAACAAAGACAGATTCCACTAAAATGATGATGATTCAAACGGCTATTTCACTCCTCCTCTTATAAATCTGATTACACTTCACTCTCAACACTTCACTCTCTCAACACTTCACTCTCTCAACATTTCACTCTCTCAACACTTCACTCTCTCAACACTTCACTCTCTTAATAATCCACACATTCAATCTTTACTCTTTCTCAACACTTCTCTCAAATTTGTTTTGAAGGTATGTTTTAATTTAGACTTTGTTTTAACTTATATTTTGTTTTAACTTATACTTTGTTACTAATTATGGTGTTGTTTGTTTAGGATCTTTGTTGCTGTGTGTTGGTGATCTTTGTTGCTGTGTTTGGTGATCTTTGTTGCTGTGTTTAAAGGATTCCGATTTAGCATCAAGTCAGAGTCTTCTCGGCACTACCTGGTTAGTTATTGAAATTATTTGTTGTCATTAAACTTATTTGATGTTAGTAGTTATACTTCTTCAATAATTAAATATGAAAAATTATAATATATTAGTTAATATTACTAAATAAATTGCATCAAATAAATACAATATTAAACTTATTTGATGTGCTTATTTTTTAATTTATGTTAATATTTTTTAAAAATATTACATAAATACAATATTAAAATATTGATTTAAATTTAATTTGCATTAATATTATTTAAAAATTCAAATATAATAATATAGTAGTTAAAAAGAAAAATTTTATTTGATGTTAAAAGTTTTTAGATGAATGCTAAATACAATAATATAGTAATTATTCAAAATGCATTATATAATTATTTTTATTAATTTGTTAAAGTTTATTATATTTTTAAATATCATTATATTATCATTTTTTGTTTAAAGTGTTAACTTTTATTATATTTTCGAAAGTCATTATATTATCATTTTTTGTTTAAAGTGTTAACTTTTATTATATTTTCTAAAGTTATTATATTATCATTTTTTGCTTAAATTGTTAAATTTTATTATATTTTCAAGTTATTAAATATATCAAAGAATTATGATATGTAATTTATTTTCATTTAAATAGTTACATTAAACAGTTATTATATGTAATTTATTTTATATTTTCATTTACTCTAAATAATTATGATAATATGTAATTTATTGTTAATAATAAAATTGATAGACTTGTTAGTTAAAATGACTAATATTAATAAAATCTATGTTTTAAATATTGTTATGTATTTGTTAAAATGTTATATTTTTTGTTAGTTAATAGAGTGTTAGTTAAAATGACTAATATTTATGAAATGAAAAGTAATTAGTTATTGTTTATGATAATTTTTATTGTAGCACACGTAGTACTAGGATTTAGAAAACATGGATCGTAGTTGGATGTATGATCGATTATATCCTGGAAGAAGCGGTTTAAAGAGACGATTTGCAGAAGGAGTAGAAGAGTTTATTTTTTGTGCTAAGCGTGACGAAGGATTTGGCGCGAGAAGCGGGGAATTAGATGTCCGCGGCGCGAAATGTTCAATTCGATTTATAAAAATGAAGATGAAGTCGTAATGCATTTGTACAATAATGGGTTTAGCCGATTATTGGATATGGAGTCGCCACGCTAAGTAGCACTGGTACCGCGTAGTCGCTCTCGCGTTAATGTTCCGGCTGAAGTATATCTTTCAAGTACTAATGTTCCGGTTGAAGAAGTAGCTTCCACATCCGATCCGCCAAATCATGCAAACCGCGTTAGATGTTTATAAGGGAATGATATCTCATGCCGTTGGAGTAAATTTGGATTTTGAAGAACCTAATATGATGTCAAGAAGTTCCAAATGAGGAAGCGCAATTGTTTTACACGATTTGAGTGAGACAAATAAACCATTATTCAAGGATCTAAAGACTCAAAATTATCAATGTGTGTTCGGTTGTTGGGTCTTAAGTCTCAATTTAATGTTGCCGAAGTTGTGCATGGAATATATGACCAAAATGATGTTGGATGCAACCTCTATTAAAGGACTTTTGCCGCAGAGTTATTATGATGCTAAAAGACTGCATCGCTTGGCTTAAAATCTAAAAGAATTGATTGTTGTGTGTCCGCTGCATGCTCTATTATAATAATGAGTTTGGCATAAATGATGGAAATTTGACTAATGCAAGTTGTGTGGAGAGCCACGCCACCGCGCGCGCAGAAAGGGACGAGCAGAGGCAAACCGGTTCCACTGAAAGCAATGTTCTATCTCGCCGCTTATACCAAGGCTACAGAGGATGTTCACATCAATGGAGACCGGCCGGGTAAAATGACGTGGCACCATGAAAATAGAAACAATTCTCGTGAATTACGCCACCCATCCGATGGTGAAGCTTGGAAGCATTTTGATCGTGTTCATCCGCATTTTGCCGCTGATCCACGCAATGTTCGGCTTGGTTTATGCTCCGATGGTTTCACACCCTATATTCAAGCATCGGCATCACCGTATTCTTGTTGGCCGCTTATTGTCACCCCATACAACCTTCCACTGTAAATGTGTATGTCTAAACCATACATGTTTTTAAATGCTATTATTCCGGCCAAGCAATCCAACAAATTGGTATTGACATATATTTGCAACCTTTGATTGATGACCTAAAAAGGTTGTGGCATGGTGTTTTAACTTATGATGCAAAGACGCAAACAAAATTTCGTAATGAGGCACTTTGATGTGGACAATTAATGACTTTCCCGCCTATGGAATGTTGTCCGGATGGGGAACACATGGTAAGATGGCGTGTCCGATTTGCATGGTTGACACAAGGGCTTTCACTCTTAAATACGGAGGGAAAACTTCGTGGTTTGACTCGTGATCGTAGGTTCTTACCTATGGGTCACCCATTTAGAAAGCGTAAATATGCATTCATCAAGCGGACATGTTGAAACAAGTGGACCTCCTCATAGTTTGACACCAGAGGAAGTTTGGGATGTTGTTAAAGACATCCTCCAAAGGGAAGTCGTAGCGGGTGTTGTTTCTCGCCCGTAGGCTATGGGCAATGGCACAACCGACAAAGAGAAGTATCTTTTGGGAACTTCCCTATTGGAAAGATAATCATCGAGACACAACTGGATGTAATGCATACAGAGAAGAATTTTTTGATAACATATTTAACATCACATGGACGTGAAAGGTAAAACGAAAGACAATGAGAAAGCTAGGAAGGACATAGCTCATTATTGTAGACGAAAGGATTTGTTGTTGGTCGAGCAAGGTACTAGGACATTGAAACCCAAAGCCAATTATACTTTATCTAAGGAAGAAGTTAAAGCGCTTTATCGCTGGATAAAAGAGTTGAAAATGCCGACGGTTATTCTTCCAATTTATCTAGATGTGCGGATGTGGATAATGGGAAGTTGCATGGGATGAAGAGTCATGATTGTCATGTATTCATGGAGTGCTTACTTCCCATCGCTTTAGTTTGTTGCCAACACACGTTTTGAACCCATTGATTGAAATAAGTACATACTTTAAGAATTTGTGTTCAAGAACCCTAAAAGTTGATGATCTTACAAAAATGGAACAAGACATCCCACTTATCTTATGCAAGTTGGAGAGAGTATTTCACTGGTTTCTTTGATTCTATGGAGCATCTACCGTGCATCTCGTGATCCGGTTAAACTCATGACTGGCCCAATACAGATGGATGTATCCGCTTGAAAGGTCATTATTTATTATAATATAAATTAAGGAAGTTTAAAAATAACATTATTAATTAATTAATTAACATATCGTTTAATTATCTAGGTTCATGGGTGATTCAAAAGATCGGTGAAAAACAAAGCTAGAGTTGAAGGATCGATATGTTCTTCATACTTACACCGTGAAACAACCAACTTTTGTTCTTATTATTTCAAGAATGAATTTGCTCCAAGAAGCAAATAAATGAAATGGATGTTGAATGTCCTAGACATGAATTAGCTTTTTGTCTGCCTTTTGTCTACCCTGGCCGTCCATCCGGGAGGAGTCAACTCACCGGGCCGACAGAGGAAGAGTTCAAGGCAGCACATATTAATGTGTTGATAAACAGCATCGAGGTGCAACCATTCATTGAGTATGTATTCTCAACATTAATTAACTATATATATCGATCTTAATTAAGTTAATAAAAGTAGACAAATGTGTAACAATTAATTATTTCTTTTAGGGAATTCTTGTCATCCGAGGAAATAAGTGAAGAACAATCTTCGGCTTATATTAATGCACATTTTCCAATGTGGTTTAGGCAACGTGTTTATGCCCTCCCACCAACTCCTCCCAACCAACACTTGAGGAATTTATCGACGGCCTCGAAGATGTGTTAAAGAATGGCACACATACTTTGTCAATGGATACAAATTTCACAATAATGAATGGACACAGGCGTAGAAACAATCAATAGTGGAGTTTGCATGAAGGGTGTCACCGGAGGTGGTGAAGGTGATTTTTATGGTGTGATTCAACACATATACGAAGTCACGCACTCTATCTAGACTATAGTCGACGGTAGTGCTTTTTATTGTAATTGGTTTGATCCGTCGCCGAGGAACAAGGGTAAATCCAAAGTCAAATACAATCGACATTAAAATGAGTAGTAGATATCGATCAGATGATCCGCTCGTCATTGCTCAAAATGTGAGACAAGTCTATTATGTCCCTTATCCATCAACGCGACCGATAGGCGTGGTTGATGTGTGTTGCAATTAAGACAAAACCAAGAGGTCGGATTGAGACAAATGACACACTGGAAGATGTCCCATTTCAAATGGATGAGATGTCTAATGTAAATGAAGTGATTCAAGTGGAACCCATTACTCGCTTATGTGATCAACCAAACACCGCGATGAAGTTGATGACGAAGAAGATGTCGATGAAGATGCGTAAGAACATATTGGTGTATCAAGAATTCCATGCTCATCCGATTATGATGATTTTGAGAATGAGTGGGATTCAAATTAGTTTTTCTAGTTATTCTGCTTTTATTTGGTACTTAATTAGTAAATCGTAATAGTATGGATATTTATAGTTATTTTAATTTGTATGAATATTTGTACGAATGTTTATGCAATATACATGTTTCTTTTTTTAATATTTAAATGTATGTATATATATATATATATATATATATATATATATATATATATATATATATATATATATATATATATATATATATATATGTGTATATAGGTATGTCATCATCATCCGGATCATCATCCGATCGTGATTTACACATAACGCATCAAGGAGATTCGTAAGTATATAATTATTTATTAATATTTTGTTGCCTTTTATACAACTACTTTCGTGGTCCAAAATATTCAGCTTTTTTAAAAATTTTCGTGTTTATTCCTTCAAAGCTCGCAGAGCCACCATGATCATAAACGCAATCCAAACAGAATTTCACAAAGGTTGGAAAAATTGGATCATTGTTAAGAAAGATAAAGTAGATAAGAAAGACTATTTTAGGGCCATGCTCAATTCTTTCCAAGTAAGTTCTAAGAAATAATTAATTTTTAATTATTTTATTGAATTGTTTAATTTGTCTCAGATTAACAATATTCTTCTAATTTTTTAAATAGGAACAATGTACATGGTTACCGAATAACAGAGAGATGTTGAACATGCGCTCAACAAGAGAGGCAAATGATAGATACTGGCATCATCACTGCGGGGTGTACGGCAAGCAAAGGCAAAACCTAACTTTATGGGACCAGAGGCTTATGCACAGCTGCTCGAGTATTGGAACACTCCTGAATTTAAAAATAAAGCAGAGAAAGCTAAGAAGAACCGTGCTTTCAAAATGCCTAGCAGCTATCGCAATCACGCAGTGGATGTGTTAGTGCCGAACTCATCACCAGCGCAAGATGGTACGTAATTTTATAACTATTACTTTTATTCATTAATTAATTAAATTTATTAACTATGTGTTAATTAAGTAGTTGTTATTAAATAATAAAATGATGTATCTAGAGGAAGAATCGACGGAGGTCGGTTTGTTCGAGTTGCATCGCAACTTGTATATGCGAGAGGAGGATGGTACATTTATCCACGATAGGGCGAGGAGGATTCAGGTAAAACTACATTATGTTATTAGTTATTTATCTTTAAATACAATATATATATTTATATTGTTTTTATTGTTTTTTTATTAATATTTATTTATTTATCTCGTTGTTTTTTAGGATGCTTATGATGTCGGGATGGCCGAGTGGCGTGAGTCTCACCGCAGAGCAATGGGTCGATCGATCGTGAGGAGGAGGCTAGAGTGGGTCGCTTCTATGTGGGAGAGAGTGTTGGCCCACAAAAGAGTGATCGCTGACAGATCCGCAGCATGGGACCCAAGTTCTTCAAGGAAAGCATTCTCGCCGAGTCGATCATATTCGGGGGATGAGAGTAATCGGTCGTTCTTATGTTGCTCCCAACGCAGTTGCTAGATCAATTGACCCAAAGAATTTAACCAGAGATTGAACGAGCAAAGCGGAGCAACATGCACGACAAATGGAAGAGCTGCAAAGGAGAACTGAGGAGCGTGTTGCTGAGGAAGCTAGGAGAACTGATGAGCGCATTCAGTAGTTGATGGCTTCCTACCAGCCTCAGCATCATCATCAGTCTTCGAGGCCATCATCATCATCATCATCATCACATATGGCTTCCTACCAGCCGCAATCTTGGCCTCAGATCCTCCGCACACTCCTCGCAAAGATCCGCAGCCCATTATTCTCACCAGATCCACCCCAAAGAAGATCCACCTCATCATCAATATCCTCCCAAAGATCCTCCCAAAGACTACCACCACCCAAATGACAAAGCAGAGATCCTCAACCCCAAAGATCTTCCCCAAAGACTACCACCACCTCAAAGAAGAACTTATCAACCCCAAACCAAAGATCCTCAAAGAAGAATCACCTCATCTCTTCAATAATTTTGATCTAAATTATAGCATGCTAGAGGTCGCTTTGTTAGGTGATGAACAAAGACGAGGTGCTAACTATTCTCACAGAGATGACTCTGATGATGAGCACGCACCTTAGTAGTTTTATATTTGATTATGAATGTTTATTATTATGGATATCGGAGTGATTTGTTGGATTTTAATTTATGGATGTTTATTATTTGGTTGATTATGAATGTTTTTTTTTATTGTTGATTATGGATGTTTAATATTTGGTATTTGAGTTTTTAAATTTAAATATGCTATTTATATTTTTAATTTAAATTTATTTATTAAAAACATTTTATTTGGTTTATTTTAGTTTTTTAATTTAAATATGTTATTTATTATTTTTTTTTAAAATTTATTTAATTTTAAAAAACGTTTTTTCAGCTTTTTTAAAAATGTTTTTAAAATATTTTTTTAAAAAATGTGTTTTTCATGATTTGGTATTTTTTGCGTGGATTTGTTAAAAAAATAAAATAAAATAAAATTTTCATGGATTTAAGTAAATTTTGCGCGGATTCTTATTAAAAAAATTTATTTTTGGCGAAAAATCCCTAAAAGCGCAAAATTCACGAAAGTACCGGGGAAATCACGCAAATTCCCAAAAATCCACGGAATGACTTAAAATCCACGGAAAGTACATGAAATTCCACTAAAATACGCTGCCACCACCATTTATCGGCGGAAAAATCCACTAAAATACTGCTTTTGCGGCGGATTGGTGTTTTTTGGCGGAAAAATCCGCCAAAAATCCCATTTTTCTTGTAGTGAATATCTTGGCCGCCATGATGTCTATTGCATGCTCTGCAAGGTCATCATTTCTCATCATAAATTACGGCAACTAGGTGTGGTCCTCGGCCTCTAGTATCCCTTTTCTTTTCCTTATCTTGTATGAACCGCTCTATCTCGAATGTACTCGGAAGCTAGGCTACCGAGCAAGCTTTCCTTATCAACTTCTCCTTCAATTGTGGGTGCATTCTAGAGATAACCATGGAAGTTAGTCGTGATTCGTGGATTGGAACCGAGCACTTTCCACCATCTTTTGAATCTTTCGTGAACTCGGCCAAAGCCTCATCCACCTTCTCGCCGTAGGTTCATGAGATCGGTAGTAATGACTTGTGTGTGGCCAATAAACCCCTGGCCAACAACTTGATTTATTTTCGGTGTTAACAATTTTTTCTCAAGGTCTAATTCTTTCTATTTTTAATTTTTGTATGTTACATTTTCTCCATAACTTAAAGAAAATTCGTCACCAAAATTTACATTATATTTGTTAACACCAAAAATAATTAGGTCGTTACGAGAGGAGAAGAGGAGAAGACTAAGGTGACGCAGCGCACCACTAGACAAAAATCATAAGAGATAATTGCTCACATATTGAACTCGTAAGGACTCCTCGGGGTAAATCGCAAGATAAAACACCCCGATGAGGGGTAAGCCCAAGGGGCAATGAGCAAGGCCGAGAGAGAGCCGAGGAGAGTCAAGCCTCGCTTATAGATTGCCTCGCCACGATGGCTTGGATGCCCGAAGTCCATGGGATTGCCCGAGGCAAAAGGGCACGAGGAAGCAGGTGGCCGAGGTAAGGCAGGCTTGCTTGGAAGGCACGAAGGAAGCACGAGGATTGCACGTGGGACTAGCTGAAGATCAAGCGAAGGAGCGAGGCCTTGGAGAATGGCGCAAATAAGTTTTACCCCACTAACCGTGCTTGTGGGGATCGTGGGTAGTGGCTCCGCTTCTTTAGGGCTCGGGAGCAATGATAGGCGTTGATCTTTGTTAGATCCAACGGTAGGCAAATGTTGGCTAGGGGAGTGGCCGACGAGGGCCTATGTATATAAATAGGGTAGAGAGCAATTGTAAAGAACACATAACATCAATACAACCAAATTTATTTCAAATTTATCTTTCTTTACCGCATTTTTATTTATCTTTTACTTTAATGCATTAAGCCAGTAGAATAATCCAATCCTCGCGTCCCATCCACCAAACTCAACCCTTTCTAGAGAAGTCAGGATACCCACAGTCGAGGAGCAGAGTTCCCTCCTCGGCGCAATTGCTTGAAGAAAGAGGAATCGAAGACTTGTCCAAACCTATGACCGATCCCATGGCGAGGACCTAAGAGTTTGACGGCAACAATATGATAAAAGAAACTAATACGACACGGAGGAATAAGTAGGCATAGGTTACGATGCAACAAAAATAGTTTTTTTTAGGATAATTATTAATGACAACATTATTCGATGACACACCTCACCTCCATGATTAAATCCACACCTTCCACAACCCTTACTATCATTAGTTGGAGCTACTCGTACTTATTTGTCCTTGGAAATTGTGAAAACTAGTCGTAGGATCTTCACAAAGTTTTTGACCATGTTGTGATTCGCACTAGAGCTAAACCCTTCTCTATGTTTCTAAGTTTCCAATGCATGCATCTTCTGCTCAACCACTCAAAACTTGTTCACCAAGGTAGGGTAGTCACGGATCTCAAGAATTTTAATAAAGCTTTGTTGTTCAGGCTTCACTCCTTATCAAACTTAATTGCCTTCCACTCATCTTGTGGTTTCTACTTCAGATTATGAGAGTTCCTTGACAAAGCTTAAAACTTAGCAACATACTCCACAACGACATACCTACGTGGTGAAGATTAAGAAACTCAGTTTCCTTCTGGATGCTAACACTGTGGGGAAAGTAATTTTCTAAAAATACCTCCTTGAACTTATCCCAAGTAATAGGGGCGCATTTAGTGTAGCACATCTAGTGTAGCACAATTCCACCAATTCTCTGCTTTAGAGTCTAACATATAAGTGGCAAAGTCCACCTTTTAAGGATCAGCATATCGTATAACCTGACAGATTTTTTCTAACTTACGCAGCCACTCCTTTGCTTCCACGGGATCATAACTACCTCTAAATGGTGGTTTGTTGTCCTTTCAGAACTCAGAAAGTCCTACATAAAGAGGGTCAACGACTGCTACCTCTCTGATATTGGGCCTAATATTGTTTCCTCTCACCACATAGTTCCCTTTATACCCCACACATTAGTGTATTCCCAAAATGTCCTTTAAAAATCTGTTTTTTTACAAATTTACACGAATCGTGTATATCTCTTTTGGGACATATATACGATGTGCAATTTCCATGTGCATACATCATAGAGCATTACAAATCATTGCGAAATCTTTAAAAGTCACGGGAAACAAGCAATTTCCTAAAGAAAATCAATCTTACAAAGAAAGTTGCCCTCACAAACCATTCCAGATGGTGAACCATAAAGCAAAACTTGCATTCGATTCATGAGCCCTGCAATTTCCATCGGCCTCTCAGTCTCGTGCTAGGAGTATCAGGAGTCGGTTGAACCAGTAAAAGAATAAGCCTTTGTCAAAAAAAAAAAGAAGAATAAGCAAAAATGAATGATCAGAAAAAAGAAAGCTGATCGGAAAAAAACATGAAAAGCAAATAACCAGAAAACAGAAAGCTGGTCGGAAAAAAATCAAACAAAAAGAACAAAAGAAAGCAGTCTATCACATGCATCATCACACCAAAATCATAACATTGCATGCACTCGCATAACATGTTCCTGCATAACATGCCTTTGCATAACATTTACCTAGGCTTCATGCACCATCCCTTGCATCAACTGACGTATGCAGGTACCTCAATTCCATACGCCAGCATTGGCTCACTCAATCAGTCAATCAACAGGATTTGCGAATCCCTTCAGACTCCACGCGCCCCTCAGACCATCGCGCCCTTCAGATCCCGTCGTTATCGAGCACCGATTTAATCATCGCACCTGTGGTCCTTCGCTTTAGTTCAAGTCATCGCCGAGCATGACGGATCGGCCCTCGCACTCGTGGTCCTTCATTTTGCCAAGTCATCATTGAACATGACGGATCGCCCTCCGCACTTCGTGTCCTTCGACTAGCCGTGGTCAGATAAAGCATAGTGTAAGTCCATCAAGGTAAAATGTATCGGTCCCACAAATTGATATTGAACCTTAGGCCGCTCGAATAGGCCACCTTCAGAGCCCAAGTGTTCCTTCAGAGCCCAAGTGTTCCTTCAGAGCCCAAGTGTTCCTTCAGAGCCGCAAGTGCTCCTCCTCCCATCGCATTTCTTTATTGCTTTCTTTACTGTTTTCTTTGCTACTTTATTTTTTCATGTTTATGCCACCCGAGAGTTGGCGCCAGTTTATTTTCTTGCTTTTGTTGGCTTCCTAAGAGTTGACACTTCATTCATTACAGTCATTTCTGGCCGGCATCCATTCACCCAAAAAGAAAAAAAAGAAAATTCGGGTTTTTCCCTAAGTAGACAAAATTGGTATAACTTCTGAATTCTTTATCTCTATTTTGCCTCTAAATATGTTTGGCTAATTCATATTCCTTGTTAAAATCCAGATAAAGAGGGGCAGCTGTCATACCCCAATTTTGTCCGGCTTAGGTCAAAACCTTAATTTTCCCCAAAAAAATAAATAAATAGGGGAGAAGAGAGCATCATGCATTGCATTTAGGTTTCTAAAAATCATTTCAAAGTTTCTAGAATCATTTTTGGAGTTGGAATGCCTTTTGACAAACTAGGTTTTTCAGGTGCAAAAGGATATTTTGGTCTTTTCGCAAATAAGGGACAATTCCTCAAGACAAGTCATCCAACATGCATTTCAAGGTATTAGAGGTCACTCCTAGGGTGAAAAGTCATTTTTGAAGTGAAAATGTACTTCGGGCAAAGAACTAGGGTTTTTAGGGTGAAAGGGCATTTTGGTCATTTCACAATAAAACGGTCTTTCGTCCCAAATCACTGAACAATCATCAATAATTTTATTTGAGGAGTATTTGTGCCTATTTGTGTTTGTTTTTGCGCATAAATATTAAACTTTTGGTATAAAAATCAAGTTTTTGATAGAAGGGTAAAATGGTCATTTCCTTTGAGGTGGGGTAAATAAATCAATTTTGGGATTGGTGAGATCATAAAATTCAGAGCCCAATCATTGAATCATGGGACATGGCCCAAAATGGCATGAATTTAGAAGAATTATCTAGAAGGGAATAATCCATATTCTTTTGAAAGGTCAAGTATAGTACAATAGTACAATTTGCAATTCCACTCACTCTCCCTCCACTAGCTGCGCATACTTCAGCCCCAATCCACTCAATTTTGATTTATTTTTATTGTTTGCAAATTGTGTTTAAATCTTGGCTTTCCATTCAAGTTTTGAGTGCAATCCTTACCCTTCATTTGAATTAAAATGGCACTTGTGTAATAAGCTTTATGGAAAAATACAATTTTGTAAATCAACTTATCCTTCACCACCCTCACTAAGCTGCGCATTCAGCCCCTCTCTCTCCTCACTTTGTGCTTTCTAATTGCCCTTAATCCATGTGACATTGCATCTTGACCATTGATTCAAATTTTATCTCAAATCCTATTGGTTTGCAAGAAGCACATTTTCCTAAATACCCTTAAGTTTGCACCCCATATAAAACCCAAAAACTAGAGACTAAGAGGACACTCTCATTTTTTACCCTAGCAACCAACCTCTCCTCTCCTCTTACTCTCTTGGCCGTAGCCTTTCCCCCCTCCTCCTCCATTATTTTCTTTGATTTCCTTCTTCTTTTTTTTCATCTCAAAATCTACTACTACTCCATACATTTCCATATTCTCCTACTCTAGTTCATATTTGCATCATCAAAAGCTTTTGGTTTGAAGATTTGCTTGGAGGTTTCCTTCAAGTTGTTCTTGCCTCTATTTTGCATTCTCTTTCCTTTTTCTAGTTGTTTCTTGAGGTAAGCCTATTATCTCTTGCATTTTTAATTATTAGCATGTGAATCTTTCTTCTACTCCTCTTTCCTCCCTCAAAGAGGCTTAGAGGGTTCATTTCAAACACTATGTCAAGGACATGGGGAGCCTTGGGTGTTTGAAGTGAATTTTTGGCCTTGATGAGAGTGTTCTTGTGTTTTAACCATATGTTTTTGCATTTTCACACTCATTTTTTCACTTTTCCATGAATAAAGAATTTTTCACATATTATATGCATCTTCTTGTTCATATCATAACTTGCAAGTTGAACTTTGGTTTGATTTAGGGGTGTAGAGGTTTCTGTTTTGAACCTTAGGAGTTAGGGTTTATGTTTGCTTTCTTTTCACTCCTTGATTTATGTAAATAAAATGCATGAAGTGCTTGATTTGCATGATTTGTTCTATGTGTTGATTATGAGTTTTGGCATGAAAAATGTGGGTGTTCATGTTCATATAGGGTTCGGCCATAGGGCTTATTTTTGTGCATACTTTAGTGCTCAAATTGTGTTGTTTGATCTTGTGTAGACAAATGCAATTGTGGTAGTGTGTTTTTGACCACTCAAATATTTTTTTTACCTTACCACTCATTAACCTTTTACCAAAAGTAAAAACATTTTAACTTTTACTATCTCATTAAATAATTACCATTCACCTCATGCATGTTTACTTTACCATTCATTCACTTTTTACTAAAAGTTTTACTACTTGTCTATTTGCAAAAATACCCAAAACATTTTTACACTTTGCATTTCATCACTTGTGCTTACATGTTCATGCATCTATATGTGCCTATGCCTCTTGTATTCTCATACTCTCTTACATTTTCATGCATCCATTAATATCATGTCTTGCATTCATTATTATATGATCATGCATTCATTAACACTATATCTTGCATTCATTTTCACATGTTCATGCACTCATTAACACTATGTCTTGCACTCTTTTTAAATTATTCTTGCATCCAATAATACTATGCCTTGCATTCCATAATTGCATACTCATGCACTCACATGCTTGCTTAATCATGTACTCAATTGTCCATAGCAACTTGTGAATGCTCTTTATGATTGTTATGCTTGTGTTCTTACTGTTGTCTCGGTTTTGACTTGAAAAAGGATTTGTAATGTTCTACTTCTTTTCAAATTCGAAATTAAATGTTTTTTTTCCCAAATAAAAACCCTAAGGCATTTTCTTAAACAAATCATTAGCCATCACTCGAAGTCGTTGCTTGTTTGATCGCTAATGAGGAGTTATTAGTGATAGTCACCAAGCCTCCGCTTGTTTGACTATTATGAAAGCTCCCATACCTTAATTAAACAACAAAACTAATTCAAATTTCCAAAATAACATGAGCTATTAGTGATAGTTATCACTGATGCTCACCACTTTTTTCAAAACAATTTCAAAAAGAAGAATAATGCAACGTTTTCACTTGTAATCACTCAAAGCCTTTGCTTGTTTGGTTACCGGTTCCAACTCTCTTCCGCTCAAGTTAGTAACTAACGCCACTCAAGCCTCTCGCTTGTTTGGTGTTCGCGAACGCATGAGTCTTATTTCAAAAGCTCCAATATTAAAACCCAAAAGCCGTTTGAGACGCGAAACCAAGAACTACGTAGCTTTGATCCTCACCCGGCTGAGGGTACGAGGACCGGTTCTTGTCCCGTCAAGCATCCTTTTCAAAAATCTTTGTTTTGTTCCGCTTTTCAAAGATACCAAAAACATTCCTTTTTCCCCGTTTCTTTAAGCAATCTCTCAAAAGAAAGAAAAGAAAAGAAGTAGAATGATTTATTTCAAATCAAACATTTCAAAACCACATCAAGTTAATGGTTCCCTTTCGGTAGAAAGGGCGTGTGGGGTGCTAAAACCTTCCCATGCGCAACCGAATTTCGAACCTACATCTCTCTGCGTTTTCAAAAGACCACCCGTTTTTTTTTTTTCCAAAAAGGTTTTTTCAATGTTTTCCTAAAAAATATTGGTGGCGGCTCTACTATTTTCAAGTTGTCAAACGAAAAGTCCAAACCGGATTTTTCGGGGCGCAACAACGCTGACTCTGATGAGTAGTGCTGGTACCACTACGGGGCAATAGGAGGCAACAGACGGGTGGGAGAGATCGAAAGATGCAACCCGGTGTAGATGAACTATAATTACCTCTCAAAGGCAGATAAGTAAAACTCATATTCAAAGAAAACTGAACCAATTTTATGATGACTAAACAAGAGATCCTCTACTAAAATCAATAATACTTTCCAATTCATGATACTAAAATTAATTAATTGAATAAATAAATAAATGGCACATATTTATTCTACAAAATCGATATAGAGCACCAACTCGTTAAATAGGAGTACAATACCCATCCATAGGATCTCAAAGCTTGTCTCATACGGGTACAAGGCCCATCTATAGGAGCACCAACTCGTCTAATAATGGCAGAAGACTCATCCTTAGGAGCTCAAAACTCGTCTAATAGGGGAACAAGACTCGTCCTTAGGTGCTCATTTGAATATCTGTTTTATAATTTGGCTAATTTGATTTATTTTTTTTATAACAATTGCTGATTTGAAATTTTAATTGGTGATCCTATTTACTGATAAAAAAATATAGGCTAAATTACTATTTTGGTTCTTTATCTTTGGCCTTGATTTCATTTTGGTCTTTTATCTTTTTTTTTCTCGTTTTGGTCCCTCATGTTTCATTTTTGTGTCAATTTAGTCCTTTTGTAATTTTCCATCCATCACCTTAACTGGACGCCACACTGGCGATTAATTGTCGACATGGCGCCTTAAGTGTCAGAGATGACATGTAATTCATTAAGTGATGTGGCACATGGTGACCAAATTGAAACTTAAAAAAACATAGGGGACCAAATTGACACAAAAACAAAAAACACCAAAATCTTCATCTTCTTCCTCCAAACACCATCTTCATCTACTCCGGCGAGCCACCACCACCTCCGGCGAGCCACCACCACCTCCGGAGAACCACCACCACCACCACAAATCAACCACTAATAAACTCTTAATCCCTATCCTATCTCCCTCAAATTCAAAACCCCCAATTTCTAAAACTTAATACCTAAGTGTAAATGTTTGAAATCATATTGAGAAAGATTTTATCCTTTGTGAAGTTGAGCCATTGAGATTGGTATAAATGAAGAATTGCTGCCATCGAAAGAGACGATAAAAACACACTCCCCAGCTGAAACAACTCACATCTTTTCTTAATCTAAACAATACCCACATGGTTTTGAACATTGTTTTTTACAAAAGGAACGAGAGAAACATTGTGTTGTTGTTATTGTGCATGCACTGTTGTTGCTCCCTTTGCTTTTGGAATGGTGAGAGTGAGAAACATTGTGTGCATTTCTTGGAAAAAGAAACCCCCAATTTCTTGAGTTTATCAGTGAGTTTTCCATTCCCTTTGGTTTTCTTTTCCTAGAAATTCTTTGTTTTTATTGTTAATTTGTTTATGAGAGATTAAGGATTAAGTTTGAGAAATTGGGGATTTTGGATTTGAGAGAGAGGTTAGGGATTAAGAGTTGAAGAGTGATTGATTTTTGATGGTGGTGGTGGTGGTGGCTCGTCGGAGGTGGTGGTGGCTCCCGGAGAAGATGGAGATTGTAACGCCCCAAAATAATTTAATTAGTTGTTTAATTAAGTTATTTGAGAAGTACCACATATTATTAAGTCAATTAATTAAGTTGGAGTTTTATTTTATGTAGGAGGTATTATAGTGACTAGCTATATTAAAAGAAATAATAGAGAATTTAATATAACTAAGAGGTGTTGGGTAGTAAATAAGGGAGTGGTAATTTATTTATTTCAGGTGGTGTGGAAGTAACTAGGGGGTGCAATTAAAGGGCCCAAGGCCCACTAATAGGCCCAAACTAATAGGGTTTTCTACCCATTTGGAAGAAAAGAAAGAAAAGGAGAGGGAGAGAGGAGGAAGCCGACGGCAGCTGGGAAGAATGGGAGGGGGAGTTTTTATCATCATTCCATCATTATCCCATTTTCATTTTTGGCTTATGGATCAAGTCCAGTGTTTGGGAATTTAAAGGCCATGGTTGATAGTTAGCGTGGTCCCTCAATTGTTGTGGTGCTGGGTACAAACGTCACTTTAAAGCTTGTGGTGATGGAAGCAATTAATTATTCATGAAAATTGAATTGGGCGTGACATTTGCGCAGAATAGGGGAGGGAGAGAAAATTAATTCTTCTTACTTTGGGTGAGTGATTTTGGTGCCAATCAACTCCATATTTCTTCCTCTCTATCATTTAGTATAAGTTCATACTCTAATCTTGTGTATTTTTCCTTTCACCATGGATGGGGTTTTGGAGCTCAAGTTGTTGGGAAAGCTATTTTGGTGATTCTTGGGTTGCTAGTGGAGGTGACTTGCTTGGGTTGCAATTTGGAGGTTAGGGGACTCTCAATTACATCTATAATAAGTTGTAAGATATGTGTTATGTGTGGAATAGCCCTAGGAATGATTTGATTGGTTGATTTTTTATGTTATCTTGTGATTGATGTTGTGTTGAATTTATTTGGGTAAATCTATATTGTCAAAGTGCTGCTGAATGTGCTGTTTAATGTGCTGGATGTGTTCTAAGTGCTGTTGAATGTGCTGTTTAATGTGCTGGATGTGTTTAAGTGCTGTCGAAAATGTTGTTTAATGTGCTGGAAGTGTCTAAGTCTTTGTTTAATGAGTGTATAATGTTGTTGAATATGTCTAATTACCGATTTAGCCCCTTTATGTCAATTTAGTCCCTATTTGTGATTTAGTCTATGATGTTAATATTGATATAATTGTTATTGGTGAATTAAATGACGATGTATTAAGTGACGTTGATGTTGGTAATTAAACGACGGTGTATTGATTGACGATTTAATGATGAATTAACGACTGAGTATTAAATGATGTTGATTAATTGTCTAGATGAGTGTTATTAAATTGAGAATTGAATTGTTGAATGAAAATGTGCTTTGAGTTGTGTGCCTAATGGGACCTAAGTGATGATTTAGTCCCTAAGAATTAATTTAATCCTTGGTGTGACAATATAGTCCCTAAGAATTAACTTAATCCTTGGAGAGACAAAATAGTCCCTTAGTGACTAGTTAGGCCTAATATGTCAAATTAATTCTTTAAGTACCAAATTAATCATAACGTGTCAAATAAATTCCTAAGTCCCTACATTAATTTTGGTGTGTCAAAAATGGTCCTTAAGAGAAGAAAAGGTCCTTATGAGGTGGTTTGGCCCTTAGGTGGGATTTAATCTAATAATTGTTAAGATGGTGATTAATAATTGATGAGGTGAGGATTAATAATTGATGAGGTGATGATTAATAATTGATGAGGTGATGATTAATAATTGAGGTGAATGATGATGTGGCTTCGGCCAAAAAGGTGATGTAATATTTATTGTGATGGATTGTGTGTGATGCATTTGTCATAGTGTCACATGAATCATATGCATTACGTGGATTCGGTGGTGATGGTGATGTGGCTTCGCCAACGGTGATGAAATACCCGACGGGTGGTGATGAAATACCCGACGGGGTGGTGAGGTGAATATGGATCCACATGCATATTGCACACATGCATACGATCATGCATTCCTTGGATTCCCATTAATGCTTAATTAATCCTTGTTGCAACTTGTTGATGGTCTAATTGAATGGTAAATGTTAAATTGTTATGGATTGTGGTTACTAGATGTTTTCCGAATATGATGCTTATCTTACTTGTTATTATCTATGTAAAGAGACTCACCCTAGCATTTCTTGTTACCGCTCTCGTGGCGACAAACGGTGATTCCGAGTGAAGTGCCATGCCTCTTGGGGTCTATTGAGTCCGCTCGATAGTAACACCGGGATGGGATCTATTATTATTTATTTATGGTTATGCATTGAAATGATTTTGAACTATGTATTGAGTATGTGAACTCAGTTTCATTTTCCGCTGTGCTGCAAACTATTTGATGGATTACTGTAAACGCTAAACAGGTTGTTTTGAGGGTTTAAAACCCACGTGACTATGATATGCATTTTATGCGTTTGATGAGTTTGGATTTTAAATATGTTTGATGTTGTTTTCACTAAATGTACCACCCTCTTCGAGGTGCGTGGAAAGATTTTTGAAAAACTCTGATTTAATTTTAATTCATTGAAATTAGCATTAGATATAAGGGGGTGTTACAGAGATGAAGGTGGAGATGGTGTTTGGAGGAAGAAGATGAAGATGGGAGTTCTTGGGTTTATGTCAATTTGGTCCTTTATGTTATTTTTTAGTTTCAATTTGGTCCCTCATTTGCCACATCACTTAATGAATTACATGTCAGCCCTAACACTTAAGACGCCACGTTAGCAGTTAACTGCCAATGTGGCGTCCGTTAAGTTAATGGATGGAAAATACCAAAAAAGGACCAAAATGACACAAAAATGGAAGATGAGGGACCAAAACGAGAATAAAAAAGATAAAGGACCAAAATGAGATCAAGGGGAAAGATAAAGGCCCAAAACAGTAATTTAGCCAAAAATATATCACTGATCAAAAAAATTGGTGATCCTATTTACAGTTTACAGCTAATCAGCCAAGGTGGTTGTTTATTCTTATCAATGAATGATTTGAATATCTATTTTATAATGTTGTTAATTGGTAATTATGAATATGTGATTTTGTGCAGGGAAGATACACACCATTAAAAGGAATTGGATATGCAAAAATAAAGATTTTTGTTACGGAGTAAATATATTCTGGTTATTTATACCCCCCTTCTTCAAAACAAAGTTATTGGGCTATCAATCAACCAAGGCCCAGGTCCATTCATCAATGGCTCACAATGCATCTCCTAACTGGACGATTCAGATCAATTCACTCAAGTACCATTTGACTCTATAAATACAACACTTATTGCTAACAAGAAGGTACACATTGATTACCCCTTAATACTTGCAATTAACTCTCCAACACCTGACTTTAGCATCGGAGTGACTTTGCAGGTACACCCCACCTCATCTCCGGAAATCTACATCGGACGTCATCAATACTGATCAATCTCATTTACTACTTACTATCTAGGACTGGGAACTCCTAGATACGGTACAAAACATTGGCGACCACAGTGGGAGTAACTTGAACTTAATTACTTTCACCTTCTTTTCTGATCAGTAATGGCCCCTCAATTGAGGCCTGGTCTACGTCTGGCAAGTGTCATTGAGCCGGTTGAACCTCGGCCAGTTCACACTCAACCCCGTCTAGGAGGAACTTCTGAAAGGGTAGCAGTGACCCAACCTTTCTCAGATCGGAATGTATTTCATGGAAGCTCGGCTAGATCCCGACTTCCACCACCTCCCGTAATGCTTCCGGTTCTAGTGGACGCAGTACAACAACTAGTCAGATCATGGCTCAAAGATAATGCGGCCGAAAGCGGGCTCGGAGTCTCCATATTTCTGAATTAGAGGCCGAGATTGCTAGGTATCGAGCTAGGAATATCTCAGATCGGAATTCTCCGGAGTGTTACATTCCTCCAGGAACTTCAGCACTTCGTGGAGAGCCCAGTAGAGTACCTGGGGGGCGAAGGCGTCATCGAATGATGACAACCTACCATGGGCTTGCTGTCCAATTTTAATTACTCTAATTTTATTTTAAGTTATGATAAAAGTGCATGTGACCAATTGATATATTGGGATCAAAAGTGCACTAAGTTATTTCATTTCAAGTTTTTTTTTTTGGTGTGTTTAATCCACTTCAAGTGGTGTGTTACTTTTGAAAATTGATGGAGTCAACAAACTTGCTAATCAAGTAAACTTGCTCATCAAGGAAGGCAATCAAAGGAAAAGGGATTACAAGATCTATGTCATTTATGGCACATCAAAGACAATCACAGCAAAGAGGAAATGCAAGATCCTATTCATTAATGGTGCAGTCAATGCCCAAATCAACTAGGATATTTTCTTGTAATTGTTTTGACTAGTATTCTTGTAATTTTCTAATACCGTTATTTTAAATAGGGAGTGCAAGTGTCAATGAAAAGAAACAAAGACTTTATCAAAGATTTTGAGTACATACTCTTTGGTTCTGGATTGGACCAGTTTATTCGATCTTATCAAGAAATCTTTTTCTTGTGGTGATCCTCACACTCATAGGCTTATCATTGTCTTGGATTAGACCAAAGTGGCGCCCCTAACCTAAACACCATCTTCTTCACAAATTCAATAACCCAAAACATTCTTCTCGTTAGTCTTAAATTTGTTCTTAAACTCCCCATCTCAAAATTCACCAAATTCTTCAAACCTCTTTCCCCATTATTTACCCTTTTTATATCCAAAAACACAAATTATAAGTTACAACCAGAATATATATTGAAAATCAAAAGAATAGCCAGTTTCCACAACAAGGAGGCCATCATGTGGTATCAGAGCAAGGTTCTAGTTTGTTCAGCCAATTTCAAGTTTTTTTATATCTCTATTGGTTTTGAGTTTCAAAAAAAAATCAAAAGAAAAATGCGAAAAATCCCAAAAAAAAAAGAGAAGAAGAAAGAAGCAAAAAGAAAAAAGAAGCAAAAAGAAAAAAAACACTTTTTTATTATCATTCTTTGTTGTTTGCAATTCTTTTTTTACTGTCCGTGATGGAGAGAAGACAAAGGGATTTTGAAATTTACATTAGAGAAGAGAAGAAATTGAGAGAGAAAAGAATAGATGAGAAAGTAGAAAAAATGATGGTGTCTATTTCTGAAATATTATGTGAGCATTATAAAGAAAAAAATATTGAAAAATTAGAGAATCTCTTGGTAGTAGAACGTGGGGAAAAAGAAATAGAGATTGAAAAGAAAGAGGAATTGGGAGAAAAAGAAAGAAATGATAAAAGTGTTATTATTGATTATTGTTATAATCCTAACCTTTTTCCTAGTTTTGATGATGTTATTATCAATAAGGTTGTGGATAACATTCCAACAGGAGAAGCTTGCAAGAAGACAAATGTAGCAGTGCTTACAAAGGAACGATGTAATGCTTCCATTGAATTGAAAGAGAAAAACATTGGGAAGTCATGGCATACTACAACACTAGTACCTTCTTCTAAGTTGGTTTGTGTGGTCAAGTGTTGGGATTCGTTTAATATTCTTTTGTTGTCCAATTTTAATTACTCTAATTTTATTTTAAGTTATGATAATAGTGCATGTGACCAATTGATATATTGGGATCAAAAGTGCACTAAGTTATTTCATTTCAAGTTATTTTTTTTGGTGTGTTTAATCCACTTCAAGTGGTGTGTTATTTTTGAAAATTGATGGAGTCAACAAACTTGTTAATCAAGCAAACTTGCTCATCAAGGAAGGCAATCAAAGGAAAAGGGATTACAAGATCTATGTCATTTATGGCACATCAAAGACAATCACAGCAAAGAGGAAATGCAAGATCCTAATCATTAATGGTGCAGTCAATGCCCAAATCAACTAGGATATTTTCTTGTAATTGTTTTGACTAGTATTCTTGTAATTTTCTAATACCCTTACTATAAATAGAGAGTGCAAGTGTCAATGAAAAGAAACAAAGACTTTATTAAAGATTTTGAGTTCATACTCTTTGGTTCTGGATTGGACCAGTTTATTCGATCTTATCAAAAAAATCCTTTTCTTGTGGTGATCCTCACACTCATAGGCTTATTCTTGTCTTGGATTAGACCAAGGTGGTTCCCCTAACCTAAACACCATCTTCTTCACAAATTCAACAACCCAAAACATTCTTCTCGTTAGTCTTAAATCTGTTCTTAAATTCCCCATCCCAAAATTCACCAAATTCTTCAAGCCTCTTTCCCCATTATTTACCCTTTTATATCCAAAAACACAAATTATAAGTTACAACCAGAATATATATTGAAAATCAAAAGAATGGCCAGTTTCCACAACAAGGAGGCCATCATCGAACCCCCCCCTACACGACATCACTATCATCGCTCTCCCCCACGAAGACATGGAAGAAGAGAACTTCACACACCTCCTAAAACATTTGATTACACTTATGATCCAAAGGACACTTATGAAGAAAATTAATCCTTTGCTTCATCCTCGCCACAGAGGCGACGTTCTAAAAGCCGGGAGACGCTCCCGAGGCAGGAACATCGCCGAAACCGATCTAGAAGAACTCCAGATCAGGAACGACATCGCTCAAGGGATCAACCCCAACATCCTCCACCTCATCCAGAGGTTCCACCAGTTGCAACTCCTCTTCCTCTCGTTGGTCCTGTTATGAACCCCATTCCACGAAGAGGACCATTTGTGGTTGAGATCGACTTCTTTCCCATCCCACGCAGTTTGGAAAAACCACCGGAAAATTTGAAAATTTACAACAGGCTTGGGGATCCGGACGCTCACATAGAGTACTATGAGACAATGATGCAATACCGGAATGCTCCAGGTGAGATTATGTCTAGACTTTTTTCTCTCACCCTTGATAAATCGGCAGGTACATGGTTTAGGGAAATCCCGGGGAACTTAATCTCGTCCTGGCTGCAACTCTCCGGACTCTTTTCTACGAGCTTTGCGCATTCCAAAGTTAGGCCAAAGTCATGGATGGTGTTGCATGCAGTATATCAGGATGAAAATGAATCTATCCGAATTTTCATCGAAAGATTCAATAGCGAGGCAGGAAACGTTCATGGGTTAAACGAGGAGTTTCGTTTGTATTTCCTATCCCAAGGTTTACGCAAGGGGGCGATGTTTCAAATCGATGTGAGTTTAAATCGTCCCCCAACTTTGGGAGAGTTATTCCGACTTTCTGAAAAGTACATAGATCATGAAGAAGGAGACGAAGCTAGCAAGTTCTTTGTTAGGCACGGAGCTAATCAATCTAAAGATGTTAAACCTCAGGCGGATAAAGGAGTCCCAAACACAGAAAATAACCGGAGATTCCAGACCGGTGGCCCATCTAGGGAATCTAAACCTAGGGTCGGAAGGCATCAGGATTATGCTGAACTCATATGTGGGAGCGAAAGAATTTTGCATGAATGTCAGAACAATGAGTTTAAGCAGGTAAGATACCCCGATCCTATCGCTCCTAGGCTAGGATTGAGAAGTAACAAATATTGTCTTTATCATCAAAGTGTTGGCCATGACACGAATCGTTGCAACGCTTTGAAAGATGACATAGAAGACCTTATTAAAAAAGGTAAGCTCGGACAATATGTCAAAAAGCCATATCAACAGAACAGAGCCGTAAAAAATGAAAAAGACAATGATGAAGAGAAAGGTAAAATGTCGTCGAAGAGTGCAAGGAAGAGCCTGACACCCGGAAATCCAGAGGACGACCGGTGGTAATGGTAATCTCGGGAGGAGAACTTGAGGGAGCAACAGCCAGAACAATCAAAAGAAAATGGAAGGAAATTCAATGCGTAACTTCCACCTCATCAAACCCGATTTTAGCAACTCGTCTTCCTTTGTCTTTTGGGGACAGGGACCTTCTAAACGGAAAGGTAAATGAAGATATACCGCTCTTAATCTCGGCTGTGATGGCAGAAACCGAGATTAGGAGAATCCTGATTGACCAAGGCAGCTCTTGTGACATTCTATTTTTTGATGTTTTGGAAAGAATTGGAATCTCACCAAAGGAACTATTCCCATATCGAGGAACCGATCTTTCTGGTTTCAATGGATCCCCCGGACTAGACCAATGGGTTTTGTAGATTTGAGGGTCATGTTTGGTGAGGAACCTTTGACTCGTACTATTTTGACAAAATTCATGGTTATCTTGCCCATCAATATACAACTGCATTATCGGAAGACCGACGTTGGGCAAACTCGGCGCTGTTACATCCACGGTCCATTTGAAAATGAAGTTCCATTCTCTTTGTAACAAAATCATCATCGTTACGCCGACTTAGAGTCTTGAAATATGTTACTACTTGCTGCTTAAAGCTGAAGTCACCGCGAGGGAAGAGGCCGAGCTCACGTCATCAGAAATGCCGGGAAAAAGCAAAATGATGAAATTCTCTGAGGTCAATGTAACAGACTAAGATGCACGGTATGACCCTGAAAGCTCGAAGGACGAGAACGATGATTTTCTGTCTCTGGAATACAAAAGGAAGTTAGAACGCCCAAAGCCCGATGGGGAATTCGTTGAAGTAATATTGGGAGACGATCCGAAGAAAAGGGTGAAGATCGGTGCAGAACTTCCAGACGAGATCAAAGCTGAACTGACTCAGTGTTTGAAAGATCATGCTGATCTCTTTGCATGGTCTGCCGAAGATATGCACGGCATTCCACCGGAAGTAGCTTGTCATCACCTATCTATATATCCCGATGCGAAGGCTGTCGACGATTTAGTTAAAGCTAATTTTGTAAACGAGATCAAGTACACTACTTAGCTCTCAAATCCTGTACTTGTTAAGAAATCTAATGGAAAATGGCGTATGTGTGTTGATTATACCGATCTCAATAGGTCATGTCCTAAAGATGCGTTTCCGGTCCCAAATATTGACCGCTTGGTTGACCATGCTTCCGGTTTCCGCCTTTTATCGTTTTTGGACGCCTATTCAGGGTATAATCAAATTCCGATGTTTCCCCCAGATCAGGAGAAAACTACTTTCATGACTGATTGCGGAAATTTTTTTGTTACAGGGTTATGCCTTTTGGGTTGAAAAATGCAAGAGCAACTTACCAGAGAATGATGAACAAAGTATTTAAAAACCAGATCGGACGGATTGGGAAATCACTGATCTGTGACACAGGAGGTCCTTAGTAAACCCAGTATTGAAGCCGACCCAAACTTGATTTCATCAGTGTGTGTGTTAGACGAAAGCAAGAATTGGATTGCTCCTATCTTAAGATACATCACATCGGGAGTAGAGCCTTCCGATCTTGGGTAAACCAAAATCATCCGAAGGAAAGCAACTCCTATCTCAGTGATCAACAGACATCTTTACAAAAGGGCACTTTCTTCACCTTTGTTAAGATGCATAGAACATGAGGAGGCCGATTATGTGTTAGCTAAAATTGATGAAGGAATTTGTAGTCAACGTCTAGGTGGTAGGTCCACAACTAGAAAAGCATTAATGGCGGGATACTTTTGGCCGACCATGGAAACAGATGCAAGAAGTTACGTTAAGAAATGTCCAAAGTGCCAGATCCATGCAAATGTCCATGTGGCTCCTCCTACCGGTCTTTCAACTCTTTCCTCCCCATGGCCTTTTGCATGGTGGGGGATTGACCTTCTATGACCATTCCCAAAGGCCCCAGGTAAAATCAAATATTTGATTGTGGCGGTAGACTACTTTACCAAATGGATTGAGGTCAAACCGTTATCCATCATAAGTGCAAGAAACTGTATTTTTTTCTTCAGAAAGGAGATTATAAACAGGTTCGGGTTGCCTGAGGTTGTAATTACGAATAACGGAACTCAATTTGCGGATAAAGGTTTTAGGAAATTAATGTCTGATTTGAAAATAAAACTTCGTTTTACCTCGATAGAACACCCTCAAACGAATGGTCAGGCAGAATCAGCAAACAAAGTGATTCTCAACGGTTTAAAGAAGAGGTTGATGCTAAAGGAAACTGGGTTGAAGAACTTCCTTATGTCTTATGGGCATATAAAATTATGCCTCAAAGCTCTACTGGAGAAACACCTTTCCGACTCTCCTATGGAAGTGAAGCAGTTACCCCCGTAGAAATTGGAGAATTGACTTGGAGGACTTCAAACCCAAAATCACCTGAAGATAATAATCGAGCTTTGAGAGAAGAGCTTGACCTTGTGGATGAAATCCGAGATCACGCGTCCCTTAAAGAATCATTGATAAAGCAGAGGTTGGCAACTCGTTACAATCAGAAAGTCGTCCCAAGAGATTTGAAGTTGGTGATCTCGTTCTGAGAAGGGCCGACATTGGATTAAAAAAATGCATCACAGGGTAAATTGGCCCCGAATTGGGAAGGCACACATCGTGTCATTCTCAAAACCGGAAATGGAGCTTTTGAGCTAGAAACACTGGAAGGAAGGTGATCCCGAGAACATGGAATGCCACTAAACTCAAGAAATATTAAAGTTAAAACCTGAGAACGAATTATGACGCTCAGCTTATAAGTTAGTGTATGAAGCTTTATGAAAGTCGGCTCTCCGACATTGCTCAATTTGTAATTCCGACATTACGTGTTGAGTCTCTTATTAATAGACTTAGCTCTTTCAAAGCATTCTATTCCGACATTACGTGTTTAATCTCTTATTAATAGACTTAGCTTTTTCAATGCATTCTATTCCGACATTACGTGTTGAATCTCTTATTAATAGACTTAGCTTTTTCAAAGCATTCTATTTCGACGTTACGTGTTTAATCTCTTATTAATAGACTTAGCTTTTTCAAAGCATTCTAAATTGATACTATTATTTGATCTCACTTACTAGACTTAGCTTTTTCAAAGCATTCTACGTCATTAAACCCAGATCAAACAGGGGGGCAGGGTATACCCCTACCAGGTGTCAATTCTATTCAGAAAAAAATATTAACTAGGCTTAGTGGTGTGAGGAAAGCATGTGCAAGTATACACAGTGTTGCACCCCGAAAAATCCTTGGAGGGACTTTTCTTCGTACAACATGATTTTAGAGTCGCCACCAATATTTTTTAAAGAGTAAAACATTGAAAAAACCTTTTTTCGGAAAAGCAATGGTCTTGGAACCATTAGATTTGGGTTCGGGGGTCTAGTTACGTACGGGGAAGGTTTTAGCACCCCATAACGTCCCTTCAAAGAAGGGTTACCTTAATTAAATATGTAATTTGCAGAATTGATTTGGAAAAATGCTTTGTTTTTACCTCTTTTGTTTATGAGTGACTTAATGAAAAATCTTTATTTTTGCGCTTGATGGAGGGGATCCACTCCTACGTATCTCCCGGTGCGATGGAAAATTCAAAGCAACGTAGTTCTTGGTTGTAATGAAAAGGTTTTTGTTTTTTATCTTGTTTAATTGTGAAAATTGAGCTTTCATGATGATCAATTGAGCAAAGGCTCCAAGTGACCACCATTAGCACTCCATTGTTAATAATTATGCAAGCAAAGGCTTCGCAAGACTACTAACAAAGTTTTTGATTTAGTGAAAATCTTTAGGAAAATTTAGGCATTCACGATGATCAATTGAGCAAAGGCTCCAAGTGATCACCACTAGTACCTCACTGTTAATAATCATGCAAGCAAAGGCTTCACAAAACTACTAACAGAGTTTGATTTTAAAAAGATATTGGTTTGCAAGCATCAGTATTATATTATAATAAATAAATAAATAAATAAATGAAGATTGCAACATTAAGGAAGGGGGTAAGATAGTAAAACAGAAGTGCAGCTAGCAGGAAGTTGTATTATTAAATATGGGGTGCAAATAACGAGCCCAGCAGCGTTTTTTTTGGCTCCAATGCAAAAATGGGCTTATGTAGGGGGATGTTATAGTAATGAAACTAGGGGGTGGGGATAACAAACTAAACTTAAAGCAAAATAAAATGAATGATTAAATAATAATAATAATATATATAATGACAGTAGCGATTTAAAGATGGATTAAGAACCCTAAATCATCACCATTCAGCCGAACAGTTCAGAGAGTGAGAGAGAACAAAATGTTTCAGCGAGAGAGAGAGAGAGAGAAGGAGAGAGAAAGAGAGAGAAGGAGAGAGAGGGCGAACGAGAGGGAGAGGGGTGCGGCGGTTTACGGTGGTAACGACGGAGACGAAGATGGTGGAGAACGAAAGCGACTGAGGTGGTGACGGAGGCGTGGTGGTCAGCAACGGCACGACGTTCGCTGCTCACGGTACCGAACGGCACGGCGTTCGCCGGCGAACTTGACGGAGGTTTGGCAGCGGTGATGTTCAGTGGAACGTTTGCCGGAGATGGAGGTGGAGCGCGGTGGCTTGTGGTGGTTGGTGGTTCTGTGGGTGTTTGGTTCTGTGGGTTTTTGGTGGTGATGTGGTGGTTGTGAAGTAGAGATTTTGGTGGCTTGTTGTCTTGCTAAAGATGGAGGAGAATAAGGTGAAGGTGATTGTTCTGGTTTTTTTGTTTGTTCTAATACTGTGTTTGTGCCTTCGGTTCTCTCCCTTTGCTCTGTGTCTGTTTTTCTCCCCTCCTGCGTGTATGTTTTGGTTCTCTGTTTTGTGTTTTGTGTTTTTGTTCTCAGTGTTTCCTCCTCTTTTCTTTGTGTCTGTGTATGCTTTTTTTTTCTACAATATCCGTTCTCCCCCCTCTCACTGTTGCTGTGGGTCTCTATTTATAATGGGGTTTGTGTGGTGTAGGTGTTGGTGTTGAGCAGAGAAGCAAAACTCATGGGAGACAAAAACTGAGGATGCAGGCAACAACAATAAGGGGTGGAGGTGGTGCTGCAAGGTGGCTGACATGTCTTTGCTGGAAAAGGGAAACGAACAAAGAGACAAGAAGAAGGGGACTTAAGCTTCTAGCTCAAAGTGTCTCTGCTGGTTGTATGCAGCAGCGTCCCTCCCTCCCTGACCTTGCTTTGCTTGTTTTTTTGTTTTTTGTTTTTATTAAAAAAGTATTATTTTGCTTTTAATTTTTGTCTACATGTGTAACAACAAGTTGACTTATGTATTTGTACCAAATTAAAAACTCTTTAAAAGCAATTTTGAAATCTGATTTGTTTTATGTAAAAGTAATGATTTGATAAACTAATAAAAACATATGGATAACAATAATAAGTAACGAAACCATTACGCGTAAATGACGAGACGCGAGTGTGCGCACGAGAATAAGTACGAGTACACAATTTGAAATGAATACGCGCGCACGGTGAGAATAAGAAATGCTAGATTGATAGCGAACGCAACTTGAACACATTTGTGCAGCTGAGACCTACAAAACGAGGCACATATTTTGGGGTTTTCTGAAAACGAGAAAAATGCCCGTTAAAATTGGGCGTTTACAAAAATACAATTTTATTTGATTTTCAACTAGTCGGACAAAATTGGGGTATGACACACAGTCCTAACAAGTAATATAGTGTTAGAACAGGTCGAACCCACAAGGATTGATGAACTCTTTCAAAACTCAATACTATGTAATTTAGTGAAGAGTAACCAAATAACAATTATGGTGGATGTATGTGATATCACAATCAAGTTAGTAAAAAGCAAAGTGTAAGGATTTGTAATGCAAATGAGAAAAGCTAGTTGGAATGTCTTCACCAAGTAATTCACCTTTAAGTGTTTAATGCAAGATATATGATGATGCAACTTTGAATGTTGTTGCATTAGCTATGTGTCTTTCAGTCACTTTCTCCGGAGTTTATGTCTAGGCATGCTAAATAAGTTCACTCTTGTCTTTTAAAGTACCCACAAGATCACCCTATGGACTATACTATCCTATATCTAGGACTTAGCATAGTTTTCACAAAGTTTCATTTATGTAAAACACTCACCCATATTAGTTCTTAAGTTCTTAATTGTAAACCATATCTGCTTTTACAAATCTACTTATTCTAAGTGATCAATCTCAAAATAAGTGTTGAAAGTATTATTAAGCAAGAACTAAAGTGCACACATTACATACATGCATCATACTTACTTAAAAGATCATTAAATGATTAGAACATTCCAACTAAGAGAGATTTAGCTCAACATAGACATTTCAAGGCAAATATAAACTGAATAGAACATGTTTATATAATTGAAATCACAAAAGAGAGACAACAAGATAGAGATTACACGAGTCATGACTCTTTGCATGAATTCTCCTAGCAAGTGTTGTTGCATCACTCTTTAGCACTATATAAAAACTACTAAATCGAAGTAAGGAGGATTTGTCAATTTTTTCCTTTCCCTCTTACAAAATAGAAACTAACTATGTATATTGAAATTTGTATCTAACTTATGGATTGTGATATATTTCCAAGTGAAGAAGTGAGGTCCTTTTATAGTCTTCATGAGAGGTACTTCTTTACTTGTTGATGAAGTAAACTAGAGGTGGAACCATGGTTACTTTTCAGAAGTTGTTTCCCAAGTTGAGATCTTTGATCAAGTGTGTAGGGAGGTCCAATGAGATATGAACATGTGTCCCTATGTTGATGACTCTTCAAAGCTATCTTCAAAGCTATGTGGGAATGGTAGGCGCCGAAATATAAAGTGGTCTTGCTTTAGGGGACCAAGCAGGAAGGTCAGCAATGCAAGTGGATGTGCAAGTGGATAGCTTCTTTCTTCAAGTAATGTAGATGTAGTGCATGATCAATGCATGAGCATTGATACAGAAGCATTGATGCAGGAGCATCTGTAGACTGCACTGAACAAAAACATCAAACATACCACAATATATCCAAAATGGCCTATTAACAACTATAACCATGTGATTCACTCAAGTTATCATATATCACACAAAATACTATATAAACTCCTTATCTTTACTTGAAAGAGAGCAATTTACTAAGTTTAAACATATGAATAACTCTATATAAAATAGAGTTATCACTTAGGTTGCCAAACTACTAAAAGTATGTGTGATTTGGACGAGTCCCGACAAACTACTTTAAGGACGATTTCAGGCATTAATTGCTTTCGACACTAAGGCATTCATATTTGACACGTAAGGAAGGGAAATTACATAAGGAAGGGAAAAACCTAGTTAAGCAGATTTGTGAGGATAGATAACCCTAGACACTTGATCAGTCACCGGGTCAAAGTCGACAATGTGCCCATCATGAACAAAATATTCGGGTTGAAAGATAGTAGGATCGGCGACAAAATCGGGAATAACAACAGTAACCTGATCAAGTGCATTATTGAAAGCTTTCAGAATGCCTTCTTTTCCGTACTCAACTTCTTGTAGCTTGGCTTCCACAGCTGCATTCTTTTGCTCGATAAGTTGCTGTATCTTAACTTGAAGCTTGAACACACTTTGTGAAGGAGTAGAAGCTTCAATCTCTACCAATTTCTCTACTGTCTTTTGGGTTCAACAAAGATCTTTCTCAACTTGTTCCTTTGCCAGCTTTAACTCGCCTTCAAGCTCTTGGCGTTTGATCTCCCAATCCTCTTTCTCTTTTTTGAGCAGATCTACTTCTTTTTGAGTTTTTTCTAGTTCGGAACGAATTGGATCCAAAGCTTTCAGAGAGCTTCTTCATACTTGTCCTCAACATCTACAAAAAATTACAAGAATGGATAAGTTTGTTAAAAATACAAAGAATCCAAGAATAAAGTCACGAGATTAAATAGAAAAAGCTTACCTTTCAGTTTCAAATCAGCGTCCTTTTTCTGATCCTCGACAAGATCGGTCATCCTAGCCAAAACAGAGAGAAATGCGGAAAGAATCTGCTTTGAATGCCTCAGCTTTGACATTCATAAATTCCTTAGGATCAAAAGGAGCAGTTTTATGTTTCTTACTCTTCTTGGAGGTGAGATCGGAACGGTCACTTACTTCAATAACGCTCTTACCCCGATCTTGTGTACCCGACTTAGGGGGAAGACGACCTTCAACTTTCTTCCTTCTTTTCAAAGGTTGCTCATCCTCTCCAAAATTCTCGGCAAGGATTGTGGTAATAGGTCGGGCATTAACGGCTTTGACGCGGGAGTTTTGGTAGCAGCTACATTGCTAGCATTTCGACTTCTCTTGTAGCAAGTTCGCATCAAAGAACAAATGAGGGCTTTTAAGGCCGCCATTTTATTCCTTGGAGCCATCCGTCTGCAAAAAGGCGATAAAAGAAAAAGAATTAGAAATATAAAACAAATATCGGTAAAAACATAAACTTACTCGCAAACATTGAAAAATCCGACCTAGAACTCTTTCAAAGATGCTCAAATTTAAGAGTTTGAACCGGTGGCTTAGTATCAAAACCCCACTAATTCGGCTTGTTTTCATTATTGGTAACGACCACTATTAGCTATGTATTTCAACATCCTCAAAGTCTTCCGATCTTCAAGGTTCAGGTTGTTTGACATCAACGGAATATCTCTTTTATCATCACGAAGAGTCCAACCAAGAGGAAACTTTGTCGTTAAAACGATGTCATTATACGCATTGAAAGTGATCGTACCTTCGACCAATGAAGAGTTGAAGTGTTGATTGTTTCGTCCGATGGGCGGTCGTTGAATGAGTGAAAGGACCGGTCCCGGCTTCACGCGTTGAGCACCTCGGGTGGTACCGCAAAGAACACACTCGACGATCTAGTGAGAGGTCGCCGGGCGAGATAGCACAAGGTTAGAGAACGTACCTGATGCCATATGCGAATGGCGTATATATACTGCGAGGTCCGACCGTTTTGCGAAGATTTCGGCCGGCGAGAATTGCGCTCCAAGCAGCGTGTTGGGCCGATCGAGATGGGCTGGGCCGCAGGTCCAATTGCTGTTGGCAGTCCTCGTTATTTGCTAATACACCCAGAACAGTTGCCCCCCAAGCCTAGGTCGCTTAAGAGCGGGCTGAGGCTTGAATCGATGCCCCCAGGAGTGAAGTTATCTTGACGAAACGGACGCGGTCGTGCTGTCGTGACGGTTGGTCTTTACTGACATTTAAGACGTGACGTTTGGTGTTTCCGAGGCTGTCTGGAGACAACCATTGGTGAGAAGACGAAACGTTGTGACGCTTCGCATCCCGGTCCTCTTCGCGCCATGAGTCTGCACTATAAATAGTCCTCCTGCTGAGTTCATTTCTCACACTTCCAAGAATTGCTCTGCCAGCGACCGACTCGTCTGCCGCCGACTTGCATTCATAGCTGCTTCTGTCTACTTGCGACCGATCTTCAACATCTGTTTAAGGTATGGACCGATCTTTCCCTTTACCTTTTAAGCTTGAGTTTTGACTTGAAAGTACTATGTGCTTTTTCACGCCTCGTGATAGGGGGTGTCAGGTCGAGGGATGGCCAAATCGCCCCCTCTCATGAGTGTTCTACTCGACCGACCTGACTCGTTTCCCTTTATCACAGGTGTTTTTGCATGCCACGGACGAAACTGACCGCCCGTATTCCCGGAAAACCACCGCAATCTTTCGCTACATACATGACGAGGCCGGGCGAGCCCAATTCCCCCGAGGCGGAGCCTAAGTCGTCTTCGGGCGACAAAGGTTCTTGCTCTTCGAGTAGTTCCTCGAGCAGTACGAGCTCGACTTCCCATTCCTCTGAAGGGCGACCGTGCAACACCCCACCGGGCGGAGAGGAAGACGTGGAGGTGGTGATCATTGATGAAGAGCCTAGCGCCGTCCCAGTCGCGGACGAGGAGATGGTAGAGGCGGCGCGCCGAGATGAAGCGCCCACGAGGAAGAGGTGATTCAGCCCGAAGTCGATATTTTCGTCGGAAGCCAACGTCGGAGTGGTCGAACGGGCGGTCGGCGAAGTCCAAGCTGATGTAGCCCGAGATATATCTGACATGTCTTGGGTGTCGGAAACTCTTCGCTCTAACAGGAGCATTATTACAGTCGGCCACGATGCTTTGCCCGATCTACGGAGCCGCCTTGAAGACTCACCGGGCTGGAGGATAAGAGGCATGAAGGAGGGCGAAGATATCGCGACTTATTCTCCCAACTTCAAGTTCACGATGTATCGGCTCGTGTTCGAATTCCAACGCGACGTCCTGCGCCATATTGGGGTCGCCCCTCCTTTTACCGAATTCCAACGCGACGTCCTGCGCCATATTGGGGTCGCCCCTTCTCAGCTTCATCCAAACGCATGGGCGTTTTTAAAGACTTTTGAGGTGCTGCTGACCAAGCTGGGTCGGCCGGTGTCGATGATGCTTTTCTTCGCTCTCTTTGAGCTGAGCTGGCTCAGAGAGAAGGCCAACAAGGAGAAGAGGGAGCAAGTCTCCTTTAAGATGCAGAAGACCCACCACCGGTTTTTCAAAGCATTCCAGGAGTCGTTGGGAGCGGCTTGGAAAAGCCGAGATTTCGGATCGTTCCCACCGAGGAGGCCGGGAAGGCCGTTTCTGAGGTTCAACCGGACGGGATGCTAGGTCCCCCTTACTTCCCAATCATGTGGAATGAGGCTCATTTCTTCAGGCGGCCGGGCGATTACATCTACTCAGTGAAAGACTTGGGCGAGGCCGACCTGGAGACTTTGGAGATGATAAAGTCGTTGGCGAGTATGATGCGTCCAGATCCTAAGGGCGACATACCTTGCCGACCCTTTGTCTTGTACGAAGGCCAAGACCTGGAGGCCGAGATCGGTTCGCTTTTGAACTTTTTTGTCCTTATATTCTGTTATCGATTTTTTCTTTTAACTCATGACTCGGTACTTTGCAGAAAGAATGGCCGGCAAAAACTGGGATTTGCTCGCTTCCGTTTTGAAGCCTGAAGGAGGAGCCAAGAAGTACGAAGGTCCTCGGCGGCGGATGCTCAGAATCGTCTTCTAAGGTGCCCCAAACCCCAAGAGCAAGGGAAGAAACCGGCAGCAGGCCCTGTCGCCTCCTCGCACCGCCGATCGCTCCCAAACGGGCCAAGCATGATGGTGGGGCTCGACCCTGCGACGGAGGAGGTTCCTATCATCTCGCTCGAAAGCTTGGGTCCGGCGATCCGGGCGGCAGTGCAGAAAGAAACCCATGGCGCTCTGCGCTTCTCTCTGCATGGGGGTCGAGAAATTCATGGCGGAGCTGGTGGCCGAAGCTGATGGTAATTTTATTTTCTTAGTCTTGTACTCTTCATCTTACCTTTGTTCGACCGACTGACAACCCCTTGACCTGAATTTTGCAGGAAAGGACAAGGCTTTAGCTGAGGCGCAGCAAAAATATGACAAGCTCGCCCAGTCGAAGAAGGAGGCCCTCAAACGGGGGGAGGACGACCGTACCAAGCTTGCAAAGAGGAACAAGGAGCTTCTTTGCTCGTGTCACAACTCAAAACCGATCTCGAGGCCATGGGGAAGCGAGAGGCCAATTGGGTGGCAGAGAAGGCCGAGCTGGAGGAAAAGATCCGAATGGTGGCCCAGGCCGGTCAGGAGGCTGCAATTGAGCAATTTTACAATGCTCTTGGCTAGGCGCGGGCATTGAACCCAGACTTGGGGATCAATTTTGATGACAACATGATAAAGCCTACGCACTATGTCGAAAACAACAAGATCATGTTGCCTGCAGAAGTTGACGAGCAAGGCAATGTCGTTCGCCCGGCCACCATTCTCTTCTGAAGCCCGCCTGCGAGCGGTGTAATTTTTGTAACCGTTTAACTTGCCTTCGGGCACAACAATTCAAATGCTGCCTTCGAGCAGTCAAGTATTTGGGCGCTCGGCTTCGACCAGGCGTCTCTAATTTGTGATGACAATTTACTTTGGCTTAATTTATTTGTTTGCTTGAATCTGATTGCTTCGCATTTATTTTTCTAAGTTCGCGAACTTTAAATCTAGGTCGCTCGGCATTTCTTACCTGCTAAACGGTGCCCTCTCGGTGACACTTGATTGGGCCATTCCGATGGCTCTTGAGGTAGGTCGTTTCGACGGCCTACCGCGATGGGTTATCACTTAACCCTTGGGCCATTTTCGATGGCACTCGATATAGATCGATTCGTCGACCTAGAGTTTGTGGGTTATTACTCAACCCTTGGGCCACTTCGATGGCGCTCGATGTAGATCGTTTCGACGACCTAGCGTTGTTGGGCCATTTTCGATGGCGCTCGTTTGAGTCAACTCGGTGACCGTCGTTTGTGCCGGCTCGGTGGCACATGCCCCAGATCGCTTCGACGACCTGAGGTTTGCGGGTTATCTAACCCTTGGGCCATTTCGATGGCTCTCGAGGTAGATCGTTTCGACGATCTAATCAACTTTGATAAATCTTCGATCGCTCCTTTGCCACGGGCAATCTTGAGCGACCGGCCATACATTCTTGCGAGAAAGTAAAGAACACATCATATTTCTAAAGGTCAGGCCTCTGTAAAAAACCCAGTGGGAAAAAGAGCGCCTGCCTGCTTTTCATTAATAGGTCGGTCATTTATTACATTCAAGTCGTTCGTTACATTCAAACGTAATATCTTCTAAGTTTCTCTGCATTCCATGTTCTGGGGATAGTCGCCCCATCCATGGTTTCCAGCTCGTAAGCCCCTTTTCCAGTCTTGTTGATGACCCTGTATGGGCCTTCCCAATTTGGTGCGAGCTTCCCTTGGCGTGCATTCTTGTTTCCTACGTCGGCCCGTCTTAGAACGAGCTGACCGACCGTGAAGTCTCTCTTTTGCACGCGAGTGTTGTACCTGGCTGCGACCTTCTGTTTGATCAATTGCTCTCTTAGTGACGCTTGGGTGCGCAGTTCTTCGATTAGGTCCAATTCTTCTCGGATAGCTCGATGCCGTTGTCAACCACCGTAGGGGATTGAAGTTCTCCAATTCGGCTCGCCATCTCTATGGGTATCACAAAGATCGCCCCATATATACCGATGCGAATGGGGACTCCCCGGCCGTTGAGTGAGGGGTCGTCCCGTAAGCCCATAGAACGGATCGCGACTCTTCGACCCGATTCCTTTCGCCGTCGAGTCTTTGCTTCAACCCACGTAGAATTACCCCGCTGGCCGCCGGCTTACTGCGCCGTTAGTTCGAGGTGTTGACCGAGGTGAAAGCTGCTTTCACCCCTAAGTCGCCAACATTTCTCTGAATCTCTTGTCGTGGAACTGGGTGCCGTTATGCATTATCGATTCTTTGAGGATCCCAAAACGGGCCAACACACACCGCAGAAGAATTTGCTTACTTTGCCGAGGTGATGGTTGCAAGAGGCTCGGCCTCGACCCACTTAGTAAAATAATCTACCGCCACGATCAAGAACTTGGCGGCCGGAGCAGTGGAAACGGGCCTAGCAGATCCATGCCCCACCAAGCGAACGGCCAAGGTGAGACAAGACTTTGCAACTCGTGGGAGGGTGCAATGTGGACATCAACATGTACTTGGCATTTCTTGCACTTCGAACGAGCTTCTTGGCATCCTCGTCCATGGTCGGCCAATAATAGCGCCACGAGAGCCTTCTTAGCTATGGAACGCAGCGCCACGGTGACTCCCACAAATACCTTCATGAATGTCCTCAAAGACATGGTCGGATTCGACCGACGTAAGAAGACACCTTAGCAGCGGAGAGAGAACCTCTTCTCATACAACTTTCCTTCTATGGCCGAGTACTTGGTCGCTCCGAGCTCGACCAACTTAGCTTGCTTCGATCGCTTCGGTTCTTCCCCTTCAACAATGTATCTCGGGATAGGGGCGATCCAATCGAACCGTCTTCGACACACGTAACCGCCAACGATCGACTTGGCTTGGTTGAAAGCGCTCGGCCGATTGAGAGTTTCTGAATCAAACTTCGTGATTCCCGGGGTCTTGGTACTTGCCGGCTTTGATGGTATATCTCGCCGAACGTTTTTGGTCCGAGGCACATGAGTCACTTCACCCGGTCGAATCGCTGAGAAGCTCCCCTTACTCGCTAGGTAATTCTTCAAAGACGCCGTCCTTCGCATCATATAGTTCTTTGATCTGCGAGGCGACAAGCAAGGAGTCGATCGAAGTTCAACTCGGTCGACATTGAAGTCCTGGCGAGTGCAGTTCGCTATGCACGCCTCATATTCGGCCCGATTGTTCGATGTATGGAAAGCGAAAGTTAGAGACACCTCCACGGCCAGCCCTCTAATTTTCTAGTATTAGGCGGCTCCACTCCCTTTACTATTAGACGACCCATCTCGTGCAAGATCCGTGTCGTTCCAAATTTTGATCTTACGGGTAGGAGTCATTTCGCTATAAAGTCGGCCAACACCTGTGCTTTTGCGGCCGATCTGGATTCGAATTTGATGCCAAATTCACTAAGCTCCACCGCCCACTTTATCATTCGTCCCGCCTGGTCCGCCGATGAAGGACTTGCTCGATCGGTGATCGGTCCTTACCACGACACGGTGGGCCACAAAGTAGGGTCTCAACCTTCGAGCAAACAATTAGGAGTGCAGAGCAAACTTCTCTATCTTCTGGTACCTCAGCTCGGGCCCTTGTAGCACTTTACTAATGAAGTAGACCGGGTTCTGCTTTAGGTCGTTCTCTCTGACTAGCACAGCACTCAGAACTTCTTCCGTTATAGCCAAGTACAGATACAGCGTCTCGCCCGGCAACGGCTTGGTCATGATGGGCGGGCTAACCAAAGCTTGCTTAATTCATCCAATGCGCGCGGCATTGGTAGGTCCATTCAAAGTCTACATCTTTCTTTAGGAGTTTAAGCGATGGCGTGACGACTTGCAGGCCGCTTTGGGAATGAACCTGGACAGAGCGGCCACCATGCCATTCAGCTGTTGTATCTCTTTTTTAGTCGTGGGCGGCCTCATATCGGCGACCGCCCTGCACTTCTCAGGGTTCGCTTCTATCCCTCTTTCAGTCAGGTGGAAGCCCAAAAATCTACCGGCTCTCACCCCAAAAGTACACTTCTCGTGATTGATGCGAGCGAGTTCTTCCTAGCTTCTTCAAATATTTCCACGAGGTCGTTCACATGATGATCGGGTCGGTCCACGCTTTTGATGATCATGTCGTCCAAATACACCTCTGAGATTCGACCGATCTGCCTCTTGAAAATTTTGTTCATCATTCGCTGGTAGGTCGCTCCAACGTTCTTAAGGCCGAAAGGCATCACCTTATCTTGAAAATTTCCCGATCGGTCATGAAGGTGTCTTGTGCCGATCGGGCGATACATCGTGATCTCGATTGTATCCGAGTAAGCGCCCGTAAAAGACGATGAGTTGTAGCGAGGCCCCATCGACCAATTTGTCAATGTTGGAGTGCGGAAGGCATCCGGGCATGCCTTATTTAGATCGGTGTAGTCTACACACATCCTCCACTTTCCATTCTTCTTTTTTTAACCAAAGACGACATTGGGACGGCCAGTCGTGTATTTGATCTCTTCTATGAAATTGGCCTTTATGAGGTCCTCAACGGCCTTTGCGCGGCTTGAGATTTTTCCTCGCTCCGAGCACGTCTTCTTTGGGCGATCGGCTTGACCCCTTCATCGATCGAAAGTTGATGGCGAGCTACTTCGATAGGAATGCGGGCATGTCGATGCACGCCATGCGAAGCAGTCAAGATAGTCTCTCAAACATTGCACAAGATCTTGCTTCACTTGCTCGGTAGGTCGCTACCGAAGCTTGACTATCTTCGTTGGGTCGTCTCCCAACGGCACATCTATTAACTCTCCATGAGGTTCGGCCTTTTCAACTTTGTTTTTCACTCTCGGGCTAAGTCATCATCGTTATCTTCGGGTCGTTTATGCGGATCATACCGAAGCGCCCAAATCATCGACATTGACTTGATGGCCTTCACTAGTGCTCGAACGTTCGGGCCACGATCTACCTCGTCACATATTTCTTGGTATAGAGTGTGGCTTCTTCTTGGCGATTCAAGGTCGGCCGCCGTGGTAACCACTTGGTCGTCTTTCTTTGTAGAATTTCATTTTCGGATGCACCGCGTCGATGTAACGGCCTCTAGCTTACCCAAAGTCGGCCTACCAATAATACATTGATAGCAGGATTTGAGGGGAGTACGAGGAACGTCGTCCCGACCGTCTGTGCAGTACTATCCCGCTGTCGTCACCAAACGTGACTAGCGACTCGATCGTTCCCAACGGGTAGGTGGTCGCCCATTGAAACTCGTTAGAGGGTAGGCTCGGCACGGGAATTATCTCGCTCCGATCAACCTTTATTTTGTCGATCAAGTCTTCAAACATGATATCGGCCGAGCTACCTTGATCGACCGTGATTCTTCCGCACCTCTGTGTTTGCCATGGCGGCTACGATTACCAATGGAACATAACTATTAGGCTTGCCGTCGTATAGTCGTTGTCCACCGACGAGATGGGGGTGCCGCCGAGACCGGTGGTGGTCTTTGAAGTGGATGCGACCATTAACAACTCGTCCCACTTTCTCTTGGTGGCTTTGTTAGATTCCTCGCGATCCGGGGTTTCCACCATGAATAACCATCGCCACATTGCGGCCTTTGGATTGCAGAGTGTCACGATCTTCAGATCGTTCCTTGTTTTGGGTGCTCTCTATGGCCAGAGGCCCCTTTCCTCTGTCAGGATCGGTTTCTTTCTGCTTCTCTTGAGGTCGGTCGCCTTCCTCCGGCCTCACATACTTTCCCAACTTGCCTTTCTGAATAAGCTCTTCAATATCATCTTTGAGGGCCATACAGTCGTTAGTATCGTGCCCCTTACTCTTGTGGTAGCGGCAGTATCTTTTAGTCGGTCGTGCCCCTTCTTGAGCACGCAGTGGTTCGGGCCGCTTAACTCCCACAAACTCATTATTCTGACACTCGCTGTAGATCTGCGCAATAGAGGTGTTGAGCCGAGTGCGATGATCAAAATTTTTACCTCGAAAGTCAGGCCGATTGTCGCGGCGACCTTCATGCCCTTTGGCCGGCTTACTGCTTTCTTCTTTAGGTCGTGCATGGACGGCCTTTTTTGCTGCCAAAGTTTCTTCGTATGCCATATGGACGTTCGCCCTGGCTAGGAAGTAGCTGAGATCTTGGTAATGATTAAGAGTGAATTCTTCTACGAACCGGTGGTCCGGTCGAATACCACGCTTCAGATATTTTAGCTTGTCCTTGTCTGACAAGTCACGAACGGACTCGGCCTCAGTGTTAAACCGGTCGACATACTGTCTCAGCGTCTCATTATCTCCTTGAACAACAGAGTCCAAGTATTCTTCATACCGATATTGGCAGCGGTTTGCAGTGTAGTGAGACAAGAATATTCTGATCAGGTCGTCCCATGAGGAGATGGAATTGGGTCGCAGAGACTCCCACCATTCCAATGCTCTCGGCCGTCCGAGATCGGGAAAAAGCACGCATTTCATGGTCGGTCCCAATTCCTCGTAAAAGCAGTGAGTTATTGAAGTAACGGAGATGTTTGTGCGGATCCCTCGCCGCCGAACTTGTTGAGATTGGGCGGCTTGCGGAGATCTCTCGGAATTTTGTAACGCCTGATCTCCCTGGAGAACGGGTCGTGCTCGTTCTGAATGCCGTTCGACCCAAAGGGTTGCATTGCGAGGCAAGCCTCGTTGCCTCGGCCAGTTGGTGGAAGAGGAGGAGGCCTTCTGGGTCGCTCGCTCTGGCCTCTCCTTGGCCGATGCGAAACGTCCCTAATTCTTCCATCTCTGTAATCTTCCAGCTCTTCTCGAGAATCCCAAGATCTGCTTCTCGATCGACGTGACCCGGACGACTCATTGGAAGAGTACCTTGTGGGCGAGCTGCCGGTGTCAGGACGATAACTAGAATCTTCATAATCATAGGACATCGAACGCGCGTCACGCTGCGTTCTCGCCAGGGGCGTCTGTGTGCCACCGCTTCTTACGGCCGAGAGCGATGAGTAGTGCTCTCTCGGCGAAATGCTCGCCGAGGAGGGGAGCGGTGTCTTCGCGCCGGTCGGGCGGCGCAGCGAGGGTTCTCCGTCTTCGCGCGCGGCGCCCGAATCGACTCTCTTCGTCCGAGAGATGAGCGCGTCTCGGCTCTGCGATCACACGGTTTTGTTCGCAAGATCGCAAAAGCGGCTTGAGTGACATGGTGCGGTAGAGGTTCGAATGCCCGCTTCAACTAGCTCGGGCGGCAAGTCTCTAGGAGCGGGCGGTGAACTCGTTGGAGGATAGGTCCGCGGCCAGGTTGTGCCTTGAAAGGTTCTTGTCGCGAAGTCCTCGAGACTCGTGGATATGTGACGCCACGCACGCCGGGTCTGGCTGGCGGTCTGCCGGAGGATTGAGTCGAGAGGTGGCCGCGTGCGGGGCGGTCGCGTGGAGCCATGAATGAGGTAGGATAGCGCGCACGGGCCTCCCAGCGTGGTCGCCAATTGATCGTACCTCGACCAATGAAGAGTTGAAGTGTTGATTGTTTCGTCGATGGGCGGTCGTTGAATGAGTGAAAGGACCGGTCCCCGCTTCACGCGTTGAGCACCTCGGGTGGTACCGCAAAGACACTCCGACGATCTAGTGAGAGGTCGCCGGGCGGATAGCACAAGGTTAGAGAACGCACACGATGCCATATGCGAATGGCGTATATATCTGCGAGGTCCGACCGTTTTGCGAAGATTTCGGCCGGCGAAGTGCGCTCAAGCGGCGTGTTGGGCGTCGAGATGAGGGTCGGGCCGCAGTCCAATTCTTTGTTGGCGATCCTCGTATTTGCTAATACACCGAGAACGAAAGTACCGGCCGGCCCACAATCGCAGCACGAGCTCGACCTAGAAAAACTTATTTTTCCACTCATTCTTCAGCTTATCGGTATAAGGCGAAACACTTTTACCCCTTTTCTGGATCGGAGACTGACGTGTTCTAAACGAGCGGGTTTCCCGCTATCCTTCTCAGTCCTCTTGTTGACTTCGAACATATGAAAGAAAAGTTGAAGAGAAAGGGGCCGATCCAGGTGAATACATACAAGCTCAAAAGCACGTACGAAAGCCCGGGCATTTGGGTGGAGTTGTGAAGGGGCAAGATCTAATCTCGCCAGCACTGATTGTTGAAAAGCGGTAAAAGGTGGGCGAATTTTCATATGAGCCAAGGTGGTCCAGTAAATCATGAACTTAAGAGATGTGGGGTAGGTAGCCACATGTTCGTTATCTTTCATCCCAAAAGTACGCCACCGCTCTGGATCTTTCCAGTAAAGCCTTTTTGAGTATTTGTTGATATCGATCTCAGAGGTCATAACCGATTTGATACCACGGAGGATTCAGACACCCAAGAATAGTCTCGGGGAGTTCCTAAAGGAGGATATACAGGGAGGTCGACATTTTTGCATCCAGAATCGGGATACCCATACAAAAGCTCGAAACTTCCATTAGCATTCTCCGATCTACTTCTTTCCAACTCGGATTCTTCCCCAACCGAGATATCTCCACGATCGTCGATTAGATTGTCTCCATTTCTCCCGTCGGATTCCGTTTCTGAGTCAGAGTCATCTGATGAACTCGGATCTGAGTCTTCAGGGATAGCATCATAAACAGGCGTATTGTGCGCAGAAGGTGGAGCAGTCGACTCACCATCTGAGACCTTTTGACTATCACTTTCCTTTCGGTCTGGAATGCTCTTCCTCATGAATCTCGGGAGCATCTCTTTCTTCACGATCAGTTGGATGAGAGTCAGTCTTTGATCTCGCCGCCATTAGTTTGCCGATGTCGGGATGACGAGCTTGATCGATAAGTCTAAGCGTCTCAGCACGGGTTGTTTGTTTGGTCCTTGCCAGTTTGGACTTGCAGGTATGGGGGCAGGATATTTCAACGTGATGGGTTCTCGACGAGGTCGGAACCCGACCTGACAACCCCCACCCTGACGAGAAAAGTTACAAGATGGGGGCACGGTCCCTGTCCGGAGAAAATTGAAAACAGAAGAAATAAATTAAGAGAAAATTACTAACCTCAGAAGAAGCTTCGACACAAATGTTGAAAAGAAACCTTGGAAGGAGAAAACAAGAGCAGAACGCAGAGAAATACACCAGATCGGTATTCAGAGCAATCGAGGTATCAAAGAGTAAAAATGAACTATCTTCACCTTTATTTATAGTGGTCTTGAGAAGGCCAACTGCTCTCTCTTGAAACGACGCGTCCAATTAAGTAGCTTGACACACGAATCGAAGCGTCATCAATATGAAACTCCTCGAGCTCCTCAACAGTCACATCATTCAAATCAAAATTATTTACTGTTTTCTAAATCATCAACGGTCCTGAAGACAGACTCAGCCATCTTGATCTCGGTAGTTTGATCTTATTGGCACGATTCAAGTCTAGATCGATCCAATTGGTCGACTCGACTTGGGAAACAAGCTATTCTGAGTAAATGTATTCTTGTTATTTACATCCCTTTTTCAAAACAAAGTTATTGGGCTAACAATCAACCAAGGCCCAGGTCTATTCATCAATGGCTCACAATGCACCTCCTAACTAGACGGTTCAGATAACTTCAATCAAGTACCATTTGACTCTATAAATACAACACTTATTGCTAACAAGAAGGTACTCATTTATTACCTCTTAATACTTGCAATTAGCTCTCCAATACCTGACTTTAGGATCAGAGTGGCTTTGCAGGTACACTTTACCTCATCTAGAAAATCTACATCGGACGTCATCAATACTGATCAATCTCATTTACTACTTACTATCTAGGACCGGAAACTCCTATTTACGGTACAGAACAATATTTAATGTCATTTTCCTATTAGGTATTAGGATTATTAATTGGTTATTAATATTGCAAAGTTTATAGCTAGGTTGAATCTGAACCAAAAAAAAGGGGGGCTGAGAGGGATAAAGCTCATCAATGAAAATAATGCAGTGGTTTAATGCAAAAAGAAATGCTAGGGGTGCTCTTTTAGAAAGAATTCGAAAATCTCTTGTATTTCCGTATTTGAAAAAGTAACATTATGTGCTTTGATATATGTCATTAAAAAAACGTAATGAATTAACGTTTTTTCCATGACATTTGGGAAATTCCTATTTTGTGATATTTCCAATTGTATTAGAATTGATATTAATATAATAGATTTATTATTTTGACCAAATTCATAGAATAGATAGATTATATAAAATAGAATAATTTATTGGATTTTTTAAATAGTCACTTTTATTTTGAAATTAGTATTTGGTAATAAAAATAAAAGAAAGAAAATAATAAAGATGAATAAATTTTTGTTTGCTATTGTTTCTCCCTATTATTAAAATTCATGTCCATGAATTCAACATATTAAACAGCATTCTATAAATTATTACAAAATAAAAAAAGGATAATATATTAGCCTAAAAAATAACATGCAAACTTTCAACAATAAGTTTTAAATGAGTTTTCAAAAATTCATTTCACATTTTAAAATTATATTTTCAATAACTATCTCTTAAAAGTAAAAACAATGTACATAACGTATATAAAAATTTGTCTAAGCAATAAAAAACATTTTTTTGACTCAATAAAAAATATTTAAAAATGCAGCAACATAATTACATAAGGGGCGATTTTAGGGTGACTAGCTTGAGGACGCGCGCCTGCTCAACTTCTACTTTGTTTGTAAAGCCCCAACTCAATAAATTGATTTTCTCTATTAAGGATATATAATATATATCTCGTTTGCAAGAATATGTTTCACAACAAATGGTTGTGTATGTGTAAGATGTTCATTGTTTCAGTATTTGTGTTGTATTGGGGTCGTGAGTTCGAACCTCGGCTTTCTTAAATTTTGCAATGCTTCGCTTTTTATTATTTTTCAAAGATATAGTAGCGGTGAGGTGGGATGTATGTGTGTTGCAATCAAAATGTTTTTACAATATTTGTTAATTGTTTTGCATTTATTTTTGGTGACAATATATATTTTCATAGTATAAAATAAATTCAATCGTATTTATGATTAAAAAATCAAAGTTACCTTTTTGAAAAACACAAATTTTTTAATTTATTAACCAAGACACTATATTTTGTCAAAAAATTGAGTATTTATTGTCCAATTAAAATATGATTTTCGAGAAAACTAATTTTGTTTGTAAATTTAATATTTCTATTATATTATTTGATTACTTTTGGCTCCCCTAATAATTCATTCAAGTTCGCGCATCATTGTGTGTGGAGATGGATCACGGTTTAGTGAAGAAAGTAACAATGTCTTTGAATTGCTTTCTCATGTCTTGACCCCAAGAACTCTTTCTCAAGGTTTGATATTGATAAACTTGCTCGTCTTGCTTTGATATTTATCATCTTTGACTTTTACGATGATGATCGTGGAACAATAAGAGAGCAACTTGACAATTATGTACATCACATGAAAATGCATGCTTCCTTTACTTCTTGTGAAGATATTGAAAGTTTAGCTATGAAGATGGTTCAAACTCGAAACATTTGGTATTTCCATTGGTCTACAAACTCATTGAGTTGGCTTTCTTTATATTCTAGGTGTCGACAAAGATCCGTTGAAAGAGCTTTTTCAAAGAATGAAGATTATCAAGTCTAAATTACGCAACAAGATCAGCGATGAGTGGTTCAATGACTTGATGATATGTTACAACCGGCGGGAGATATTCAAGTCACTTCAAGATGTTGATATTATGCGAACATTCACCCGAAAGAAGTCTCGAAAGGGCATTTACCTCCTAATTTTATTTAGCACTCTATTGTGAGTTAGATTTCATATCTCCTATTTAGCACACTTTATGATTATTTATATATTATGTCATATGTCAATTGGCGGGAAATTTTCTTGCCCAGGCTCTAGAAAAATCCTGGCTTCGCCACTGATTACATAGTACTATAATTATGTTCTGATGCCATTGTTGTTTGTGGCACTCCATCTGGTTCATCTCGGTAGCGTTCACGTTTTGATACCAGTGTTGTTTCTGCCATTCCATCGGGTTCATCTCGGTCGCATTCACACTCTGATGCCAGTGTTGTTTCTTCCACTCCATGGGGTTCATCTCTGTCTGCCACTCCATCGGGTTCATCTCTAGCGTGTTCACATTCTGATGCCAGTGTTGTTCTTGCCACAACATCGGGTTCACCAAGAGAATGTTGCAATATATACACCAAGAAAGAAGAAACGGATCAGGGTAGGGTTGTCATATTCCTAAACCCTCGGTGTCGGTGTATTCTTGTCTAAAAGTTTTATTTGCCAATATCTTGTCCTGCTGTATTCTTTATTACAATTTAAAGCCTTTTTTTTTTGCTATTTTCTTTGTGAAACACTTGTATAAACATAATATTGTATGAAGGTCCTGGATCGAATTCAGTATTGGGCATGCAGTAGTGTTAAATCTATTGAGAGAGAGTTTTGTCGTTTATTGTGATCCTACTCGGCTCGAAGAATTAGTCTCTGTAGACTGCAGTTGCACGCGTAGAGGATACCGATTTAAAAAAAAAACATAATATTGTATTAGTAATTTATGTTTGTTCAGTTATTAGTTTAATATTTTTTATTTATGTCAAAAAAAAAGTTTTGTATATTTATGTAATATTTATATAAAAATATTACCAAATTAAGTTTTATAAAAACGCATATATACTATATAAAATTACAGTTTAAAGTAAAAAAACGTCATAAAAAATTGTTACGGACAGTGGTGGCCCAATCCGACCCAAAGGACAAATGCGCCCAAATCGAGCCACTCACTAAAGCGGTCCAACGTAAGAAGAGCCCTTACCTAGATAAAGGGAGGTGGCATCGGTAGGAGCAAACACTATGCCCGAGCCGTCTTCGTCATGTCGATCCTCTCTTCCTTGATCGTGGCCTCGAGGCGGCATCGTTCTCTACCTCGCCGCCACGCTCAATCATCTGTCTCTCCTCAACTTCGTAGGGCCGGGGCTCTGGCTCTCCCATAGACTCCGATCCCCGTGCGACCTCACCGATAATACTTATCGCCCGACGAGTCCTCGAGGAGAAGTTAAATCACCCGCCTCTTGAATTCACGTCGGTGCTCACGAAGTCAGGCTAGGTCCCCAACCTTCTTCTGAAACTCAGTAAAGGGCATCCAAGTTCCCATCTTCTCCAACATCACAGAATAGACGAAGAAGCCCAAATCTAGGGTTTGTATGCACACTGGCTCAGTCGTGGGCGCAACCTCCAACATCCACCTTTGATTCGGAGCGACGATGTAATGCTGGAAGTCTGACACCTTGAGTCCGGACTTGAAGACAAGGCCGATGCTGCAGATCTACTTAGACACCTACTTGTAAGGGTCCTTAGCAAACACTTCCTCCTCTGCCTTGTGGGCAGGGTGGGTCCTTGATGCGACCTCTGCAGCCTCTGCCGAAGCTTGTGTAGCATGAGAGTTGGTAGCCGAATCGTAGTCGGGCATACAGACATACCTCACCGAGGAAGAAGAAAAAGAATAGAACAAAATCGAGGTCCCCTCCCCAGCTGGAATCGGGGTACCGTAAGCAGATTTTTTAAAATAGGTTTCCCCGGGGTCGGTACCTCTGTCTCTCCTCGTTCCTAACAGTAACCATTTACCTGCAAGGGGAGGGCGTTAGCGTCATAATTCAAGCGAAGGAAACAAATATGACTCGAAGCTAATCAAGGTCGGGGCTGACCACTCTCCTGCCCAAGTTGCAGGGCGGAGACGACTTCGATTACGATTGCCCCATACAGATAAAGAAAAGAAATTGAAAAATTGGAAATTACAAACTACAGAAAGGCAAGAAATACTTACTCGGCTTGAAGATTAAGCTTGGATGATGAAAAATGACCTCGGGATGAAGACGAACCCAGAAATCTACGGCGAAACGCCTTGAAGGTCAACGTCGCCGCTGCAGTGTAGGTTGAAGGTTCACGTTGGTTCACCGGAGTGTAGAGTCGAGAGAAAATCAATAAAATCAGAGAGTGCAATGTGTCTGAATGACACCCCCTCCTTCTTTTATAAGACCTTGAAGTGGGAAGACGAAGTGATGCATCCTATCAATGCGTAGGCGCTGAAAACCATGCAGTCATTATGACAAGTTGCCTCGGTTCACCCAAATGTCACGTCGTTCATCAATCACACTAGTTCTGAAACACTAACACATGTCATCATGACTAGCCCAAGCCTGCTTCCAGTGACTTTTTGCATCTGAAGCCGAGGCCACCTCCACCTAGCCGAGGCCGCCGCCACCTAGCCCAGTCCAGCGCGAAGCTAAGCCCAATCCAGCGCGAAGCTAAGCCCAATCCAGCGTAGTCTCCAACCCAATTACCAACCTCAAAAGCGAGATCAACACCAACGGTCAGGATCAACGCGGCTTCATCCAACAGCTTCGCGCCCACTCCTGTGTCTATAAATAGACCCCCACCCCCTCTAATCAGGTACGCATTCATCATTTACATACCTCTTCCACTTCTGCTTGCTGACTTTGGCATCAGAGTGCTTGCAGGTACAACCCCTGCGACGACTCTAACCTTGGAGGATAATCTCATTCCATGATTCCATGATTGTTCAAACCTCAGGCGACCCTATACTTTGCATCCTCGGATCCAGATTCGGCATGACACCAGTTACGAAGAGATCCAGATCCCCCTTCCCCCACTTACATTGCCTCTAAAAAAACATAATGGACCTAATCAAAACCTAAAAATAAGTTAAGGGACCACATAAAATATTTTACCTTTATTTTATTATTGTATGGATTTTTTTTGCACAAGATTATTGTATGGATTTTTTTATTTTATTAGGTATGCACTTTATATATTATGATTTTTTATAATTTTTGATAGATGAAAATTTTGGATTTTTTTTAACCGAGACTGGGTCAAATTTCATGCGATTCAAAAACTAAACCTTCGATCTGACCTCTGATCCAGAATTCAATATCCTAATCGGAACCGGTCCGGTTCTTAAAAACATTGCTAAAAACTTAACCTAGCCATAGAGTTAGAAAGGAAAGAATCAAATTTAAAAATGCAATCAGGCCAAAACGGAAAAAAGAACCTTATTCAAAGCTGATTACTCGTTTCTTGCTTCCATTCTGATTTTTCCAAATCTGCTATTAACATGATACAACAATTCAAAAAGGAAGCAGCCTTTTTTCGGGGAGAGAGAGAGAGAGAGAGGAGGGAATTTGGCAATTTGATTGATAATTAACTTAAAACCAATTGATTCTCTTTCCCAAATTATCTGTACAAATTTAATTCAATTATATTGAAAAAAAAAACGCTATAAATAGGGTCATAAACCAGGGATTCAAGGGGGTAGAGCTGTAGGAGTATATTCATAGAAATTACAAAGAAAATTTTTGGAAACAAAACTCACCAGAGCACACTCTTCTCTTATTTCTTCCAGCGGCGCCGTTTACATCTATTCAACAAGGTTAGAGCATCCCTACTTACATATTTTGTTAATTGTCACTTTACTAACTATTGATTTCAGGCTAATTGGCTCATTTTTCTAGAACAACTTGTATGTATGTGATGTATAGTGTTTTACTAATTCGTCGCAGCGGCAGAAATGTCATTTATGGACACCTGGTTGCCGGGTTCAATCTTGTGAGTGTCAATATTTGATTTTCTTGTTCGGATGTGTTAGAGATTTGCCAGTCTAACCATCAGATAAAAAAGGCATTCAAACTAAAATATCAACGAACAAACTTTTTCATTAACTCAAAAGCTCTAAAATCCTTATGAAATCTCCATGTAGCCTTTGAATTCTCCATCGTATTTGGAGATACGTTGGAGCAATTAGGGCACACCCCCGTCAAGCGCAAAAAATAAATAATTTTCATTAACTCTTTCTTAATTCATCTAATACAAACATAATCAAATAATAAGAGAAGATTAAGTTGGTTGTACTGTTGGGTTTATCTGAATTTTAAGACGAATGAGATGTACAACTCAAAAGTGTTAAAAACCTATAAACAAATCAAAAACATTAATTATTAATTAATAAAATACAAACAAACATTTTCAACTAAGAACTACATACCTTTTGATTCTCCATTGCAGACAGGGATATGTTGGGACGGGGTCAATCTCTGTCAAACCCAAAAAAAAGTTTTATTGAGTTTTCGTATTAATACAAATTTCTAAAATCACAAAAATAAATAAACTTTATTTAAGTCTTTCTTTTCAAATTTACAACTTCTTAATTAATAAAAAAGGTTAAATAAAAACATTTTTATAGAATTAATATTATTTTTCACAGTTAATTAAAATATAACATTTCTTAGAAACGATGTTGTGAGGGTGTTAATACGTTCCCCACGCATAATTCTAATCCAAATATGTTCTCCAAAGACCCTTATCCATTCAAAAGATATTTATCGATTGTTGCTCTATTAATTAAACTTTGGATGAGAATCCATTTTAAACTTTGAATAATCGGTCTGAATTTTTCAATCGCTACAACTATCTTTTTTCTTTTGTCAAAACCATAGATCTAGCTGAAGCTTATGCATTACATGCAATAGCCAGCTGTGTAAAACAATTTAATAAAAGAGGCTCACACATTATTTATAAAATTATAGAATTTAGAAAAGCCTTCGTGAGTGTAAGTGATTAAAAAGGGTGAAGTACATATACCTGAGTTCTTTCCCTAACGATAGTCAAATTTTTCTTATACCTTTCAGCTGATCTCTGAATTATTCATGATCCTTTCTCAAAGACACCGGTGTAGAGTCAACAACCTCTAGATAAAGAATAAATTAAACAAAAATGAAAGTAATAATTAATATACATTATGATACACAAAAAATATAAAATTAAAACTTAGAATACGATTCACAAATTAAATGAGTTGAATTAAACATATATCTTAATTTTATTTATTTAATGAGCTCCATTATGTTCCATTGTCGTTTGTCACATGTTACGCCAATTCATCAACACAACAAATGCATATATTAGTGAATATATCAAGCTATTACTTGAGCCATTTGGGATAAATCATTTATTTTTCATTTAGAACAAGAAGAGATAACACAACTGAATTAGTAGTCACAACAAGAAGAGACCACAAAATTAGTGTGCTCAATCTTGTTGGTAATGCAAGAATAAACACCATAAACGATACTGATATGGGATTATGCATGGATACGTAGACATAAAACACCAATAATAATTTGAGAAAATGAAAGTAATACAATTGTCCATGTCTATGTTGACGTAGGTGTCTGACACATCTTTAGTTTGAAGTGTCGGTGCTACGTAGATCAGTTTATATGAATATATCACAAATAACAAATCCACAAAAATCATGAACAGTCATGCTACCCATTAAAGTAAACAAGGAAGAAGTTTTTTTAGACGATTCCTAGCTATTGCTTTTGATTGGTCCCTCCTCTATTCATGGTTAATAACTCCCTCTCCTTTCATCTTCTTATATTCTACTTATAAAAGGAGGGAACAAATACTACCATACACTACATGCATAAGCTCTTCGTTGAAGTCTTAGGCTATGTTTGAACGAGCTTATTTTTGAGCTTATGGAAAGCAATTTATGGAGATAAATAAACCTTTATGCTAATTCATAAACTCTCACTTTGTGTAAATTCTAACCGCGACTTTGTGTTGTACTCTCATAATAGTTCAATAATGTGTTCATCGGGTGCATGGACTGCTCAAGAAAACAAAGCTTTTGAAAACGCTCTAGCTATTTATGACAAGGACATCCCTGAGAGGTGGTACAATATTGCTAAAGTTGTTGGTGGAAAAACTTGTGAAGAAGTGAAGAGGCATTATGAGCTTCTTGTGGAGGATATTCAGCGTATAGAGTCAGGACAAATGCCTTTGTACAGCTACCAAATCCCTAGAGAAGGTAGATTTTTGTAATATACTCTCCCTCCTTCATATTCCAAATGAATAAAATATGATCATTTACACTTAATTCTATGGATGGATGTTCTTTTTTAGACGATACATGAATCTACTGTGTTGAACAACTTGAGGGAACTACATACAGATATAGTATTATGATGTAACCTAAATGGACTAAAGAATAATGGTGATGGCGTAATTAGAGAGGGAAGCTACGAGCCCGAGTCTAATACCCTTTTGTGCCTCCTTCAAATTGACGGAGCTGGGTTTCCAAGTTTGGATACAATATTTGTTATATATTGTATTAGTTGGGGGATTGTGCTATTTGTTGATAGTTAAAAGATACCACCGTATGAGATATTTGTAAGGTCGGTTGAAGGACTCGATCACTGAGATTTCTTAATCTCACCCTTCATCTTTTGTGGATTTACAGATAAGCAGGTAAATTCTATGGTGGTTGAAGAGAAAGCAAAGGAGCTTTAGAGTTTCACATGATGTTCTATTATGATATTAAGGCCTCATGTATTGAACTTATGTCCCCTTTTGGATTAGGATTTGGTACTTTTGAGTTTGGAATGTTATAACTAAAATGTGTACCAATGATCTATGCTCAAGTTGTACGCACTTTATACTTGGATTTTTATGGATTATTGACTTTTTTTTGGTATTCTTAACTATGTTCTAGTTTAAGGTGTGAGGTGTTATTGTAGAAACATGAGGGTGGTGTGTATTGATAAATATATATGATTAAGACTTCGACTGGGCAATTAGAAAACTAGATTCTTTCCATTTAATATTTTACTAAATATAGTGATTTAATAGTTATATACATATATATATATATATATATATATATACATCATCGACCGCCGCTCCAAGGGGTGGCATGGCAATCGGTGTACCACAAGCACCACTGAGAACCCTTCCCCTCCATTTTCTTCTTCCTTGGTCAACACTTTGGCGGGTTGGGTCGAATTCTAACTCCAATTCTAGTACATCTCGGGTAAAGCTTTCACTTTGTGATTCCTTCTTTCTTTCTTCTTATTAGAAATTTGATGATTGTAGCTTTCTCCGAATAATGTCGCTTTGTTTTGGGGTAACCTGGAATTGCTGTTCATCCATATTTGACTTCAGTATCGTTGTTCTAAACGATTTTGCGTTTTTATTTATCTGTCTAGCTTAATATTTGTTCCTATTTCGGTGTTTACTGGACATAATACATAGCTGTAAAATGATCTAATACAATATTGAAATATGAGATACGAGTATGACTAAAAGAACAATTACTCTACAAAGTGATTCTTGGTGTTCTAGAAAATAGTATTGCAGGCAAGGCCCTGGATCCAGGGGAGAGAGCCAGTCTCACTGTTGGATGGAAGGGGAGGGGTCATAGCCATCAATCAATATTTTCTGCAAGATTCCCCCCTTTTAAACAAGTTCTTAGAGTTTATGTATTGTTCTTCCTTCAGTGTACATTATCATCTGTAAGCCTTTGAATGTTGAAACATGATTTTTTTTTCGAGCTCAGCTTATAGGTAGAGTAGTAGTTGATACTTGATACAACTGGACCATCCATGATCTGGTAGACTCTTTAATATTTGGGAAATGTTTAAGGTGGAGTAGTTAGTGAACACTTGTAAGCATGCTGTAGTTCACTATGTCAGAGGTTTTAATACCATGTTCTCATGTATTATACATGATTAATCTGTTTTTCTATTGCATAACTATACATGAGTTGAATTTGTACAATTTGTAATAGAAATTTGTAGATCTATTGGGTGAGTGGGTGGATAAATTTGTCATTAGAATTTTGTTGTGTGAAACTGCTTTGCAAATTCTTCAGTGAGGGTGATTGCTTATAGCGTGGTTTTATGCAATGCTATTACAGATGGTGGGGATAATGTAAATATAACATGAAGGGTTAGTATGATCTCGTTTGATTATTTTCCCTTGAAATCTTTTGGATGTTTAATTATCTCCTTTAATGTAATTCTTTATAAATGTATACTGAGACAGAAAGAAATGTGGAAAATAATACTCCTCTTTTGACTCCCTCTCAACCCCTTAAGGGAATATTTGTTGTAGGTGTTATTGATTTTTTTGACTTTAAGTGTTATTGATATGAAGAACTGACTCTAGCTGTAGATGTTAAATTGCACTTCTGCAGATAGCTGTAATTTAAACTCCTGGTTGTGGAAAAGGATCAGCTGTCGACCGATCAAGAACAGCAACATCCATGTCAGTAATGATCCATAATTTTATCTTTCATTATTATTGTGTGATACCTTAGACAATCTTTATGGATTTGAAGTTCAAGTTGTAACTTTAGCTTGTTTGCATAATTATTATTGTGTGATACCTTAGACAATCTTTATGCCACTTCTTTTTGATTTCATTTCAAATTTCACAAAGAGGGGTTAATGAGTTATTACTTTACTTTTCAGGGTCCTTACTACTGTAGTGCCGGGGCAGATAAGTCATTTGGACGTGATATTTCTGATGCTCATTACAAGGCTAGGTTTAAATTTGGCAAATTCATGTTTTGTTATTTTAGATGTATGATTTAATTTTGGATGTATGATTTAATTTTTGGATGTATGATTTAATTTTGGGTGTATGATTTAATTTTTTGGATGTATGATTTAATTTTTTTATGATGTATGATTTAATTCAGATTTAAATACAACAAATTCATAGATATCACTATTAAAAAATATTTTGGATGTATGATTTAATTTTTTTTGTTGCAAATATAAAAAGGAAAATACACAAAACCAAAAAAAGAATTAAAAAAAATTAAACAATGGGCAGAGCTTTTAAGGAAGTGCTGCCTATAGGGGGACAAGTTTGGGCAATGGGCAGCACTTTTTCGGGAAGTGCTGCCTAAAGGAGGACGTGTTAGGGCAATGGGTAGCGCTTTTTAGGAAGCGCTGCCTATCTGAGGACGTGTTTGGGCAATGGGTGGCGCTTTTTAGGAAGCGATGCCTATATCAGGACGTGTTTGGGCAATGGGTGGCGCTTTTTAGGAAGCGTTGCCTATCTGAGGACGTGTTTGGGCAATGGGTGGCGCTTTTTAGGAAGCACTGCCTATTTGAGGACGTGTTTGGGCAATGGGTGGCGCTTTTTGGGAGTGTCGCCCATTGTTGAAGTGGAATACTCTTCACACGCACGCCAGCCTCAAAAGCACGCCCATGAATGAAAAAAAAAAAGCGCTATATACTAATTACATTTGTAGTGTAACTTTTTAAAATTAACATTCCAGATTTCATTATTAATTACAAAGTTTTACAAAATCTTTTAAATATTTTTAATTTAAAAGAAACAACCATACTTAATTTATAATTAATTTATTTATGTAAACAATTAGTTGTAATCTAACGATTATAATTATTCTAATAAACAGAACACTTAATTTTAACTATGAGATTAAAAGTAACATAACGTTAAAAATTACGAGATTTTATAATTAATAATTTACTTTTTTTATATATATAAATCGGATATCCTCTGCACACCAGTTGTAAAGATTAATCTCTCGAACCGAGTAGGATCACAATGAACAGTAAAACTCATTCTCAAAAGATTTAATGCTGCTATATATTCATGTCTAGATTTGAACTCAAGACCTTCTCAAAAGATTTATTAATGGGATTTGATGTGGACACTTTAGTGTTTATCCGAAAAGATTGGATATGGATCCATTGCCATCACTATTAACTGCAGTCAAATACTAATCACTTCTAAAATAAAATAATCAAACTACCATGTTAGAACTTTTTCTTTTTTTAATTAATAATTAAAAAATACTTTACTAAAAATTAATTGTAGTGATTGTATCGTTTATTGACCCAACACAAACTCAAAAAGATTATACACTAAGAATAAAAGAGGAATAGATTCGGAATAGATTCTCTTCAAAAACTTTATGGTTCACTGAAATTTGAATTATGCATATTAAATAAAACAAAAAGTTAGAGAGAAAAATAAAAAGAAGTAAGAGTGAGGATTGTGCGGTGGCAGGTGCAGATTTAACACTTCAAATTGTCAAGTTAAAAAGTGAATGGATTCGTGTGGGCCTCAAAACGTAATTATTTAATGTTAATTGAGGGTCACACCTAGGTTTAGCCCTTTTTAAGATTGATTGTAAATGATTCATTCACAGTCTGCCAGTGTCGCTGTGTTGGTGTTTTACACAGTCACGACAGACACACACATTCGAGTTCCATTCCACCAACATGCAACAACAACAACAAATTCATCTCTCCTCCCCATTCAAACACAAGAATCTAACATCTCCCATAAGAACCACCACTGTGAATTCTCTAGCACACAGAACCCCTCTTCCAACTAGTTTTCTCAGTTATCAAAAAACCACTCTAACAAACTTCAACCTTGTTCTCAATAACATATCACCATGTAATGCAATAGCATTCCCTAGTCCCTCCTCTTCAGCTGATGATTCTGATGTTGATCTTGATCTTATTCAGAATCAGACTCCTACCAACAAGAATCAGATTCCTATTGACAGTTCCAAGGAAAAGAGTTTCTGGGGTGCTGTTAGTTTAATAATTGGTGCAGCTGTTGGGCCTGGAATGTTGGGCTTACCATCTTTAACAATAAAAGCAGGCCCATTACCTTCAACAATCATAATCCTCTTAGCTTGGCTCTATGTCATAACCTCAATCCTTCTTGTTGCTGAGCTTTGTTTTGATGTTATGAAAGAAGATAATGTTGAAGAGGTTAGCTTCACAAGCCTAACAACAAGAACATTAGGAACTAATTTTGGTGCAATTGTTGCATTGGTTTACACAAGTCTTTCTTTCTCTTTGCTTGTAGCTTGTGCTGCTGGTATTGGATCAATTTTCTCACCTTGTTTACCTAAACTCAACACTTTGATTCTTCACTCATTGTTTCCTCTCCTTGTTGGAATCTTAATTGTGTTTTTCCCATTCAACACTATTGATGTTGCAAATAGGCTTTTATGCTTCCTTATGCTTATCTCAATAACTGGACTTGTTGCTATTGGAATTTATGTAGCAAGAACTAATATAATAAACTCTTTTGCTTCAGTTTCATGGAAACTTTCATCAATTCTTCCTATTATACCTGTTGCTGTATTAACATTAGGGTTTCATGTCATAACTCCTTTTATGTGTAAGATTGCTGGCAACACTGTGGATGATGCTAGAAAAGCAATATTAATTGGAGGGACAGTTCCTTTAATAATGGTTTTGTCATGGAATTTGATTGTTTTGGGACTTGTAGGGAATAATAAAGCAAATTCTAGTGATCCTATATCACTGTTGCTTTCTGTGAATCCTTCTGCTTTATCAGCTGTTCAAGGATTTGCATTCTCTGCTATGGCAACTAGTTTGATAGGTTATGCTGTGAGCTTGCCTAAGCAGATTCTTGATACTTTGGATTTGGTGTTTGGAAAAAGTGGTGAAGGTTATGGGAATGGAAGTGTTGGATTGGTTTGTTACTCAGGAGGAGGGGATAGTGTTGGTTGTTCAGGGAAGGTTGGTTTTAAGGATTCAGGAACAGGATCTGAGATTAGATCAGAGGAGAGAACATTTGATGGAATTAAGGTTTTTGTGACAGTATTAGTCCTTGGTTTATCAGTGCTGATAGCTTCATATTTTAAGTCTACTTTTTCAAGAGCTCTTGATTTTGCTGGGGTTTATGCTAATTGCTTTATTTTTGGTATTATTCCTCCTGTCATGGCTTACATACACCAATCCAAGAAGAAAATCAGGTATGAACATGTCTTCCATGTAAAGCTAATAATGATTGTTCCACTTTAATATTGGTGCGCACTATCAACCACCAAAGCAAAGCTGGTGACTAATCTACGTGGGAGAACATGTCTAGCCATGTATTTCCAGTTTTGCCGGTCGTGTGGCTCTCCCCTCTAAATATAGTTTTTATCACAGCCAAGACTCGAACTTGAGACCTTAGAATGAGATCTGAACTTTGTTATCACTCGGACCAACCCATATTATTCCACATTACACATATTAACATTGAGCATTCAAAAGAAAGGCCTGGTGGCACAAAAACTATGCATTATACGACAAGGCTTTAAGTTGCAGTTGTAGTCGTGTTGCGATTCTTGATGTTGTGGGAAATAATAGTCAAATACTGCTGCTGATGCGACTTCAACCGCAATAGCAGTGACATCAAAAACCATAATATCGCGGCCTTAAACATAGTCACATACCATTTTTTAAAACCTTGTATATATGCTTCTATTCAATTTATTGATTTCTCAGGACTTCATTATTATGAAGTAAAAGCTTGTGATCACTTGCATCTAACTTCAACGAATGTTTTTGTAGGACATCCTTCATTCCAGGTGGAAATTGGACACTTCTGCTGCTTTTCACTATCTCTGTCATTTTGGGAATTTGGCATTAGATTTATTCTTCCATACTCTAGACTTAGAAATAAGCCAACTGCTAAAAGACAATAAATAAGGAACAGCAGTGATGATGTATCCTAATGTACTAATAATGAAGGGTGTTCTGAAATATAGAAATCATTTTTATGTATACTCACTCTCAAGTATTAAGCCCCTTTTTCCAATGTTTTAAATCAATGTGGCATGTACTATTCTTGATATTCCAATCGAATGGTATTAAAATGATATTTGATAAAATGCAGCATGGATTATAGGCTTGTCAGATAATATTGGAATACATGTCATCCACATATACTGAAGCATAATTACGCAAGAATTGACTTTAGCCACTAATTGGTTGTGGATTCCACTCAGTATGAATTCACTGTATTGATGTTTTGGGAATTATGATGCTCCTTTTTGGAAAAGTTGTACCCTTCTTAAATACTTATCATTCATTTAATGATTGCCTCAAATTATTTCCCCTGTACTAGCCAAACGGGTAACGTGTTAAAGTATCAACTTTCTGTTATGAAACTTTAAATTCAGCTCAGAATCGACTAAAAAGCTTGACCATTAGATTCCTTTATCTTTAAGTGATTACATTGAGGAAAGAATTATGTTCCTTGGTTATGAGTTTCTTAACTACTCCAAAGAGTATTAGGCTAAGTGTGAGGGACATGTAGAATTATCTAAGTGTGATGTCTATTGTTCAATAAACTGTGTACTGGACAACATGTTGTCCAGTCCAGTGCTTACCTGCTAGCGAATCAAACAGACCCTTAGGGTGCGTTTGATTTGCTTAAAAGCAGGGGAGTTGACAACTCCAGTTATACTTTGTTTGATTTAAAAAACTGATAATGGTACTAGACAACAGTGGGGGCAAGGGACTAGACAAAAATCCAAATTCATGCCCCTCACAAAATCACAGTACAACTTTCTGTCCACCCCAAAAGTAACAACTATACTATTTGTATTTCCTACTTGATAGGCCACAAGTATACGATTCTATCTCGTAGTAAAAAGATTGATCCACAGGGACATGTGTGATTACCAATTTATTTTTTTCCGATTGTGATCAGCTAAAACCGAATGATTGAATTAGAAAGAGTTGATTTTTTTGTTTTTAAATTTATAAATAATAAATAAAGGCATCCTAGGATTGTGGTTTCTTCACAATGATATAATAAATCCACAATCCCTCATCCTTCCTCTATTTTAAGTTATGCTTCTTTTCTAAGGACAAGGTATGCAATGGTAACTCAAGTTGAAAGCTTTTTAGGGTTGAAAGTTTTTTGATTTTGAAAATTTTGAAAACCAGGGGCACTGGTTGAAAAGGGGAATTGGATGGAGGATTTTTACAGGAAAAAATTGGATGATTCCTCCATCTGTAGTTATAGGTATTAGAAAAAGGATCCCCCTTTTAAGCATAGTTAACTTGCTCATTACCATTAGTGCTAGCCCCTAGTTGGATTTCAACACCAGTGTGGCTAACAACACCACACATTCACAGGGTGGAGAAGTAGAAGAGGAAGAAGGTGAGACATCACTACCATTTAATTTTTTAAATTTTTGCAAAAGAGCATCTACCTTAGAACTAAGATGATCAATAGAAAAAATTTCATACTTACCTTGCTCCTTCTTAGGTGGAGATGGAGTAGATATGGCTGGCTCACTTTGCCATTGATAATGGTTTTGAGCCATATCATCAATGAGAGCATAAGCCTCTTCTATGTTCTTATTCATTAAAGCTCCACCTACAGCAGCATCCACAGTGATCTTTGTGGCATAGAGCAGTCCAATGTAGAATGTATGGACAATTAGCCACTTCGCTAGTCCAAAATGGGGGCATAGGCTTAGCATTTCTTTGAAATCCTCCCAAGCATCATAAAGTGATTCCCCATCATTTTGAGTGAATCGTGTGATTTAATTCCTCATTGAGCAGTTTAACTAGAGGGGAAAGAAGCTGGCAAAGAATGTTTGCCTTAGTTGGTCCCAATGTAGTATTGGACTCATTAGGTAAAGAATGTAGCCATGCTCTAGCTCTATCCCTTAGTAAAAAAGGAAAAGCTTTAGTCTTATGGCATCGGGGAGTACTCCATTCAGTTTCAAAGTACCACAGTATTAAAGAAAATATAGAGATGGAGATTTGGGTCATCTGCGGGAGAATTGGAAAATTGGTTCTGCTGGAACATGGAAAGTATAGATGGCTTAAGCTCAAAATTGGGGTGCACAATAACAGCATGTGGCTCCAATATTGAAGGTGTAGCAAAAGCTTTTAGAGCACGATTTGCATTGGCAACCATCTCTAGATTAATACGTAATTCTCTTCTTCTTCTATGCACCAAGACTTCAGAATCTTCGCACCGAAAGAAAAAGAGAAGAAAAAAAAAACTGACAGAAAAATAAAAGGTTTTAGTCTAACCAATACCGAAAAATCAATCAATATCACAAAGTCCCCAACAACGGCGCAAAAAACTTGATATGCTGCAAGTATACAATTTTATCCCGTAGTAAAAAGTTCGATGCACAGGGACTTGTGTGATTACCAATTTATTTTTTTTCGATAGTGATAAGCTAAAACAGAATGATTGAATTAGAAAGAGATTATTCTTTTGCTTTTAAATTTATAAATAAAGGCGTCTTAGGAATGTGGTTTCATCACAATGAAATAAAAAATTCACAATCCATCATTCATCCTCTATTTTATGTTAAACTTCGTTTCTAAGGACAAGTAATTCAATGGTAACTCAAGTTTCCTTTTGGAATACAAAAGTGTGTCTCCAACTGACCGTGAACTATCACTCTGATCTCCAACTGTGTGTGGAATGGGTTTGCCATCTTTACCTCTACAACGCACCACTGCAATCAAATTACAAAAGCATTAATAAAAATATATCAAGTCAAAAAAACAATTTTGTTTAAAAAGAGTTCCAGTTTTATGTTTATACATGAGTCTGGATTGAAGTTAAAAAAAAAATTTGTTCCAGATTCATCTAGAGACATAACTCTAGAGTGTGCAACTTTTGTAACTTAATTCCAAGATCATGTTTAAACATAAATCTGAATTAGATTTTTTTTTTTAAACTTCATTCCGGAGTACATTGATAGAGGGTTAGTAACCGATCCACGTACATGCTTCGTAGAGTTTTAATTTGTACATCAAATTTTACAAATAAAAAAAAAAAGATGACATGTATGATGAGGTTATCCACATCGTTTTCAATGGGACAGTGAAGAATATTTGATCGATGGAGGTTTCTGATTGGTTGTTGAGCCACCAATATCACCCTTCACTCCATTTTTTCATGCAACAAATCAGGGTTTTCTGATTCATAAACAAGCATATACACATATGCACTACTGCTTTGTAGATAGATGGATAAGTATTACTTCTTCTTTTCTTTCCATCCCAAAAAATACATATCACTTTCACAAACTTTCCGGTTTTTCACTCCTTTATTCCCATGAAACAAATAAATAAATAAATAAATAAATAAAGCACTGAGAACATCAATTTTAAATTCAACTCAGCATTAAAACAAAGAAAAAGGATCACAAAGTCCTCACCACACATATATATGAAAAGTCCGGTTAAGTGTGCCGCAAGCATAAAACCACAATGAACGCTTTGCTTTGAATGGAAAGGAATGTGCATTTATCACATTTTCCATTTTATCAGATCAATACACAAAATCTCCAATACTCACTAGAATGAGAATCACGTACCTTTCTTTTCTTACAATGCAAATATAGCATGCCCTCACCCTGACCTCATTCCATTGTTCATTTCATCTATACGATCTATCTCACACCCTATTTACCAATTTTCTTTTAGTTCTTCCTTTTTACCCTTCACTACAGAAAAAGTGAAGTTATACAGGGAAAATTAGTGATAAAAAATGTAAAATTTAACTCTATTTTATGTTATGTTTGGTAAAAAAGTAGCGGGTAGAGGATCTGTTAGCGGATAGCAGATAAAATTCTAACTTACAGCGGTGAGGTAGCAAATAATGTAAGTAACAGAAAATTGTTTAGTGAAAACTAATTCTCATTTCATTCAATTCACCCTTATATAGGGTTAACAACATTTACAGCATTCTGTTTTACTAGTAACCGTCATAGTTACAGTTTACAACAACAAAGCTAAGTCAACTTGGGCCATTGGGCCATCAATACAATTTGGGCCTAGAATACAATCAACTAGAAAATACAAGTTTTATTTACAACATTTCCTTCCTTAAACTGGATGTAGAGTGCATCACAGTTTAATCTGTCTGAACCTCCTTTGCGCAGCACATTCCAAGTTGTCCTTTTAGCTTGTTGAAATTCTCTATCTTTAAAGCCTTTGTAAGTAAGTCTGCTAATTGTTCTTCCGAAGGACAGAAAGCCAACTTAACAGATCCAGAATTACTCAATTCTCTAAGAAAATGATACCTTACATCGATGTGCTTGCTCCTACCATGCATTACCAAGTTTTTGGACAATTTTATGGTTGAGATGTTGTCACAATACACAGTTAAGCAGTCACTCTGCTCATGTCCAAGTTCACCATAATTCTTTTGAGTAGCACAAGATCAAAATTTGCTACATATTCAAACCTCAATGGTTGATAGGGTCACTATGGGTTGTTTTTTAGAAGACCAGGACACTGCACAACCATTTATCATGAAGATATACCTACTAGTACTCTTCCTATCGTCTAAATCTCCTGCATAATCGCTGTCACAATACCCTAACAACTTTACATCACCCTGTTTCTTATCTTTCTTAACATAAAGAGTATGCTCATAGGTGCATTTTTTAAACTGCTGCTTAGCAAAATAAGCATCTATTCTGCTATACCAGGCTCTAGGGGTCTGTTTAAGCCCGTAGAGAGCTTTTTTCAATCTATACACCATGTTTCCTGACCCCCTTTTCTCAAATCCTTGTGGCTGTTCCACATAAACAGTTTCCTCAAGCTTACCATGAAGAAAAGCAGATTTAACATCAAGTTGATGGACCTCCCAGCCTTTACTAGCAACAATGGCCAATATTGATCTAATAGTGTCACACCTTGCAACTGGGGCAAAGACATCGGAATAATCAACTCCATACTGCTGTGAGTATCCCTTTGCAACTAGTCGTGCCTTGTGTTTATCAATTTTTCCTTGCTCATTGTATTTAGTCTTGAAGACCCACTTGACTCCAATGATTTTAGAGCCTAATGGAGCTTCAACTAGCTCCCATGTCTCAGTCTTTTCAATAGACCTGATCTCATCAGTCATAGCTATCCTCCATTTCTCATGTTGAGATGCTTCTTCATATGTTTTAGGATCAGAGTCATTTTCAAATACTATCCAACTTTGAAGGCCAATACTTCCAAAAATTTCCTCATCATTGTCAACATCCTTACCTACCACAAAGTCACCCATCCATACAGGTTTTGCAGTAGTTCTCTTAGCTGCATTTCCACTTTCATTAATGTTGCTGCCAGAACCAATATCCCTTGTTGTTGCAGAAACAATTTCACCTGTTGTTGGTGTAGCAGTACTAGGGCCTGTATCTCTCCTCCCTTGGTTCAAGTTTGGAGAGGGAACAAACTCTGTTTCTGGAGGAGCAGAACTAGTATGAATTGATGCATTGTTTTCAGTACCCTTATCTCTGCCTGTACCATCTTCAGTCTCAATTTCACAGTCATTTACAACTTGTTCACTTCTCTTGTCCCAATCCCATCTGCTATTTTCATCAAAGTTCACATCCCTACAAATTAATATTTTCTTAGTTAAGGGATCAACTAGTCTATATGCCTTAGAATCTTCACTAATTCCCAAGAAAATGCATTTTTTACTTTTAGCATCCAGTTTCTTTCTATGTTGATCAGGAACATGCATGTAGGCTAAGCAACCAAAAACTCTAAAATGTTTCACAGAAGGTTTTGCACCACTCCAACATTCCTCAGGTGTAATATTTCTAACTGCTATGGTGGGACTCCTATTCAAAACGTAAAAACTCCATCTTACAGCTTCTGGCCAGAAGGTTTTTGGCAATTTTGAATCACTCAAAAGGCTTCTGACCATGTCCATGACAGTTCTATTTTTCCTTTCTGCCACCCCATTCTGTTGGGGTGTGAAAGCAGCAGTGAGGTGCCTTCTAATTCCATTCTTAGTGTAAAACTCATTGAATTCTATGGAATTAAACTCCCCCCTCTATCTGTTCTTAGACAACTAATGGAGGAATGACTCTCTTTTTCAACCATTGCTTTGAAATTCTTAAAAGTTTCAAAAGCGTGTGACTTCTCATTTAAGATATATACCCAACCCCTCCTACTATAGTCATCTATAAACAAGATGAAATACCTCTTCTTGCTGTGGCTTTCTGGTGTGATTGGTCCGCAAATGTCAGAGTGTATCAGCTCTAAGTAGTTGCCTGCCATCCAATTGCTCTACTTAGGTATTGCCTCCCTGTGCTGCTTACCAACCTGACATTCTGAACAAACCCTTTCTGCATCATTGAAAACAGATAGTCCCCTCACCATTTCTTTCTATTAGAGCAGTTTCAAACTCTTGTAATTGAGGTGTGTATCTTTTATGCCATAGAAATGTGTCCTTCTCAGTTGTGGCCTGCATACAGTTTGGTGTGATTGGTATGCCCTTCACCAGGAACATTCTGTTTGTAGCCATGGTTGAAGTCATCAACAATCCTTTTTCTTTGTGATAAACTCTACACTAGTTGTTCTCGAATACTATAGTGAGACCCTTCTCTTGCAATCGTCCAATGCTAAACAAATTGCTCTTCAGTTCTGGTATGTAGTAAACATCAGCAATTACCTGAACTACACCATTTATCTCTATCATGACCTTTCCCTTATCCATAACATTCAGTCTATTTCCATTTCCTAGCTTTACTGATTCTCTAAAGCTAGTATCAAAATCAAAGAACCAAGATTTATTGCTACACATATGATTCGAGCAACTACTATCAAGAAACCATACCTCAATAATTGTTGTTCCATTTGCTTCAGTGATGGCCATGAGGAGAATTTCTTCTTCTTCGTTGAAACCAGCAAAATTTGCTACTTTTGCTTCAAGATCGGGGCACTCATATTGGCAGTGACCCAATTTTCGGCATTTGTAGCACTCTACGGTCTCCTTCGATCTACCTCTGCCTCTACCCATACTTCTTCCTCTACCTCTTCCTCTTGTAGCACCGGTGACTTTAAGTGATTGTTCATCTTCTTTGGGACCCTTCATCCTCTGTTCTTCAAGAATTAGACTACTCTGTAACCCGTCTATGGTTAGAGCTTCCACATTGTTTGTGTTCGATCTTGAACTCGGGAGTGTGCATTGTTCAAAGAATAAGTTGGATTCCGCTTCCTCGGAGCTCGTCGCTGGTTCTCAGAACTGGGTAGATGTCCTCGGTCGTCCGAGTGTGCTTGTGGCCCACGTCGGGTGGGGGTGTACCTGCAGACACTCTGATGCCTAAGTCAGTGAGAGAATAGGCGAGAGTTGGAAGAATGAGAGTGTACCTGGATTGGGAGCCACGTGCCTCTATTTATAGACGTGGGCGTCGGTCTTGTCCATTGGATCTGACCGTGCGATCCTGGCCGTCAGCCTTACATGTCCGAGGGAGACATGTCGCGCTTGGTGCTTTTAGCATACTTGGGCCATGTTTGTGCAAAGATATTGGGCCTGGCCAAGCGTCCAATGGGGCTTTTTGGCCCAACAGTGGCCCCCCAAGTCGGGGCCGAGCGAGTGTCGAGGTAAGAGTCGGCGGGTATTAGACCAGATTAGTCGCGTCAACCGTCAGTCCTGGGGAAGCGAAGCGTTGAGTAATCATTATGACACGTTTTCCCAAAGGCGACGTTGATTGGACATGCTGCATCAATGTGTCGTTTCGGTTCCCGAGGCTCGACCAATATATATATATATATCGGGGGCTTAGCCGTTTCCTTACTAGTTGGCACTTGCGATTTCGAGAGCATAGCAAAGCGATTTTCCATTGGTACGAGCAATTCTTCGACCACCGTACGAGATCACTTTTGTTTACCTCGCGTGGCGGCTTTTTTCCTCCTGATCTTCCGAGTTTAGCGAAAATCCAGATTTATCCAGAATTTACCGAAGATGTCTTCTTCGTCTTTCGAAGTTACTGAGGGGGGTAACCGAGTGCAATCAACTGCCGAGGGCTTGAACGGGGAGGAGCTCAACTGGGTTTCCGCGAGCATCCGTGTCACTACCGCCCGGCTAGTGAAGGACAAGCCTTTGTCTTACTACCAGAGATTCATCAGCGCGAGGGCCAAACCTGGAATTAGTTGAAGGATGCAGAGCACCTCCCGATCTGCACCGCCTTTGGAAAGGATACGCTCGGATTCTTCTTCCACGGGAAGACCCTGGATTTGATACGGATTCGAATCCCTTTATCCGGTTTCAAACAAGCAGTGCTCAATTATCTTCATCTGGCTCCGAGCCAACTGGTGTCAAACGATGGGGCTTCATCAAGACTTTTGAGATTTTGATGGAGTATCTGAAACGTGAACCTTCTGTTCGGGTCTTCTTCGCCTTTACTCGGATTACTCGGCTGCTCGAGAAGAATGAGAAAGGCTTTCATGCCCACGTGGGTTTCCGAAGGATAACCAACGAGGCCATCTTCACGCCGGTGACCGATTCCAATAAGGGGTACAAGAGTCAGTACTTCTATGTGATGGCTGCTAATCGGGCTGCCAAGGAGGCCATTACGAGTTCTTACACCAATCGGGCGGAGTATGTTCTGATCTTTCCCTTCAACTGGTCCGCCGCCCACTTTGGTCCCGAGGTGGGATCGTACGACGTTGACCCTACTTCGTTGTCCGGGGATGACACCATTTCATACAACCTTTTATTACGCTGGGTGGAGAGTTTGAGATCTTTGGGGAAGAAGTTCCCCTGCAGAGAAATCATCGAAGTCGCCTCGGAGTCAGAAGAGAAGCTAAAAACCACCCTCGGTAAGCTTGCTTCAACCGTTTGAAGTTGTCTTCACCTTGTGTTCGGTTTACTGACTTATCCTTTTTCCTTTGTAGATGAGCTGGCCCAGGAGGTTGAATTAAGATGCCGCTCGGAAGGTTTCATTCAAACTGGTTTTGAGTATTCTGAGAGCTCAAGTTGAGGTCCTTTGTCTCGAGCTGCCGAAGGATGCGTTAAGCTTGGAGCAAGTTGTCTATGCGGGCAAAATTGTGAAGCCTTTCGGCGAGACTTCCTTGGACGAGGCCGAGGTGAACTATTCTCCCCTGCAGAGGTCAGATGCGCAAGAAAAGGATACAAGTGAAGACCTCCAAAGTGATGAGGATTCATCGGATGTATCCTCGTCAACAAGTAGAGATAACATTTAATTTCTTTGGTTCCTTTTTAGGCCAGCACATATATACCGGGTTGTAATAATATTCTGAAAATTAAATGAATTCAGCCAATCATATTTTGTTAAGATGTATCCTTAGTGCGTCTCTGTCAACCGTACCGACCTCGAGCGCGAGGGTTGTTTTTCGGTGTGAGGTTTTTAAACGAGAGAGCGAGGATTACGAACCATAGCAAAATATGGTAAAGCTAAAGTAGTTTGCAATAGTTACCTCGGAGGTATGCTCCATTCGCCGTCGGGGCTCTCCGAAGGAACATAGTTCTGACGTCGGAGAGTTCTTCTTACCGGGATCGTCGTGGATCTGGGCCTTCACTTTGACAGAAGCCGTAAGGACTCCTTCCCATCACCTTTTTGATGGAGGGTAGTCCCATCGGACACCAAAAAGGGAAGGTCATTCGCCTTCTAGTGGAGGGTAGTCCCATCGGACACCGAGAAGGGAAGGCACAATCGCTCAAGGCGAAAGACAGGGAAGCCGCGAGGACTGTAACGCCCCAAATAATTTAATTATTTATTTAGATAAATTATTTAGGTATTTTATTGGTATAGTTATATTAAAATAAAAATATGGTATTTCATTTAAATCAGGGAGTGGTGTTAGTAATTAAGTAAGTAGTAGGAAGATGCCTGTGACCCAAGAGCCCAATGATATAAGCACTAGGGTGAGAGCCAATTGCTCATTTAGAGAGCAAAAGAAAAAGAAAGAAAGACAAAGGAAGAGAACGTAAGAGAGAAAGAGAGAAACGGCGCAAGGAGAAAGAAGGAGAGGAGGAGAAAGGCTAGGGTTGCAATCTTCCAAGGCTAGGAATTGTGATCATCTAAGGCTAAGGTAAGGGTGGGTTCTTTCTTTATAATAGGGTATATGATGGGTGTTATGTGGGAGAGTAGGATTCTTGACTGAGTGTAGTGCCTGCATGATGTTTGATGAAATGTTTTTCGTGGTATGTGCAATTTATTGGTGTTGAAATTGATATTTGGGGATTGTTTATGGTAAAAAGTCAAGAGAGAGAAAGAAAGGGGTGTTGGCGCTGCCTAGGGCGCCACCCGAGTGGGTTTCTGGCGCCTGGGTGCGCCATTGTGGTGCCTGTGTGTGCCACTGTGTTGCCTGTTGTGCTGCCTGTGTCTTAGTCTGTGTTGCCTGTTGTGCTGCTTGTGTCTTAGTCTGTGTTGCCTGTTACGCTGCCTGTGTCTTAGTCTGTGTTGCCTATTGTGCTTCCTGTGCCTTAGTATGTGTTATGCATTGTCTTTTTGTGTGTCTTACTCTGTGTTACTGTTGTCTTTGCACAATGCCTTAGTTTGTGTTGACTGTTATGTCTTAGTTTGTGTTGCTGTTGTCTTTGCTGTGTCTGTTGTCTGTTTGCGCTTTGTCTTAGTCTGTGTTACTGTTGTCAGGCCGCTGTGTCTTCGTCTGTGTTACTGTTGTCTTTGCTGTGCCTTAGTTTGTGTTGCCTATTGTGTTGACTGTGCCTTAGTCTGTGTTACTGTTGTCTTTGCTCGTGTCTTAGTCTGTGTTACTGTTGTCTTGCACTGTGTCTTAGTCTGTGTTGACTGTTGTGTTGCATGTGTCTTAGTACGTGTTGCGTTTTTAGTCGCCACCGCCGCCAAAATCATGTCTGTGTTACTGCTATGTTGCATCTTTGTGTTGCGTTCTTTGGGTTGCCACTGGGCGCCAATTTTGTGTTGACTGTGCTGTGTTGCCCTCTGTGTTGCCACAGGGCGCCATTTGATCTATCATGTTGCGCCATGTGCATCTTTGTGTTGCCCTCTGGTATTTGTTTTCTTTGTGTTTTGTGCGCCCTGTGTGGCTGTGTTGCCACTAGGCACCACTTTTTGTGTTTTGTGTGCCCTGTGTGTGTTTGTGATGCCTTTGGGCGCGCGATTCGATCTTGTGTTGCGCGCTTGATGTTGCCTGTTGAGTGCGTGCATCTGTGTTGTCTTCTTTGTGTTGCTTTGGCGCCGATTTTAAATCTTATGTTGTGCCCAGTCTTACGTGTTTGTGCTGTCTGGTTCGGTGTGGTGTGTTGATGTTGACTCTGTAAACCTTTTTGGTGTTGTTGGTGTTATTGGTGATGTTATAACCGGCGATGTGCCTATTTATTTGGCTAAGGTGAGAGGTGATGGGTCTATGACCATTTGTTGTTGTTGGTGTGGTTGTGTCAATTACATGACTATGATTGGTGACGGTTTCTGGTACATTGTTCATGGTGTCGCATGCAATTCATATGCATTAAGTGGTGATATAAGGCTTCGGCCTTCGAGCTATAGGTGATGATGATGATGCTCAAAAGTGGTGATGATGCCCATAGTGGCTAAATTATTGGTTATGAATGGTACCACATGCATATGCCCGTTGGTGCGGGTTGCATCTCATGCATTTATTCATACCATTGGTGATGTTCCTTGGTAGTTGTATATTGACGTTGTTGTTGTATATCGATGTTGTTGATGTTGTATTTTGATGCTGCTGTGGTATATTGATGTTGTTGTTGTTGTTGTTGTGTGTCTTGATGTGGTTGTAAAGTGGTAGATATAGTAGCTATAACTCTAGCATATTGCTTATCATACACGCTATTATATTGTTAGATATCTCACCCCTTCTGTTTGAATGTTACCCCTATGTTGGTAATGTGCAGGTGATAGCGAGTGAAGGTTGTCTACCTTCTCTAGTTGAGTCGGTGTCGTCGCTCGATCACGTAGTAGCACTCGGGGGGCTAACACTAGTTTATTTGTTTGTCTTTTAATTATCCGATTCTTTGAACTTTAATTTGATGATGTTATGGTTGTACTTTCCGCTGCGTAGTGACATTTAAATAGGTGTTTTTGAGGGTTCGTCCTATTTATGACATGCTATGTATCGTGTTAATTTATTTGGAACATTCTATTATCGACTTGTGATGTTTTGTTGGCGTAAACGTAACATCCCTTGTGGGTGAAGCGAAAAATGATTTTTAAACTCTGATTTTGTGTTAAATTTAAACGGGTAGAATTGGCGTGTTACATTAGTGGTATCAGAGCAGTTCGGTCTGTCCGGCCAAGTTGTCGAGTCGTTGAGTGTATTAATCCTCGAGTCTTGGAACTCGTTCTAAATTATATTTATGTTGTTGTTCATTACTGTTACCTTTGTTGGTTTTATTTTTTCATTACCTTGCCTTGTAATTTATTTAATGGGTAAGGATTGAAAGTTATATTGATTTATTAAGATATGTGTGATTACAAGAATTTTAACGACGTCAAAAGAGTGGGAGTCGTGACGACGCTTTCGCACTCTAAACTGCGTTCAAAGTCTTTTAGTGTGGTGTGTGTAAATTCGAAAGATAATAGTTTTTGTGACCTTAATTAATTGGTTGCGTGAGTAGGAGAGACTGATCACCCCAATGACTCATCACCAACGAAAGAGGTGACAATAACTAAAGATTTTTTTTTGATATGAACCAAATTATTTGGATTTATTAAGGAGCACTTTCATCATTTGTTTTATTTCGTTCATTCTAATACTGGATGTTCAAATTCCATGGTAGCACTATCAACATTATTAGGATTGAGTTGTTTGATTTTGTTCACTATTCTGTCTTACAAAACTATGAATTGTTCACTGTCTTTTATTATACTGAAATGTACTTGCAATACTTGTTTTCTTTCTATGTTTGGAGCATGAATTTCTCTGTTTTTCTGTTAGTCAGTCACAATCATGATTTATGTTCTCATTTAAAAAAAAAGAAAAAAAAAGAGAAAAACATAGAAGTTCTAGAGTAAGTTAAATTTTGTACATTGTACTTATATTTTGATTATATCCTACAGTACACAATTAATTGCATTGGCAGAATTATATGCTCCATACTATTTTTCAGGAAAATAGTAAAATTACATGTTTGATTTTTTTTGTGCGTGCCTGTTTTCTCAAGTTACATCGTTTGTTATGCTTAGTCATTAGAATCTAGAACGATGTTTACATTAGCGGGAATCACTAATTTAATTATCATATGCTATCCAAAAATAGCTTCCTTGTTTTACGTGACGACGTTCGTGTTGCTTATTAACTTCTAGGTACATGTGTGTCTAATAAATGCTTATGCGTTCTTCTACATGTGTTTCTTGAAGATAGAAAGTCATTTAAATCTTATCTTAGTTTTCTTGTGTTTATTGAGCCTTTAGTGGTGTTTTGTGCTTAGATTTAAAAGCAAGTAGTAACGTGACATAAGATATAGAATCAATACATTAAGTTGAGACTCATAAGAAACAATAAAACCATACATTGTTTTAGAAACTTTTAGGAATGCTACCTCTATTAGGCCTGGTATGGAGTAATTAGTAACAGTGAAAAGTAGATCAAATCTTATATGCAATAGATAGGACTTGATTTTTTTTAGCTTGAAAAGTGACCCATTAGGTGTTGGAGCTTATTTGAGTACACTTAGGATAATTGTAATTAACGCCTTAAAACAAAATAATACTTTAGTGTAGTGATTCTTGAGCATGTTTACCAGAAGTGAAAGTATGACTAGAACCTAGAAAACCTGATTTAGCATGAAATAAAAAATTCACCTTACTAGTGAGTATAGCATGGTTTGGGGGTTAGAGAGCAAGGTGGCAGAGACTTACGAGTAGTTTTGTATTAGTAAATTTTCGAGGACGAAAATATTCTAAGTGGGGGAGAGTTGTAACGCCCCAAATAATTTAATTATTTATTTAGATAAATTATTTAGGTATTTTATTGGTATAGTTATATTAAAATAAAAATATGGTATTTCATTTAAATCAGGGAGTGGTGTTAGTAATTAAGTAAGTAGTAGGAAGAGGCCCGTGACCCAAGAGCCCAATGATATAAGCACTAGGGTGAGAGCCAATTGCTCATTTAGAGAGAAAAAGAAAAAGAAAGAAAGAAAGAAAAAGGAAGAGAACGTAAGAGAGAAAGATAGAAACGGCACAAGGAGAAAGAAGGAGAGGAGGAGAAAGGCTAGGGTTGCACTCTTCCAAGGCTAGGAATTGTGATCATCTAAGGCTAAGGTAAGGGTGGGGTTCTTTCTTTATAATAGGGTATATGATGGGTGTTATGTGGGAGAGTAGGATTCTTGATTGAGTGTAGTGCCTACATGATGTTTGATGAAATGTTTTTCGTGGTATGCGCAATTTATTGGTGTTGAAATTGATATTTGGGGATTGTTTATGGTAAAAAGTCAAGAGAGAGAAAGAAAGGGTGTCGCGCGCGCCTAGGCGCCATCCGAGTGGGTTTCTGGCGCCTGGGTGCGCCACTGTGGTGCCTGTGTGCGCCACTGTGTTGCCTGTTGTGCTGCCTGTGTCTTAGTTTGTGTTGCCTGTTGTGTTACCTATGTCTTAGTCTGTGGTGCCTGTTGTGCTGCCTGTGTGACACCTCTTTTCTACCCCATAATTTACACGTTATTTATCAGAGTAATTATTTTTCGCACATATTAATTTAACTGATAGAAAAGAAATGCCACATCGTCATTAACAAAACTCGTCAATTTCACTCATCAAGTTTGTGCAACAAACATACGTCATGAAAATTAAACTCCAGAAATTACGTCATAGCGGAATAAAACAATAACTCACTAATACCACTCAAACACGTCTCACATCATTGGTATAATCATTAAACAATTAGTTAAGTAATTAACAAAATCCAACCACGCCCCCTAGGTGCCACAGTATCAGAGAGCGACTCGACAGACATCCCAACAGCTAATAAAGAAGGCAGCAGGACCTTCACTCGCGGTTACCTGCAGCGTTGCCACAATAGAGCAACATTCCAAGCAGAAGGGGTGAGAATTTCAACAAAACATAAGTAAGCACATAATAGAGTAACGTGAACAAAACAGTCATACAACATCGTCATCACTACCAACATCATCGTCACTGAACACTAACTCAAATTACAGTTATTACCACAAGTCATAGTCATGAATGTGCATGGGAATGCAACCCACGCCTGGGTATATGCATGATGGTACCATTCTTGTCATAAATAAGCCACTATGGGCACATCGTCACTGTTTTACGTCATTAGGAGGCCGAAGCCTATTCGTCATAATATGCACATGCTATGAGACACTATGGACACATGTGCAAACACCAAATCACTCACCTGGAGTCCTCGTCATCGTCGTCATAATTAAAACACTCATGGAGTGTACTCTTCATAATCATCACAATTATATCACAACATCATCATAAACATCACATTTAAAATTTGAGTAACAACACATTTAAACTCTGAGTAACAACACATTTAAATTCTGAGCAACAACATATTTAAAATTTAGAACCACATCACATTTAAAATTGCTTAGAAAACATCACATTTAAAATTGAGAAAACAACACATTTTCAAAGTGGAAAACATCCCATTTAGATTCCAAAAACAGTAATAAAACATCAACCTTTTTATTTGTAAAAACAGCCACATTAGCACGCCCCTTTCATTTACATAAACTGCAGAAAATTCCGTACAAACAGCGGCAAAACGGAGTGAAAACAGTAGCTCCTTAGGCGCGTGACAGCACCAAAAATTGCAGTAAAACAGAGTGGAAAAACAGCAGCTCTTTAGCGCATGACAGCATCAAAACAGAAGTAAAACGACACAGAAAAACAACAGTGTATTTTTTGCGCTAAAACAGTAGTGAAACAATGGAAAACGCGCGCAATGCAGCGAAAGCGGAAGCGAAAGAAAATACGCTACAACATAGATAAAACAACCACCCATTTTTTATGAAACAGCAACACATTATTTAAAAAAAATACAGCAGCCCATACATCAATTAAAACAGCAAACAACAACATAATTTATGAAAAACAGCAGCCTTTTTTTTATTTTACAAACAGCAAACAGCAACACAACGAGCAAAGCCTTGAAACCTCTCCCTCCAATTCGCGAAAACCCTCTCCTTTTCTCCCTTCTTGCGCTGCGCCTCTTCTCACTTCTCTATCTCTCTCAATTTCGATTTCTCTCTGAATGAAGTGAGAGTGAGGGTTTCGCATAACCCTTGGGGTTTAAGCTGTGGGCCTTTCACGCATTGGGCTCACAGCTACACCCCCACTACTACTCGATCCCACTCCTACACAAAACAAGATATTTCCCCCTGTGTCTTAGTCTGTGTTGCCTGTTGGGCTGCCTGTGTCTTAGTCTGTGTTGCCTGTTGTGTTGCCTGTGTCTTAGTCTGTGTTGTCTATTGTGCTGCCTGTGTCTTAGTCTGTGTTGCCTGTTGTGCTGCCTGTGTCTTAGTATGTGTTGGCTGTTGTGCTGCCTGTGTCTTAGTTTGTGTTGCATGTTGTGCTGCCTGTGTCTTAGTCTGTGTTGCCTGTGTCTTAGTCTGTGTTGCCTGTTGTGTTGCCTGTGTCTTAGTAGGATTCTTGATTGAGTGTAGTGCCTACATGATGTTTGATGAAATGTTTTTCGTGGTATGTGCAATTTATTGGTGTTGAAATTGATATTTGGGGATTGTTTATGGTAAAAAGTCAAAGAGAGAAAGAAAGGGGTGTTAGTATTTGCCCTGGCGCCATCTCGAGTGGGTTTCTGGCGCTGGAGTGCGCCATCTGCAGTCACTGTGTGCACCACTTGTGTTACTGTTGTCTTTACTGTGTCTTAGTCTGTGTTACTGTTGTGTTACTGTGTCTTAGTCTGTGTTACTGTTGTCTTTGCATGTGTCTTAGTCTGTGTTACTGTTAAATTTGCCTCTGTCTTAGTCTGTGTTACTGTTGCCGCTTGCTGTGTCTTTATCTGTGTTGCTTGTTGTCTTTGCATGTGTCTTAGTCTGTGTTGACTGTTGTGCTTCTTGTGTCTTAGTCTGTGGCGCCAATTTTGTGTTGCCTGTGCTGTATTGCCCTCTGTGTTTCCACAGGGCGCCATTTGATCTGTCATGTCGCGCCCTGTGCATCTTTGTGTTTCCTCTGGTATTTGTTTTCTTTGTGTTTTGTGCGCCCTGTGTGCATTTGCATGTTGCCACCAGGCGCCACTACGTGTTTTGTGTGCCCTGTGTGTGTTTGTGATGCCGCTTTGGCGCGATTCGATATTGTGTTGCGCCTTGATGTTGCTGTTGTGCGTGCGTGCATGCATGTTGTCTTCTTTGTGTTCTTTGTTGGCGCCGATTCCGTCTTGTGTTGTGCCCAGTCTTACGTGTTTGTGTTGTCTGGTTCGGTGTGGTGTGTTGATGTTGACTCTGTAAACCTTTTTGGTGTAGTTGGTGTTATTGGTGATGTTATAACCGGCGATGTGCCTATTTATTTGGCTAAGGTGAGAGGTGATGGGTCTATGACCATTTGTTGTTGTTGGTGTGGTTGTGTCAATTACATGACTATGATTGGTGACAGTTTCTAGTACATTGTTCATGGTGTCGCATGCAATTCATATGCATTAAGTGGTGATATAAGGCTTCGGCCTTCGAGCTATAGGTGATGATGATGATGCTCAAAAGTGGTGGTGATGCCCATAGTGGCTAAATTATTGGTTATGAATGGTACCACATGCATATGCTCGTTGGTGTGGGTTGCATCTCATGCATTTATTCATACCATTGGTGATGTTCCTTGGTAGTTGTATATTGACGTTGTTGTTGTATATCGATGTTGTTGATGTTGTATTTTGATGCTGCTGTGGTATATTGATGTTGTTGTTGTTGTGTCTTGATGTGGTTGTAAAGTGGTAGATATAGTAGCTATAACTCTAGCATATTGCTTATCATACACGCTATTATATTGTTAGATATCTCACCCCTTCTGTTTGAATGTTACACCTATGTTGGTAACGTGCAGGTGATAGCGAGTGAATGTTGTCTACCTTCTCTAGTTGAGTCGGTGTCGTCGCTCACGATCACGTAGCACTCAGGGGGGGGCGAACACTAGTTTATTTGTTTGTCTTTTAATTATTCGATTCTTGAACTTTAATTTGATGATGTTATGGTTGTACTTTCCGCTGCGTAGTGACATTTAAATAGGTGTTTTTGAGGGTTCGTCCTATTTATGACATGCTATGTATCATGTTAATTTATTTGGAACATTCTATATCGACTTGTGATGTTTTGTTGGCGTAAACGTAGCATCCGCTTGTGGGTGAAGCAAAAATGATTTTTAAACTATGATTTTGTGTTAAATTTAAGCGGGTAGAATTGGGGTGTTACAAGGACTCCTTTCCTTCACCTTTTTGATGGAGGGTAGTCCCATCGGACACAAAAGGGAAGGTCCTTCACCTTACGGTGGAGGGTAGTCCCATCGGACAGAAGGGAAAGGCACAATCGCTCAAGGCGAAGATAGGGTCGCGAAGACTGAGCGCATTGTGGGCCTCGCCAACGTGTAACACCCCAAAATAATTCAATTAATTAACTTAGTTGAGTTATTAAGGGTTTACAACATTTTAATTTTTAAGTCAAGTAATTCATTAAGTGAGTGTTAAGCATATGTTGCTATTTTAGGAAAATGTCTAAATAGGAAAGGGTGTGTGGGTAGTAGAAAGCCCACGGCCTAATAAGGCCAAGGCCCCATTTAAGTCCTTTAAGGACATGTTAAATGGTACCTCCGTAGGGAACATTCCCATTCATGTTCCAAAAATCAGTTAAGTTACCAAATTTAGAAAGAGAGAGAAGTGAAACTTAGAGAGAAGGAAGAGAACCAGAGCGCGGAGAGTTCAAGTGGAGAGGAGAGCTTGTTCTTTGTAGTTACTTGGAGAGTGAAGGGTTCTCAATCTTCTCGAGTTGTTAAGGTTGGGGGTCCTTTTAATACTTGTAATGTCTTGTGTTTGATCGTGTTTGGTGTGAGTATGTTACGATCACTTTGCATGTGTGTTTTATGTCTTTGTACATGACATGTTTCTTTGTGTTTTGCTCTTTCTTTGTGATTGTTGGTGAGATACGACGGTGGATCGTTTGGAAAGAGAGGAGTGTAACTCTCTGCGCTGCGTGTGGTCTGAGGAGAGCATTGCATGGTGAGGTATCAAGAGTGTGATCGGTGTAGTGTGGAGAAAATGAGCTTGCATGTAGAGTTAAGGAGAGGATCGAGCTAAGGAGTGAGTAATCCGAGTATGCATGAGTGTGGTGGTGAGAAAGCGAGTTGCATGTTGAGTCTAAGTAGAGAAGCAGAGTAAAAGAAGTAAACTAGGGGTTAAGCGCTTTATGCTGCGTGGAAACCGAATTCCCTTCGACTTAGAGTGAGGGAAAGCGAGTTGAGGTTGTCAGCGCCTAGAGTGTCTTGTGTTGAAAGTCATTTGGTGAGTTTGAGGGAGAGTACGTGTCTAAACACCATTAAGAGAAGTAGGGCGCATGTAGGTGTCTCGCCTTAGGTTCAGGGGTAGAGGTCCCCGGGCCGAGGTAGCGTCCGAGGTGAAAGCGCCCAAGTGCTAAGAATAAGTGGCCCGAACCGAGGAATACCGAGAAGTGATTTTCCATGACTTAGATGATTTTGGTGTAAGGAAGTGCGAAGCGTGAGCGCGTTGCCAAATTGAGGGTGTGAGTGTGGTTAGTAGAGGTACACACATAGTGTCCGAGGGTAATGTTGCGTGGTTAGCCGAGGTACACATATAGTGTGCCGAGGTGAGGTTAAACGCCAATGTTGTCTAACACATTGTGGGACGCTCTTTGGGAGTGCTACCTTAGCACCAATGTGCATAAGTAAGTGGCGATTAAGTCCATTTTGGTCCTTAGGTGACATTTTGGTCCCAAGTGTCGTTGTGGTCCTCGGTGTGACAAGTAGTCCACCGTGGATTGCCGAGGTGACCGAGAGGTCGGTTGTAGGTCCTAAGGTGATTCTCACAGGTGTTGTAGGATCGACCTTAGCACTTGTGATGATGTCAGGTGGTGTAGGCGTCGGTGTGAGCGACGAATAACGGCGGAGTAGAGCGGCGGTGAAAGAGCGGTGTAAACACTCACATACGTTATGATTGATTTGTGTGATTGTATTTGTCATGAAGTCACATGTTCATGTGCATATTACGACGGAGGAGGTCTCGGCCTCGGATATGGTAGGACTTCGGTCTCCATATCAAATAACGACGGAGTTAACGACGGAGATGCCGACGGGCTAAATAACGACGGTGGAGGTACCTCATTGCATAATGCCCTGTGGATGGGTTGCATACATGCATACATTACATGAATTGTTGTGTTTGAAAGTGGTTGATAATTGTTGTGTTTATGTGGCCTATCGGTGAGTGACTGTAATTGCTGAACCGATGTGTTCTTTTTTTTAGTGCTATCTCTATCCTTAAGCTTTCTTCACATTATATTACTTGTGTTAAGAGACTCACCCTAGCTGCTTATTGTTGCCTGCTCTCGTGGCAACTTGCAGTACTCACAGTGATAAATTTGTGCCTAGTCGATGTTGGTTGAGTCTACTCTGGTCGTGTAACTTTGGGTTGGGGCGAGTAGATTATTTTGTACTCTTCATCACGATCTTATGTATATTTTGTTAGATAGTCTTTTGGAACTAAAACTATCATATTTGTGTAACTATTACTATGTAATATGACTTGTGGTATTCTTTGCCGAGGTGCCTTATATGATGGGTGAGACCACTTTTTTTAGTGGTGATGCGCATGATTGCATGCTTGTATAATGCTATGAAGCTGTTTTGAACTTAATTGGTTTTCTGTTTTCCTTTTTAATCACCAAATGTAGCACTCCTTTGAGTGGAATTTTGAAACTCTGATTTTAATTTAGTAGACCGAATTGATTAAGATAAGGGGTGTTACACAACGCCCACAGCGAGAGCCTAGGAGCTCGGAATCGTGGAGGACTTTCTTTTGTGACCTCGCCTCATCCCGTCATTCACTGGGTGGCCATCCCGGAGTGGGAATCGGGGGAGAGGGGCGTTGAGTCAATTCAGCGGAACGGTTCGCCGAGACTTCCTGCATGTTAGCCGAGCAAAATGAAATACGAAATAATGCAAGCTAAGCGTGAGACAGGGGAATTCAGCAATCATTTTCTTTTCGTTCAGAAAATGGGAAATATTGTTACATTTTTATTCGTTCATTATTCAAATGAATCATTTCCCGGCTGCTATCTCGGTGTGCCGAGCGTCTTCCTTTTCGGCTTTCCTCTCCACCTTAATGCAGAGGTAATGGCAGCGTTTGGTGGCTTCTTGGTCGGCCCAAATGGTGACTTCCTTACTCTCCTCAGAGAAGAATTTCATTTTCAGGTGGACCGTTGAAGTTACCGCTCCGAGTCTCTCCAGGGTCGGGCGGCCCACGATGCAGTTGTAAGGAGCGTGCAGGGAAGAACCAAGAAACGAGTCTTGACTATTCGTGAAAGCTTGTCTTCTCCGTACGTAACCAAGAGCTCGAGGTATCCGAGGTGAATTGTTCTGGATCCGTTGAAACCCGTCAAGCCTCCTCCATCATAGGTCAGGAGGTCGGTCTCGGATCCGTTGTGTGTCTTTGTGGGATCGGAGCCGGCCACTTGACCTCGTTGAACTCAGCATTGGCGCATTCCTGAAGAATTTTTTACTTCGAGGTGTTGAGTGGCGAGTAGTCAATGAACCGGAAACGCCATTCCTTGGCGCTCCCTCCACCTTCTTTCTTTGATTTGTCCTTTGGCTCCTTGCCCTTCGCTTGAGGAGCCGAGGCAGCAGCTCCTTCCATGGCCTCGTTTGATTCTTCGTAATCTATGTGGCGTTGGGCTCGCCTCAAGAAATCATTCAACGTGGCCAGCAGGCGGAGGCCAACATTCACATGGAAGAGCGTGCCTTTCCAGAGGCCGTGCCTTAAGAACATCATTCGGACTTCATCCGAGACATTGTGAACCTCATCGGCCTCTTTGTTATATCTCTCGATATAAGCTCGCAGGGACTCGGATTCTCCCTAGCAGATAGTTCGGAGGATGTCAACAGACTTGGGTTTCAACCTTGACGCAGTGAATTGAGAAGCGAAAAGCTTGGCGAGTTGTTTCCAGGATGAGATGGATGCCGCTGGCAAGTCTCTAAACCATTTTGATGCACTTTTCTTCAAAGTGATGGGAAAGAGTTTGCAACGGACCTCTTCGGGCGCACCCATGTAGTCTAGAACCCTGTTGAATTCCTCCACATGGTCATCGGGGTCGGACTTCCCGTCGTAGGTCCCTAGCGGAGGTGGTTTCTCCCAAGCCTTGGGAATTTTGTAGTTTTGGATTCTGGAGACGAAGGCGCTCCCAGTGGAGTTCTTTCCCTTGTCCTTACGCTTGGATTTGTGGGTCTTCCTTCTTGGGGAAGGGTTCACAGAGGAGGATGAATCGGAAGAGGTATTCCCTCACAGGAATCGGAGGAGATGGAGGGTTGGAGGCCTTCCCGGCGTTTCTCTCTAACCACCAGGCGAATCGTAAGCGGGACAGCGCATGATTGCGTGTCAGTGCCGAGATGCTACGGTTTGAGGGGAACCCGGGGTGGCTTGCGCGAAGGCGCGAGCGATGAGGGCATTCGTGCTAAAGCGGCTAGTTCAAGTCGAGATTGTTCTGTTGGGCGAGGTCTTGACTTCTTCTTTCGAGGACGCCCAACAAGCGGGTGACCGCATGAAGTGCCGGCCGGATCGTTGTTGGACTTGAGGGGGAAGAGGCGGTCTGGGTGCAATTAGTGCCGCCGAAGTTCCCTCAAGGGGCAGGGTTTGAACATGCCCTTCTGGAGTCTGATCAGGTTGAACCGGGGCAGAAATAGTTGCGTCTAGGGCTCGAGACTGGGCCCGAGTGGAAGGGCGCTGGTGCGGTGGCATTCTCTTGTCAGTTACCGAGAGGACCTTGTTAGTCGGAGAGAGCGGGATCGAGTGAGAATACGTTGAAGTGCTCCCACTGTGGTCGCCAATGTTCGATCTGGAACTCGGGAGTGTACCTTGTTCGAAGAATAAGTTGGATTCCGCTTCCTCGGAGCTCGTCGCTAGTTCTTGGAACTGGGGAGATGTCTTCGGTCGTCCGAGTGTGCTTGTGGCCCACGCCGGGTGGGGGTGTACATGCTGACACTCTGATGCCTAAGTGAGTGAGAGAATAGGCGAGAGTTGCAAGAATGAGAGCGTACCTGGATTGGGAGCCCCGTGCCTCTATTTATAGACGTGGGCGCTCGGTCTTGTCCGTTGGATCGGCCGTGCGATCACGCCGCCGACGACTTACATGTTCGAGGAGACACATGCGCGCTTGGTGCTTTTAGCATACTTGGGTCATGTTTGTGCAAAGATATTGGGCCCGGCCCGGCGTCAATGGGGCTTTTTGCCCGCACGGAACATTTTGCGTGAACGATAGAACAGATCACATAATTCCATTTCGTCGGCATAGACCTCAGAATCTTTTCTACTACCATTGTCTCACTAACCTTCTCGCCGTGGGCTTTCATCTTGTTGGTGATTGCTAGGGTTCTTCCAAAGTAGTCATTGATGGTTTCACCATCGTTCATCCCCAATAATTCCAATTCACGTCTCAAGACCTGTAATTGAGCATGTTTCACTTTGGAGGAACCTTAAAACTTTTGACGAAGCGATTCCCAGATCTCCTTGGAGGTGTCAATCTTCAAGATCGTCTCTAGAGTGTTGTGATCTAGAGCCTGGAAGAGATAGTTCTTCGCTTTGAGATCCTTCAATCTTGCTTCATTCGCTGCTTTCTTTTGTTCTGGTGTTGCATTTTCTGCCACGATCGGTACTCCGTTCTCAACAACTTCCCAGTATTCTTTTGATCTGAGCAAGTTCTCCATAAGTAGTGCCCAATGGTCATAATGGCCGTCGTACTTTGGAATCGCCGGTTGAGTGAACGGTGCACTTTCTTTCTCCGTCATGATCGCCGATTTGCAAGCTTCTCTGGTTCTCGTTCTCATTCTCTCGTGTTCTCGTTCTTTCTCTGGTTTTCACTTTCTTTCGTTTCTTTTGCTTTTCTTTCAACGCAGTGATACGTGTCTTCTGCACAGGCCCCGTTAAGGGCTCTGATGCCAAGTGTAAGTAACAGAAAATTGTTTAGTGAAAACTAATTCTCATTTCATTCAATTCACCCTTATATAGGGTTAACAACATTTACAACATTCTGTTTTACTAGTAACTGTCACAGTTACAGTTTACAACAACAAAGCTAAGTCAACTTGGGCCATTGGGCCATCAATAAAATTTGGGCCTAGAATACAATCAACTAGAAAATACAAGTTTTATTTACAACAGATAATGGATAAGCTAGCCGATTGAATTTTAAGTATTTGAAAAAATTAGCAAGTGAATTATAAAATCACATAGAGAGACATTTGTAAATAATACTTAAAATTGAAAGATAATATTCATTTAATGAATGATAAATGAGAAATTTAATTAAACTAATAAAGGTGAAAACGGAATAAAAATTGAAACATTATACGCTATAAGTTCAAAAACTACTTCAAGTAGCGTTTGGGAAAATGTTATACGCTAGTGAAAAAAAAATTATAAGGTAGTGGTAACAAACACTTACCACAAACTTATCTGATATACGCTATTAGCTAAACACTAGCGTTTTGACCTTGCCAAATAGAACCTTAGTCCCTAAATTTTTGTGGCGCTAGAATTAGCAAAGAATTTCAACTAATTTTGTCGGAAAGAGGTAAAAAAATTAAGTGTTCGGCAATATTAAATATGCCTTTTTTTTAAAAAAAAATTGGCCCCATTATTTAGAGGGCTAAGGTCCTTGCTCTGGTTGCCTTACCGTTACCATGGACAACCAAGGCAAAGAATATCATCAATCATTGGAGATTTCTCTTTATTAGTTTAATTAAATTTGAAGGCGAACGACTAAATTATGGAGATTTACCCAAGTTGCAATTAGTGTGAGTTAGAAGATTCGATCAATATATATACCAACTCTCATTGGCTGATGGGATATGGTTCTCGTTTGGTGAATGACTGGAGGGAGGCTCGACTTTCACCGAGCATGGTGGCTGGGCAGCAACCAGGCTCCTCGCGTGGTGGCTTCTTGGTCTCCACCGATAACTGGTTTTGTTAAATGTAACGTGATGCTTCATTTTCTTTGTTGGTATTTTTCTTCGGGATGAGCATGGACATTTTATCGAGGCCAATTTTTTTAGCTATTCACCTATCCTAGACGTCCCTTTGGGGGAGGCGTTAGGGCTTTTCGGCTCTATTACTTGGATTCGGGAGCTTGGCTACAAAGATGTCATTTTTGAGCTAGATGCTAAATTTGTAGTTGATGCTTTTAATTCAAAGCGTATTATTTTTCTGAGTTTGGCTCAATTGTTAGCGCTACAAAGACCTTTTTAATTTTTTTAATTACAACTCTCTTGTTAAGTTTGATAGGAGGGATGCTAACAACAGTGGCGGATCCAGGACTCTGGGGTCAGGGGTGTCAAATTTTTAAATACACAATTTACTAAAAATATAATTAAAAACAACTATAATATATTTAAATAAATAAATTATACATTTCATAATTGTCTTTTACGTAATTCATATTCTGAAATCATTGAATAAGAAGCTCGGAGTCAATTTTATTGAATACAACACTCTCAATGTATGTCACCAAACAGTCGTTCATCCATGTATCCCACATCCGGTCACACAACCTATTCTTCACAATATTCATAGCAGAGAAAGCTATTTGTACAGTTACTGTTGCAACAAGCAAAACTAGTGACAGCTTCAAAAGAAGATTTTATCAGGTTTAACTTGTGTTGCACTAGACCAATACAAATTAAATAGCACTAAGAAAATCAATATTGGTGCTCCCCTTCCAACCGAGTTTTGCCACACCCAAAATTCGAAACGAGACATTGTGATGGGATCCAAGTTATCACTCAGATCAGATGTTGTTGGTAAAAAAATTCAAATTAAATAGCACTAACACAAAATACAAACTAAAAAGTACTAAATTCAAAATTAGGATAACAAGAACAAGAACGGATCCAAGGAAATAGAGAGATAGAAACTTTTGTAATTTAAAATATAAGAGTGTGAGTGACTGTGTGAGTGTAGTGCATTAGAGTGGTGACGTTGTTGTCAGCTAACCCTCAAGAATACTTCAATGTTCCTCCATGTATTTTGTTGTTGATTATTAATGAAACACATCGATTGTTTTTTGTCAAAAAATTGGCTGATTTTTTATCTTTTTTTGAGATTGTTTTATATTCTTTTTTCTTTCTTAATTTACATACTCACATGTATTTCTAGTTTCTGGTTATAATCACATCCCATGATCCTATCTCTTGGCACCTCAGTTATATGTAACGAAGCCACACCTACACAAAAAGTAGGAAAAAGAGGGAAATCATGAAAAAAGCAAACACCAAACTTACACGTTTATATATATGTACCTACGGATAGAAATGAAGTACGGATATAGATATATAGTAGCTTCAACAAGGTACATTAGTTCGTACCCGCACAAAAGAAATGTATATATGTATATTATGCGTATGTGTACGAAACAAGTATATTTAAGAACAAAGGTCAAAATACTGGTTTATGAAAGGCAGAAAGAAATCAAAGCGATTTAATGCGAAACAACTTAAAATGTGGAGTGTTCTGCGTAGGTAGGCATGTGAATTGTGATTACTAGGTTTCTTTGGAAACAAGATTCATGCGGCAGTCTAGAAAAAAAAAAAAAAAACATTGTTATTGTCGTTCTCTCGTCACAAAAAACAGTTTTGTAATTATTAGGATGACAAATAAAACAGTCTTCTTGACCAAAAAAAGTAAAAATAAAAATAAAAATAAAACAGTCTATATATGTATGTATTGAGAGAGAGAGAGGATCAATTTGCTTTGGGAGTAACTCTTGAGAGAGTTAAATTGAATAAGTTAAATTCAACGTATATTATATTTTTTAAAATACAAGTAAAATATTGATCGACTATAAGATTCAATAGCTACATATATTCAATTTTTATAATTTTTGGTATGCATGATCATTAAGATAATATAAAACTATTCAACGGTTAGATCGGTAAAATTTAATGTCTGCAAAAAGATATTAAGAGCAGTAATTCTACAATAGTTACTCTAGGAGTAAGTTGATCCCCACTCATACATATATGAGTTGGGATCAACTTACTCTAGTATCTCATTGTAGATACTAAAATTTTACCGATCCAATCGTCAAATTAATAGTTCTAATTGAGTATACCAAATATGCAAACCTTCATAAATTTTTAAAAATCTTTGATCAATGATCAAGAAAATTCAACTCAACTTACATTATACTTTTCAAAATACAATAAAATATAGACTATAAGATTCAATAACTATATATATTCAAGTTTTATAATTTTTGTACGTCTGATCATTAAGATAATATAAAACTATTCAATGGTTAGATCGGTCAAATTTAATGTCTACAAAGAGATATTAAGTGGAGTAACTCTACGTACAAGAGTTACTCTTGGAGTAAGTTGATCTCCACTCATATGTATGTAAATAAATCATGTTCGGTCTTGTAGTTCGGGAAGTACCTTGTCCGAGGAGCTTGAGGGTCTTGTTTCGTGAACCTTGGAGATGAGAGTCGGGTCCTTGAAGATCGAGCTCGGATGGTCCGAGTTAGTCTCCGTCCCATGTCGGGTGGGGTGTACCTGCAGACACTCCGATGCCTAAGTCAGTATATGAGTGAGGCGGAATGTGCAAGGAATGAGGACGTACCTGGAAATGGCGGGTTGCAACCTCTATTTATAGACAAAGTTAATCGGTTCTGAGCGTTGGATCTGGTTGATTGATCCTGACCGTCGGTCCCGGAAATCCGTGGCGCGCGGGATATGTAGCTGTGGAGTGTGTTTTGGGTGTGCTTCTGAAGCTGGATTGGGCCAGGCCCAGTTTCTTAAGGGGTCTTTGGCCCAGGCCGGAACAAATCATTTCATTGAGACATTTTAAGAATATGCATGTCTCAATGAGACTACATATATAATGCTAAGAATATGTCTCAATTATGGCTCTATTTGGTAAAAAGTAGTGGATAGCAGATAGCGGTTGAGCTAGCGGTTAGCGGGTAGCGGATAAGCTAGCTGATAGCAAATTATGTGTTTGGTAAAACTAGCGGTTAATGAGTCAAATAAATTAATCTCAATGAGACATTTTTAAACAACTTAGTCTTATATATACTTTTATTATTTATATATGTGCTACCATAATATTTCTGGTCGTATTTATTAGAGAAAAAACAAAACAACATTAAAATTGTGAGACATAAACTACAAATAATAATATTAAAAAGACAAATATTTTAAATGAGTCAAATAAATTAATCTAAACAACCAATACACCTTAAAAGTTATAATTTTTTCTTATAAATGAAACTAAAATACTCTCCCTAAATTGTCTTATAATTATCAAAAATAATGTGACACAAATAGTAGATACTTGAGTCTCTTAACCATTGGTCATTAGTTCGATCACTAGTCGGTGTGTATCAAAAAACATTCATTGGAAGAGGTAAACCCTTAAATAGAGGATATCTTAGTTTAAGGAAAACTAAATTGTTTTATAATTAAGATTGGAAGGATTACAATACTTTGAAAAGAGTATACAGAATTTCATCCGAGTTATCAGAAGCATGGTATCTTGCGGGGTACTTAAAACATAGAAAAGGCAACAATAGTCATGCCTTGGTGGGAGGCACTAGTAGGTTAGCCACAATTATAAAGTTGAAAAACAAATCCACAATTTTTTTTCCTTGGGAATTAATGCTCCCCACTCTTGGTGGGATGTCACACATAAATATATTCCAAAAAGCATAAAATATATATTATCCATCAAGAAGAATTCAAGGGTTTGATATGCTTCCTGAATTAATATATATATATATATATATATATATATATATATATATATATATATATATATATATATATTAAACTCTCTCTCTCTCTCTCTATATATATATATATATATATATATTCAATATTAATATTCATTACAAACAAATTATAGACTATATAAAATCAACAGCAAAGTACACAAGAAAATGAATAAAACAACTCACTATTATAGGATCCATGAATAAATGAAAAGCTTAATATTATACAAAAGACCTGGATAATGATAATTCTATACAATATATATCTGTCATTGTCTAAACTCTGAAGAGTTATATGGAATATAATTAATGTAATGTAATTAATAAATAAATACGATGGTTTTTCTCTTGATTTCATCTGTCTCTAGCTAATTCTTCAATAGTCATCATCCCAGAGGCCTTCAAAATTTGAGAGTGGAGCATTGAATGTAGGATCTTCAAAATCTTCAAACAATGATCTAGTCCTATATTCCATGTCATCATGCTTTGAAACCACTGAGGATGTGTCAGTGTTAATGTCATTGCTGAGACAAGTATCTTGTGAAACACTCACCATTGAATTGTTGCTAGAGAATTGCTCCATCTTGCACTCCTTGTTCTTGTCCAATATTCCAGAAACATTATTAATATTCCCTTGGTGAATATAATAATCTGATAACATGTTTTGTTGGAAAGAAGAGCTTGGATTTTGCATTTGAGTTTGAGGATGAAAATTGGTGCTTCTACTTCCCATTGGAATATTATTAAAATTGTTGTTTGGAACATAGTAACCATTTGATGATGATGATGATGGGATGGTGTTTTTGATGTCATGGTTAATGATGTTGTTTCCATTAGAAGGAGGATCCATAAGAGGTGGAAGTGAAGAAAAATCCAATAGATAATCTTCTATCGAGTTGAGCCTTAAAAGAGTTGAAATTGGAGTCTTTTTAACTTCATTGTTCTTGCAGAAAACCCTTGAAACAACCCAATCATCCTATATGAAAACAAAAATATATATAAATATAACTATCAGCTAGATTCTTTGACAATTGAACTATATAGAAAGCAAAAGCTATGATGATGAGTTAGTTAGGGACCACATCAAAGAAACTTTCAAAAGGCACTTTTTAAAAAAGCAAAAACAAAAATAAGCTAGCTATCTAGGAAGATTTTTGAGGAAATTCATGGTTAAAATGTTTCATACTTTCCTTCATATATATCTTAATCAAATAAAAAGAAAGAATTTTTTTCCCGTGTAGTGCAGTCTCTGCATGGTCGTTGGATGTGCTTGATCTATTGATTTTGTGCATATCCAACGGTTTGCAGAAATTGCACCTGCGGTCGCCGTAGAGAACTCAATATGTAGTTAAGTAAGAGGTATACCTTTGCAGGCTTAGGGAGGTTGTATTTTGACAATTTGCCTTCTAATCTGAATTCATGCATAACCCAATTGGTTTTGTCTCCCTTAGGAGCTCTCCCTCTATAGAAAACAAGTGTCTTCTTCATCCCAATAAGTTGGTTTGTTTTCCCTTTAAAGATCTCTTTGTCTTTTCCAGTTGCCTTCCAATAACCTAATTCAGTTGCTCTATTAGTCCTCATCCCAGTTGGATATTTCCTATCTCTTTGACAAAAGAAGTACCAATCTTTCTCTCCCATCTTTGCTTTCTCTACAAAAAAAAATTCATTAATTACTCAAAAATTGTAATATAATAATAATATAAGATATAACCAGAAAATTAAAAAACATATAAAGAAATTAAAGGATGAATATTATTAATATACTTACTGGGTAAGTCCCAAGGTTCAGACTTATTGAAATCAGCTTCACCAATTGCAATTGCACTGAAATTGGTATTCAAAACTTTGTTTATCAAATAACAAGTGATGATTTCTTCATCAGTAGGGTGGAATCTAAAACCAGGAGGCAAATCAAGAGGTTCATGATCTCTTTTGTTAACAGCAATAGGCTCTTCCATTTGATCAAACTTTAGGGTTTTAATTTTTGAGGGGTAAGTTGTAGATATATTTATATATGTGATAATATTAAAAAAGTTGAATGAGAGAATCTTATATGAAAGAAGGAAAGAAAGTTCTGAGAAATGATTAAGAAGAAAGAGAGAGGGAGCTAGGAAATGAAAGAGAAGGAAAGTTTTGAAGAAAGTAGAAAGAAGTGAAGATGATGTGTTTAAATAGAGAGAGAGAGAGAGAAGCGTCTATGGAATGCACATAACACAACACAACACAACACGTTTTCTATAGAGTCGTGGGGTGGAAGACACTTATAGGGGAAGCCTAGATAGAAAGATATAATACTATTGTTTATTTTATTCTATTTTTGTATTTTCTTCTTCTCTTTCTAATTAATTTCAATAAATACATACGCGTATTTTCCTATGGCTATTTATTTAGATGAAATCATGATTCCAGCTAGTTTCTCACGAGCTTTGTTTGACAATGTCATATATATCTAGGGTTTAGCGGTAGTTTATAGTGGATATGCTTGTAATAAGTATTCGGTACTATTAGTATTTTTTCATACATCGTTTAAAGTAACATTTGACTTTATAGTTTATAGTATTTCATTTTTTCTCTCGTTTTTACCGTTATTTTAAGTATTGATTACAAATGTTCAATTATGTTATTTTATATTTATAAGCTAATTTAATCGTTAATTTTACAAAATATTTTAAATTTAATCTGCTAACTTACAAAATTGGATTGCGATTTTAACCGAGCTCTGCTAGGGTTTTGAACCGAGCTTGTCTGCTATGACTGAGGACCGGCCACCATCTCGGGAGGAGGAGGACCTCCGTGAGCGCAACACCAAAAAGGTGAAAGGGGGGAGCATCCCTTCTCCAATGATTCTACGGCGCCTATAGATTACTCGGACATATATGATGATATGGAACAAGAAAGACAGCCGAGGAGATCGTACAAAGAGACGATGCTAGGGGTCACCGGCGACAGAGACGGCGAAGCTAGCAAATCAACGGAGGACAAGAACTCGACTGAACATGCCAAGTACCACGTTGGAGATATGAATCTTCAGATCATCGAGAAGAAGCATGGGGGTTATGATTGCCCTGAGATCGTCGTTCCGCCCCATGCTGAAGAGCGTTTGGCAAGACCATGGAGGTAGGGGCTCATTGTTAACTTGTTGGGTAGGCGCATAGGATTCAAGGCTCTTGAGAACAGATTGAACCAAATGTGGGTCAAGAAGGGTGTCATGAATATTGTTGATCTCGGCTGTGATTTCTTTCTGGTCTACTTGACGTCCCCAGAGGACTATTGCTGTCTGGGTTCGTTTACCGGAACTTCCAATAGAATATTACAGTTCACAATTTCTTTCCTTCTTGGGGGATAGAATTGGCGCACCGTCAAAGTGGATCAGACAACTACCTTGACAACCCGGGGGAAATATGCTCAAATGCGTGTGTGGAAGTGGATTTGAACAAGCCTCTTTTAGCTTTATTCGAGCTCAAAGGGCATATTTACCAAATTGAGTAAGAGGGACTCCACTTGCTGTGTATGGCTTGTGGCAAATTTGGGCATCATAAAGATCAATGTGTGGAGCAAGCTACCTCGGGTGTGAATGACCGGGAAGAAGCGAGCGGTCACGGCCACCGGGACTACTGGACAACAAGCGATGCACTGTGACATGAGAGTGGGCCTTGGGTGGTTGTTCAAAAACAGCGCCTTCCCAAGAAACCAAGAGAAAAAATTCAGGCGCCTCCGCTAGTGGTAGACAAAGTCCGGCGAACATTAATGTGACCGCACAAATTGAGGGATCTCGGTTTAATGTTTTGACTGACGATGAGGAGATTCATGATCACAATAATAATGTCCATAATGGCCCAATGATTATAAAAGACTGGTCCCATTATTGTTAATAAGGCTCCTCCAAACAATGTGGAGAAAACACGTGTGACACACTTCAGCCAATCAGCTCGCCATTCCAACCATGAGGGGGACCACTTGGAAAAACGTGCAGGAACAAATGGCCCAATCATTAGCGCCTACTATGAGTCACATCCGAGGTACTCCTGTCGAGCCGAGGTACTCCACAAGCCGAGGTACTCCTGTCGAGCCGAGGTACTCCACAAGCCGAGGTACTCCAAACGTCGCTACCACTATGTCACGTGGGGACCACCAAGTTTCTGCGGGGACCTCCCTTTGTCACCAAACAAATCGGCCAACTATAGAAATGGACCTGGATGTTTCCAAAGGAAATAACACTGGGCTGATGATGCTCCACCCAACTCGGCCTCCTGATCCAATTGGCAACTTTCATTCTGACACCATCATTCTTACTGGGAGACCTGATGATGTAGGAATGTTAGACTCAGACGAATTCTTGGATGCTCACGAGCAAGGTGACACGATAGCAAGTGACTCAGAGATGGAGGTGGTCGTTGAGACCCCACGCCTCTGACTTTGTCCCTCCTGTGATATGCTTCCTTTTCCTTTTTAGTTTTAATGAATTTAAATAAAATTCTAATTTGGAATTGTCGTGGTATTTGCCAAATTTCGCTTTGTTCCGAATTGCAAGCAATTTATTGATGTGCATAGGCCGGAGATTTTCGTTATTATGGAGACTCGTAGTGACCCAGCTCGCTTGAAGAATACCTTCAGAAGGCTTGCACTACAAGAAAATCGCTGATTTGCCACTGACATTTCCGTCGCAGATGTACAAATTTCCGTGGCAAAACAACATTTGCCACAGACAAAAATTGGTGGCAAAAACGCTCGTCGCAAATCGTTTGCCACAGAATTTTCCGTGGCAAATGTTTTCGTCGCTAATCCGTCGCAAATATCCGTGGCAAAGTCGTCGCGAATTTCATCGCAAATTCGTGGCAAATCTGTCGCAAAAATAAAAAAAAATTAAATCTTCAAACATATATACATGCTGACTAACATTAAGCTAGCTAAAAATAAGCATCTCCTTAACAAGCATTGTCCTCATAACAAATACTCATAATGGTTTTTCAAACTAGAATCGAAGAAAGATCAAGAAATAGAAACCCCTAGAGTTCCAAACTAACCACACAGGTACTATAGAAATATAGATACACAATTCACATTGACTAGCTAGCATTAAATACTAATTAAGAGTATAAAGGGAAGAACACAACCCATAATTGAACTTATGAAGAGGTAAGGTATTGCTAAGTCTTGTTAACTTCGTGTTGGTATTTGAAGGAACTAATGGCAATCATGTTTTAACTTTGAACAAGCTATCAGCTCGACATTTTGTTAATGAAGATAAGAAATAATATCAAAGCACGAGATATTTCCAACATAAACTTTGGACCCGCCAGTATATTCAAGGATTTTGCCACTGTAAGTTCAACGAGGAGAGATTCTTTGGTAAAGCCTGTTATCCATTTCGGATCTATATTACAATCAGATATCACTCGAGAACATAAATGAATAATACCAAAGAAAACTTGAAAATCAAGCAAGTACGCCAACGAAGATTTCAAATAAGCTAGTTTAGACAAACTTATGTACAAGCACCAACAGATAAAGAAGTATCAAAGAACCATGCAATTATTGAGTTTTTAAGAAGTAATTTCTTATAGGAACATGTATACATTATTCCCCGTTCTATTACCCCAAATGGCTATAGGTTTTAGGCAAAACGAATGCTTTACAATATTTTTTCTTCAACCAAGTGATTTTAAGCCCAGCGTTTCAACTCTATATTTACAATAGTACTATGTCAGTACTGAACTACTGATTGCTTGCCACATTCAAAAGCTATGCCACCATCAAATCTTAATGAAAATAAGGCAACTAAAACTAGTACAATATAGAAGGAAAAGATAAAGGGAATACTAATTTCCTTCAAATATTGAGCTATTTTCTTCCTTTATTTCCTCCTTCGCAAATTCTTCAAGTATCGAACGTTGCCGTTCGTTGATTGCACTAACCTCCTGGCTCCTAGCCTGTGTATCACCTCAATGTCCTTATAATTCTCGAAATTTTCGCAATTTGAAACTGTCTCGAGCGAGTAGGTTCCAAGAAATAGTTCTGCATACTAACAATATACAAAGCATTTCTTATAATGAATTCTGCCTTCTCCACCAATTTCTTGAGATGAGATTAAGTCTTGTGAAAGGGAAGACTCTGTTAAGGTGTAAAATTGTGAAGAAAAGCTCTGAGATTTCATTGAGATATTGAGGGATATATACAAAGATATTACAGAGCATCAAACTGAAAAAACTAACTTCTCAACTAATTCTGTTGAGATAACTACACTAGCTTATCACTCCTCAAGAGCTTATTACTTATCAGTGTACTTATACAAACAAAACAATTACAAAATTATTAATACTTCAACACACTCCCTTAAACCAGAAATGCATTGATCATTCTGGTTTACCAAACTGATGGCTTGATTCTTCATTCATTCCCAATTTTCTGCGCAGATTTCTGTAGGTATCAGTCTTCACAGCTTTGGTCATGATATCTGCTAGTTGTTGTTCAGTGGGGCAGTATTGCAGCTCAATCACACCTTGATTAACCAAGTCTCTAAGGAAATGAAAGCGAACATCAATATGTTTGCTTCTGCCATGAAGAAACGAGTTTTCTAGACGACTTTATTGTTGAAGTCATTATCACAAAATATCACAGAAATATCCTTTTGTGGCATGTCAATTTTCTCCAGAATTCTCCTCAACCACACCATTTGACATGCACAGCTTGCTGCAGCTATGAATTCAGCTTCAGTGGTGGACAAGGACACCACATGTTGCTTCTTTGCAGACCAACAAATGGCACCTCCAGCCAAAATGAACACATACCCTGATGTGGATTTTCTGTCATCACAGTCTCCTGCATAATCACTGTCTGTATAGGCAGTGATTTGCTCATTTCCAGCCTTCTTGTAAGTGATTCCCAGATCAACAGTGCCTCTAATGTACCTCAGAATCCTTTTCACAGCTTGAAGATGATGTTCTGTTGGGTCTTCCATGTATCTGCTAATTAATGATACAGCAAACATAATGTCAGGGCGAGTTGCAGTTAAGTACATCAATGACCCTACAATTTGTTTGTAGTGTGTGGAGTCTACTTTTTCTCCACCACTCTCTTTGTGCAATCTAGTGCCAGGAACAATAGGAGTTGAGACTGGTTTACAGTCTCCCATACCGAATTTGTCTAGTATCTCTGCTGCATACTTAGACTGATTAATGCTGATTTCATCATTGCCCTGCTTCACTTCTACTCCCAGAAAATAAGACAGCAAACCAAGATCAGTCATATCAAAAGTTTCTTTCATTGAAGATTTAAATTCACTAATCATTTGATGAGAGTTGCTAGTGAATATTAAATCATCAACATAGAGACTAATAATAATCACATTCTGCTGTTCATCCCTTTTGACATAAAGAGTGTGCTCTGAAGGTGACTTAGAGTACCCAGATTTAGTGAAGTAGGTGTCAATTTTACTATACCATGCCCTAGGGGCTTGTTTAAGCCCATATAAGGCCTTCTTGAGCTTATAGACCTTGTCTTCTTCACCTCTTTTAACATACCCATCTGGCTGTTCTACATATACTATTTCTTTCAACTCTCCATGAAGGAATGCACTCTTCACATCAAGTTGAAAGATTTTCCACCCTCTTAATGCAGCAACAACAATTATACTTCTAATTGTATCCCATCGAGCTACAGGGGCAAACACCTCACTATAATCAATTCCATGTTGTTGAGCATACCCCTTTGCAACCAATCTTGCCTTGTATTTTTCTACTTCCCCTTTTTCATTCAATTTTGTTTTGAACAGCCATTTAACACCAATCCTTTTTGCACCTTGAGGGAGATGGGTAAGTTCCCATGTTTCATTTTTTTCTATTGCCTCTATTTCAGCATTCATGGCTATCCTCCATTTTTCTTCCTTGACAGCATCACTGAAGGTAATGGGATCATTTAATTGGGTAATCGATACCATATTCAATTCCTCTTCTAACACATCTTGATTTGTGACATAGTCTTCTAAATATACTGGCTTTTTCCTAACTCTCCCCTGCTCAGAAGTTTCTGCCCAATCTGCATTACCAGTTCCTGTTTCTTGATTTTCAGTATTCTCATCTGTATCAGTATTATTTTCATTCACAGTATTGATGTCATGTGCAGTAGTTGTTTCTTCCTCAGTCACTTCTCTCTCATCAAATAAGGGAATTTCATTTTCACTAGATGAAGTTCCCCATTCCCATCTTTCTTCTTCAACAAATTTCACATCTCTACTTACTATCACTTTCCTGTTCTGCGGATTATACAGTTTATATGCCTTTGAACCTTCACTTACACCTAGGTGAATACATTTAATACTTCTATCATCAAGTTTCTTTCTTAGTTGCTTAGGTACATGCACATAGGCAACACAACCAAACACTTTAAAATAGTGTACAGCAGGTTTAGTGCCCTGCCATAGTTCTTCAGGTGTAGTGTTTTCAAGTGCAGCAGTGGGTGACCTATTTTGTACATATACAGACCAATTTACAGCATCAGCCCAAAATTCCTTAGGCAATTCTTTTTCTGAGAGCATACATCTTACCATATTTAATATGGTTCTATTTTTCCTTTCAGCAACCCCATTTTGCTGGGGTGAATAGGCTGCTGTCAATTCTCTTTTGATTCCATGTTGGTTACAAAAATTTTCAAACTCCTTAGAGGTGAATTCACCACCTCTATCTGTTCTAAGGCACTTGATTGCACAACCAGATTGTTTTTCTACTTCTATCTTAAACTTCTTAAAGTTTTCTATAGCAGCAGATTTTTCTTCTAAGAAATACACCCATGTTTTCCTAGTGTAATCATCTATAAAGGTCAAGAAATACCTCTTTTTGCTGTGTGATTGGGGAGTTATTGGTCCACATATATCCGCATGTATGAGTTCCACTTATGTTACGCCTCCATGAGCTCTGTTGTGGAAATGGATCTCTATGGTGCTTTCCTTTCAAGCAGTCTTTGCATATTTTGGTAGACTTCTGCATAGTTGGAAGCCCTGTCACTAATTTCTTGTCTGCAAGTTGTTGCAGAGCCTTGACACTCAAGTGCCCGAACCTGCAATGCCAGAGGTGTGTAGTATCATCTGTTGAAGCTTTGAAGCATGATGCAATAATCACTTTGGCAGTGACTTTAAACATCCTATTAGAGGCCATTTTTGATTGAAGAATCAGTCCTCTTTCATCATAATACACTTTGCAGTAATTCCCTCTGAACACCACTGCCAAATCACCCTTCTCTTGTAGTTGACCAACACTCAAGAGATTACTACTCAGTCCAGGGATGTAATAGACATCTGTAATTATCTGAACAGTTCCATCTACTTCTAGTTTTACACTCTCCTTACCAGCAGTCATCAACTTTGTTCCATTTCCAAGCTTTACAGACACCCTTATGTTCTCATTTAGATCAATGAACCATTCTTTACGCCCACACATATGGTTGCTGCATCCCGAATCAAGGAACCAGATATCTACCTCACTGTCTTCTTTGTCACCAGTGTAAGCCATCAGCACAACATCTATTTCTGGATCTTGGTCAACTAAGTGATAGTTTCTTCCAGTATCAACAACCCAGATTCTTTCTTTATTATCTTCTTTCTCATCAGTATCAACAAACCAGATACTTTCTTTATTATCTTCTTTCTCACCAGTACATGCCATTAACAGGACTTCTTCCTCCTGGTCATCTTCTGCATAGTTTGCCTTGCTCTCCCAATTGGGACACTCATAACGATAGTGTCCAAGTTTCTTGCAGTGAAAGAATTCTATCAGATCTTTATTGACAAATTGTCTCCCTCGACCACGTCCTCCTCGGGCAGTACTTCTTCCTCTTCCTCTATTACCAAATCTTCCTCCATTGGTAATCTTGAGAGCCTGTTCTTCTTCACGATCATCTTTCATCCTTTGTTCTTCAACTATCAAGCTACTTTGTAGCGTATCAACTGAGAGTTTCGTCACATCGTTGGATTGAACTATTGAACAAGCCACATAGTTGAATCTACGAGTGAGAGACCTCAAGATCTTTTCAACAATAACCACCGGTTCCAGACTTTCTCCGTACATCTTCATTCTATTAGCGATGGCTAGAGTTCTAGCAAAGTACTCGTTGATGTTTTCATCCTCCTTCATTCCCAGCACTTCAAAATCCTTTCTTGCAACCTGTAGCTGAGCACGTTGAACTTTCGAAGATCCTTGATACTTTTGCTTCATTGATTCCCAGATCGTCTTCGAGCTACTCCGATCAAGAATTGTCTCCATGATAGTACGATCAATACTCTGAAACAAGTAGTTCTTTGCTTTCAAATCCTTCAGTTTGCTGTCTTCTCCTTTCTTGATTAATTCTGGGGTTGCATCTTCAAGGGGTACGAACACGCCGTCTTCAATCAGCGACCAATACTCCTTTGAACGCAATAGGTTCTCCATGAGCATGGACCAATGTTCATAATGTCCATCAAATTTTGGAATCGAGGGTTGGAGGTATTGTACTTCTTTCTCAGCCATCGTTACGAAGGAACACACGCGAATTCTGGAAATTCTTTCTGAATTGGGGAAGAATGATTCTAGGGTTCTTCACGAATTGGGAAAACTCACAAGCAACAGGGCCTTGCGAGCTCTGATACCAATTGTTAAGGTGTAAAATTGTGAAGAAAAGCTCTGAGATTTCATTGAGATATTGAGGGATATATACAAAGATATTACAGAGCATCAAACTGAAAAAACTAACTTCTCAACTAATTCTGTTGAGATAACTACACTAGCTTATCACTCCTCAAGAGCTTATTACTTATCAGTGTACTTATACAAACAAAACAATTACAAATTTATTAATACTTCAACAGACTCCATGTACTATCAGATAGTAGCAAACCTTAAGTAATCGAATATGTCAGTACAATATCTCCAAACATTGACTGAACTATATTTAGAAGGCACTCATCATAGAATCCATATACTGTCAAGTGATGAATATTGGATAAGTATTCGAAGTCACAAAATTTTAAGAAAAATTAGTGTCCTTTCCCACTTTCACTTATCAAAGTTTGTGAAATAAAAATATCTATTTCTTGATTCCATTTCGGTTAATAGACCAGACTGTGTGATCGACGACTTTCATGGTTTCCTCTAATGAGTGTTATCCGGTCCGGATATCTCCCGATTGCATGTCATTAATTAGTCACAATGAATGAAATGGAAGGAGCATACCTAATAATTTATCTAGAGATAAACAATGAGAAAGGAGTTCTAGCATTTTTCCTAAAAAGTAGAAGAAAAGACAATAACATAGAGACAAACATAAGCTCAAAAGTGAACAATGGTCCATTTGCAATATAGACAGAGCAACAACAACAATAACAATCAAGCCTTTTCTCACTAGATAGTACATGGATTAATCCATGCCAAAATACTTTGCCATGAACTAAGTTCATAGATAGATCATCTGTCTCTAAGCCTCTATGGTTTGGCCTATAGTTTTCTTGGTATCCCAGTCCATCTAACTATTGGACTACACTCCATCTAGTCAATCCTAATTATACACAAAGGACTTCCATAGAAAATACCAGGATCAGAAACCTACAAAGTGGGTGCCAAACCGCAAATAAAATCCTCGGCTTCCAAGAGTTGGAGAAATTGCTTTGAGTCAAAAATCCAAAGATAACATTCAAACTCATCCAAATATACCGCAATGACTAGCCTAAAGAAGAAAAAAAATCGAAAACAACTCATTAACCTTTTCACCAACAAAACCCCAACACCATATTAGTAAAAGACCACCAACATAGCAGGCGCCATGTAGAGCTGCAGGACAGGAAGAGAAAATTGTTACCTTAACACATCAATGTCAAATATCCTAACATAAGGTAATAACTGAAAATGAAATTGACATGAAACGTGGAGTAAATTCAAGTAAGATCGAGCATAAAAAATCTACATCAATTAAATCAACAACAATCACCTAACTAAACAAATGATCATAAGTAATAAGACTGCTTTGTCCAACATCAGCACAAGCCTTGCCATCAAGTTCAACACGTGGATTCTGAAGCTCAGCAAAGTTGTAACAGTCCCCTGTAAAACCCAAGTAGATTATTATTTCAATTCAATCACCTTCAAAAAAATTGAAAATTATAAATAAATAAAAAACTTTTACTTGCAGAACTCTAAAAGGTATATATATACTGAAAGTAACAAAACAAATGTGTTAGACTTAAATTACATCTTACCTCGGATAGCGGCACGGAGCTCCCGACACCAAAACTTCTAAAGAGGAATAGCGAATAGCGGGATAGCCGCTATTGCGAAGACTGGAAAACAATGTATAACTAAACATAAATACTAACATCTCCAAATCAAACCGCAATATAATTTAACTACTAATTCAAGTGCTAAAAGTATTCAACTTTTAACAGTAGACACACATCAAACAAATTGGTCGCTGTGCATGCCCATCAACTAGCAAGCAAAATGGTTTGAATTGATCCGACATTGCGATCGAGAGATACAAAATCTTTGCTATGTCAAGCAATTTCTGCATTTGCTAAGGTTGAGTACATAATCTGGAATTTGATACAAGGAATCCCGGGTATATTTAAGTTATATAGAATGGCATAAATGTACAAAAATGACTTGTAAATGTTACTATCAATAATACATATGACATAATTCCAATAAATAATATTTAGCAAGAAATACAATAAAAAGACAAATATCACCCAAACAACATACCATCCAAAGAGTAAAACATATAACCCAATAGGATTCAGTCACACATCCTGAAGGTAAATTTCAAAAAGATCTTAATTACTCTCTATAAGTTAACCAGATGCATAGGACATGTCAAGAAAACTAAATATAATAGAAGTGCAGAGAAAACAACTATACGCAAGTGGCCCCAAAATAAAGCTAAAGATTGAAGTCAATCCAACAATTAAGCCAAATAATCTTTAAACCCTAAATCCCAAATTAAGTTTCAAAATCCCATAATCCCAAATTAAGTTTTAAAACCTCATAAACCCTAAATCCTCCATCTAAAATTCATACAATCAATAAAAAGCAAAGATGGTAATAAACCCTAGATAGAGAGATAAAGAGAGTGCGACAGAGAGAGAGCAACAGAGAGCGAGCAAATTTGATATCAGGCATTTTTACCTTTTAATTTTGCAGTACTTGCCAGTAGGATGAGTATTTGAGGTTAATACATTAGTTAGATGTATGAAAAAAAAAGAGAGCGAGCAACAGAGAGAGAGAGAGAGGGAGCGATAGAGAGAGATGAAGTGTATGCTTGCGTGGGTTTCTATTTATAGAAAATCGATTGAAGAAAGAAACGAAGGAAACAGAAAAGGAAGAAGGAGAATCGAAGGTTTGTGTTGTTGAATCGCTAGTTTCTGTTGTTGAAGATGAAGAAGAAAGCAAGAGGAAGAAGATGAAGAGATCGAAAGGAAGCTGTGGGAGGAGAGTGAGCTAGGGAAACAAAGTGAAAACCTATTCTGCGTATTGTTCAAGAGAGAATCGTGGGTTTTATTTGGGGTTTCATATTTGCCACGGGCTTGCGACCACATGTCCGTGGCAAATTAGCGACCATTATCATTTTCCGTGGCAAATTTGAGCGGGATTTTTAGCGCCTTCTCCATAAATCCCTTTTCGTCGCAAATCCGTGGCAAATTAGCGACGACCAATCTTCCGTGGCAAACTTTGATGGCAATGCAAGCTTATTCTTGTAGTGTTGGTTTTGATGGTTTTGCTTACTCTTTGAATAGGGGTTTTGCTGTGGGTATTGTTACTGGTTGGAAGACCAACCTGGTGGACATGTTGGAAATTTCAAACGATTATCAATTCATTCACTTTCAAGTTACCATGCAAGATGGGTGGAAGTGGTTCTTCTCTCCGACCTATGCTAGCCCCAATGACGAGTTGCGCCGTGACTTATGGGACTCTTTTTTCAATATTAGTAGAGATATGGATGGTCAATGGCTGATAGCAAGGGACTTAAATGATACAGTGGACCCTTGTGAGAGGAAAGGGGGAGGCAACCCAAATCTTGTCAAGCAGCAGCTCTTCAGGGAGAGAATTCAGAGGTGCCATTTACTTGATCTTGGTTCGGTGGGGCCAAAGTTTACTTGGCGAGGTCCCAGGAGTGGTTTGACTGATCACTTGTTTGTTAGGTTGGATAGGGCTCTTTGTAATGATAGATGGCGTGTAGCATTTCCAAATGCTTTTGTTAGAGTTCTTCCGCGGGTTACATTCTCGGATCATCACCCAATTTTGGTTTGTTTGCATGGCAATATCCAGGACCGTGGAGATCGTCCTTTTCGCTTTGAGAGTGCCTGGTTACTGCATACTGATTTCAAAAGCGACATTGCAATATGGTGGCAGTCCCCAGATGACTTTGATCGTAAGCTGGGCATGCTTGAGCATAAGCTTGTGGAGTGGAAGAGGAACACCTTTGGCTGCGTCAAAACCAAAAAGCGTTCCCTTCTTGCTCGGCTTGCAGGCATTCAAAGGAAATATCATCAGGGCAATTCCAATAGTTTCCTCATCCAGCTTGAGAAATCTCTCCACCAGGAACTTAATGACATTCTCCATAAAGAAGAGCTTATGTGGTACCAGCGTTCTCGGACCCAGTGGTTACAAGATGGAGACAGGAACACAAGATACTATCAAATCAAGGCGGCTAATAGAAAGAGAAAAAATAGAATTCACCTCCTTCGGGGCGATGACGACATATGGTTAGAGGATGAAAATGCCACTAAACTTCATGTGAATCAATACTTTCTTGCGTTGTTTACGGAGCAAGGTGATGTTGGAAGACAATATACCCACAGGTTTGGTTTTCCGAGGTTGGAAGATGATGCTATTTCGAGTATTGGAAGGCATGTGGAGAGGGATGAGATCGAGGCCGCTCTTTTCTCAATGAAGCCTTGGAAAGCTCCTAGGCCCGATGGTTTCCAAGTCGGTTTCTACCAAGCCAACTGGCATCTTATTGCTAATGAATTTATTGATTTTATTATAGGTACTTGGAATGACCCCGACCTGCTTAGGAGAGTAAACTTGACGGACATTTGTCTTATTCCTAAAGTCGACAAACCAGAGTTCGTTTCTCAATTCCGGCCAATATCGCTTTGCAACGTCTCCTACAAGGTGGTCACCAAGATTATTGTGAATCAAACCTTTTATGCCCTCCATTGTTTCTCCTTATCAGTCTGGTTTTATCCCAACTCGGAGCATTCATGAGAATATAGTAGTGGCTCAAGAACTCCTCCATTGTATGAACAAAATGAAGGGGAGGAATGGATTTTTTGTTGTCAAAGTTGACTTGGCCAAAGCATATGATCGGCTTCGTTGGAAATTTATTGAGGAGGTTCTTGGTGAGATTGGCATGCCTGAAAATATTGTTAATATAATCATGCATGGCATATCGAGCGTGAAGTCTAATGTTTTATGGAATGGCTCTAGATCGTAGTTTTTTCTCCCCCAACGTGGTATCCGGCAAGGTGACCCCATCTCTCCTTATTTATTTGTTTTATGTATGGACCGTTTGACGCACCTTATCGCGGAGCAGGTTGAGAAAGGGAGTTGGAAGCCTCTTAAAGTAGGCCGCAATGGTCCAGAAATTTCCCATCTTATGTTTGCAGATGATCTTCTTCTTTTCGGCAAAGCTACGGAGGAAAACATGCAAAGTGTGGTTAATACTTTGGAAGTTTTTTGCAATATCTCGGGGCAAATGGTTAGCAAAGAAAAGACTCACATTTTCTTTTCTAAGAATGTTTCTCCTTTCATGCGTACTCGTCTTTCTCGCACCTCAGGTTTCAAAGTCAGCGCTGCCATGGGGAAGTATCTGGGTGTTCCTCTGCTTGGTAGGTCTCCTCAGATTGGTGATTTTACTTATCTTATTAACAAAGTAAAGAACAAGCTCTCTGGGTGGAAGTCCAAGCACTTGTCTTTTGCGGGGAGGGTAACTTTGTCGAAATCTGTTATTCAAGCCATTCCGGTTTATTCCATGATGACCACCTCGGTCCCCAAGAGCTGCCTGAATGAAATTCAAAGATTGCAACGAGGGGTTTATTTGGGGAGATACAGATAGCGCGAAGCGCATGCATATTGTTAAATGGAGCACTTTAACTCTGCTGAAGAGTCTTGGAGGTTTCGGTATTAGAGATCTGGCTACCATGAATAGAGCTTTATGAAGCTTGCTTGGGGTATGAAAACTCCCAACAATAGCCTGTGGTACCAAGTTTTAAATGGCAAATATGGTAGAGGTACTCTTGAAGCGGGTAACTTTCAAGTCAAGTCTAATGATTCCTCCCTCTGGAAGGCCCTTCAAAGCTGCTGGCATGATTTGAATAATATAGAGGCTTGGTCTCTTGGTAACGGTTCGAGCATCAATTTGTGGAATGACAAATGGCTTAATGGTAATCTTCGCCTAATTGATCACGCAACAAGTATCCCCTATCATGCTTTACAGTGGTGCGTGAGCGATCTGGTTGACGAAAATGGCAAGTGGAAGCTCGGGGACCTCTCCTCCATGCTTTCTCCGGAGCTTCTAGTGCAAATCTCAGCTTTGCCTGCGCCCTTGCCCCATGATGGTGAGGATGAAAGATATTGGCCCGGGGGTAGTTCAGGTGATTTCACGGTGTCCCTTGCCTATAGTCAGTTGAGTAACTTTGATGTCTCCTTGTTTGATGATTGCTGGGAGAAGGCATGGAAGCTTCATGTGCCAGAAAGAACTCGATGCTTTGTTTGGCAAATTCTCCATGGCAAGCTTGCCACCAAAGAGTATTGTGACCGATGGGGGAGCGGTGATGTTTATTGTATTAATTGTGGCAATATCACTGAAACTATCATCCATGTGCTTCGTGATTGCCCCCTTGCGGTCTCGGTTTGGAACGCGCTTATTCCTCCTTTGTTAAGATCAGATTTTTATGGCGTGGATCTTGACGAGTGGTTGATTGAGAATCTGTCTACTCAAACTAAGTTGGAATCTACTCTCCAGTGGTGCAATGTGTGGGCGACGGGGTGTTATTATCTTTGGTTTTGGAGGAACAAACAAATCCACGATGATGAATTTATTCGGCCTCTAGCTCCTGCGCGTTGTATTGTTCATCAGGTGATGGAGTATGAGCTCGACAGGATTTCTCTCCCAGGCATTCATCGCACGAAACAACAGCAACATGTTTGCTGGCTTCCCGCTACCGAAGGCACAATTTCCATCAATACTGATGGCGCTTTCAAGTCTGACTCTGGTCTTCCTGGCTGTGGTGGAGTGTTACGAGATTCCATGGGTATCTGGCGGGGTAGCTTTGCAAAACGGTTGTTTGTGTCATCAGCCTACCTGGCAGAATTGTGGGGCGCCATGGAAGGTCTTTCTCTTGCTGCAAGTAAAGGCTTCCATTCTATAGAGTTGCAAATGGATTCGGTTGCTGCTGTCAATTGTTTGAATGGAACTAGTAGTGGTGGTATAGCAGGTCGTCAGCTCGTGAGAAGAATTAAGCAGTTGCTTGCTTGTTTTGCAAACGTGCGTATCATTCACACCTACCGGGAGGCAAACAAGGTTGCGGATGCTCTAGCTAATTTGGGATGCTCTTATCCTGATGGTTCTTCCATTTTTGATACTCTCCCTACTATAGTTAAACCTCTAGTTGATGCTGATGTATTTGGAGTGTCTACTCCTCGTTTTATTTTCGTGTAGTTTCTTTTTGGGTTCTCAAACCCTGTTTAATCTCAAAAAAAAAAAACTATAAACTAGTTTAGCCGTCATTCGCTATTTTTTACCAAATAGAGCTTAATACTCTTATGAGTGAGTGTTTTGACGATCTTGTGGTATTTCTCAACAAATATACTAGCTAGTTGTATGTTAAAGTGAAATGTTATCACACTCTGTAACACCTTTTTTTGAACATATTTATTTTTATTGGTTGAATATTATATGTAATTCACCAAATTTAATTTATATGAAACTCAAGTGAACATTTTAGGACTCATTTGAATTTTAACTAATAAAAAAAAGCATGTTTGAATTCACTTATGAGATGGACAAAAGTGATTCTAGAGACAAAATTACTTTAAGCTTGTTTGAGTGTTCTCAAATAAAATTTATTTTGCTTCTTAATTAGAATTCATTCTAAGTTAGGATTTGTAATATTTGCCTACAAAAGTGATTTTAATTAACGCTCAAATTTCTTGTTTAACTCATTTTAATTTTCGTAAATTTTTCCAAGCATAAATCACTTTACATTTAATTCATTAACATTCGAAATCAATTTTACATTTACAACATGATTTCATATTAAAAACGTGCATTTGATTTTTGTGTCCTATATGTGTGGCTTTTCGTTTGCTACATCTTACTTTTTGAAATGGATGTGATCAATAAAATGGTTTGTTTCTAAAAGAAAAAAACAAATAAAATATATTTTTTTTGAAAGGCAAACAGAGAGATAAATATATAGATGTGCAGAAGGGGTACTCAGACAAAAAAGGAAAACCACTGAAAACTAAAAGCTACCTCCTAGACAAGCAATCCATAGGGTCAACATATACCACTCGCTCGTAAAATAAACTAGAAGAAGATTTACCCCTATCCTGGAACCACTGCCAAGAAAGGGATAAAATCCTGTCAATACATCGCCCATAATCAGGTACATCTCCAGAAAAAATACATATATAGGACCTGGAAGGACCGCCTCCATGAATGCCATATGAGCATGCCATATGAGCATCAAACCATGTCTGCACCTGGAAGGACCGCCTCCATGAATGAACTGGAAGAACAAAGACGGAAGATCATGATGCATTACGAAATCATACCCCGACCAGCTAACGATAGCATACCAAATCGCTGAAGCAAACCTGCACCTACAAAAGAGATGGAGGGAGTGTTGAGGCAAAATCCCTAATAATGTTTTGATGTTCAACAAACCTCAAGGATGAGAAGCTTAAGGTTTCTGATCATATGTATTACTAATGCTCTTGTTGAGTGTTTCATAAAGAACAGGACTTCAAATTATTCTCAACAAGATACTTGCTTATGAGAAGCATCAATTCTAAGAGAAAATAGAAAAGAAACATTGCCTACATTGTTCTAAGAAAGGAAGTTGTTTAAGCATAAAGGATTTAAGTCAAGAACCACTTGGAAATCTTGGAAGAATTCTGCTTGAGAAGATTTATCATAAGAAATGGCAATATGAGAAGAACATCTAAGAAGATCAAGCATGAGAAGAGTCATGACAAAGAAAATTGAAGAAGATGGAATGCAATATCAAGCTAAGAAGAGTCATGATCTTATGAATCATGTTAAGAAGAGTCATGGGCCTAAGAAGGGTCATGACAAGAAGAGTCATCATCCTTAGAAAATTGCATCAACATGAGAAGATTTATCTTTAGAAGCATCATCTTCAACTTTACAAGTCATGAGAAGAGTCACAGTGAGAAGGGTCACTGTGAGAAGGGTGATGACACCAGAATGACTTGTTTCTGCAGAACAGCGTAAAACGACAATGTGAAGCGTCCTCCAACGGCTCCAAACGGCTAGTTGTTGATGCAACAACTCTATTTCTTGGACCAGGAGTTAAAGGTCTACAACAACTCTATATAACAACAACTCTGGTCTTCATTGATCTTCGAGAGAGTTAATTAAATTCTTTATCAACCTTCTCACCTATTCTAGTTTTCTCTCTTCCATACTCTGCTGCTATTAAACCAGAAGGGATTCATCTATCTCTGAGTATGTATTAAGTCTTGTGTTGTAATACATTCATGTATATCCTATATATGTCAACCAAGCTCTAAGTAATCCCAAAACCCTTGTAATCAAAAAGAACCTTGAATAGGAACCTTCTCTCAAGTAGCATGTGTTCTTTGTAGGACTTGAGAAGTGAGTGCTTTGGGTTAAAAGCAGTCTAATAGCTTTGGAGAAGTCTATTAGTGGAGTATCTGATGGTAGAATTGTGAGAAGAAAACTACCAAGAGCTTTCAACTTGTGTGAAGTGTGAAAGGGTGTAAACTATTTGGAAAATAGTGGAAAATCTCTTTGGGTGTTATATACCCCAGTTAGTGAGATGGTGGTTAGCGGATGAACAACCACTTATTCAAAAATCGAACAAGAAGAAAAGGGCTCAATAATAGAAGAATCATGGGAGAAAAAGAAAGATGAGAAAAAATAAGAATTGAGCGGGGATCCTCTTTATGCGGAAGGAAGCTAAAAACTCTCAATCTTGAGAAGGTATGGAAATCCAACAAGAAATCACCCAACATATAATTTTCCCTCTCATCTTTTGAGAAGCAAGGAAGATGGGAGTGAAGAAGAGCTTGATCGATATTTAGACTCCTTCTATGCCTTGTTCATCATCCTTCACCTTGAGAGGATATGGAAGCATATGAAATTGTACCTCAAGTTCATGAATTTCCTACCTCATAAGCGGAAGAAGAAGGATGATGTGTTCTTCGTGTCATATATTCCACCTTGACAGGGGAATTGCGGCGTCAAGCTAGTGACGTTAAAGAAGGGCTTATTGGGAGGCAACCCAATTTTCTCTATCCCTGTCTTTTAATTTTACCTTATTTGATTTTATTTTATTTTCTCGCATTATTTTTATTTGATTAGTACTTTAGGGTGCATCTAGGACACATTTACACACTTGTAAGCAAGAATGGATGTCTTTGGCGGCTAACCAGAGCGCATGACAAAGAAACCAAGAGCGACTTTAGCGTGCTCAAAATAGAATGGCAGCGGAGCACAAGTTTGGGATGAGAGCCCTATACAGAGCATTTGCACGTCTCAGAGTGGAGGTCGGCTGGATCCGAAGGCTGATATCTTTTAGGCGCCTCCTCAGTAAACTCTGGACGCGTTTGAGTACTCTACTCACCGCTATGGTTTGTCTCTCTTTTCCCTTATCTGTGTAGTTTCTTGGTTATGTGTACTTTGGTGGGTCTGTGATTTGGTTGTCATTTTGCTATTTTATTTTTGTTTGCTGGTGTCTGTAAACAGGTCTTCCCCTAAATTAATTAGTGAGGACACTGCAAAGTTTGAGTGGGGGGAGGACCTTGTTTAGTCAGTCTGGTCAGTGTCATGGTTTTAGGCAGTCATCTAAGAAAAAAAAAGTAAAAAAAAGAGTCGAGTTGAGCAAACTTAGGGCTGAATTGGTGAGAATTGAGCGAATAGTACCCCTGTGGTGAATGAACTAGTGCACTCTTGCTTCCACACTCAAAACATAAACTCAGGTGGAACTTAGCGATCCTAGAGATAATTGTAGCTAAAACTAGCTGTTTGGTGGACCATGGGAATTGCCAAATTTTTACTAAAAATGTAGGGTAGCATAAGAAACTAAGTTTGGGGTTCTCTAAGTTATACTAAGGCCCAACATGTAAGGATGGGATTAGGACAAGTGCACACAGTAGAAGGAAATTTTTGTAATTGCTGTCCTTACCCAGTCATCAAAGATCAAAGTCATATTGTCCTGAATCATTTGAAACTATCCCTGTGCCTAAGTACATGAATGCATCTAGAGGTCAAAGACCTGTGCCATGCAGGAATAAATGTATCTGGAGGATAGTTCAAAAACTAGTTGAATAAGTGCACTGTCCTAGAGTTTTGAATTGCTAAATCAAAGCCCTTTGTCATGCTTAACCCCCATTCGAAGCGAGAATTGTTAGTCTACCTTTTATTTTGAAACATCTTTGGCAGTCTCGGAAGGAAGCCCTCTAGTCTTAGTTAAATGCATTTTGAAACTAGCTATGTTCCAACTGAGTAAGTGTCACACATGCACTATTGAGCAAGAATGTGCTAGTGAAAGTACCACAGGTGGGTTTGCAATTGATTGGTCAATCTGAAAGTTGATGCTCAACTCGTTTCTTTGATGTTTGTGTTAAGTAATGGATTCCTAGTGATTGCCTGTTATCTATGTCTGTCTGTCTTGTCTTGTCTTTGCTTGAGGACAAGCAAATGTTTAAGTTTGGGGTTGTGATGAATCCGCATCACATGATGTGCTTCATTGAGTTAAAGTGGGTTTTTAAGTGGAAATGGTGATGAATGGATTAAAATTGTGTTGAAAAGCAATCATTTGTGCTATTTGGAATTGATTTGTTATGCAGTGTTTATGCTGGGTTTTGTTGTGTTTTTGTGCCCAGGGACTAGTTGGGAGTGAAGATCAAAGAAGGGCAAGCAATTGGACTCAATTATGCAAGAGTGGAGCAATCTATCGAGTGGCGCGCCATCCTGCGCGCGACGCGCGAGATCCTGGCACTCCTCGCGTAAGTTGGCGCGCGAAATCACTGCAGCGCGTTAAAACTGGGTCTGACGCATTTTTCAGGCACTTTTTGACGATTTGGGAACCCTAGCACGCGAAGAGCACTGATTCCATCTCACGGAGGCTGAAGAATCAAGACTTGGGAACAAGGATTGAGGATTCTAATGCGTTCATCTTCACCTTCAACTTGTAATTCTCCTTTTTCCTCTCCTTTTATCATGTGTAACTAAACTTGTTCATGTTAGAGAGAGATTATCCTTCGAATTAGATTAGCGCAATAGTGTGAAGTCGATAGGAATTCATCCCTAGCATTTTCTACATCATATCTTTTTCAACGTGTTCTTCGTTTCTGTTATCAAAAATACAAAAATATTTTATTGCTTTACCTGCGATCTTCATAGCTCAACCATATCAATCGAAACCTATTTCAATTTGGTTCATATTAGTTCTTGTTAACGTGATTAGTAATTTAATTCGATCCTTGAGAACGATACCCGGTTCTTACCGGTTTTATTACTTGAACGATTCGATACACTTGCCGAATAGTTAACATAGCCCATGTTATTTTTGGGTGAACCACTATAAATCCATGTGTTGTTTACTTCTTTAAGTCTTTAGTTTACTGTTTGAGAAAAACTTCTCTTGTGAAGAGATTTTTGAAAACCTGAGAAGAGTCATTCTGAACCTTCTCAGCTTTAACTAGAACAAGAGTTTTTCAACCCTTCTCAGAATCTTCTTAAAGCTATAAATTGTTTTTAAAACCTTGGCTAGTAGTTCTTAAACATAACATATTATACACAAGCAATACTCTACTTGAAACAATTAAGAAATCATTGTGAGAAGAGTAAATGAAGTATTGACTGATCCTTCTCAGTTCTCTATATAACTGTGAAGACTGTTCAATCACCCTTCTTGGCTCATCTAATCTATTAAGAAGATTGTTTCTATATAACACCGAACACTCACCCCTCTAATAAACAGGTTAGAACGAGTAGAAACTCAATCTAAGAGAAGCTGCCACGAGAAGGTGACTACCTTAGAAGGAGCAAAACTCTCCCACACCAAGTTTAGAGCCTGAAGCACCTGATGAGACAACCTCAGAACACGAGACACCAGCTGAGATAAAATATGATAAGCAAAAGCCACCGAGTATAGACCAGAGGCATCCGGAGACCACATCCAACAATCAGACGCCGCTGTAAAAGGAGCAAGACCTAATAAAAGAAGAAGCTTCCCAAGGATAGCCCCCTCCCAAATGAACAAACGACACCTCCAAGGGATGGCCCAAACCCAAACCCCACCCGACCAACTACAATAAGAACTAACTAATTCATTTGGATCAACTGCCACTGAGAAAATCTAGGGAACCTAGACCTAAGAGAAGTATCCCCCAACCAAACATGATGCCAGAAAAAAGTAGTATTACCATTCCCTATTTTCATCCTAGTATTATCTGATATCCAGTCCCCTCCCTCAGATCTCCATGTGTCGATGCAACACAAATCCTTCCACCAAACTGAAGCGGACTGAGGGACAATCAAATGGTCAAAGTAGGACAACGAACCGATTGCATGGCCATACTTTGAAGCCAAAACTTACCTCCACAAGGCATCCTCCTCCAAGAGAAGCCTCCAACGCCACTTGTCTAGCAGCCTAATATTAACCACTCTAAGATCCCTCACTCTGAGGCCGCCCCCACTCTTAGGCTTACAGATGTCCGACCACCTCACCCATGAAATTTCTTCACCCCTGAAGGTCCCCCCAGAGGAAATCCCTCTGCATCTTGACAACCTCCTTCCATACACCCACATGCATCTTCATAAAGGAGAGATAGAAGATCGGAATACTGCTCAGGACTGAATTTAGGAGGACAATTCTGCCACCCAGACTAATAGACCTATGTTGCTAGCTCTGAAGCCTTCCCCAGACTACTTGAAGCATATGATCCCAAGTGGAAGCCTTTCTAGGATTTCCCCCCACCGGAAGTCCGAGATATCTGAACGGGACTGACCCTAACTTACAATTCAAGAATCTGGCACCCATAGCCAAGAAATCGTTTGAGACATTAACCCCAATCAAACTACTCTTAGCAAAATTCACTCTAAGACCAGAGGCCAGCTCGAAGGACCGCAAAACAGTCTTCATGGCCCACAAATTTTCAACCGAGGCCTCACCCTAAAATAAAATATGCCTTTGTGATAGGGGTGGGATTAGGTTGGGCTGGGATAGCTAGGATTTGCTTGGCTTCGAGCACGGCTGCGTTGAACGCGTTAGGCCTGAACCTGGCTTATGACCTGTAATAGGCCAACTTTTGAGGTCTGGCCCGGCCTTTTGAAAAGCTTGACTAGGCCTAAAAGCTTGTTTAAAAGTCTATTTCATAAAAAAAAAATTTAGAAAACCGACAATCTTTGAATGGTGTAGACTTTGTAAATAGACGAATAAGTTATTAGATAAATGAGATTGAGATCTAACAAAATCTTTTAGAGACTTATCTTTGTAGGATATTCTATTTAAATTTTATTTTATAATAATACATTTAAATATGTCAAAAGTTGATATAGGTCTACATTTTAAGTAAATAAAAAATGTAAGCAAAATTATAATTTAGAAGAAAGTAAAAATTTAAATATAATAGTAGTAGTAATAAAAAATAATATTTATGTTTACTTAAGTAGACCGGCCTGATAGGCCTAGAAAGTTTTTTTGATGCCCTGTAGCCTGGCTATTTTACCTATATAGGCTTTTAAAAAAGCGCATTGGCCTTATCTATTTAGAAAAAAGTCTGGCCTGGCCTGGGCCTGATGTAGGCTGGGCCGTAGGTGTAACACCCCATTTCTACCCGGTAATTTAAATCAAAAATCAGAGTATATAAAAATCATTTCTGGTCATCTTTTGGTTTAGTGTGTTATAAAATAGTGAACGGATTGACTATGGGATTACTCAGGTAACTGATACTACTTGCAACAGGCATTGACCTCCTTTGCAAGGCTCTCAGTGATGCCCTTGTAAATACACCAGCGAAAGAAATTCTGACCTTAGTGGCGAACCACAATTTAGCCATAGTCATTCAGCACACTAATAGTATAACATAAATCATTCCTCAATAAAATGGAGCGTCACACATTTCTCTTAAAACATTCACTAGTTAACTCATCTCATTAACATAATCAAAATACGTAACACCAAAGAAATCAACTCGTGGAACTATAGTTTCATATAATGCAATGAAAATACTCATGATCTCAACCAGAATAATTCAGTGATCTCAAATCAATACATAAAAGGCTCAACAAAGAGCAAAACAAGACAACTATAGTTCATAACCCCAACCCCAGGTGCTACGATCGAGAGCGCACCGACTCGGGAGTAGTGAAGGTAGAAAGCCCTCACTCATGACTACGTGGTAAACAACAACGAAAAGGGTGAGTCTCGAACTATATAATAAAAGTGATAATAAGCAATATATATAATCATAGTTCACAAGATACTCAAGCACACCAATCATCACTCAATAACACACATGCACTCATGAGAATGTATGCAATGGAAATATGCATGTGGTACCATTTGCCCTCCGGCGTTCTCAATATTTGCCCTCGGCATTCATCAATAATGGAGTCCTCATGACTCGCCCTCGCGCCGCCCTCGAGCTTCACAATTCATTTATAAACTCTACGACATCAGCATGACCAAATGTATGCATGAGACTCCATGTACAACACAAACACAATCTCAAAAGCATTTCAATACACCCATTAACTCTTACCTCGGTGTTAATCTCATTTTATAGCCCTCACGGCTTGGCCTCGGCCCATGCCCCCATGGCATGCTCAATCACCTCATTATACACTCTCAACACCATTAAGTCCCAAGGACTAATCTCCTACAGAGTACTCAACCTCACTCGGGGACCTAAACCACCATTTAGGACCAACACAATCATCTAGGGACCAAAGCTGTCACCTAGGAACCAAAGCGACACCCTCTTAGGCACTTGGCAAAGACTAGCGCCATTTTCCCACATTCAGCGCGCCCGGTGCAACACAAAGACTAGCGCGGAAACTCGGCATTTGGCGCCGTGGCAACACGACCACTGGGCGCCACTTTTCTAGCAACTGCGCCCCACAGGCAACACAGACCTGAGACACAAACTCGGACCACGATTCGAGACACAAGCTCGAACACGAGCGTGCAGACTAGGCGCCACTGGCAAAGTACGATTTAGCGCCCCCTCGACTCCAAAGACACCCAACACTTTCAAACCAAAAACCACTCGAGCCAAAATGTTTAAAAATGAATTTGGGCAGGTAAATACAAAATATGGCACGGTGAAATATGCCTAGAAAAGTAAGTTTCACCCAAACCACCCCGTTTACACACACCAAAGCGCCCCCACCGAGACATTTTTAAAATAAGACCTGTACTCAGGAAACCACTCGACCCAAAATGCTTAAAGATGAATTTGGGCAGGTGAATACAAAAATTGGCACAGTAAAATATGTTTAGAAATATGAGTTTCCCTCACCCACCCCATTTACACACACAAAACCACCCCCACCGGGACATTTTCAAAATGACACCTGCAACCAGAAAACCACTCGAGCCAAAATGTTTAAAAATGAATTTGGGCAGGTGAATACAAAAATTGGCACGGTAAAATATGTTCAGAAATACAAGTTTCACTCCCGGGCCCCAAAATACCCACATTCTTCGCGCCCAGCAAAGAACACACACACACAAGATGCTACATAGTGACACAGCGCCATTCGGGCACCACAGGGGCAGCATTTGCGCCCACATCGCACACCCACACCTAACACGCAAACAAAGCGGCACACGTGGCGCCATTTTCCCAGCAACTTGGCGCCCTGGCAGAACACACCTGCACAGAACACACTCCAAAGACATGAGCGGTGCTGGGCGCCATTTTCCCAGCAATGTGGCGCCGGGCAGCGAATGCATTCTGCACAAGCTCACAACTAAGCCCGTGAACAGTACACAGGGCGCCAGAATCCTAGCACATTGGCGCCCCAAACCCCAAAATCCCAATTTTCTCAAATTCTTCCAAATCAATTCACTCAATAATCATTCTAACACTCCTAAATTCATAATCAAACAATCAATTGCATCAAAACTCATCAAGAACACAAAACACCCAATTTAAAACCCTAATTCGAATTCTATCATGCAATTCATCAAATTCAATGATTCAATCCTTCATTCAATAATCAAATAACATCAAATAGGAACCTATGACCTACATAAAACGTATTATCTCCTCTATTATAGAGTGAGACTCCCCTTACCTCAAATTCACCGTAGAAACTCTCTTTCTCCGAGTCACGTACAATAACCACAGCAACTATGGAGCTTTCCTCTTCTCCTTTCTCCCTTGCGAAGCTCTCTCTCCCTTTCTCTAGGGTTTGGCGCCGTTCTCCTCTCCTTTCTCTCTTCTCCCTTCGCAACTTTTCTTTCTTTTGCACAAATGAGAGAAAATTCTACTTTTGGATATATGTATATTGGGCCAAGCGCACCTTGGGCCCTTTTTACACCCCTTCTCCATTTCTTCCACCATCCCCTTCAATTACAATAGATTACTGAATTATAAACACTATTTTATATTCTATTATAATTTAAAACAGTGTAACACTTAAACAATTTAATCAATTTCTTAATTAAATTATTTGGGGTGTTACAGTAGGCCTGTAACACCCCAAAATAGTTCAATTAATTATTAAATTGAGTTATTTAGGGTTTTTCAACATTTTTAATTAAATTAAGCTTAAGGCTAACGTGTAGTGTTTATGTGTTAGGAGAGGTTTGAGTAATGGGAAGAGGTATGAATAGAAGTCCATGAGTGATGGGAAGGCCCAAGTCCAATTAGAAGCCCAAGTCCCTTTCCATAAGAGGAAATAGGCTGTAGGATCACTCATTCCATCAAAGTGAAGAAAAGTCATAGAGAAGTAAGTAAGAGAGAGAGTCATTAGGTGGAATAGTACTCTTAGAGAGAAGAAGCAGAGCAATTGCGTGAAAGAAGAGTGGGATTTGAAAGAAGTGTGGATTCAACGTGGATTGTAGAGTCAGTAGTGAAGGGAGTGATCATCGAAGTTGCTTAAGGTAAAGGGCTCTCTTCCATGCGTAATTTAGTGTTTATGTTGAGTGTTTTTGCATGAATGATTTTCGATTGAGTTTCGAATGTGTGCTTATGTGTTCTTTAAGTATTCTGTTGTGTTACTTCACCTTGGTGAAGATTGTAATGGTTGATTTCTGAGCTAGTCACGTAAGTGACCATGGAGAGAAATGAGAGCTGAGAACTCTCAGTCTCAGTGAGCGTGAGAGTTTAAGAGTGTGTTCTTGAGCTTAATCCTAGTCAGGAGCACCTAAAGAGAGGAAGGAGAAGTTAGGCGCACGTGATCGTAGAGAAAGCTGAAGTGCATGAAGGTTAACACACGACGTAAGTGTTAAAGCGTAGTTCCTAGACTTGAAGAGGACGAGTTGAGCTGTACTTGATGGACGAAGGTGCGTAGGTGTAATTAGAACCCAGTGCGAGTGTCGTCAAGTAGTTGCCGAGGTATAACATGGTTATGCCGAGGTGTTTGGGTCAAGGCGTAGGCGAGGCAAGTCTGCGTATGATAGCCGAGGTGAAGGAGTCGACTTGTAACATGTTATACCGAGGTGCGAGAGTCTTTGAGATAGGCGTGGACTTAGGCGAGAGGCGTAAGCGGGTATAGTGACGAAATGGTGTGAGCTCGGATGAGACGGAGGCGAGCGAGAGTTACGCAATGATACGTTAAGTCTAGGCGTGGTGGGACGAAGTGGACGCGTGGTGTCTAGTCGAGGGACGATGGCGTAAGGTAAGGCGAGATGAGGCGAAGGTATAGTCGGGGACAATAGGCGTTACGTGAGGCGAGATGAGGTGAAGGTGTAGTCGAGAACCTTAGGCATAAGGCGAGGCGAGAGAAGTAGTGGGACTAGACAAGATCCTAGGCGTGAGGTTCCGGGACGAGGGAGAACTTTACGAGTGGAATGCCAAGTGAGGTGCCCCCGAGTTGAGTATTGGTGACGTAATGGGTAGCGATACTACATCGACTTTAGCGTGCCGAGGTGACGAGTGAGCATACCGAGAAGAGTGAAGGTGCCGAGGTGACTAAGAGTCTTTGAGGTGACCTATTTTTGACGCGCACAACACGTAGAGAGTCGTTGGCGCCACCATGAGTGACGTTTAACGTCAAGAGTCGTTTAAGGGGACGAATTGGCATAGTCCAGTTTAGTCCCTATGTGATGGTTAAGTCCTAGGCGTTGTGAGGCCTTCGTAGTGATGGGTGGCTCACCGCTCGAGGAGCCGAGGTGCCCGTGAGTGGGACGAATAGCCTTTGTGCTATGGTGGTTGTCTAAGAGGACTAGGCAACGTAAAGGCGACGGTGCGGTTTTGCACAAAAGAGTTGTTTGTTACGAGTGAATGCATTTGTTCATTGAGTCTCATGAATTCATATGCATCGACGGTTATAGACTTCGGTCTCGATCACGAAAGACTTGATGCGAGTGTCACTAGCGACGGATATGCCCGAGTGGCTTAAAAGAGATGGATCCTCATGCATTATACCCTGGAGTTTGGGTTGCATTGCATTGCATGCATAACTCATGTGAATTATGTTGAAATGATGTTTATCAGTCGAGTTAGCTATATGTGCTGGTTTATACTTGAGTTGTTGTCTGATATGTGAACTGAGGTGCTTAATGCATTCTATGTATTTACATTAGTCATGAACCTTTATTACAAATGTTTAGAGACTCACCCTACTGCTTTCCATGTTGCTCTTTGTGGCAACTTGCAGGTACCCCTGAGTAGAGGTCAGCTTTGCTTTTGGTTGTTGGAGTCGGTCTTCTCTGGTAGTTGTAACACTGGGGCGAGTCGAGTAGGGTAGAGTAGTGATTGTTTTGGGACTATTCAGTTGTAATGTATATGTTCGACTAATATATATGAGTGTCATTGTGATGTAAACAATTGAAAACATGTTTTGATGGGCGTAGTCCCTTTTGGCCGAGTTGCCTATGTATGCATGTATCTTTCTTTGTTTTAATTCATAGATATATGCTAAGGTGTTTGAGTGACAATGTAGCATCCTTCCCATGAGAATTTTATTAAACTCTGATTTTCAATTAGTTAATTAATAGAGATAGGAGGGGTGTTACATTAAGTGTTATCAGAGCAAAAGTTCGGTCTGTCCGACCAAGTATTGAGTCTTGAGTTCCCAGTCCCCGAGTATTAATGCTCGTTTTAATTGTCTTGTCTCAGAGAGTAAGTAAAAATGGCTGGACGTGCTGGAAGAAACGACGCTGCGATAAATTCTGCCGCACGAAGCGATGGTCGCTGCGCTATGGGAATCGCCTCATCAAGTTGCCGAGGACGCTGGAGCTCGTAGCCTAGCTACATTTCGGAGGAGAACCTCCAACGATCGCGGAAGTACAATCCGGATGGGGCGTTGGCGTGGTTGAAGGACATAGAGAGGATTTTTAGGGTGATGGGGTGCATAATGGCTCGAGAAAGTAAGGTATGGAACACATATATTTCGCCGAGGAGGCGGATGATTGGTGGCCGAGTCATGCCAAGGTTAGAAGTCTTTGGAGAGGTGATTACGTGGGAGGTATTCAAGAGGGAATTTCGAGAAATACTTCCCTGAAGATGTGAGAGGAAAGAAGGAGATGGAGTTCCTAGAATCAAGCAAGGGAGTAAGTCGATGGTGTGAGTACGCTACAAAGTTTGAAGAGTGGTGAAATTCTACCCTACTATGAGGGGCTACACATCCGAGTTCTCCAAGTGCGTGAAATTCGAGAACGGTTTGAGGCCGAGGTTAAGCGAGCAATTGGGTATCGAAGATCGGGGTAATTCTTGACTTGGTGGATAGTTGCAGGATATATGAGGAAGACAACTGCTGCAAGGTGCAGTGGTTGGTAAAGAGAAGAAGAACTCTCGGTTTAGGGAAAGCCCTATGAGGTTTACGCGGCAAAGGCAAGTGGAAAGTTTGGGTATGGCAAGAGGCCAAGTGGGGAGACGCCCTGCAAATGTGGTGTGTTTCAGTGTGGGAAGCCCTGGACATAAGAAGAACGAGTGCAAGAGTGGAGATAAGAGGTGCTATCAATGTGGCGAAGAGGGCCACCGAGTCTGCTGATTGTAGGCGAAAGGATGTAAATCGCTTTAATTGTGGAGAAATGGGGCACATCAGTCCTAAGTGTCCCAAGCCCAAGAAGGAGAGAGACAGTGGGAAGGTGTTCGCGCTAGCTGGGTCTGAAGTGGTGAACGAGATAAAAGGTACGTGCTTCATTAATGGAATTCCTTTGATTGCAATCGTGGATACTGGTGCCACACACTCTTTCATTTCTGCATTATGTGCTAAAAGATTGGATTTAGTTTTGTCTACTATGGTGAGGGAGATGGTTATTGACACTCCAGCAAAGGGGTCAGTGACTACCTCTCTCGTTTGTTCGAAGTGTCCTCTGTTAGCCTTTGGCAGAGACTTCGTAGTTAATTTGATTTGTCTACCTTTGGAAGGGATGGACGTCATCCTGGGTATGGACTGGTTAGTGGCTAACCGAGTTCATATCAATTGCGCTAGTAGGTCGTTAAGTTTCCTTACTTCCGAGGTGGAAGAATCGGTCATGATGCCTGCTGGGCAGTTGCGCAAGGAAGTGAAGGAGGGGGCTACTATGTTCGCGTTGTGGGCGTCGCTGTCAGTGGAGAGTCAAGCCATGATTGGTGAAGTGCCGTAGGTGAGAGTTCGCGAAGTGTTCCCAGACGAGAGATTCGATGTTCCACCGAGAAAGAGAGGTCGAGTTGAGCATTGAGTTAGTACGGGAACTAGGCGGTGTCATGGCACCTTATAGGATGTCTGCGGTGAGCTAGCCAGCCGAGTTGAAGAAGCGATTGGAAGAGTTCTTTGGAGAAAAGGTTCATAAGGCCAAGCGTGTCGCCTTGGGGCGCACCTGTGTTATTGGTGAAAAAGAAGGATGGAGGTATGAGATTATGCGTGGATTACAGACAGTTGAACAAGGTAACAATTAAGAACAAGTACCCACTCCCAAGAATTGATGATTTGATGGACCAATTGGTGGGTGCGCAAGTATTTTCGAAGATTGACCTGAGGTCAGGGTACCATCAGATCAAGGTGAAGGACGAGGACATTCCAAAGACAGCATTAAGAACTCGGTATGGGCACTATGAGTATTCTGTAATGCCATTTGGTGTGACGAATGCTCCTGGAGTGTTCATGGAGTATATGAACCGTATATTTCATTAGACCGTTTTGTTGTTGTATTCATTGATGACATTTTAGTCTACTCCAAGTCAGAGGAGGAGCACGCCAAGCATCTGAGATTGGTGTTAGAGGTATTGAAGGATAAGAAGATGTACGCCAAGTTGTCCAAGTGTGAATTCTGGTTGAGGGCAGTGAATTTCCTAGGTCATGTGATCTCCAGTGAAGGTATAGCAGTTGATCCTTCCAAAGTCGAAGCTGTGTTGCAATGGGAAGCACCCAAGTCGGCCAACGAGGTGAGAAATTTTTCCGAGTTTGTTTGGGTATTACTGAAGGTTCATTGAGGGTTTTCCAAGTTGGCGTTGCCACTAACTCAGTTGACCTGTAAGGGGAAGGCATTTGTGTGGGACGCACAGTGTGAAGAAAGTTTCCAAGAATTGAAGAAGAGATTGACAACGTCTCCGTCCCCGACGTTGCCTAATCCAAATGAGCCTTTTGTGGTGTCTTGTGATGCGTCTAAGTTGGGTTTGGGCTGCGCGTTCGATGCAAGAAGGTAAGGTAGTTGCTTACGCTTCAAGGCAATTGAAAATTCATGAGAAGAACTACCCTACGCATGATTTGGAGCTTCTTTGCCGTGGTGTTTGCATTGAAGATATGGAGGCATTATCTATATGGCTCAAGGTTGAAGTGTTTAGTGACCATAAGAGTTTGCGATTCTGTTTGATCGGAAGGAGTGAACATGAGGCAGAGGAGATGGTTGGAGCTACTGAAGGACTATGATTTTGGGTTGAACTATCACCCCGGGAAGGCAAATATTGTAACACCCCCTTCTATTTAATATTATTTAATCAACAAAAATCAGAGTATTTCAAAATCTTTCCACGCACCTCAAAGAGGGTGGTACATTTAGTGAAAATAACGTCAAACATATTTAAAAATCCAAACTCATCAAAGGCATAAAATACTTATCATAGTCACGTGGGTTAAGACCCTCAAAAATAATCATTTAGTGTTTACGAGAATCCATCAAATAGTTAAAGACAATGGAAAATGAAACTGAGTTCACATACTCGATACATAGCTCAAATTCAGTTTAATGCATAACCATAATAGAATAATACTAAGATCCCATCCCCGGTGTTACTATCAGAGCTGACTCAATAAAACCAAGAGGCATGGCACCATCACTCGGAATCACCTGTTTGTCGCCACGAGAGCAGGCAACAAGAAATGCTAGGGTGAGTCTCTTTACATAAATAATAACAGGTAAAATAAGCCTTATAATAAGAATTAGCTAGCAACAACAATTCACAGAAAACAAGGCATTTACCATTCACATGAGATATCAAACAAGCAACCATAACAGATTAATTGGACATTAACAAGAATCTCAAGAATGTATGATTATATGCATGTATGCAACATGCATGTGGATCCATATTCACCTCACCACCCCGTCGGGTATTTCATCACCACCCCGTCGGGTATTTCATCACCTGTTGGCTGAAGCCCTCATCACCTGTTTGGCCGAAGCCCTCATCACCTGTTTGGCCGAAGCCATGCATATGATTCATGTGACATTATGACAATGCATCACACCACATTGAGCACACCGCATCAATTATTAATTACCACTTCACTAATTATCAAACACCACCTCATCAATTGTTTACCATCACCTCACCAATTGTTTACTATCACCTCACCAATTGTTTACCATCACCTCACCAATTATTTACCATCACCTCATCAATTGTTTACCATCACCTCACCAATTATTTACCATCACCTCATCAATTGTTGGTCACTAATTCATCAATTATTAATTAACTCTCACCTAAGGACCATAACCACCCCATAGGGTCATTCTCCTCACTTGAGGACCATTTTGACACGCCAAGAATTAATTTAGGAACTTAGGAATCTATTTGACACGTTGAGACTAATTAGACGCTAAGGGATTATTTTGTCACGCCAAGGATTAATTTAATTCTTAGGGACTAATTTGTCACACCAAGGATTAAATTAATTCTTAGGGACTAAACCATCACTTAGACATATTTTGGGCACCTAGACACTAAGGGGCAGCCACTTTGGCGCCCCACCTAGCACCCCACACACCTACAGGCGCCATTTTCTTGGCATTTGGCGCCCCTCTCCTTCAACTCACCAACTCAACAATTTTAAACATAGTCTTTACTCAACAATTCAATTCTCAATTTAATAACTCATCTAAACAATTAATCAACATCATTTAATACTCAGTCATTAATTCATCATTACATCATCAATCAATACACCGTCTTTTAATTACCAACATCAACGTCACTTAATACATCGTCATTTAATTCACCAATAACAATTATATCAATATTAACATCATAGACTAAACTGTCAAATAGGGACTAAATTGACATAAAGGGGCTAAATCAGTAATTGGACATATTCAGCAACATTATACAGCACATTAAACAGCACTTAAACACTCCCAGCACATTAAACAGCATTTTCGACAGCACTTAAACACTTCCAGCACATTAAACAGCATTTTCGACAGCACTTAAACACATCCAGCACATTAAACAGCATTTTCGACAGCACTTAAACACATCCAGCACATTAAACAGCATTTTCGACAGCACTTAAACACATCCAGCACATTAAACAGCACATTCAGCAGCACTTTGACAATATAGATTCACCCAAATAAATTCAACTCAACATCAATCAAAAGATAACACAAAAATCAACCAATTAAATTATTCCTAGAGCTATTCCACACATAACACATATCTTACAACTTATTATAGATGTAAATGAGAGCCCCCTAACCTTAGCAAATTGAAGAATCAAGCCAAACTTCAAGCAAGCAACAAGCACCACCAACCAAACAAGCTCTCCTCCTCCTTTTCTCCTTCAAAACCGATGCCCTCACTTCCTTCCTCCTCTCTTGCGACTTTAATCACTTAATCTACAACAAATTTAACATCAAATCACCTATTGAGCTTCCCTTTCTCAATATCAAACTTTAATTTCACCAAAACCCCCCCAATTTCCTCACTTTGAGCAAAAATGGAGGACCAACTAAGATTAGGAATTAGGGATTGAAAGTTGCATCAATAGAAAGATGAAGAAAAATGGAGAAGAATGGTCCAAAAAGCCCTTTACCTCTTTATGATTTGAGAGAGATTCCTCCCCTCCACTTCCTTCACCTCACGCCTCCCTTCATCTTTTCCTCTTCTCCTTTCTTTTCTTTTTCCCCTTCATTTCTTCTTTCCGTATATCCCAGCGCCGATCCCTCCTTCATTCCTTTCTTTTCATTTCAATTCTCTTAACCTTAACCCACTTAATTTGGCCTTTGGGCCATAATACCTACACCTCCCTTTTTATTTATACACTTCGTAATACAATAAAACCCCCAAATTAATTATACACCTCCTCCATTTAATTAAACACCTCCTCCATTTATTTAACTCCACCACTCCCTAATTACTTAAATAGATATTTGCAAGCCTTAAATAACTTAATTAAATAAATAATTAAATGAATAATTAAATAAATAATTAAATTATTTCGGGGCGTTACAATTCTCCCCCACTTAGAATATTTTCGTCCTCGAAAATCTACGCTAATCTCAACCACGAGATGAATCTATTTCGCACTTAATCTCTTTGAAAACTTACACGATTTAAATCCTAATGTTAACTTGGTACATCCACCTACAACCTTTTCAAAGTTCTATTCTTTGGTCTGTGAAACACTAACGTATGTGTCTACTTCTCCTCATGGATCTCAACCTAATATATTGACTCCACCTCTTAGGTTACATAACTGTGTACTTTCATTCTAATCATAAATCGCCACTTACAGGTTCAAGAATGACACACAATTCCCACAGTAACGTCTCCCCCACTTAGCTTTTTGCCCGAACTCTCCTCTCTCTTGCCCTTACCACCCGACACATCATAGGCTTCCTACTAAACCGAGAACTCCTCTTCTCCTTCACTATTTTGTACAAACGATTGCTATCCTCCTCGAAGATCTACACTAAACTCACGAATCAACATCCACTCTTCTTTTCCTCTAACCGTCCTCCTCCAAGTCCTATCGTATACACATGATCAAACACCCTTCCCTATACTCTTACTCCCCCAATTTGGTATTCTAATCTGTAGGTTGTCAAAATCCTACCCGACTACTCGACACAAGAAATAACAACAATTATGGTCAGAGGCCCAACAACCCTAACAACCGTAAGTAACACATTGATCCAATCTCAACAATTTATCATATATCCAACATTATTCACATCAACAATTAACACGATCATAATAACAAAATTCAAGTTCGACCTATCCTACAATTAATCATTTCATTCCACGTTCAAAGTATTCTTTTTAAACTCAGGTGCAGAAAATCCTGCAACTATGTGCTTACTTTGGCGAATTAATTAAAATAGTAAACGACCTCGGATTTCGACAAATAAATACTTGTTGGAAAGCCACGGATGTGTAGTTTCTGAAAATATCATTAAAGTTTCAAAACAATGAGCCAATTAGTACAGTTTTTAGAAACAACCCAAACAGTGCCCCGACTGGACAGATTCTGTCCTCCTACTTCATTTCACGCTAAACTGACTTAAACTTGACCAAATGGGACAAAACTTCAGCCCGAACAAAACATTTTGAGTATAGTTTCTAATGGAAAAAGAATCGTTCAAAACGGAGTTCGTTTGGAGGCATAAAACTTGCAAACACCGAACCTACCCACAGATTGACTCAAACAAAAATTGGTTCGACTTTGGAGACTCATAACTGGAGCTACACAACTCCGAATTTAATGAAACTAGTGCCAAAACGACCGGCTTTAAGTCTATTTTCGAAAACACTCAGCCGCATAATTTTTGACTCAACCAAACAGTACCAGTTTTCAATAGACTGAAACAGTGTCCAGATTGTTTTCCAGAATTTTAACCAAACTTGTTTCACCTATAACTTGAGTTCTATAACTCCAAATTCAACTCAATCAGCGGCAAATTAACAAGCATTCAATCAAGTTTTCGAAATGACAAACCACATAATTTTTCAATTGACCAAATAATACCAGTTTCTAAAAGACTGTAACAGCATCTAGTAACGCACCTAAATCATACGCAATTAAAACTCACCATTATAAATCACCAAACCGATTATAGTTATCACACACTCATACATTTCATTCAAACACCAAATAACATAACTAATCGTGCAAATAATTCAAGCACACAAGTCCGAAAGATTTAGACACGTAAGCTTCATCTTCAATCTCTTTATTCCTAGGGATTTGGCCAATATGCGATTTTACAACTTCCCTAGAAAATACCATGGACATATAATTCTACCAAATTCAATTGATTTCATATCACAGAAATAATATAACCAACTCATGCTTCTTAAAACAATTGATTTGATTCAAGACTCGCTATTAGTTTAACCAAAGGAAGTCACATACTCTTGTCAACCTTTAGCAAAGAAAACCAATCAAGTAAGACAAGTGTACAAAAATCTAGGTACACGGTTTTTCATCATTAATTTTTATATCCCACGTAAAACAATTTTTAAGAAGTGACAGTCAACACTAGCGATAGCAGCCACCATGTTAAAGTTAATTCATACTCGAACAAAAATTTCACAATTATAGTTCACAGTCAAGAAGTACTTAAAATTGTTTACATTCGTTTCTAAAACCTTGACAATTATTATCGGTCTCACATTCTCGTAGTCAAAATTTTTTTTAACTCATTTAATCATGCGATTTATGTCTAATCTCCTAATTTGTCAACATCATTAAATCACAACCTAATCGGTTCAAAAGCTGAATTTATGTCACATTTGAAATAAAATCTTAAAACAACTTGGAAACAAAATTCAACACTAATTTGACATCCCATTTGTTTTCCAAAAAGCATAAAATTTTCCAAGTACCGATCCTTTTGACAATCTTAGGACTTACAGTTTTGTCCGAAACGAGAAACTATATGCAATCCTAAAGCTCACTATCACACAATTATGCAACCACATAAACCACTACTTATTAGTTCAAAATTCTAGTTTCCGACATACACTCGGAAGGTAAGGAAGGTTAATCGTTTAATTTTCGACAACTCATATCATGCTCACAAACAAACCGAAGTGAAACACTGAAAATGTCAAAACTTCCAGTCAGGCAACTTCGATTGAGAAAATGAAAATATAGCATTACACATTATTTCCTTTTTGGCATACTATCTTCAAAACAATTAAACCCAAGTCGAATCAAATTTAACTCACATGCATCACAAAGCAATCAACCTATGGCAAGGACGTCAATTAAGTACAACAATTTTTCACACGCAATCTTCAAATATTGTTCATTGTATACTCACTACGGTTAGGTCATATAAAAATTATTCTCTATATCCTAACGAACTAATCAGGCAATCATTCAAATTAAAATTAGTGCATGCATCCAAATTTAATAATAATCATGAGTTATTGTTGCCTCTTTCATTGGGGACGAGTGATTGGGGTGATCAGTCCCTCCTACTCATTCAACCAACTAATTAAGGTCACAAAAACTACTTCCTCTCAAATTTACAACTATCACATTAAAAGATTTTTTTAACGCAGTCCGGAGTGCGAAGGCGTCGTCACGACTTGCACCCCTTGACGTCGTTAAACTCTTTTAATCACACCTATCTTACTGATACAAACAACAGTTGCGAACAGACCAAACCAATGCTACAACTACCAATTACGCAGTTCAGTCACATATACATTAATAATGCAATATAACTTTCAATCGTAATCCAGCAAATAAGTCACAAGTCACATCAATGGAAGAACAATTAACAAAGGTAACAGCAACACAATTATGATTTAGGACGAGTATCAAAACTCGAGGGTTAACAGACTCGACAACTTGGCCGGACGGACCGAACTGCTCTGATACCACTTATGTAACACCCCCTTCTATTTAATATTATTTAATCAACAAAAATCAGAGTATTTCAAAATCTTTCCACGCACCTCAAAGAGGGTGGTACATTTAGTGAAAATAACGTCAAACATATTTAAAAATCCAAACTCATCAAACGCATAAAATACTTATCATAGTCACGTGGGTTAAGACCCTCAAATAACTGTTTAGTGTTTACAGTAATCCATCAAATAGTTTGCAGCACAGCGGAAAATGAAACTGAGTTCACATACTCGATACATAGCTCAAATTCAGTTTAATGCATAACCATAATAGAATAATACTAAGATCCCATCCCCGGTGTTACTATCAGAGCTGACTCAATAAAACCAAGAGGCATGGCACCATCACTCGGAATCACCTGTTTGTCGCCACGAGAGCAGGCAACAAGAAATGCTAGGGTGAGTCTCTTTACATAAATAATAACAGGTAAAATAAGCCTTATAATAAGAATTAGCTAGCAACAACAATTCACAGAACACAAGGCATTTACCATTCACATGAGATATCAAACAAGCAACCATAACAGATTAATTGGACATTAACAAGAATCTCAAGAATGTATGATTATATGCATGTATGCAACATGCATGTGGATCCATATTCACCTCACCACCCCGTCGGGTATTTCATCACCACCCCGTCGGGTATTTCATCACCTGTTGGCCGAAGCCCTCATCACCTGTTTGGCCGAAGCCCTCATCACCTGTTTGGCCGAAGCCATGCATATGATTCATGTGACATTATGACAATGCATCACATCACATTGAGCACACCGCATCAATTATTAATTACCACTTCACTAATTATCAAACACCACCTCATCAATTGTTTACCATCACCTCACCAATTGTTTACTATCACCTCACCAATTGTTTACCATCACCTCACCAATTATTTACCATCACCTCATCAATTGTTTACCATCACCTCACCAATTATTTACCATCACCTCATCAATTGTTGGTCACTAATTCATCAATTATTAATTAACTCTCACCTAAGGACCATAACCACCCCATAGGGTCATTCTCCTCACTTGAGGACCATTTTGACACGCCAAGAATTAATTTAGGAACTTAGGAATCTATTTGACACGTTGAGACTAATTAGACGCTAAGGGATTATTTTGTCACGCCAAGGATTAATTTAATTCTTAGGGACTAATTTGTCACACCAAGGATTAAATTAATTCTTAGGGACTAAACCATCACTTAGACATATTTTGGGTACCTAGACACTAAGGGGCAGCCACTTTGGCGCCCCACCTAGCACCCCCACACACCTACAGCGCCATTTTCTTGGCATTTGGCGCCCTCTCCTTCAACTCACCAACTCAACAATTTTAAACATAGTCTTTACTCAACAATTCAATTCTCAATTTAATAACTCATCTAAACAATTAATCAACATCATTTAATACTCGGTCATTAATTCATCATTACATCATCAATCAATACACCGTCTTTTAATTACCAACATCAACGTCACTTAATACATCGTCATTTAATTCACCAATAACAATTATATCAATATTAACATCATAGACTAAACTGTCAAATAGGGACTAAATTGACATAAAGGGGCTAAATCAGTAATTGGACATATTCAGCAACATTATACAGCACATTAAACAGCACTTAAACACTCCCAGCACATTAAACAGCATTTTCGACAGCACTTAAACACTTCCAGCACATTAAACAGCATTTTCGACAGCACTTAAACACATCCAGCACATTAAACAGCATTTTCGACAGCACTTAAACACATCCAGCACATTAAACAGCATTTTCGACAGCACTTAAACACATCCAGCACATTAAACAGCACATTCAGCAGCACTTTGACAATATAGATTCACCCAAATAAATTCAACTCAACATCAATCAAAAGATAACACAAAAATCAACCAATTAAATTATTCCTAGAGCTATTCCACACATAACACATATCTTACAACTTATTATAGATGTAAATGAGAGCCCCTAACCTTAGCAAATTGAAGAATCAAGCCAAACTTCAAGCAAGCAACAAGCACCACCAACCAAACAAGCTCTCCTCCTCCTTTTCTCCTTCAAAACCGATGCCCTCACTTCCTTCCTCCTCTCTTGCGACTTTAATCACTTAATCTACAACAAATTTAACATCAAATCACCTATTGAGCTTCCCTTTCTCAATATCAAACTTTAATTTCACTAAAACCCCCAATTTCCTCACTTTGAGCAAAAATGGAGGACCAACTAAGATTAGGAATTAGGGATTGAAAGTTGCATCAATAGAAAGATGAAGAAAAATGGAGAAGAATGGTCCAAAAAGCCCTTTACCTCTTTATGATTTGAGAGAGTTTCCTCCCCTCCACTTCCTTCACCTCACGCCTCCCTTCATCTTTTCCTCTTCTCCTTTCTTTTCTTTTTCCCCTTCATTTCTTCTTTCCGTATATCCCAAAGACCGATCCTCCTTCATTCCTTTCTTTTCATTTCAATTCTCTTAACCTTAACCCACTTAATTTGGCCTTTGGGCCATAATACCTACACCTCCCTTTTTATTTATACACTTCCTAATACAATAAAACCCCCAAATTAATTATACACCTCCTCCATTTAATTAAACACCTCCTCCATTTATTTAACTCCACCACTCCCTAATTACTTAAATAGATATTTGCAAGCCTTAAATAACTTAATTAAATAAATAATTAAATGAATAATTAAATAAATAATTAAATTATTTCGGGGCGTTACAAATATGGTGGCTGATGCGCTAAGTAGGAAATCGTTGCATGCATCAGCAATGATGGTAAAAGAGCTAGAGCTAATTGAGCAATTCAGAGACCTAAGTTTAGTGTGTGAGCTAACTCCTCAAAGCATTAAGTTGGGAATCTTTGAAAATCACAAATGAATTTCTCGAGTGACATCAAAGAGGCGCAGGTTCGGACGCAAGCTTATAGACGTGGGCGCAAAGCAGTATTGGCCGAGCTGAGAACGAAGATTTTGAGTTGGATGCGCAAGGATTGCTAAGGTATAGAACTCGGATTTGTGTCCCTGATGACGAGAAGATCAAGAGAGCAATCTTGGAAGAGTGTCATCATAGGAGTAAGTCGAGTATTCACCAGCGCGACCAAGATGTATCAAGACTTGAAGGGGTTGTTTTGGTGGCAAGGTATGAAGAGTGATGTAGCCCGGTTTGTGTACGCTTATGCGGTTTGTCAAGTCCAAGGTAGAACATCGAAGCAGCAGGTTGTTGCAACCATTGAAGATTCCAGAGTGGAAGTGGGGACAAGATTGCGATGGATTTTGTAACCGGGTTTGCCGAAAGTACAAGATGGGAGGTTTGATACCATTTGGGTAGTGGTGGATAGATTGACGAAGTCCGCTCATTTCATTCCCATCAACCTCACCTATCCGATGTCAAGGTTGGCGAGATATACATCCAAGTGATCGTAAAGCTACACGGGGTTCCTCGAACTATTATTTCGATGTGAGACCCAAGGTTTACTTGCACTGCGGGAAAGTTTGCAAGGCGGCGTTGGGTACGAAATTGCGCTGAGCTCGGCATATCACCCACAGATCGATGGTCGGTCCGAGAGGACCATCCGATCGTTGGAGGACTTGGCCGAGAGCGTGTGTTCTTGAGCAAGGAGGAGCGTGGGATTCGTGATCTACCACCGATTGAGTTCACGACAACAACAGTTTTCATTCTAGCATAGGGATGGCACCCTTTGAGGCATTGTATGGGAGGAGGTGTAGGACTCCATTGTGTTAGAGTGAGTCGGGAGAAGGTGTGGTACTCGGACGAGGTCGTGCGAGAGACCACCGAGAAGGTAAAGCAAATTCAAGAGAAAATGAAGGCTTCGCAGAGTAGCGGTAAGAGCTACCATGACAAGAGAAGGAAGGACTTAGAATTTTGTGCGGGGATCATGTGTTTCTAAGGGTCAATCCAAGAACTTAGGTGTTGGGCGAGCATTGAAGTCGAAGAAGTTGTCTTCTCGTTTCATTGGACCATATCAAATTTTGGAGAGAGTTGGGGGGTGGCTTACCGAGTTGCTTTGCCACCCAATTTGTCTAATTTGCACGACGTGTTCCACGTATCTCAGCTGAGGAAGTATGTGCCAGACCCGTCTCATGTAATTCAAGTAGATGATGTGCAAGTGAGAGACAACCTCACTGTGGAAACAAGGCCAATTCGAATTGATGATGAGAGGTGAAGACTCTAAGGGAAAGGAGATCGGTTTGGTGAAAGTGATTTGGGGTAGAGCGGTGGTGAGAATGCAACTTGGGAGTTGGAAAGTAAGATGCGAGATGCTTACCCAGAGTTATTTGTTTCAGGTAAGATTTCGAGGACGAAATGTTCTAAGTGGGGGAGAGTTGTAACACCCCAAAATAGTTCAATTAATTATTAAATTGAGTTATTTAGGGTTTTTCAACATTTTTAATTAAATTAAGCTTAAGGCTAACGTGTAGTGTTTATGTGTTAGGAGAGGTTTGAGTAATGGGAAGAGGTATGAATAGAAGTCCATGAGTGATGGGAAGGCCCAAGTCCAATTAGAAGCCCAAGTCCCTTTCCATAAGAGGAAATAGCCGTAGGATCATCTCATTCCATCAAAGTGAAGAAAAGTCATAGAGAGAAGTAAGAGAGAGAGAGCTGTTAGGTGGAATAGTACTCTTTAGAGAGAAGGCAGAGCAATTGCGTGAAAGAAGAGCTGGGATTTGAAAGAAGTGTGGATTCAACGTGGATTGTAGAGCTGTAGTGAAGGGAGTGATCATCTGAAGTTGCTTAAGGTAAGGGGGCTCTCTTCCATGCGTAATTTAGTGTTTATGTTGAGTGTTTTTGCATGAATGATTTCTGATTGAGTTCTGAATGTGTGCTTATGTGTTCTTTAAGTATTCTGGTTGTGTTACTTCACCTTGGTGAAGATTGTAATGGTTGATTTTCGAAATTTGGTCACGTAAGTGACCATGGAGAGAAATGAGTGAGAACTCTCAGTCTCAGTGAGCGTGAGAGTTTAAGAGTGTGTTCTTGAGCTTATTCCTAGTCAGGAGCACCTAAAGAGAGGAAGGAGAAGTTAGGCGCACGTGATCGTAGAGAAAGCTGAAGTGCATGAAGGTTAACACACGACGTAAGTGTTAAAGCGTAGTTCCTAGACTTGAAGAGGACGAGTTGAGCTGTACTTGATGGACGAAGGTGCGTAGGTGTAATTAGAACCCAGTGCGAGTGTCGTCAAGTAGTTGCCGAGGTATAACATGGTTATGCCGAGGTGTTTGGGTCAAGACGTAGGGCGTAGGCAAGTCTGCGTATGATAGCCGAGGTGAAGGAGTCGACTTGTAACATGTTATACCGAGGTGCGAGAGTGCTGAGATAGGGCGTGGACTTAGGCGAGAGGCGTAAACGGGTATAGTGACGAAATGGTGTGAGCTCGGATGAGACGGGAGGCGAGCGTAGAGTTACGCAATGATACGTTAAGTCTAGGCGTGAGCTGGGACGAAGTGACGCGTGGTGTCTAGTCGAGGACAGTAGGCGTAAGGTAAGACGAGATGAGGCGAAGGTATAGTCGGGGAAAATAGGCGTTACGTGAGACGAGATGAGGTGAAGGTGTAGTCGAGAACCTTAGCCATAAGACGAGACGAGAGAAGTAGTGGGACTAGACAAGATCCTAGGCGTGAGCTTCCAGGACGAGGTGGAGAACTTTACGAGTGGAATGCCAAGTGAGGTGCCACCGAGTTGAGTATTGGTGACGTAATGGGTAGCGATACTACATAGCTTAGCGTGCCGAGGTGACGAGTGAGCATACCGAGAAGAGTGAAGGTGCCGAGGTGACCTATTTTTGACGCATAATAGCGTAGAGCTGTTAGGCGCCACCGTGAGTGACGTTTAACGTCAAGAGTCGTTTAAGGGGACGAATTGGCATAGTCCAGTTTAGTCCCTATGTGATGGTTCAGTCCTAGGCGTTGTGAGGCCTTCGTAGTGATGGAGTGGCTCACTGCCTGAGGAGCTGAGGTGCTTGTGAGTGGACGAATAGCCTTTGTGCTATGGTAGTTGTCTAAGAGGACTAGGCAACGTATGGCGACGGTGCGGTTTGCACAAAAGAGTTGTTTGTTCTGAGTGAATGCATTTGTTCATTGAGTCTCATGAATTCATATGCATCAGCGACGGTTATAGACTTCGGTCTCGATACGAAAGACTTCGGTCTGAGTGTCACTAGCGACGGATATGCCTGAGTGGCTTAAAAGAGATGGATCCTCATGCATTATACCCTGGAGTTTGGGTTGCATTGCATTGCATGCATAACTCATGTGAATTATGTTGAAATGCTGTTTATCAGTCGAGTTAGCTATATGTGTTGGTTTATACTTGAACTGAGGTGCTTAATGCATTCTATGTATTTACATTAGCCATGAACCTTTATTACAAATGTTTAGAGACTCACCCTACTGCTTTCCATGTTGCTCTTTGTGGCAACTTGCAGGTACCCCTGAGTAGAGGTCAGCTTTGCTTTTGGTTGTTGGAGTCGGTCTGCTCTGGTAGTTGTAACACTGGGGCGAGTCGAGTAGGGTAGAGTAGTGATTGTTTTGGGACTATTCAGTTGTAATGTATATGTTCGACTAATATATATGAGTGTCCGCTGTGATGTAAACAATTGAAAACATGTTTTGATGGGCGTAGTCCCTTTGGCCGAGTTGCTTATGTATGCATGTATGCTGCTGTTTTAATTCATAGATATATGCTAAGGTGTTTGAGTGACAATGTAGCATCCTTTCCATGAGAATTTTATTAAACTCTGATTTTCAATTAGTTAATTAATAGAGATAGGAGGGTTGTTACAAGGCCCCTGTAGGCCGGCCGGGCCTATTTCCACCCCTACTTTGTGGACATGGTTTTCATGTCCCAACATCTTTTTTTTTTCTTTTCGGTATGTTTTTTTTGATAAGCGATATTTCATTGAAGGAGCATTAGGGGTGCTCAAAACCCAAAAACACTGGAGAAATTACATAGAGTTTAGATAGTAAAGTGGATTAGACAACCAATTCGTAATACAAGTATTAGAAACAAAACTAGAATTACCACTCTCTCTATAGAGCAGCCAACTCCAATAAGAGCTCTTGATACGATTAATAACAATGTCAACACTGGCTTCTTCATGTCTAAATATCAGACCATTCCTAGCAAGCCAAATGACGTTCCAGCAAGTGGTGAGCCAGATTAAATATTTAGTTCTCTTCCTTTGCTTCCTTTGCAAAACTTCCCAAACCAACAGAAATGATCAATAACAGATAAAGAGTCAACATTAAGCACACCCATCCATGTGCATACAACATCCCAAATTTCTTTTCGGTATGTACATAAGTGATAAGTGTAATTTGAAACTCACACGCACAACTGCAGATTATCCAATTGAATCAGGCCTTACAAATCAACCAATTTTATTTTAATTAAATAAAATGGTCAGTTTTCTAATATTTCATTAATATTTATAATTTACATTCATATGTTTCATCCTTGTAAATATATGTTTGATCCAGTTTAGTCTGTGTAAAAGTAAAATTTTGTGTTTCGTCCTTGCAAATAAATATTTTATCGAGTTTGTCCTCGTGAAAATAAATTTTTTATTTTCATCTATGCAAATATATGTTTTATCTGGTTTGCACCCTATAATAGATTATTTTATTTTCCCTGGTAAAAAACGTAATTACTGGTGTGTAAATTATTTTATTTTAGTCCCTACAATATGAACGGCAAAAAATAATAAACTCAAATAATTTATATATTACACGGATCAAACTGGATAAAGTGTGCATTTATAGGGGTGAAATACAAAATTTTATTTTTTTGGAGCCTAAACTAGAACTAAAACACATAATTTAATTTTTATAGGACTAAACGAAGTCAAACACATATTTGGAAAGACTAAACATATATTAACTTAAACCTATTTGTTTTCTTTAATTTGTTTTATGTGAAACCATCGTATATCTCCTTTTTTTTTTCTTTTGTAATTCTGTCTCTTTTTCCTTTAAAATTCTGCATCTTTATCCACTAGACTGTATTCAACCTAACTGACGGAGATTTTTATAGTTTCTCTTATTCGAAACTCTAGAGGAAAACGACAAATATATATATATATATATATATATATATATAAAGAAGTCGATTTCTTCCTTTGTTTGTGATTTTTCTTAGAAAGAATAAAGTGTGGAAAGAAGTAGGAAACTTCCTTGTATACTAAGTTTAAGAAAACAGTAAATATTCGGTCCAAAAAAAAAAACGGAAAATATTGATTTTTTTTTCTTATATTTTTTTATGACTTCAGTTTTTGATGGAGCCCTTTCATTTTATATTGAGAGACCAAATTCTTGGATTATTCGTTTATATTGGGTATGAGAAATCACTCTCTTACTATACAAATTGTCAAGGCTTAAATTAATATGTTTTTGGTCGTTGTAAATATGAAGTCATTTGATTTTAGTTCCTGCAATCTTTTTTAACTAAAATCTCTTCGAAAACATATGTTTTCATTTAAGTCCTTTTGTTAATGCTGTATTTGTAAAATGTTGTTGTGTCAAACATGTTCCTTCATGGCTTTGCCATCTCATATATTTTCATTTCTCTTTATTTAAAGTCTGAGTTGGGTTCCCACCAGTGTCTTCACTTCCATCACCTTCTCTTAACTCTTTTTTTATAAAACCCTAACGCTATAATCTCAAATCAATACCAAACAACCCATCTTCTTCAAAGTATGACGTACGAGAAAAAGAGAGTGAAGGAGAAAAGAAAGGTGGCTTAACTAGCACCATTACGGATGGGTCTCTATTCAGTTGGATAATTTAGACTGACCCACGGTTTTGTTTGTGCCATTAGACCCCCACCTAATTTCTTATTTCAAGTTTACCCTTCCATAAATCAAAAACGGATTTATCTTATTATAAACATAAAATCCGTTTTTATAAAATTTAGTCAACGGAAGTAAGGTAGATCCGAGAGAAAATATAAGTTGGCCAATGAATTTATCTTTTTATGAGATAAGTTCGTTTTTATTAGTTTTTTAGTGGTGTTTTTATAATTTTTATATTAGTTTTGAGTAATCAACGGGTTTTTTGTGGTGTTTTTATAACCTTTTTCTAAAAATTAAAAAAATCTATTTTTTAATTCATAACGAATTTATCATTTTAATAGATAAATCCGGTTTTAAAAAATACAAATTGGATTTATCTATTAAAATGATAAATCCGTTTTGCATTTTTGCAAAACAGATTTATCATTTTAATAGATAAATCCGTTTTGTATTTTTTTAGGGGTAAAATTGTAAGAAAAATTATTGGTGGGGGTATAGGGGAAGATGGTGGGGGTCCAAAAAAAAACAACCCAAATTCCATTTCTAATTCATTGGGCCATCAATCACCGAATATTCCAAGGATATTGCTTTTCCCACTCCCCCTCCTACTCAAAACACACCCCCATAAGGGTGTGAAATGACCAAAAGGCCAGCCAAAGCGTCTTTTTTTTTCAAGAACTTTCACGTGTTTGAACACGGGCTTCGAACCCGTTCGAACGACATCGTCCGCGAGAGTTAAATATTGACTTCACACCCTCTTGTGCATAATATCACCTGTTCGAATGGCGTCACTCGAACCTCTTCGCATAACCTTGTTCGAACACCCTATTTTATTTCGTTCGTATGATGTTAACCGAGGCAACAAATAATGGACCTCACACCACATTCACCAATTTTATTGCGTTCGCATGCTGTTGTTCGAACGTGTTCGAACAAGGTTGTTCGAACGTGTTCGAACAAGGTTGTTCGAACGTGTTCGAACAAGGTTGTTCGAACGTGTTCGAACAAGGTTGTTCGAACGTGTTCGAATAAGGTCGTTCGAACCGTCATTAAACACGTCCTCCCAGCGTTTCACGCGAGGTTATTTTTGGAATAAAATTTGTTAAGGGGTGTGAAAGAGTAGGAGGGGGAGTGGGAAATGCAAAACCCTATTCCAACTGGTCCAACGAATGATGTTTGTGTTGCAACCGATGTTATTGGATCATTTTCCCATGTTAGTGAATCCATCCCTTCTATGTCTTAATCCCTTGGCCCATTTGACCACATGTGAGGTTGAATCTAGAATATCTCAATCCCTTTTGCCACAGGTCCAAGTCGTGCTAGAGGCCCTCGTCGCTGGTGTTGACTACTCCATAGTGGCTTTCTTGGTTCCGGTAGAGGTGTATCGACCTTGGCCTTCTTTCTACGCCGGACAGGTTTCTTAAGTTGTCGAAAGGAGGCGAGCGTGGTAGAGGTAAGGGAAAGTGGGTTCGAGGCGCACTGACTCTACTGGTTGCTTCACCTTTTTCTGGCGGCTTGGAGGGCTAAGTGGTAGCGCATGTGAGCAAAAGTTGTTCATCATCCTTTGGTAAGGCGCTCTTGTGTTTTTGAGGCCAAAAGCCATAAGCGGTAGCAGTAACTTCCCTTATGAGTCATTAAGGTATTCTCTCTTGATTAGGTGGGTACATCAGTATCTGGTTGTACTCAGAGTACGTGTCCATAAAAGATAGAAGTCAGAAGCCGGATGAGTTGTCTACTAGCTTGTCAACACTCGGAAGAGGTAAGGCATCTTTTAGACATGCTTTGTTGAGATCTGGTTAATCCACACACATCATCTACTTCAAGTTAGTTTTTTTGACTAGGACCACATTTGACCGCTAAGTAGTATACTTGACATCTTTGACGAAATAAGCCTTTATGATATCATCCACGCACTACCATGGTTGCGTCAGCCTCTACTTTTTTCCTGACTAGGATCTTCTACGTTGCTCTACCCACTTTGCCATTGGATTGACAGCTAAGTTATGGCAAACGATATTCGAGGATATTACTTGCATAGTGAGTGTGTCGTCCTTTTCATCCTCTAAACAATCAACTTCATAACACGCATCCAAGTCGGCAAGGTTAATATCGACTTCCTTCTCGCATTTCTTCTTTGTTCTCTTAACATGAGAGGATTCTTCCGCCTGGTCGAACCAAAAGGGCCGGGGTCAAGGTAGCAAGCTTGTGCTGAATTAATGTTGACATTTAGCATAACGACCCCGTCTTTGAAGGAGAAAAGCTTCATGTTCAAATGGACTGGAGAGGCCACTGCCCCCAATTGTAGACGACTCACCATGGGATTATTGTCTTTCTCCATATGTCACTACCAACTCGATACATTTGAAAGGTGTCGTGCTTGTGCCATTAAACCTCGACGGGGTCAGGTCCTACTCCGAGATTCCCAACTTGGTCAATAAGATGGGAAAAATTTTATGGGTCGAGCTTCCCTGATCTACCAGGATCGTCCATAACTTGTAGTTCTCCATAGTGGCTCGAACTACAATCAGAACAAGCTCGTTGGTTATCCTAATAATGAGGTCTTCATCTTTGTAGGATAGTGGGGGCCGAGTAAAAACGATCTTGGCCATCGCTGAATAAATGAAGTTTGTGATCTCTTTCCACTTCCACTTCCATTTGACTGTTTCTGTGATTTCCCTATCTTCAGCCAGGTGACCCCCGAGGACTACCATGACCAATAGACGCTTACCATGATTTTAATTTAGCATGTCGGTATGAGCAAGTAACAACAATTTTCGAGAGAGAGGAGAGTATTGTGGTCGTCAATGAACTGCCCTTGATGTGAGCCCACATGAATGGAGCTTGGATGAAGATCATAAAGATAAATACCAAAAAGAGTCCACCAGAATTTATTCAAGGGAATATACTTCAATGTGCTCAACCTAATCATTAAGACAAGAGCACATTGAAGGTGACCATGTAAATAGTAGGGAATATCTAGATAACCAACTCTAGTATTTCCTATGGTTTGTTTTTATTTCAATAAATTGTAAGACACTTTTAATTGAGCCATGTTGGCCTTAGTAGCTTAGTTTGTGGCCTTTGGCCTTGTTCCTTTCATTAAGTAGACTTGTATGTTGGGCCTAGGATCCAATTTCCCTAACATATAAATACATTTCCACTCCATGTAAACCTTATAACTTGATGAATGAAATTCATTTGATACACTTGAGCAAGAGTGAGTGCCATAAGACCAAGAGTGGGTGAGGGCTAGTTCCATTGCGAGTGTAGGTGAAGGTTCATCATGATTCTCCAAGGTTTCTTGAGATGAGAACCTTGAGCACACAACCTTGAGGCTAGGAGAGCTCAAGGATAGTGTTGTCCTTATCATCTTCCCAAGGAAGAAGTGGTGGACATCTTTCTCCACTTCCATTTTTATCTCCTCCATATTTGCCTTTTCTTCCCTTTTCAAGTAAGTTTGTGTCTCTTCCTTTTGTATTTTTGAGTTTTGTTCATGAGTTTGTTGTGAGAAATTGTTGCTTTGCCAATTTTCTAGATCCTAATCTTATAGATCTATTTTAGATCTCATCAGCCTTAGAGTCTAATCCCAGTTGAGAATGTCGGGCTGAGATGCTATCTAGGTGTGATGTTAAATATCTCCAAGAGATGCTCCATCACGTTGATCCGACGAGGAAGTGGTACCTACACACACTCTGACGCTCAAATAAGCTAAGAGAATAGGTGTCAGGCAATAATAAATGCATACCTGATACCTTGATTGGAGGGCATATTTATAGGGAACATTGCCAATGATGCGGCTTGATCCCCTTCTAGGCGCATGGGTTGAGATAAAATTCTGACGGTTTGATGAGATGTCAATTGATCACCATCATAGACGTACTTGAGGGAAAATGTGGGCCACCGAGGCTTTGCCAAATACAGATTGGGCCCAATCCACTACAAAACACATCTTATAGACTTCCTTGACCAACTTCGTTAGCTTTGTAGGCACTAGTGTTTTATTCGTGCGATGCACAGGACAGAAGCTTCATTTAATACAAAAATATTGTAGTATTGTATGAGTGACGATATGATTAACTATATCTTGTAGAAGTATGTGACAATGTAAACTATAGTTAAAAACATCATTTTTAATTAACAAAGACATTGGAATTGAACATCCATAGATAATAAGAACAAAAAGTCTAAAGAATTTTAATAACATAATTTATATTCATCAAATGTAAATGTAGAAAGTTAACTTTAATTGTGAAGAAAAGAAGACAACTTAATTAGAAAGTTAAACACGTGGATATCATGCAGGATTGGATGAAACCACCAACAAAATAGAATCAGTTATACAAAATTGTAAGAAGATGATGGGGGTTCTATTGTAAATGTGGCTAAAGTTCTCGCGGGAGTAAATGCTGCAACACAGTACTCGAATATAAAAGAAATATAAAAATATAAACACTAATTTAAGTATGACCCTAATACCTGTTGGTGCGAAATGACCAAAATAAAAAGACAACACCAATAGAAAGTGAGTCTTCTAGGTATTATATAGGGTTAGATGAAAACCACCAACAAAATAAAAACACCTATACAAAGTTGAAAGAATATGATCGGGGGTTCTGTTGCAAATGTGGCTAAAATTCTCGTTAATAAAAATTAAAATTATTAATATAAATTACATAAGAAGATTATAACATAATCCATATTCATCAAATTTAAATATAAAAACATAACTTATAATTATAAAGTAAAAAGACAACACAATTAGAAAGTCAAACACATGGATATCACTACAACGAAAATGGCAACCGGCGGCGGTTATTCTGCGGCGGTTACGGCAAAACCGCCGCCGGTGTAAAAAACAACTCTCCCTCTCTTTTTTTGTCAAAAACCAATGCGTTTCATCTTCGTCAGCGCTCCAGTTCTCTCTCGCTTCTTTCATCTTCTTCAGCGCTCCAGTTCTTTCTTCAGGTCTCTCTCTCTAACGATTCTTAGCACAGGTGCGTCCTCTCTCTCTCTCTCTAGGGTTTTGAGTTTGTCACTGAAATTTTCCTTGTTTCGTTAATAATCACTTTCCTTGTTTAGGTTGCCACTGAAATTTACAACGATTCCTTATTTTAGTTTTATCCATTCACATGTTTTGAGAAGGAACGATCCACTGAGTTTTTTTCTCACCAATCTTTCTCATTCTCCTCACAACTGCTCTCATCAGTATCATCTTATTTCAATATAACTCCCTTCAATAGGAGCTATTATTTTGATTTGATTCCCTTCTATAGGAGTCTCTTCATCTTTCTTGAGAGCTTCTTCTTCTATATTATCTTCCACGGGGAACTCTTCATCACTCCTAAGAATATTATCTTTGTATTGCTCAGTTTGTGAATATGGAGTTTCTTAGACCTCTTGAGATAACAAAGCAATGATATTTGAGATTTGACCGATCATGGTTCCAATTTGACCCTTCATGTAGTCAAAGTTTGTCTTTGTCTGCTCAAATACATCATTGGTGTATGGTATCTCCTCCTGCCTTTGCACGTGTAGTGTCTCATGATTATCCCAGTGGGAGGAATAAGGAGGTGGCTCATAATCATCCCAATAGTCCAAATAAGAGTCAGAAGGAGGAGGAGAATCAGGATTTGGCACTGAGTTCTCAAAATTTCTTTGTGCCTCTGCTTCTCTTATGTAATCTCCAAGAGCTTTAACCATGATTTAGACTTTTCTCTACAAAACAAGGTGAGCTGCAACGGCCTCTTGAAAAAGTATTAGCGATTTTTTTCTATTTTTTTTAATAAGATAAAAAACAAAATTAAAATAAAAGCAAAAAAAATTGTCTAAAGCAATAAAAATCTGCTTCGTTTAATATTGCTAAATTAATCTCTGGCAACGGCGCCAAAAACTTGTTGCGTTAAAAACACACTTAGAACAAGTGTACTCTTTCGCAGAAGTAGTATAAAATATTATCGTGTCCACAGGGATTAATTAACAAGTACCAAACTAGTCAAGATCATATATTGTTTAGACGAACAATGTTTGAGTTGTTACGGTAACAAATAAAAAGAAATAAAGAACAATAATAAAGTGCAAGAATTAATTCAGTTGAGAGAAGCCTAGAGTCACAGTTTCACTTGCAAGCTTCGATTCCCCTATGTCTAATCCTACCTAAATTCCCTTATTTTACTTAATTACCAATCCCTTTACTAAAACTATTAATCCGTTTGGTCATTCGCGATTAATATTCTTTTTCCTAAATTAACCCTCGTTTGGTCATGCAAGAATTTAAATTTAGGAAAATCATAAAGAGCAAAAAGGTTGAATGATTGGAAGACTAAATTATGGTTTGGTCATGCCCTAATTATAGCCCCAATTATCCTATAGATCCACCAACTAATTGCAGTATGGTCGTTGATCAACTAATTGACTATGAACATGCAAAGGGTAGCTAATCCTAAGAATGTGTTTAAAACAATAGGACAATATCAATTAAAATAAAAACAGGAATTCAAACTAGAAATTAGAACATAAAAAGAGGTATCTAAACATGCAAGATCCACCTAAGACCCTAGAAGAGGACTTAGGTATCCATAATAATCAAGAACAATAAAAAAAAAGATAAGGTTCATGAATTACAGAGATAAGAAAAATAGAGAAATCCCTTTTCTATGTCTTCAATCTCCTTCTCCCGCTCCAGAGCTTTCTCACGGTGTCAAGAACGGTACCCCAAATCTTCAATCTCTCATCTGTCACGTTGTTACTGTGATGTGTGGCTTCCCCTTTTTCTCAAGTGAAGTCCTCATTTTATATTAATTCCTTTTCTTTTTCTCCAAGTCAGGGTTGTGTGTTATTCCTTTCTCCTCAAGTCAAACTTGTTTCCTTTTTTAACTGCAAGAGCACCTTTTTATCTCAATCCCTAAATATTAGCGTTTAGATCCTTCCTAAATATGTGTTGCTTGCAATCCACTAGTATCCACGCCTCTTTCTTTCTCTCCAAGTCACATGTGCATCACTTTAAATTGAAATCTCCAAGAGGATCTTCTTTCTTTTTATTACTGTGGGTCTTCTTGCATTAATGGGTTTGGATCTTCTTTCTTTTTATTACTGTGGGCCTTCTTGCATTAATGGGTTTGGGTTTTCTTTCTTTTTATATTATTTTTCTTTTTCTACCTTCCTGCAAATATAGAGTAATTTAAGTTAGTTATATAATTAATCAGTAATAATTACTCTAAAAATGACTCAAAAAATATCTCTAAAAAATGCACTAAATTGGAGTTTATCGCCTTGGCAAAAATCCTCCTCAGTTATGCAACCTATTTTATCCTCAGCCACTAGCTCCTCAACTGAGGTATTTTCTAGTGACCCCCTGCTGCACAGACTGACGGGCGACGCTTCTAGTGGCTAGAGTGAACACTTGGCACTTTGTTAGTGGAGAATAATCTTGGTTGGTGAGATACGTAAACTCGCCTTTTTGCAAAAGCAACTTTATGGGGATAAAACAAAAGATATCTTCATCTTCTCCAAACTTACTCCCATTCAAAGCTAGAGAGAGTTTTTGGAAGAAAAACTTTACACCCTTCTCCTCCATTAACCTACCTTTCAGGCTTTTCTTTTTAGTTCATAGTTTACCATTATTTAGCGCTGTTAAGCTAACGTTATAGCGTCATCAAGCTGTTGATGAGTTGGAGTTTACGGTTTGTATCTTTTGCAACTGTCTCCCCTCTTCTTGTTTAGGGTAATATGAGTCATTTGATTTGTATTTTGTTGATGATGGTCATCATGAGCTAAACACTTGTAGTTGGATTGTTTACGCTTTGTAATGAACTGTTAGTATTGTGTTTATAACATTTGATGTTTTGCGTTTCAATCTTTGCATTTTAATACTTTTAAACTTGTTTTAGGGTTGGCCACCTAAAATGAGTACATTCATGGGTACAGAAATGGTCCATGAATCTAACTCAAATATTGATATGAATGAAAGGTTGTTTAAAGACATTTAAACAACGTCTACTTCGCCTAGACATAGAAAAGCAATAGTTTATAGGGCAAAATTTGTTGGTTCTTTATCATACAGGGGTGGACTTATTTAGAACCTATACATAGAAGTCTTGTAACAAAACCCTGGCATTAGTGACTGAAAGACACACAATCATACGCTACAGCGCTTGACGCTATTGCGTATGATGTTATAACGCTTTGCTTTTGGGAATTTACTTAGTAACAAGCAGTCCAACTTATCTTTCTCATATTTGAACTACTTCTCTATTGTTCTTTTCAGCACTATTCTTATTGATACATGTTACCACATATTTGCTACTTGTTTCACTAGTGTTTGTGTAAGTTAAACGTTAAAATTAACATCAATCCCTTTGGAGACGATCTCTACATTTATCACTATATTACTTGTTGTGATTGTGTATATTTGCACAACTACTTTTCGCATATTTGCTATCCAATTAGAGCAATTCATACAGGAGAAAGAGAGCAGAACAGCCACTAGGGATCGAGGACCTCAACTTGTGTCAGTAGTTGATGCGACCGAGGACTCTGACTATGATGAATCAGCCGATTACTCGGCAGACATCTTGGTGGCCGAGATAGTTAAGGGAAAGGCTTATCTCTTTCCAACTCTAAAACCTTCAAAGGGGAAAGAGAGGGACGATACCGATAACAAGGTCGAGTACTCCTTTGACATCTCTAAGGCCGACCAGATTTTTGACTATCTCTTGAAGGACATACAGTTCAAACTCCTCGATGGCCATAAAATACCTCCTCCCGAGGAAATTAGGCGGAAGAAGTACTAAGAGTGGCATAATTCCTTCAATCATGCCACGTCTAATTTCATAATCTTCCGCCGAGTAATTCACGAAGCTATCAGGAAGGGAAGGTTTAAAATGGCTGACAAGGGGGCATCAGAGATGATAGTTGATTACTGACCCATTCCCCAGCATGAATATTAACATGGTCTCCTTTTCGAGGAGTGACCGTGGGAAGGGTGAGAAGAAGTATGTATGGGTTCCTAAGCAGGTGACATCCCTAGAGAGGATAACATCAGCATTTGACCGTTTGGGTCACCTCATAGGGGATCCACAGTAGAGGAACGTATGGCCCTCCTCCAAGACAGGCTACAGATAGGTGGGTCGAGTCAATCCTAATGGAAACTCCTGAAGCCGGGGAAACATGTCATGGAACTTGGAGAGCTACACATGTCCAAGCTCAATCCTGAGAGGCACATACCCAGTCAAAAGGACCTAAGGGAGAGGCTCCAGCCCATTGCGCCTAGGGGGCACAGTTGGTCTGCCGACAAGTATACCCAACAAGCCACCATGCCTAACCCAGGAGAGAGAATTCATCCTAGGGAGGAGAGAAGAGTGGCAGAGGTCACTGGGTCACAAGGCTCCACATCGGTGGACATCACAATGCTGAATGACCGTGAACTAAGGGCTACCAAGACTGTGAAGCCACCTGCAGAGGTACCTCAAGATCATTGGATGACACAGGCAGTGGTAGAGGAGCCACCACCCAAGGCGGCCCCCAGATCACGTTCAGAGAAGAGGAGACAACAAAGGGATAGATCTTACAACAGAATGAAAGAAACGCTCCAGATGCTCACCTCGATCAAAGAAGGGAATGCCCATACCATCCCCGAGGCCTCGGTGGCTTCGGCGTTGGAAAAGGCTTTCCCAAAATCTACCGAGGACACAGCTCCGGAGCAACCACCTGAGGTACTCGGATCTAGTACCTCACTCGACCCAATGCAAGAGCTAATGCCATGATAGGGATGGTGTAGGCGGCTCATAGCCCACTCACCGAGGCAGTGATCGAATGCCTCTACAGACCTCACAGTACTAGGAAGCCACAGCCTGCTGATCCACCACCTGTCGAGGGGCTCATGACCGAAGAGGAAATGGCAGAAGATGACATATTGGGGGAATATGGAGAAAAAACCCTAGACCCATTGAACTTTGATGGAAACTACTTACTAGGGTCCATACTTGATGACATAATGGACGAGAAGTGTAACACCCCATTTCTACCCGGAGATTTAAATCAAAAATCAGAGTAATATAAAAATTTATTTCTCAAATGGAATGCTACACATGTCTCTTAAAATTACTCAAACAGCCAATTCAGCTCATAAATATAATTAATACGTAACACCATAAACACGTGGGAAATAATCTCATAACATGCAGCGGAAAATAGAGTTACATCTCAAGTGTAATCAGCAGTCTCAAATAATACATAGAGTATCACATATAAAAGCTCAACAGTGAGCAAAACAATCAAATAGAAGTCTAAACCCCATCCCCTAGGTGCTACGTATCAGAGCAGACCGACTCGGGAAATAGTGAAGGTAGTAAGCCCTCACTCCTGACTACCTGTGGTAAACAACAACAGAAAGGGTGAGTCTCGAACTATATAATAGAAACTATAATAAGCAGTATATCAAGTTTATAGAGTCAAACAATCACAAACAACAATCACAACTATTACAATCTGTTCAACATCATTTATAAGAATGGATGCAATGTAGTGCAAGATGCATGTGGTACCATTATCACCAGACCGCAGCCTCATCATTACTCATTATACGTCGCGACCGCAGCAGAAATAAAACACCAGACCGCAGCCTTTACAATATATATCATCGCGACCGCAGCCGAATGTATGCATGTGACTCATGAACACACACATCATCAATTTCATTTATACACCAAGACCGCAGCCTCTCATATCATTGTCCTTTTAGTTTTATACGTCATTCAGACCAACTCTCAACTCATGGTCAATTTTAAGGTTAGCCCCCATGGCTTTAGCCCCCATGGCCCATCATTATTACATTATTCACTAGCTCATCACAAATTATGTCACATCGTCATCACATACACCACCTTTGAAATTCGGGTAACAACACGTTTTGAGTCTAGAAAAACATCCCGTTTTAATTTATAAAGCATCACATCTTAATGTGGAGGAAAGCGTATTTTCAATTCGGAAGAATAACCAACATTTTCAAGTTTCGAAAACATCACATTTTAATTGTGGAAATAGCTCACTTGAAACCCCAATTAAACCACAGTGAAACAACATAAAAACAGTAGTATGTATGCGCCAAATACAGGTAGAAAAACAACGGCCAAAACCAGAACTTTTTACGCACTAAAACAGCAGAATTTTATTGGTATAAACGACCACACAAAATAGTTTATTTTGCCTTAAAAATTGAATATTTAGTTAGGCCTCTGAATAAGCTTTCCAACGCATTTTAGAACACCTCAATCGGGTTCCCGGTTCTCAAGATATCAATTTTTCAAAAGCGTGATAAAGACTTTAAAAAGAAAAGCAGGTGAAAATAAGTGACTCGCGCTCCGAGCGCAGCTTAAGCGCAAGCGAGGCGCGAATGGGCAGCAGCAGCGAGCCACGAGCAGCGCTCTTGCGCTACCGAGCGCAACTTAAGCGCAAGTGAGGCGCGATCGCGCAGAAATGACCAATTGTGCGTAAATTCAGATCGTTAACACGTTTTATTAAATCAATTCACCAAATCAAAACCGATTATGAACATCAAAACAAATCAATTACCAAAAAGACACATTTTATTCACCAAATCAATCATCAAAATCTCACCAATGGCTCACCAAGGACAATCAACAATTCATCAATTTCCCCAATAACCTCAATTCCATCAAAACGATATCAAAACTCTTCCCAATTATTAAATCATCAAAACATCAATCTAAAACCTGTTATGAACATACCAACAGCCCCAATCCCACACTTAAACCTCAAAACACATCAAAACACAAATCAAAGGCATGAAACCCTAGTTTCTAACATAGGAATCGATTTCAAGCTCTATTCAATTTCAATTTCATCAAAACCAGCATACAATCAACAATTCACTATCAACGAACACTAATAAGGTCCCTATGATGTACATACGACCTATTATACTCTCTATTATAGAGTGAGACTCCCCTTACCTTAAATTAAACCGTAGAAACGTTTGTTTCTCCGAGTCACCACCAAAAACCACAGCAATAGCTCCTTCCTTTCCTTCTTCTCCATCGTGCGAAGCTCTTCTCTCTCTCTCTCTCTCTAGGGTTTAGCGCCGTTCTCTCTTCCCCTTTCTTTCTCTCTATTCGTTCCTTTCTTTCTTTGGTGAATGGTGCGAAATGCATCACTCCTAGGAGCCTAAGTCATTGGGCTTGGGTTCTGGGCCAATCCTGCAGCTCTTAAGGATTTCCAATACCACTCCCTTCTATTAAAATAAAATACTAAATTATAAAATACTATATTATAACTTAATTTAATTAAAATAGTGCAACACTTTAAATAATTTAATCAATTACTTAATTAAATCATTTAGGGTGTTACAACTCTCCCCCACTTAGGAAATTTCGTCCTCGAAATTCGTACCTGAATCAAATAATTCTGGATAAGACTCCCGCATCCCCGCTCTCCGGCTCCCAAGTCATGCTCTCACCCGGCGCCTCCCAACCACACTACCTTGACTAAGGCAATGTCCTTCCCTCTCAACACTTTCACCTCTCTATCCTCAATCCTCACTGGCATAGTCTCCACAGTGAGGTTCTCACGTACCTCCACATCATCCATGTGAATCACATGAGACGGGTCTGGAATATACTTCCGAAGCTGTGACACGTGGAATACATCGTGCAAGTTCGAAAGATTAGGTGGCAGAGCCACCCTATAAGCAACCTTTCCCACCCTCTCAGTGATTTGGTACGGTCCAATAAATCTTGAAGTTAACTTCTTTGCTTTCAGTGCACGCCCAACACCAGTCATAGGCGTGACCCTCAAGAATACATGCTCACCAGCCTGAAACTCCAAGTCCTTTCTCATCCTATCATGGTAAATTTTCTGCCGACTCTGGGACTATTTCATTTTCTCTCTGATCATTTTTACCTTCTCTGTAGTCTCCCTAACCAATTCCGGTCCAAGAACAACACTCTCACCGGACTCATGCTAACACAAAGGAGTTCTACACCTCCGCCCATATAGTGCCTCAAAAGGAGCCATCCCTATACTCGAATGGTAGCTGTTATTGTAAGTGAACTCAATCAGTGGAAGATGTGTATCCCACGCACCTCCCTGCTCTAGCACACAAGCTCTCAGAAGATCCTCCAAGGACTGGATGGTTCTCTCTATCTGTCCATCAGTCTGAGAATGATAAGCGGAACTCAACCTCAATCTGGACCCCAATGCCTCCTGCAGGCTCCCCCAAAACTCAGAAGTAAACCTTGGATCTCTATCCGACACAATACTCTTTGGAACCCCATGCAGCTTCACGATCACCTGAATGTAAATCTTAGCCAACTTCGGCACAGGATAGGTGATGTTGATAGGAATAAAATGAGCAGACTTGGTCAACCTATCCACAACCACCCAAATAGTGTCAAACCCTCTCACAGTGTTCGGCAACCCTGTCACAAAGTCCATGGAAATGTTGTCCCATTTCCATTCCGGAATCTCTAGAGGTTGCATCAACCCTGCAGGCTTCTGGTGCTCAATCTTTGACTTCTGGCAAGTCAAACAAGCATATACAAACTGTGCCGCATACCAAAACAGTTTCTTCAAATCATGATACATTTTCGTAGCACCTGGATGAATACTTAGCTTGCTCCTATGGCTCTCCACCAGTATCATTCTCTTCAACTCCGCATCATCAGGAATACAAATTCTGTCCCTGAATCTCAATACACCCTGGGAATCTAATCTGAAATCCCCATCCACAGCCTGATCACCCGCAACCAACAAATCCACCAGCTTCACATCCAGCTTCTGGGCATCTCGGATACTAGGCAAGAAGTCATTTTCAATCCTCAGCATACCCAGTCTGACACTCTGTGGTGTCACCTCACAAACCAGGCTCAAATCACGGAATTGCTCAATCAACTCCAATTCCTTCACCATCATAGCTGACATATGTAAAGTTTTCCGACTTAAAGCATCAGCCACAACATTAGCTTTGCCGGGATGATAGTTCAAGCCGAAATCATAATCCTTCAGCAGCTCTAACCAACGCCTCTGTCTCATATTCAGCTCCTTCTGATCAAACAGATACCTCAAACTCTTGTGATCGCTGAATACCTCAAATCTAGTGCCATACAAGTAGTGTCTCCAAATCTTCAACACAAAAACAATAGCAGCCAACTCCAAATCATGAGTAGGATAGTTCTTCTCATGTGTCCTCAACTGTCTGGACGCATAAGCAACTACCTTCTCATCCTGCATCAAAACACCTCCCAAACCCATCTTGGAAGCATCACAGTATACAACAAAAGGTTGATCCGACACAGGCAATACTAACACTGGAGATGTTGTCAACCTCCTCTTCAGCTCTTGGAAGCTCTCTTCACACTTGGCATCCCACACAAAAGCTCTTCCCTTACAGGTCAATTGGGTCAACGGAAGGGCTAGCTTAGAGAACCCCTCAATAAACCTCCTGTAGTAACCAGCCAACCCCAAGAAACTCCTGATCTCAGTCACAGACTTTGGGCTCTCCCACTGCAACACTGCATCAACCTTAGCTGGGTCCACAGCTATACCATCACCAGAGATAATGTGACCCAAGAAGCTCACCTTATTCAGCCAGAACTCACACTTCGACAACTTGGCATACAGCTTCTTCTCTTTCAACACTTCTAGCACCAATCTCAAGTGCTCTGCATGCTCCTCCTCAGACTTGGAGTACACCAGAATGTCATCAATAAAAACAACCACAAACCGATCCAAGTAGCTATTGAAGATTCGGTTCATGTACTCCATAAACACCCCTGGTGCATTAGTGACACCAAACGACATTACAGAGTACTCATAGTGTCCATACCTCGTTCTGAACGCTGTCTTCTGGATGTCTTCATCTTTCACCTTTATTTGATGATACCCTGACCTCAAGTCAATCTTGCTAAAAACCTTAGCACCCACCAGCTGGTCCATCAGATCATCAATCCTTGGAAGAGGATACTTATTTTTAATAGTTACCTTGTTCAGTTGCCTGTAATCCACACACAGACGCATACTCCCATCCTTCTTCTTAACCAACAAAACTGGAGCTCCCCATGGTGACACACTAGGCCTCACAAACTTCTTCTCAAGTAACTCTTCCAACTGCTTCTTCTTGGTCAAGAGCATAACTCAAGCCGACATCCCAGAGTGCGGTGCCATAGATACAGGCCTAGTACCAGGAACAAGCTCAATCCCAAACTCGACCTCCCTCTCTGGTGGCACACTAGGAATCTCATCAGGGAACACCTCAGGGAACTCACACACCACCTGCAACCCATCAACTACAGCTTGGTTCTCAGCAGACATAGACGCCATCAAAGCAAACAGATGACCACCCTCTTTCATTGCCTCATGCGGTGACTCACAGACAACAAAGCGGACTCTTCCTCTCACTGGAGGAAGGAAACTAATGACTTGTTGAAACAGCTTAATGTGCACATGGTTGTCTACTAACCACCCATACCTGAATAACATCCAACCCACCCAAAGGCAAACATATAAGATCAACAGAGAAAATCTCTCGCCAAGACCGACAGAGGACACTTAGCACACATTAGAGAAGTAGTTCACGAACCCTTAGCCGGGAGTTGTCGATAACCATCCCTCTCTCCATAGTAGACAAGACTAAATTCAACTTTTCAGCACAGACAGAAGCAATAAAGGAGTGCGTAGCACCCGTGTCAACAATAGCAACTAAAGGTGTACCAAAAATAAAGCAAGTACCTCTAATCTCATTGGGTCCCTCTGAACCTGCTAGTGCAAAAACTCTCCCAGTGGACCTCCTTTGGCTTAGTACACTTGGAGCTAAAGTGACCAGCTTCACCACAATTGAAACACACTGCTTCCTTGCGATCACAATCAGATGCCATGTGACCATCCTTCCCACAACGGAAACATACTCTTACCCCAGTCTTGCACTCAAAACTCTTGTGACCCGGCTTGCCACACTTGAAACACACAATATTAGCAGGAGCATCTCCCCCACTGGGCTTCTTGCCCTCAGCAGACCTCTTACCCTCAGTAGACCTGCTACCACCAGCATACTTGCAACCACCAGCATACCTCTGTTTACCCCTCTCAGCAGATGTCTCATATGGCTTACCCTTGTTCTGGAATTTACCCCTCTGGTCTCTCATGACTCTAGAGCGGGCATTGCTGTCCTCCTCATAAATCCTACAGCAGTCCACCAAATCAGCAAACACTCTGATCTTCTGATATCCAATAGCCTGCTTGATATCAGCCCTCAACCCATTCTCAAACTTTATGCACTTTGAGAATTCAGAACCAGCCTCAGAATAATGTGGATAAAACTTGGCATTTCAAGAAACTTAGCAAAGATACTGCGTGGCGATCATACTACCCGCGCTTAAGCTCAAGAAACTCCATCTCTTTCTTACCCCTGACGTCCTCCGGAAAATACTTCCTTAAGAATTCCCTTCGGAACACAGCCCAAGTAACCTCATCATGCGCACCTAGCCTAGCCTCACGGTCTCCAACCACTACCATCGCCTCCTCGGCTAAAGTATGCGTACCTTACCGGACTTTCTGCTCATCATTGCAGCTAATCACCCGGAAGATCCTCTCAATCTCCTTCAGCCAAGCCAGCGCACCATCTAGGTTGTACCTCCCCTTGAAGGTAGGAGGTTCTCCTCCGGAATGTTGCGATGCGGGTCTCGTGATTCTCTTTGAGTCCCCATAACTGTGCTATGGCTTGCAAAGCCTCAAAGAAGAGCAAAGATCAACTCTTCTCGGCCATCTCAACCTAGCACTGCAAAGATAAACAACCATTCAGAACTAATTAAGACACCTAATGGTCATACACAATATGACAGACAGACACACTTGGCCGGACAGACCGAACTTTTGCTCTGATACCACTAATGTAACACCCCATTTCTACCCGGAGATTTAAATCAAAAATCAGAGTAATATAAAAATTTATTTCTCAAATGGAATGCTACACATGTCTCTTAAAATTACTCAAACAACCAATTCAAACTCATAAATATAATTAATACGTAACACCATAAACACGTGGGAAATAATCTCATAACATGCAGCGGAAAATAGAGTTACATCTCAAGTGTAATCAGCAGTCTCAAATAATACATAGAGTATCACATATAAAAGCTCAACAGTGAGCAAAACAATCAAATAGAAGTCTAAACCCCATCCCCTAGGTTCTACGATCGTGAGCGCACTCGAGGCTCGGGAAATAGTGAAGGTAGTAAGCCCTCACTCCCGACTACCGTGGTAAACAAACAACAGAAAAGGGTGAGTCTCGAACTATATAATAGAAACTATAATAAGCAGTATATCAAGTTTATAGTAGTCAAACAATCACAAACAACAATCACAACCATTACAATCTGTTCAACATCATTTATAAGAATGGATGCAATGTAGTGCAAGATGCATGTGGTACCATTATCACCGCATCATGACCTCATCATTACTCATTATACGTCGCGACCGCAGCAGTAAATAAAACACTGCATCGCATGACTTTTACAATATATATCGTCGCGATCGGCAAATAATGTATGCATGTGACTCATGAACACACACATCATCAATTTCATTTATACACCAAGACCGCAGCCTCTCATATCATTGTCCTTTTAGTTTTATACGTCATTCAGACCAACTCTCATCTCATGGTCAATTTTAAGCTTAGCCCCCATGGCTTTAGCCCCCATGGCCCATCATTATTACATTATTCACTAGCTCATCACAAATTATGTCACATCGTCATCACATACACCACCTTTGAAATTCGGGTAACAACACGTTTTGAGTCTAGAAAAACATCCCGTTTTAATTTATAAAGCATCACATCTTAATGTGGAGGAAAGCGTATTTTCAATTCGGAAGAATAACCAACATTTTCAAGTTTCGAAAACATCACATTTTAATTGTGGAAATAGCTCACTCGAAACCCCAATTAAACCACAGTGAAACAACATAAAAACAGTAGTATGTATGCGCCAAATACGGTAGAAAAACAGCGGCCAAAATCGGAACTTTTTACGCACTAAAACAACAGAATTTTATTGGTATAAACGACCACACAAAATAGTTTATTTTGCCTTAAAAATAGAATATTCAGTTAGGCCTCTGAATAAGCTTTCCAACGCATTTTAGAACACCTCAATCGGGTTCCCGGTTCTCAAGATATCAATTTTTCAAAAACGTGACAAAGACTTTTTAAAAAAAAAAGTGAGAAAACAAAGTGACTCGCGCTCCGGAGCGCAGCTTAAGCGCAAGCGAGGCGCGAATGGGCAGCAGCAGCAGGCCACAGAGCAGCGCTCTTGCGCCTGGAGCGCAACTTAAGCGCAAGTGAGGCGCGACTGTGCAGGAACAGCCAATTGTGCAGAAATTCAGATCGTTAACACGTTTTATTAAATCAATTCACCAAATCAAAACTGATTATGAACATCAAAACAAATCAATTACCAAAATGACACATTTTATTCACCAAATCAATCATCAAAATCTCACCAATGGCTCACCAAGGACAATCAACAATTCACAATTTCCCCCAATAACCTCAATTCCATCAAAACGATATCAAAACTCTTCCCAATTATTAAATCATCAAAACATCAATCTAAAACCTGTTATGAACATACCAACAGCCCCAATCCCACACTTAAACCTCAAAACACATCAAAACACAAATCAAAGGCATGAAACCCTAGTTTCTAACATAGGAATCGATTTCATGCTCTATTCAATTTCAATTTCATCAAAACCAGCATACAATCAACAATTCACTATCAACGAACACTAATAAGGTCCCTATGATGTACATACGACCTATTATACTCTCTATTATAGAGTGAGACTCCCCTTACCTTAAATTAAACCGTAGAAACGTTCCTTTCTTCGAGTCACCACCAAAAACCACAGCAACAGCTCCTTCCTTTCCTTCTTCTCCCTCGTGCGAAGCTCTTCTCTCTCTCTCTTCTAGGGTTTAGCGCCGTTTTCTCTTCCCCTTTCTTTCTCTCTATTCGTTCCTTTCTTGCTTTGGTGAATGGTGCGAAATGCATCACTCCTAGGAGCCTAAGTCATTGGGCTTGGGTTCCTGGGCCAATCCTTGCAGTTCCGGTATTTCCAATACCACTCCCTTCTATTAAAATAAAATACTAAATTATAAAATACTATATTATAACTTAATATAATTAAAATAGTGCAACACTTTAAATAATTTAATCAATTACTTTATTAAATCATTTAGGGTGTTACAAGAAGGATGGAGAATTTTGTGCTGACATAAAAATGGTGAGTCTTCTCCCCCCCAGACTATTGGGGAACGAGAGACCAGCCTAAATCCCTCGAGAAAGACGTCTATGCTGAGGAGGCCGGGTGGGATGTGTAACACCCCATTTCTACCCGGCAATTTATAAATAAAATCAGAGTTTCAAAAATTTATTTCTTCCATACATCCAAATGGGATGCTACACTTACTTCATTAAAATCAACTACAAAATAAAATACACATCTCTTTAATCAAAGAATACGTAACACCAACTCAAGGGATGGAACTCTCAGAACTTTATCAAATGAAACCACGCACTAGAAAAATAAACGTCACACAGCGGAATAAAACACAATCTCAAAAGAGTAAGCAGCAGTCTCGACAATACATAGAAATGTCAACTATAAAAGCTCAACAGTGAGCAAACCAAACAACTAAAGTCTAATCCCATCCCCTAGGTGCTACGTATCAGAGCAGACCGACTCGGGGAAAGTGAAGGGAATAAGCCTTCATTCATGGCTACCTGTGGTAAACAACAACAGAAAGGGGTGAGTCTCAAACCACATAATAAAGACTATAATAAGCAGTATATTTAATCACAGCATCACACAAGCACAGTTATAAAGCACACTAATCATACCAATTATCAGCCAGCACAACATGCACCAATTATGATAATGAATGCAATGCAATGCAGTCATGCATGTGGTACCATTTGCCCCCATGGCAGCATCATCAACAAATTGAGCCCCCATGGCTCTGGCCCCCATTTCCTCATCATCAATATATAAACGTCGCGACCGCAGCCGAATGTATGCATGAGACTCCATGAACATGCCACAAACACAATTATACATCATCAACATCATTTCTCACCTCATTGTCAATTTCAGTTTTAGCCCCCATGGCTCATGCCACAAACACAATTTCAGTTTTAGCCCCCATGGCTCATGCCCCCACGGCATCATCATCAATCATGTCCCAAGGACTACACTCCACTAGAGGACTAAAACCTCACTCAAGGACCTAAACACCACTTATGACCAAATTACCACTTAGGGACCAAAACAGCACACCTAGGACCAAACTGTCACCTAGGGACCAAAACAGCACACACTTAGACACAAGGCAGCACCAGGCGCCATTTTCCCCACAAATTGGCGCTCAGGCAACACAAAGACATAGGCGCCTAAAACTCCAACAACTTGGCGCCTCAGGCACACCTGACCACCCAGCGCTAAAAAACAAAGATTGGCGCCCTCGGCAAAAGACAGACCTAGATACAAACTAAGACACAAACTGAGACACAGTCTCGCATACACGCGCATCCTCAGCGCCATGGGCAAAGACATTTGGCGCCCCGCTGAGACACAGTAAAGAACACAGCGCGCCCGTGGCAGCCATTTGGCACCTCAGATCGCGCCACATGCACACGCACACCCATCACATAATTCTGGCGCCACACTAGGCGCCATGGGCAGCCAAAATGGCGCCCAACACTTAGACACACCCACAACTAGAAACTTGGCGCCACACCAGGCGCCACAGGGCAGCCACATTGGCGCCCTGCACCTAGACACAACACACACACAACATGTTCAGCACACACCCTGCACACAGGCGCCATTCTGGGCGCCTTAAGGCAGCCATTTGGCGCCCCTGCACACACACACAGTGACACAGGCGCCACCAGGCGCCATTCTAGGCGAAGACTTGGCGCCAATCATCGCACACACCCACGCCCATCTGTGACACAAGTGCACTGTGGCGCCATTTCAAAGAACATTTGGCGCCAGCAAAGAACACAAAAACACACACACCTGCTGCAAAGGCATGTGGCGCCATTTTTCCAAAGAACTTGGCGCCCATACCCAAAAAAACCCCAATTCTTCAAATTTCCTTAAACTAAATCATCAATTCACCCTTAGAACATATTATGATCATACCAACCACTTCAATTACGCATTTTAAACATCAATAATACATCAAACACGAAATCAAAATCATGAAACCCTAACTCTAACATATGAATCGATTTCTATACCCTATTCAAATTCAATCCAACAACCAATCATTCAACATCAAATCACATCAAATAAAGATCCTATGACCTACATACAACGTATTATACCCTCTATTATAAGGTGAGACTCCCCTTACCTTGAATAAACCGTAGAATTCTCTATTGAGTCACCACCAAAACCACGGCAACTAGAGCTCCTTCTCCTTCCTTCTCCTCTTGGTGCGATTGCTCTCTCTCTCTTTTTTCTCTAGGGTTGCGCCGTTTCTCTTCTCTCTTTTCTCCTCTCTTTCGTTTTCTTTCTCTCTTTCTCCAATTGGTGCGAAATGCACTAACCCCAGGAGCCTAAGTCATTGGGCTTGGGCTCTTGGGCCAATACTGCGATCCTGTGATACCAATACCACTCCCTTCAATTAAAATAAAATACTACATTATAATTTAATATAATTAAAATTAGTGCAACACTTTAAATAATTTAATCAATTACTTAATTAAATCATTTAGGGTGTTACAGGATGCCTTGACATAGCCCGAGGGACCGATTACAGAGGGAATGTTGTTTGAAAAACCCACAGCAAACATGACCAAACAGTTGAAGCCGCTTTACATCAAGGCCCACTTGAATGGGAAGTTGATTAATTGGGTCTTTGTGGATGGTGGCTCTGTGTTAAATATCATGCCCCTGACAAAAATGAAGAAGTTGGGAAAGAATGCTGAAGACTTCATCCCAACAACCACGACCATGACAAGCTTCATGGGACACCCCTCCCATGCTTTGGGAGTTTTGGTGGCCGATGTGACGGTAGGGACCATGGTGACTTGGTCAGCATTCTTTGTCATAATGTATGTCCCTAGGAACAAGAACCAGCAAGAAAATGACCTAGCCCAGCAAGCCTCGAGGTACAAAGGAGTGATAGTCAAGGTTTTTCACCAAGACACCTTATTCCCAGTTGAGGAGGATCCTGCCAACACTTGGATCAGAACATTGACAGAGTAACTCCGCAACCCAACTAAGGATGTCGACTTCAAACTCAAACAAAAGGCACTTAAATACATCTTGATAGGGGACGACCTCTATAAGCGGAGCACTAACGAAGTGTTGTTGTGATACCTCAAGAGGAAGGACGCTTATATGGTGATGGCACAGATCCCTGAAGGGATTTGTGTTGCCCACAAGTCTAGCCCCATCATGAAATGGCTCATCTACAGGATTGGTTACTATTGGCCGACGATCACGGCCGATTGTTTCCAATTTGCTAAGGGATGTGAGGCATTGTTAAACCATGTCCATTCAGAGGGTGGGTCATGGACCTCATAGGTAAGATATATCCACCGAGACCAAAAGGTCACAACTTCATCACTGTAGCCACCAATTACTTCACTAAGTGGGTGGAGGCCATGCCTTTGGCGAACGTCAACCAGGCTGCGGTGATTAGGTTCATAGAGAACCAAATCATATACATGAAACCATCACGGCTGATCAAGGAACGATGTTCACCGGGGAACAAGTGGTGGCCTTTTCTCAAGATTATGGCATTAAGATGAGGCATTCATCGCCATATTACGCACATGCCAACGGGAAAGCGGAGGGTACCAACAAGATCATCATCGAGCTCTTCAAGAAGAACATAGAGGACAAGCCTCGGCGATGGCACGATACCTTAAACGATGTCCTTTGGGCTATGGGAAATTCTAAGTCCACGGCCATAGGGGCAATGCCCTATAGTTTGCTATACGGGCAGGTTGTCGTGCTACCACTAGAAATTAGTGTGGCGTCTTTAAGGGTAGCTCAGTAGCATTCCCTCGGCATGGATGAGTACCAACAGGTCATGATAATGGAGTTGGACTCGGTGGACGATGATCGATTGGCTACACACAGCAGAATCAAAATGAACAAGGCCAAAACGGCCTGAGCCTACAACAAACATGTCAAGCCAAAGACTTTTGTTGAGGGTGACCTGGTGTGGAATACTATTCTGCCACTTGGGAAGAAGGATCCCCAGTTTGGCAAGTGGTCCGCGAATTGGGATGTGCCCTACATTATCAGCGAAGTGTACAACGGTGGAGCATACCGATTAATTACGCTAGAAGGCGAAGAGTTCGAAACCAAAATCAAAATATCTCAAGGCGTACTATCCTACTATTAGCCTGTATTTTCGACAGGCTAAATAAATGCAGTCAACAAGGTTTGACTCATCACTTCAAAGGATGAAATGTTGATCTTCGACATTAAGAGGGTGTGTCAAGGATGATCTTCGACTACTGCAAGGACTTAGTGGAATTGAAGACTTGAAAGCAACATTTCGACAAGAAGAAGAGCAAAGTTTGGTAGCAAATCTAGGCTAGGAAGATACCGTCGAAGAGTGCAGTGACAAATTCTATCAAAGACTATGGCAATAATGCCGTCGAAGGCTTGGCAGTTATGAGTTTTAAATTTGAATGTGTTAGCCGTTGTAGGCAGTTATTGTTTTCTTCCTAAAATATATAGTAATTCTTAGAAGAAAAACAGGGTCATAGTTACAATTAACATACAAAATTCTCACGCTCTAACTTCCAAGTTACAGAGAAACAGAGTAACAGAACAATGTATGATCTTCTGTGTACCATTTCTTTCCATTTTAATGCAATTTAAGTTTGTTTCTTTTAAACTTTCTTCTGCAATTTACTTTATTTCTACGTAATTCTGCAAATCCCTTGATGTTCAAAGGAATTCAATAGTTTCAAACCTTCGGAACTGTCAATTTTTCTGGAAAAACGATAAGAACATTCAAACTATTCTAAAAACATTAACACAAAATGCTTCTGAGATTCACTGGTTGATCTCGCAAGTAACTAATTTCAGACCAGCTGTTGTTTACCAAAAACCACGGTAAACAAATTGGCACGCCCGGTGGGACCATTTGTGTTAATTCATAGAGTAGTTTATACTCTGTTCTTTCAATATAATTTGTGATTTAGTGAATTTTGTATGCATTTGAGAAGTGGAAAAAGCCTTTCTGCGATGGCACGCTCTGGCTCGAAAAATGCTTCAACGTCAAGTGCACAAAATCCACAGAATTCACAAGAACAAGCGTCTCAGAGTGACGGTAATGCTGCAAATGTCGTAGGAGTAACTCCTATGCCTTCTTCGACAGCAATTGGAGTCACCAATCCTGTGCCTGTGTCGAACACAACAGTAATAACACAGCCATTGATATTAGGGTCTTCAACGAACCCTTTAATGGCAAATCCCTTGGTTGGAAGTACTTTCGACACAAGGATCCCTAATATTTCTCAATTTAGGAGCTACCCATATGGCATGCCAACGGCTATGATGGCAGGTCTTCAAACAAATATGTCTGCATATTGTTGCGCCCGAAAAATCCGGTTTGGGATTTCTCAGTGTACAACGTGAAAATTGTGAAGCCGCCACTAATATTTTAGTTTTTAGACCAAAACATTAGAAAAAGGTCTTTTTTACAAAAAGGCGGGTGGTCTTTCGAAAACATAAATGTGGGTTCGGGGGTCAGTTAGGTGTGGGGAAGGTATTAGCACCCCACACCTCCTTTCTACCGAAAGGGAACCATTAATTCGATGTGTGGTTTAGATTGTTTGATTTGAGATAATTTTCGTTCTACTTCTTTTCTTTTCCTTTTTTATTTGAAAATGTTTTTAGAAAACAAGAGAGAAATCTTTTTGGGATTTTTTTGAAAAGTGAAACTAAACTAAGGTTTTTTTGAAAGTGAGCTTGACGGGATATGACCCGGTCCTACGTACCCTCAATGACCGAGGATCAAAGCTACGTAGTTCTTAATTCTTTGTTTTGATTTTTGAAAGCTTAACTTGCGGGATATGACCGGTCCCTACGTACCCTCAATGATCGAGGATCAAAGCAACGTAGTTCTTAATTCTTTATTTTGTGATTTTTTTGAAAGCGAGCTTGACGGGATATGACCCGGTCCTACGTACCCTCAATGACTGAGGGATCAAAGCTACGTAGTTCTTAATTCTTTATTTTGTGATTTTTTGAAAGCGAGCTTGACGGGATATGACCCGGTCCTACGTACCCTCAATGACTGAGGGATCAAAGCTACGTAGTTCTTAGTTCTTTGTCTTGAGAAAATCTGTGTTTTATCTTGTCTTATCTTTTTGAGTTTTGGAAATATGACTCAAGCGTTCATGAATACCAAACAAGCAGCGGCTTCGAGTGGCGTTCATTACTAACTTGAAAGAAAAGTGTTGGAACCGATAATCAATCGAGCAAATACTCAAGTGATTACTAGTCGCAACGTTTTATTATCTTTTTTTGAAATGATTTTGGAAAAAGGATGAATCTTAGTGATAATTACCACTAATGACTCATATTGTTTTTGAGTTTTTTTAACTAATTTGTATTTGATTAAGGTGTGGGAGCTTTCATGATAGTCAAACAAGCAAAGGCTTCGAGTGACTACCACTAATAACTCCATCATTAACGATCAAACAAGCAATGGCTTCGAGTGATGGCTAATGATTTATTTATGAAAAATGCCTTAGGGTTTTTATTAGAAAACATTTGATTTCAAGTTTGAAAAAGAAGAGATAGAACATTCCAAATCCTTTCAAATCCAAACCAAGGCAAAACATGAGCATAGGCAAAGCAAACATGAAGAATATTTACAAGTTGCTATGAACAAATGAATACATGATTAAACAAACACATGAGTGTATGAACATGCAATTGGAGAATACAAGACATAATATTATTGAATGCATAATTAAATGCATGAGCATACAAAAGGTGGAAGGCAATGTATGACATTATTGAATGCATGAGTATTTGATTAATGAATGCATAGACATGTGAGGATGCATGGTTATTTAATTATGAATGGACATGTGAGAATGCAAGAAGTATAAACAAGTAAGGATGCATGAGGTACTAACAAGTGAGAGTGCAAATGAATATGCAAGAGATATGAATATATGAAAAGGCATGAAGATTAAAACAAGAGAGTATGCAAGAGATACAAGCAAATGAGAATGCAAGAGAGTAAATGAGGTTCTATTTAAGTGCAAGTGTATGAGAGTGTGCCATAAAAAGTGGTAAAAATTTAGTTACCTTATTCTTAGGAGATGATGTAATGTTTTGGTGTTTTTAGAGTTTTAGGAAAAGTGGTAAAAAGTGTTTTTGGGTTGATTTTATAAAATTGAAAAGTTATAAATGTAAACTAGGAAATGTTTTGGGTCTTTTTGTAATTTAAGAAAGGTAAAAAGTAAAGGTAAATTATTAATGAAATGGTAACTTATTTGAGTGAATGTGGTGAATTATTTAAGTGAAGGTAAAAGGTAAAAGTAAAAGGTAAAATGTTTTTTAGGGTTTTAAGTGAAAAGGAAATGATGTGGTAAAGTAAAAATGAATAAGTGGTAAAAAGGTTAGAAACACATTAACTTTCTTACACATTTCTACACAAGATCAAACACAACTTTTAAGCATTAGGATGAACCCTAAAATACACCCTATGGCGAAACCACATATGCACAAAACAACAATTTATTTCATGATTAAATCCAAGATCAACACATGAAACAAATTATATAAATCAAGCATTTTATTCACATGAATCAAGAAGTGAGAAAAACAACAACAAGCCTAAATCTTAGAGATCTAAAGCCTAATCCTCATCCTCATGAATCAAGCTAAATCTCAACTTGCAAGTTATGACATGAACAAAGGAATGCATATAATCACATGAAAAATTTTATTTATGCAAAAATGACAAAATGAGCATGAAAAAATGCAAGAATATGGTTGAAAACACACAAAACCTCTCCTCAAGGCCAAGGGTTCACTTCAAACACCCAAGGCTCCCAATGTCCTTGACATAGTGTTTGAAATGAACCCTCTAAGCCTCTTGGAGAGGATAGAGGAGTAGAAGAGAGATTTACATGGTGATAGTTAAAGAGAATGCAAAAGATAAGAAGTTTACCTCTAAAACTAGCTAGGAAAAGGAGAAAAATGCAAGATGAAGCAAAATAACTTGATGAACAGCCCCTATCTCCACGCCAAACACCTTTTCTTGGAAGGATCTTGATGGAACTTGAGAGATTATAGAAGTTTTGAAGGAGGTTTAGTGCTAGGATCAAAAGTAGTGAAGGTTTAGTGATGAAAAATGAAGAAAATGGAGGAGAGAAAGGGGGAGAGGGTTGCGGCTGAAGCTAGAGGGAGGAGGGGAGTGTCTTGTGCTAGGGTAAAAATGAGAGTGTGTATGTGAGCTAGGTCTTATTTTGGGCTTTTATATGAAGTGAAAACTTAAAGGGTAATTAGGACAATGTAACTCTTGTAAATCAATAGGATTTGAGAAAGAAATTGAATCAATGGTCAAGATGCATTATCACATGGATTAGGGGCAATAAAATGAGGAGAGAGAGGGCTGGGTGTGCAGCATAAGGAGAGGTGGTGAAGGATAAGCTCAATTACAAAATTGTATTTTTCTACAAAGCTTATTACACAAGTGCCATTTTGATTCAAATGAAAGGTGAGGATTGATTTTCACACTTGAATGGATGGCCATGATTTAATACAATTTGCAAACAATAAAAATAAATGGAAATGAGGTGATTATGGCTGTTATTTCGCAGCTAAGGGAGTGGGAGAGTGAGTGGAATTGCAAATTGTACTTTTGTTCTTATCCTTAATTCAAATGAGTCTAGAATATTCCCTTCTAGATCATTCTTCCTAATTCATGCCATTTTGGGCCATATCCTATGATTCAATGATTGGGCTCTGAATTTTATGATCTCACCAATCCCAAAATTGATTTATTTACCCCACCTCAAAGGAAAAGACCATTTTACCCTTTCATCCAAAAACTAGGTTTTTAGGCCACAAGGTTTAATATTTATGCACAAAAATATTCACAATGGAGCATAAATATCCCTTAAATAAATCATTGATGATTATTCAAGGATTTGGGACAAAAAACTGTTTTTAGTGTGAAATGACCAAAATGCCCTTTCACTCTAAAAACCCTAGTTTTTGCATGAAACACATTTCCACTTCAAAAATGATTTTTCTCCCTAGGAGTGACCTCTAGTACCTCAAAAATACATGTTGAATGACTTGTCCTGAGAAATTGTCCTTTATTTGCAAAATGACCAAAATACCCTTTTGCAATTTGAAAAACTCTAATTTGTCTAAAAATGCATTCTAACTCTAAAAATGATTTTGGAAGCTTTGAAATGACTTTAGAAACCTAAATGCAATGCATGATGCTTTTTACTTTTTAATTTAATTATTTTTGGGGAAAATTAGGTTTTGACCTAAAGTAGGACAAAATTGGGGTATGACAATTTGCCCTCTTTATTTGGATTTTATCAAGAAATATGAATCGCAAGACATATTTGAAGATAAAATAGAAATAAAGAATTCAGAAATCATGCCAATTTTGTCCATTGGGGAAACTTGATTTTTCCTTTATTTTTTTTTATTTTTTTATTATTATTATTTTTATTTATTTTTTATTTTATTTTATTTTATTTTATTTTATTTTATTTTTTTGATACTTGAGTGATCAATTCAAGCGCCCTATTGTGATGACTACTTGAATGCACATCCGACTTAGCCTTCTATATTTTGAAAAAGCGATAAATGAAAACTGGCGTGCTAACGTAAAAGATAAAGGGTTTTTGACGTCTTTGAAAGCGGTAAATGGGCACTTGGCGTGCTGAAAGCTGTAGATGGGCACTTGGCGTGCTGAAAGCTGTAAAATGCACAGGCTGCCTAAAACCTGTAATCCTTAAACGAACCCTTGGCGAATCCGAGTTTGCACGCGGCTTGGAGGAGCACGTTCTTCCCGAAATCTCACGGTCTTTCGAAGCGGCCAGGGGGATCGTTATCGACTCGAATCGATATCTGAGATCAATCTGCGGCGTCCACTGTATCTTAGGCTTGATACAACTATTCCACTGCGCCTCGCATGGGGCTGCGGTCCATCGCGTTGCTCGTATACGATGTGAGACCTCTCTTTTGCACACTTGGGCGCTCTCTTTTCTCTTTTGCGCACTTGGACGCTCTCTTTTCTTTCCTCTTTTGCGCGCTTGGACGCGCTCTCTTCTCTTCTGCGTGCTTGGACGCTCTCTTTTCTTCTTTTGCGCGCTTGGACGCTCTTTCTTCTCTTCTGCGTGCTTGGACGCTCTCTTTTCTTCTTTTGCGCGCTTGGACGCTCTCTTTTCTCTTCTGCGTGCTTGGACGCTCTCTTTTCTCTTCTGCGCGCTTGGGCGCTCTTTTTTTCTTCTCTTGCGCGCTTGGGCGCTCTCTTTTCTTTTCTTTTTCTTTTCTTCTCTGAACTCTTCCTCTTGCCTCTTTCTTTCCTCTGAACTCTTTCCCTTTTCCTTTTTCTCTTCCTTTCTTTTTTTCTCTTTTTTTCCAAACTCTTAACTAGGAAGCGCTTTCTAGAAACTGAAGGCGAGCATTAACACCGAGGTGTTTATCCTCTCCCACTTATTTGCAGCTGAAAAGAAAGAAACAATGCATGCAATGCAAATGCCATGATTGTTATTTTCTTTTCCTTTTTCTTATGATGAATGTAATGCAAATGCCTAAATTTCTCTTTTCTTTATTTTCTATGTCTGATGAGTGCATGGTTTTATGCTTGATGAATGTAATGCATGACTTTATTTGTTCAGGTATGCTAATGCAAAATTTCTGGTGTTTGATAATATGTAATGCTCGTGTCTTGATGAGATGGCGGATGACATGCAATGGAAAACTTTTCCTTTTTCGCCTTTTTTCTATGAAATGTCTTATGCAAAATGTGATGCTCTAATGATGAATGACATGCAATGATCTTATTTTTTCCTTTTTATGAAGGGGCGAACATTAATATGATGCCAATGCAATGAAAAGATTCTCGCTTTTTATTATTTTCCTCTATGAAATGCAAGTATTAATATGGCGCGGTTGACGTGGACCATTTTTGTTATGTGATGAATGCACAAAATGTAATGTTTTGATGCATATCTTTGTAATGAATAGATTGCAATGCCTAGATTCATGAGGCAAACCGCTAGTCGCTCTTTATTTAAATTTTACCAAGAAATACAGATATCTATATGATGCAAATGCAATGCAAAGACGGGTTGTGCGAATGCATGTGATGCGATGATCTTAGTGGAATCTTTGGATGGTATGTTTTGATTTTCTTCTTCTATTGCTTTTTCTCTTTTTTTTTTTTTTTGTTTTTGGTTGAGAGTCAACACTTTAAGCCTACCCATTATAACCTAGTCCCTAAGGATGAAGGCGAGCACCAAGCCCTAAAAGATACAACCTAATCCCTAAGGATCGAGGCGAGCACTAAAGCCCTAAAAGATAACAACCTAATCCCTAAGGATCCAAAGCGAGCACTAAAGCCCTAAAAGATAACAACCTAATCCCTAAGGATCCAAAGTGAGCACTAAAGCCCTAAAAGATAACAACCTAATCCCTAAGGATGAAGCGAGCACTAAAGCCCTACAAACGGTCGACTTTAAGCGACCTCACGCGCCAAGATAATGGTTAAAGAATTTCTATATTTTGTTATGTGATGCAAATGCCATGATTGCTATATTTTTTTCTCATGGTGAATGTAATGCAATGCGAATGCCATGAATGTATGATTTTATGCTTGATGGATGTAATGCATGCGATGCGCGATTTAATGGAATGATGAATGCAATGAGATGCTACTTTTAATTTTCTTTGGTCGACTTTCTTTTTTTTTTTTTTTTTTTTTTTTTTTTTTTTTTTTGCTTATCTTCTTGCTGGTTCGCCAATCCGCAACATTCATGGCATGAGGCGAGGAATATATTGAACTTGTGGGGCTCTGGGCGGTGCATGTGGGCTTTAGCTTTGTCGTTCAAGCAATCATGGGCTCGATCACTTTCTCTTGCATGACTAACTTGTTTTGGGAATTGCCTCCTTCCGTGATCTTTAAGAACTTCATAATGATTTGCAATGCTATATGATGTATGCACATGTTTCACGATTCAAGATCACCATCATCATAAAACGTTTATTTTGAGCGAGAAGAAGCAAAAAATAATCAACAAAACAGACATGAAAAAGTTTGAGTCTTATTTTTTTTTGTTTTTTTTTTTTTTTTGACGTAGAAGCCGAGTTATGCAGAATGTTACGACGATCGCTCAATACATTTGAAAGTTTTAAACTACAAAAGGACACGAAAAACAAAGAGAAAAGCGAATTTCGATCGTCAGTCTCTCGTGGAGCAATGCCAACATTTGTGTCCTTGACCTTGATCACTCCCTCATCCAAGTCTTCGTGGGAGTTGTATGCCTTTCTTTACTTTTCATGCTCAAGTTTTCGACCCTAATTTTTGCTGGATCGCCTTTGCGGGTTTTCAATCCACTTGGGTCGCCTGATTTCGCCTAGGCCGCGCTTGCGGGTTTTCAACCTAGCGAGCTAATTCTTACTTGGCTTGTCTTTCTCTTTTTTTGTCTATTTCTTTCAGGCATAATACTTCTTCACTGAGTCTGCATTGACTAAGTTCTTGAGATCTTCACTGTAACACCCCCTTATATTAAAAGCTAATTAAACTAATAAAATCAGAGTTTTAAAAAAAATCTTTCCACGCACCTCAAAGAGGGTGGTACATTTAATTGAAAACAACGTCAAACATATTTAAAAATCCAAACTCATCGAATACATAAAATGCATATCATAGTCACATGGATTAAAACCATCAAAAACAACCTGTTTAGTGTTTACAGTAATCCATCAAATAGTCTACAGCACAGCGGAAAATAAAACTGAGTTCACATACTCAATACATAGGTTCAAAATCAGTTCAAATACATAACCATAATAAAGTGATACTAAGATCCCAACCCCGGTGTTACTATCAGAGCTGACTCAATAAAACCCAAGAGGCATGGCACTTCACTCGGAATCACCTGTTTGTCGCCACGAGAGCAGGCAACAAGAAATGCTAGGGTGAGTCTCTTTACATAAATAATAACAAGTAAGATAAGCATTATATTCAGAAGACTTCTAGTAATAACAATCATTGACCATTAAGCATTCACCATTCAACAATAACATCAACAAGTCACAGCAGAGAATTACTTAATGAATGCATGATGTATGCACGTGTGCAATATGCATGCGGATCCATATTCACCTCACCACCCCGTCGGGTAACTCACCACCCCGTAGGGTAACTCACCACCCCGTAGGGTAACTCACCACCCCGTAGGGTAACTCACCACCCCGTAGGGTATTCATCACCTGTTGGCCGAAGCCCATCATCACCTGTTTGGCCGAAGCCCTCATCACTGCTTGGCCGAAGCCATGCATATGATTCATGCGACGTTATGACAATGCATCACACCACACCAAGCACACCGCATCAATTATTAATTATCACATCATTAATTATCAACACCACCTCATCAATTGTTTACCATCACCTCACCAATTATTTATCATCACCTCACCAATTATTTATCATCACCTCACCAATTATTTGCCATCACCTCACCAATTATTTGTCACCAATTCATCAATTATTAATTAATTCTCACCTAAGGACCAAAACCACTCCATAGGGACACCCTCCTCACTTGAGGACCATTTTGACACGCCAATAATTAATTTAGGGACTTGGGGATTTATTTGACACGTTGGAACTAATTAGACGCTAAGGGATTATTTTATCACGCCAAGGATTAACTTAATTCTTAGGGACTAATTTGTCACACCAAGGATTAAATTAATTCTTAGGGACTAAACCATCACTTAGACATATTTTGGGTACCTAGACACCAAGGGGCAGCCACTTTGGCGCCCCACCTAGCACCCCACACACCTACCGGCGCCATTTTCTTGGCATTTGGCGCCCCTCTCCTTCAACTCACCAACTCAACAATTTTAAACATAGTCTTTACTCAACAATTCAATTCTCAATTTAATAACACTCATCTAAACAATTAATCAACATCGTTTAATACTCAGTCATTAATTCATCATTACATCATCAATCAATACACCGTCTTTTAATTACCAACATCAACGTCACTTAATACATTGTCATTTAATTCACCAATAACAATTATATCAATATTAACATCATAGACTAAACTGTCAAATAGGGACTAAATTGACATAAAGGGGCTAAATCAGTAATTGGACATATTCAGCAACATTATACAGCACATTAAACAGCACTTAAACACTTCCAGCACATTAAACAGCATTTTCGACAGCACTTAAACACATCCAGCACATTAAACAGCACATTCAACAGCACTTAGAACACATCCAGCACATTAAACAGCATTTTCGACAGCACTTAAACACATCCAGCACATTAAACAGCATTTTCAGCAGCACTTTGACAATATAGATTCACCCAAATAAATTCAACACAACATCAATCAAACCAAATAACACTCAATCAACATATAATCACTAATCACTATTCATCATCTTCACCAAATAATTCAATAATTATTTTAAGACCCTAACCTTCATACGATACAAATCTTACAAGCTATTATGAATGAGAAAGACCCCCTAACCTTTGCAAATTGAAGAATGTAAGCTCTCCTTCTACCCAAAAGCTCAACAAACACCAAAACAACCACCAACTCCACTTTGAGCTCCAAACCCCCAACAATGGCAAAACAAAAACAAGCAGGAATTAGGGATTGAAATTTACATCAATAGCAAGAGGAGGAAAAATGGAGATGATTGGTACCAAAAAGTCCTCACCTTTAGCCAAGATGGTGAAGTTCTCTCCTCCTCCTTTCCCCTTTCCTCTCCACGTTGCACTACCCCTCTCTCACTCTCTCTATTTCTTTTCTTCCTTTCATGCCTTCCTTTTCCTTTCCAGCCGTCCCCCCTCCCTTTAATTCATTTCCTTCCTTTCATTCATTAATTAATTAACCCTAGGCCCACTCATACCCTTACTTGCACCCCTCTCTTTTGCTTTCACACACCCATCCATTAAAAGCCCATAATGCTATCTACACCTCCCATTTCAATTAATTCCACCACTCCCTAATACTTAAACACCTCCTAATAAAATAAAACTCCAATAATTAATCAATTCTAATATTTCTCCACAACTTAATAAATCTACTTAAATAAATGTTGCAAGCCTTAAATAACTTAATTAAATAAATAATTAAATGAATAATTAAATAAATAATTAAATTATTTCGGGGCGTTACAATTCTCCCCCACTTAGAATATTTTCGTCCTCGAAAATCTACGCTAATCTCAACAACGAGATGAATCTATTTCGCACTTAATCTCTTTGAAAACTTACACGATTTAAATCCTAATGTTAACCCTTGGTACATCCACCTACAACCTTTTCAAAGTTCTATTCTTTGGTTTGTGAAACACTAACGTATGTGTCTACTTCTCCTCATGGATCTCAACCTAATATATTGACTCCACCTCTTAGGTTACATAACTGTGTACTTTCATTCTAATCATAAATCGCCACTTACAAGTTCAAGAATGACACACAATTCCCACGAAGAACGTCTCCCCACTTAGCTTTTTTCCCGAACTCTCTCTCTCTTGCCCTTACCACCCGACACATCATAGGCTTCCTACTAAACCGAGAACTCCTCTTCTCCTTCACTATCTTGTACAAACGATTGCTATCCTCCTCGAAGATCTACGCTAAACTCACGAATCAACATCCACTCTTCTTTTCCTCTAACCGTCCTCCTCCAAGTCCTATCGTATACACAACAGATCAAACACCCTTCCCTATACTCTTACTCCCCCAATTTGGTATTCTAATCTGTAGGTTGTCAAAATCCTACCCGACTACTCGACACAAGAAATAACAACAATTATGGTCAGAGGCCCAACAACCCCAACAACCGTAAGTAACACATTGATCCAATCCCAACAATTTATCATATATCCAACATTATTCACATCAACAATTAACACGATCATAATAACAAAATTCAAGTTCGACCTATCCTACAATTAATCATTTCATTCCACGTTCATAGTATTCTTTTTAAACTCAGGTGCAGAAAATCCTGCAACTATGTGTTTACTTTGGCGAATTAATTAAAATAGTAAACGACCTCGGATTTCGACAAATAAATACTTGTTGGAAAGCCACGGATGTGTAGTTTCTGAAAATATCATTAAAGTTTCAAAACAATGAGCCAATTAGTACAGTTTTTAGAAACAACCCAAACAGTTCCCCGACTGGACAGATTCTGTCCTCCTACTTCATTTCACGCTAAACTGACTTAAACTTGACCAAATGGGACAAAACTTCAGCCCGAACAAAAACATTTTGAGTATAGTTTCTAATGGAAAAAGAATCGTTCAAAACGGAGTTCGTTTGGAGGCATAAAACTTGCAAACACCGAACCTACCCACAGATTGACTCAAACAAAAATTGGTTCGACTTTGGAGACTCATAACTGGAGCTACACAACTCCGAATTTAATGAAACTAGTGCCAAAACGTCCGGCTTTAAGTCTATTTTCGAAAACACTCAGCCACATAATTTTTGACTCAACCAAACAGTACCAGTTTTCAAAAGACTGAAACAGTGTCCAGATTGTTTTCCAGAATTTTAACCAAACTTGTTTCACCTCTAACTTGAGTTCTATAACTCCAAATTCAACTCAATCAGCGGCAAATTAACAAGCATTCAATCAAGTTTTCGAAATGACAAACCACATAATTTTTCAATTGACCAAATAATACCAGTTTCTAAAAGACTGTAACAGCATCTAGTAACGCACCTAAATCATACGCAATTAAAACTCACCATTATAAATCACCAAACCGATTATAGTTATCACACACTCATACATTTCATTCAAACACCAAATAACATAACTAATCGTGCAAATAATTCAAGCACACAAGTCCGAAAGATTTAGACACGTAAGCTTCATCTTCAATCTCTTTATTCCTAGGATTTGACCAATATGCGATTTTACAACTTCCTAGAAAATACCATGGACATATAATTCTACCAAATTCAATTGATTTCATATCACAGAAATAATATAACCAACTCATGCTTCTTAAAACAATTGATTTGATTCAAGACTTGCTATTAGTTTAACCAAAGGAAGTCACATACTCTTGTCAACATTTAGCAAAGAAAACCAAACAAGTAAGACAAGTGTACAAAAATCTAGGTCACGGTTTTTCATCATTAATTTTATATCCCACTTAAAACAATTTTTAAGAAGTGACAGTCAACACTAGCGATAGCAGCCACCATGTCAAAGTTAATTCATACTCGAACAAAAATTTCACAATTATAGTTCACAGTCAAGAAGTACTTAAAATTGTTTACATTCGTTTCTAAAACCTTGACAATTATTATCGGTCTCACATTCTCGTAGTCTAAAATTTTTAACTCATTTAATCATGCAATTTATGTCTAATCTCCTAATTTTTCAACATCATTAAATCACAACCTAATCGGTTCAAAAACTGAATTTATGTCACATTTGAAATAAAATCTTAAAACAACTTGGAAACAAAATTCAACACTAATTTGACATCCCATTTGTTTTCCAAAGGCATAAAATTTTCCAAGTACCGTTCCTTTTGAAAATCTTAGGACTTACAGCTTTTCCTAAACGAGAAACTATATGCAATCCTAAAGCTCACTATCACACAATTATGCAACCACATAAACCACTACTTATTAGTTCAACATTCTAGCTTCCGACATACACTCGGAAGGTAAGGAAAGTTAATCATTTCATTTTTGACAATTCATATCATGCTCACAAACAAGTCCAATTGAAACACGGAAGGTGTCAACTTCAAATTATGCAATCTTAGTTGAGTTAATGAAAATATAGCCTTACATAACGGTTCATTTTAGCATACTCACTTGAGACAATTAGGCACAAATCAAACTTACATTCATTTACATCACAGAACAATCAATTTATAATGGAGGCATCAATCAAGTGCAACAATATTCAACCAAAGAATCATTCAAATATTATCCAAAGTGTATACTTACTACGCTTAGGTCATGTAAAAATTACTTTCTATATTCTAACAAGCTACTCAAACAATCAACCAAATTACACTTAGTGCATGCATCCTAATTTAATAACAACCACGAGTTATTGTCGCCTCTTTCAGTGGTGATGAGTGATTGGGGTGATCAATCCCTCCTACTCATGTAACCAACCAATCAAGGTCACAAAAACTATTTCCTTTTCAATTTATAACTACTACATTAAAAGACTTTTAACGCCGTCTGGAGTGCGAAGGCGTCGTCACGACTTTCACTCCACTGACGTCGTTAGAACTCTTTTAATCACACATATCCGAATAATACAGACAACAGTCAAAGCTACAACCACCAGTTACACAGTTCGATCACATGTACTTCAATGATTTAACATAACTTTCAATCATAATCCAACAAATAAGTCGCAAGGCACATCAATGGAAGAACAATTAACAAAGGTAACAGCAACACAATTATGATTTTTGAACGAGTACCAAGACTCGAGGGTTAACAGACTCGACAACTTGGCCGGACGGACCGAACTGCTCTGATACCACTAATGTAACACCCCCTTATATTAAAAGCTAATTAAACTAATAAAATCAGAGTTTTAAAAAAAATCTTTCCACGCACCTCAAAGAGGGTGGTACATTTAATTGAAAACAACGTCAAACATATTTAAAAATCCAAACTCATCGAATACATAAAATGCATATCATAGTCACATGGATTAAAACCATCAAAAACAACCTGTTTAGTGTTACTGAGAATCCATCAAATAGTCTACAGCACAGCGGAAAATAAAACTGAGTTCACATACTCAATACATAGGTTCAAAATCAATTCAAATACATAACCATAATAAAGTGATACTAAGATCCCAACCCCGGTGTTACTATCAGAGCTGACTCAATAAAACCCAAGAGGCATGGCACTTCACTCGGAATCACTGTTTTGTCGCCACGAGAGCAAGCAACAAGAAATGCTAGGGTGAGTCTCTTTACATAAATAATAACAAGTAAGATAAGCATTATATTCGAGAAGACTTCTAGTAATAACAATCATTGACCATTAAGCATTCACCATTCAACAATAACATCAACAAGTCACAAGCAGAGAATTACTTAATGAATGCATGATGTATGCATGTGTGCAATATGCATGTGGATCCATATTCACCTCACCACCCCGTCGGGTAACTCACCACCCCGTAGGGTAACTCACCACCCCGTAGGGTAACTCACCACCCCCGTAGGGTATTCATCACCTGTTGGCGAAGCCCATCATCACTGTTTGGCCAAGCCCTCATCACCTGTTTGGCCGAAGCCATGCATATGATTCATGCGACGTTATGACAATGCATCACACCACACCAAGCACACCGCATCAATTATTAATTATCACATCATTAATTATCAACACCACCTCATCAATTGTTTACCATCACCTCACCAATTATTTATCATCACCTCACCAATTATTTATCATCACCTCACCAATTATTTGCCATCACCTCACCAATTATTTGTCACCAATTCATCAATTATTAATTAATTCTCACCTAAGGACCAAAACCACTCCATAGGGACACCCTCCTCACTTGAGGACCATTTTGACACGCCAATAATTAATTTAGGGACTTGGGGATTTATTTGACACGTTGGAACTAATTAGACGCTAAGGGATTATTTTATCACGCCAAGGATTAACTTAATTCTTAGGGACTAATTTGTCACACCAAGGATTAAATTAATTCTTAGGGACTAAACCATCACTTAGACATATTTTGGGTACCTAGACACCAAGGGGCAGCCACTTTGGCGCCCCACCTAGCACCCCACACACCTACCGGCGCCATTTTCTTGGCATTTGGCGCCCCTCTCCTTCAACTCACCAACTCAACAATTTTAAACATAGTCTTTACTCAACAATTCAATTCTCAATTTAATAACACTCATCTAAACAATTAATCAACATCGTTTAATACTCGATCATTAATTCATCATTACATCATCAATCAATACACCGTCTTTTAATTACCAACATCAACGTCACTTAATACATTGTCATTTAATTCACCAATAACAATTATATCAATATTAACATCATAGACTAAATCACAAATAGGGACTAAATTGACATAAAGGGGCTAAATCGATAATTGGACATATTCAAAGAACATTATACAGCACATTAAACAAAGACTTAAACACTTCCAAAGACATTAAACAGCATTTTCGACAGCACTTAAACACATCCAGCACATTAAACAGCACATTCAACAGCACTTAGAACACATCCAGCACATTAAACAGCATTTTCGACAGCACTTAAACACATCCAGCACATTAAACAGCATTTTCAGCAGCACTTTGACAATATAGATTCACCCAAATAAATTCAACACAACATCAATCAAACCAAATAACACTCAATCAACATATAATCACTAATCACTATTCATCATCTTCACCAAATAATTCAATAATTATTTTAAGACCCTAACCTTCATACGATACAAATCTTACAAGCTATTATGAATGAGAAAGACCCCCTAACCTTTGCAAATTGAAGAATGTAAGCTCTCCTTCTACCCAAAAGCTCAACAAACACCAAAACAACCACCAACTCCACTTTGAGCTCCAAACCCCCAACAATGGCAAAACAAAAACAAGTAGGAATTAGGGATTGAAATTTACATCAATAGCAAGAGGAGGAAAAATGGAGATGATTGGTACCAAAAAGTCCTCACCTTTAGCCAAGATGGTGAAGTTCTCTCCTCCTCCTTTCCCTTTCCTCTCCACGTTGCACCTTTACCCTCTCTCACTCTCTCTATTTCTTTTCTTCCTTTCATGCCTTCCTTTTCCTTTCCAAATTGTCCCCCTCCCTTTAATTCATTTCCTTCCTTTCATTCATTAATTAATTAACCCTAGGCCCACTCATACCCTTACTTGCACCCCTCTCTTTTGCTTTCACACACCCATCCATTAAAAGCCCATAATGCTATCTACACCTCCCATTTCAATTAATTCCACCACTCCCTAATACTTAAACACCTCCTAATAAAATAAAACTCCAATAATTAATCAATTCTAATATTTCTCCACAACTTAATAAATCTACTTAAATAAATGTTGCAAGCCTTAAATAACTTAATTAAATAAATAATTAAATGAATAATTAAATAAATAATTAAATTATTTCGGGGCGTTACATTCACCGTCCATGTTGGTAAGTATCAGTGCTCCTCCAGAGAAGGCTTTTTGACAACGCATGGCCCATCGTAAGTGGGTGTCCACTTCCCTCTGGGATCAGTCTGGACGGGCAAGATCTTCTTGAGCGCGAGGTTCCCCTCATTGAATTCTCGGGGTCAGACTTTCTTGTCAAAAGCCGTTCTCATTCTCTGTTGGTACAGCTGTCCATGACACAAAGCCGCAATCCTTTTTTCTTTATGAGATTCAACTGATCTAAACGGGTTTGAACCCATTCACCTCTTCTAACTTTCGGTTTCCATGAGCACCGGAGAGAGGGTATCTCGACTCCAATGGGAAGAATCGCTTCCGACCCATACACTAGAGAGAAAGGGGAGGTTGCCCAGTCCCGACGAAACATAGTTGCCCCAATTCTAGCTTCTGGTAGTTGTGAATGAACGACTTGCCCCCTGTTTGGAGGTATTGACAACCTGGAGTGACATGAAATGGGAGCCTGAACAGACTTTCCTAAGACCGGGGTGGGTGGGTGGTGAAAAGAATGCCCCAACTTTGAGCGGTGTTCCCGGTGCAAACCTTTGGTTCTCTGTGAATGCCTCACTTTGGAATGAAAGAATCTTTACTTGGTGATCACTAATCCTGTTTTAATGCGGCTTGAATGGGTTTTTGAGTGCAAGTCCTCTTTTTATTTTGTCGACTTTCTTTTTCTCGACTATTTGTTTTTGTTCCCTCCTTTCTTTTCCCGAGGGTTTGTTTTTTCTTGATCGCCTTTCTTTTTCCGATCATTTGTTTTTCTTTTTTTTTTTTTTTTTTTTTGAGCAAACACATTGTAGACAAATAAACTTAGTTGTCCTAAGATTTAAATCTTGAGAAAACAACAAAGAATCATCATTGATCGGAATGGACTTTTTGGGATTGTGGTGTTTTGTGGAGGAAGGATGATTGGGCTTAATGAGGTGCTTAGGGTTGTTGGGGAGAATGGGTCTTATTTGGTGTGGGTGACGATTGATGGTTTATGACGGTTATTTGGCTTGATGAGGTGTTTGGAATTTTTATTTCCGGCTAAGGGTTTGTGCGGGGCAAGGTACGAGGTAAAAGGGAAGTGTTTGCGGTTTATGGAAGGAGGGTGTATGGGAATGATGAAATATTTGAAGGTTTATTGAGACAAGGATCTCTTATATATTGTGGTAACATGTATCACTCACCATTTATCTTTCTTTTGTATTTTTTCTTTTTTTTGATTTTTTCCTTTGACTCGGGTGAGCTTGATAAAAAGTGATGCACCTTTTTTGATATTTGAGGTGATCCTTGTCTAGGGTGATTTTAGGATTTTGCTTTTTCTTGGCTTAAGGTGGGTAGGAAAGGTTTTTTTTTTTTTTTCGAGGATATGGGAAGATGGTCAAACTTTATTTCAAATCATGATTGCTCGTTTTCTCAAAATTAACTCAAGGACAATAATCTATTTACTCCTATATATTTGCCCTTTTATTTCTATTTTTTTGTTTGTTTTTCGACCCGACTTTCTTTTTCTAGTCATTTGTTTTTGTGTTTCTTTTTTTGTTTGAAGGGAAAATCATCTTTGGGACTAGCACGATCTGCACTCTGTAGTCAACGCACATTCTGACTTTACCATCCTTTTTCGGAACCGGGATGATATTGGCAACCCACTGCGGGTACTTGGCCACTGCTAGGAGCCTTGCATCACATCGCTCCTTCACCTCATCTCTGATTTTGAGGGACATCTCTAGCTTCATCCTTCTCAACTTCCGTTTGACAAAGCGGGCATTCGGACTTGGCCAAGCAACTTGTGTACCACAATGTCGTGGCCCAACCGTGCATATCTTGGTAGGACCATGCAAACACATCCACATAATCGTGCAACAGATGAACCAAATTCATGCGAGTTTCATCACTCGTGGTGATACTCACTTGGACCTCTTTCTTGCTCTCAGCTGTACCCAAGTTGATCACTTCAGTATATTCCCCGTGAGGCTGAATAACTCTTTCTTTTGTTTTATTAACCTCATGATTTCCGGGAGTTTCCAGTCTTCCTCAACATCCCCTCACTTGATTGATAGGGTAATCAAAGTCAAAATACTGATCGCTTCAAGACCGTTGTTTTCAGAGACTATTGCTATGGATCCGCCTTTGCCGGGCTTAAAAGCGAGAATGAAAACGAAACAAACAAGCAAACAATAATAAAACAGAAAGAGGACACATGAAATATGGAGAAATGATTTTTATTGATGGAAATTCAAAACAAAGCGTTTTTATTGATGATGATGATTCTGAAAATAAAAACATGCGTGCCCCTAACAACTTGTCCTATGGCCTTGGGCAGAACCACAGGATTGCATTATAATCATTATTTTGAACTAAAAGTCACGGGAAAATTGGCAGCCTTCTGGTTCTTTAATTCTTTCACCAACATCGCAATGACGCACTGCCTTGCCACCATCCTCTTCAACCTCGGATCCATCCTTGATGACAGAACCGAATTGTAATCAAACAATCCAGCGCTCACAAAGCTTTGGCGGATATCACAAACAGGATGTTCGGGAAGGATCATGAATAGGGACCTTCCTCCAGTGATTAGTGCCGCCTCTCAAGCTTAGCTAGCCTCCTTTCTGTTTTTCCTCACCATTCTCTTCCTATCGGCAAGGCGGTGATATCCTAACCCACGCCTATCCTCGTACTCTGCACCCTGTTTGGGTTACCCGACGATCCAATAAGTTTTGCAAGACTGCCTTGAAGGCCTCACATGCCCCAGCGCAATTAACATTAACACTGCACCCTTCCCGAGTGCAACCCCTCTTGATGACTCCGAATTTGCACATCTCTCGCATGAATGACCTCTAAGGGAGTCTTAACCTTCCCAACCTTCCTTACCAATTGTCCACGGGGATCTCAATTTGCCTTAGTGATTGTCTTTTTCGTGGCTCTGGCGATGAATTGATTGTTGTATTCGGACCATTCGAGATCCGGCCAAAGATCTACCGTGTCTTTCACCACCGCTTGAAGACTCAGATTCTTCTACTGATATGACCAACCCCGCCTTCATGAAAAGCCGCAGTGGCATTAGCGTTGTAACCCGGGGAAATGGCGGTGACGACGGCTTTCATTGGCCGAGTGTTGATCAAGTTTCGGAAGCCGGTGATTGAACAATTCATCGTATGCCATCGATGTTGGATCAAAGTTAATTTGCCCCTTGACCGATAACTCGAGAGCCTCGACCGCCATCATTGCCTCTGCTTGGGACGACACGGGAATAGCGTACCGGAACCGCTTTCTTTGTGGAGGAGTACCAAAGGCCGGATTTTCTTCCGAGATTACATTCGTTTCCCTTTCTTACGCTTCGGAAAGGGAGTGGTGCTTTCTTCGATCGTGGTAACACCCCCATACCGAGTAGGGTTTTCCACGTGATAAACTACTCGGGATTCACGGCAATTCCGGGGTAGGACTAGATGAACTTCTTGGCAAAGATAATACCAGGACCAGGAGTATGAATTTGTGGTCCAGTAGTAACTCCTCTAGGTGTAACCGTGGCAAGTTGACTTGACCCCACAGGGACCGCTTTAGTCTTCAGATAACTCTGTCTGTCTACCCCTGGATGATGGGTGAAGTAACTGTCTCCTTGTCCATGAGAAATGGGAGTGGTTGTAACTTCAGCGGATACCGGAGAAGAAACAGAAGTGACAACTCCTTCGGGATTTACAACAGCGATAGCCCCAGTAACGGCCCCACCCCTCTGATCCTTCCGCAGCATACTCATTTCTTCGACCATTTGTGCTTCCATTTCAGCCTTCGAGCTCGATCTTCCTCGAACTAATCGCTCAGATCGAGCCCCTTCCCAACTTTCTTATCTCGACTCGGGGTCTTCTTCATTCTCGAGAGATCGATTGCTAGCCATCGCCTTGCTTGTAGATGGGTGTAATATCGGTGGATCGAGAACCAGTAGCGCTTTTCCTTTTATTTAGACATTTATTGTATAAGAATCAAGATGAATGCATGAATGATTATGTGAATGCATGTACAATGTTTGCTTGATGCCGAACCACGGGATGCCTTATCTTGTCATAAGCGCAAAAACTTTCTCTTTGATTTTGGAAGAGATAAACGAGGAATCGAAATAGCAAATCGACATACTTCCTTCTTCATAATTGGGAAGCGAGAAGTAAGTGAAGCTTTGCTACTTGATTCCATTTTGATACACCTATGACAAGATGGTGCATTATTCGGTGGTCCTCGACAAGCAAATGCAAATGGGATGCACTATGGATGCGTGAGTTGCAGAAACTTAAGTTTTATGCAATGCGGGAATGTATGCAAATGACGATGATGCTTTATGCAAATGCAGGGTTAGAAAAACTTTATTTGCAATAACTCAGGTTTCCCTTTTTGAAAATACGGACCGCATAATCGCTTCATATAGACCAGGTAGGAAAAAGCTACTGAAGTAACTCTTTCTCTTTTTTTTTGAAAAGTGGGTTATATGTCGCCAGACGGACTGCAAAAGAAAAGGCTACAATGCAACCCCTTTCTTTTCTTTTCTCTTTTTTTTGAAAATTTCTTTTTTTTTTTTTAAGAAAGACATGTCTAAACTACAATGCAACACACAATTTGTATGTCCTCGTGTCCTACAAAGGTGGGGATCCTAAGTTCTAGGGCAACTTCAAAGGTTCCTTCCATGTAGTTCTAATTCACACCCTCACAATGGCTACCAGAGCTATAGAATCCTCATGGCGACATCCACAAATGTAGCGAACTACCAAGTGTGAAGCGCCATGAGAAAGCGTGCACTGGTTGAGACTTTCATGAGTATCGCATGCAGACGAGTCTCGAATAGCAGTCACTAATCGTCTCCACTCTCCTAGGTTTTGTTGGATCCAGGGCATAGGAGCCCACTCATAACATATAAACAAAGTAAGGTGTGAAAGTGTGTGATTGAGGACATACTTTTCTAAAAACTACCCTCCCCACCGCAAAGAAAAAAACAGGATCACCAGCATGAAGCAAACAATAATATGTCGTCTACCCTAAGGTTTTATCACTTCAAAACAAATGAACTAACCTAAGGTGTCATCAACAATCATATAGAGCTTACCTCAAGAAAGGAGAGAGAGAAGAGGGGATTATGATAGAATTGGGGAGATGCATGTCTTACCTTAAGAAAGGAGCAAAGAAGAGGAACATGGGGATTGGAGGAATGCATGCATAATCATATAAGCATATAAAGAAAGAAAAGAAAAAGGTAAGGAATTGAAGAAGTAAAACGAAAACTAATTCAAATCAAACACTTTGAACCACACATCGGATTAATTAGGTTTGACCTCTTAAAAAGTTTTTTTCTCCCCGGTGAAGTCGCGGTGCTGCCCGAAAAATCCGGTTTGGGATTTCTCAGTGTACAACGTGAAAATTGTGAAGCCGCCACTAATATTTTAGTTTTTAGACCAAAACATTAGAAAAAGGTCTTTTTTACAAAAAGGCGGGTGGTCTTTCGAAAACATAAATGTGGGTTCGGGGGTCAGTTAGGTGTGGGGAAGGTATTAGCACCCCACACCTCCTTTCTACCGAAAGGGAACCATTAATTCGATGTGTGGTTTAGATTGTTTGATTTGAGATAATTTTCGTTCTACTTCTTTTCTTTTCCTTTTTTATTTGAAAATGTTTTTAGAAAACAAGAGAGAGAAATCTTTTTGGGATTTTTTGAAAAGTGAAACTAAACTAAGGTTTTTTTGAAAGTGAGCTTGACGGGATATGACCCGGTCCTACGTACCCTCAATGACTGAGGGATCAAAGCTACGTAGTTCTTAATTCTTTGTTTTGATTTTTGAAAGCGAACTTGACGGGATATGACCCGGTCCTACGTACCCTCAATGACTGAGGGATCAAAGCAACGTAGTTCTTAATTCTTTATTTTGTGATTTTTTTGAAAGCGAGCTTGACGGGATATGACCCGGTCCTACGTACCCTCAATGACTGAGGGATCAAAGCTACGTAGTTCTTAATTCTTTATTTTGTGATTTTTTGAAAGCGAGCTTGACGGGATATGACCCGGTCCTACGTACCCTCAATGACTGAGGGATCAAAGCTACGTAGTTCTTAGTTCTTTGTCTTGAGAAAATCTGTGTTTTATCTTGTCTTATCTTTTTGAGTTTTGGAAATATGACTCAAGCGTTCATGAATACCAAACAAGCAAGCGCTTCGAGTGGCGTTCATTACTAACTTGAAAGAAAAGTGTTGGAACCGATAATCAATCGAGCAAATACTCAAGTGATTACTAGTCGCAACGTTTTATTATCTTTTTTTGAAATGATTTTGGAAAAAGGATGAATCTTAGTGATAATTACCACTAATGACTCATATTGTTTTTGAGTTTTTTTTTAACTAATTTGTATTTGATTAAGGTGTGGGAGCTTTCATGATAGTCAAACAAGCAAAGGCTTCGAGTGACTACCACTAATAACTCCATCATTAACGATCAAACAAGCAATGGCTTCGAGTGATGGCTAATGATTTATTTATGAAAAATGCCTTAGGGTTTTTATTAGAAAACATTTGATTTCAAGTTTGAAAAAGAAGAGATAGAACATTCCAAATCCTTTCAAATCCAAACCAAGGCAAAACATGAGCATAGGCAAAGCAAACATGAAGAATATTTACAAGTTGCTATGAACAAATGAATACATGATTAAACAAACACATGAGTGTATGAACATGCAATTGGAGAATACAAGACATAATATTATTGAATGCATAATTAAATGCATGAGCATACAAAAGGTGGAAGGCAATGTATGACATTATTGAATGCATGAGTATTTGATTAATGAATGCATAGACATGTGAGGATGCATGGTTATTTAATTATGAATGGACATGTGAGAATGCAAGAAGTATAAACAAGTAAGGATGCATGAGGTACTAACAAGTGAGAGTGCAAATGAATATGCAAGAGATATGAATATATGAAAAGGCATGAAGATTAAAACAAGAGAGTATGCAAGAGATACAAGCAAATGAGAATGCAAGAGAGTAAATGAGGTTCTATTTAAGTGCAAGTGTATGAGAGTGTGCCATAAAAAGTGGTAAAAATTTAGTTACCTTATTCTTAGGAGATGATGTAATGTTTTGGTGTTTTTAGAGTTTTAGGAAAAGTGGTAAAAGTGTTTTTGGGTTGATTTTATAAAATTGAAAAGTTATAAATGTAAACTAGGAAATGTTTTGGGTCTTTTGTAATTTAAGAAAGGTAAAAAGTAAAGGTAAATTATTAATGAAATGGTAACTTATTTGAGTGAATGTGGTGAATTATTTAAGTGAAGGTAAAAGGTAAAAGTAAAAGGTAAAATGTTTTTAGGGTTTTAAGTGAAAAGGAAATGATGTGGTAAAGTAAAAATGAATAAGTGGTAAAAGGTTAGAAACACATTAACTTTCTTACACATTTCTACACAAGATCAAACACAACTTTTAAGCATTAGGATGAACCCTAAAATACACCCTATGGCGAAACCACATATGCACAAAACAACAATTTATTTCATGATTAAATCCAAGATCAACACATGAAACAAATTATATAAATCAAGCATTTTATTCACATGAATCAAGAAGTGAGAAAAACAACAACAAGCCTAAATCTTAGAGATCTAAAGCCTAATCCTCATCCTCATGAATCAAGCTAAATCTCAACTTGCAAGTTATGACATGAACAAAGGAATGCATATAATCACATGAAAAATTTTATTTATGCAAAAATGACAAAATGAGCATGAAAAAATGCAAGAATATGGTTGAAAACACAAGAAACCTCTCCTCAAGGCCAAGGGTTCACTTCAAACACCCAAGGCTCCCAATGTCCTTGACATAGTGTTTGAAATGAACCCTCTAAGCCTCTTGGAGAGGATAGAGGAGTAGAAGAGAGATTTACATGGTGATAGTTAAAGAGAATGCAAAAGATAAGAAGTTTACCTCTAAAACTAGCTAGGAAAAGGAGAAAAATGCAAGATGAAGCAAAATAACTTGATGAACAGCCCCTATCTCCACGCCAAACACCTTTTCTTGGAAGGATCTTGATGGAACTTGAGAGATTATAGAAGTTTTGAAGGAGGTTTAGTGCTAGGATCAAAAGTAGTGAAGGTTTAGTGATGAAAAATGAAGAAAATGGAGGAGAGAAAGGGGAGAGGGCTGCGGCTGAAGCTAGAGGAGGAGGGGAGTGTCTTGTGCTAGGGTAAAAATGAGAGTGTGTATGTGAGCTAGGTCTTATTTTGGGCTTTTATATGAAGTGAAAACTTAAAGGGTAATTAGGACAATGTAACTCTTGTAAATCAATAGGATTTGAGAAAGAAATTGAATCAATGGTCAAGATGCATTATCACATGGATTAGGGGCAATAAAATGAGGAGAGAGAGGGCTGAGTGTGCAGCATAAGGAGAGGTGGTGAAGGATAAGCTCAATTACAAATTGTATATTTTTCTACAAAGCTTATTACACAAGTGCCATTTTGATTCAAATGAAAGGTGAGGATTGATTTTCACACTTGAATGGATGGCCATGATTTAATACAATTTGCAAACAATAAAAATAAATGGAAATGAGGTGATTATGGCTGTTATTTCGCAGCTAAGGGAGTGGGAGAGTGAATGGAATTGCAAATTGTACTTTTGTTCTTATCCTTAATTCAAATAAGTCTAGAATATTCCCTTCTAGATCATTCTTCCTAATTCATGCCATTTTGGGCCATATCCTATGATTCAATGATTGGGCTCTGAATTTTATGATCTCACCAATCCCAAAATTGATTTATTTACCCCACCTCAAAGGAAAAGACCATTTTACCCTTTCATCCAAAAACTAGGTTTTTAGGCCACAAGGTTTAATATTTATGCACAAAAATATTCACAATGGAGCATAAATATCCCTTAAATAAATCATTGATGATTATTCAAGGATTTGGGACAAAAAACTGTTTTTAGTGTGAAATGACCAAAATGCCCTTTCACTCTAAAAACCCTAGTTTTTGCATGAAACACATTTCCACTTCAAAAATGATTTTTTCTCCCTAGGAGTGACCTCTAGTACCTCAAAAATGCATGTTGAATGACTTGTCCTGAGAAATTGTCCTTTATTTGCAAAATGACCAAAAAATACCCTTTTACCTTTGAAAAACTCTAATTTGTCTAAAAATGCATTCTAACTCTAAAAATGATTTTGGAAGCTTTGAAATGACTTTAGAAACCTAAATGCAATGCATGATGCTTTTTTACTTTTTAATTTAATTATTTTTTGGGGAAAATTAGGGTTTTGACACATATGCAGATACTGCAAGGACATCATTTTCCCCCATTCATGGTTCCTAGAGAGCATTTTTGGTCGAAATGCCCAACCTGTTCTAACTACATCATCATTGTTAGACTTAAGGCAACAAATGGATGATAGTAACCATGATATGGTCAACATGTTGACCCAACAAATAGGCACAGTGTTCAATCCTTTGATTCAGAACACAAGAGTTACCAAATGTTGGCTAACCAAATGGGAAGAATAGTAGAATTCTTTGGCACTCCACCATTGCAAAATCAGCAAGTGCCACAGATTCAGAACAGTAGGCCTATTGAAGTGCCTATAAATCAAGCACAACCAGTTCTTGTCGAACAACTTGCGAGAAGGGAAGTCGAAGCTATCCCTGAAGTTGTGTTGGTTAATAGAGGTCAAAACGCTGATGAGGTGGTTAGACAAGTTCAACAAAACAATTTTGGTCTCCAAAATAATTTGGCCAATCTTGTCGAAACTATTCTAGCCCAGAATGGCCTCAATTTAGGCCTACATAGGCCTAACTTTGTTTCACCCTTATCAGATTATGTGTTGCAAACAGAGTTGCCTAGGGGGTGGAAAATTCCTAAGTTCAGAAAATTCGCTGGGGAAACTAGCGAATCTACTGTTGAACACGTTGCCCGTTATTTAACTGAGGCAGGGGACTTAGCCCATAATGAGAATTTGAGGCTGAAATACTTCCCAAATTCCTTTACAAAGAATGCTTTCACTTGGTTTACCACTCTTCCCCAACATTCTATATTTAACTGGGGGCAATCAGAGAAATCATTCCATTAACAATTCAACATGGGCCAGTCGAAAATCACCCTTAAGGAATTGGCTAGTGTTCGACGCAAGGTGGCTGAGTCTATTGATGATTATCTCAATAGGTTTAGACTTCTCAAGGCTAGGTGCTTTACTCAAGTGCCTGAACATAAGTTAGTCGAAATGGCTGCTGGTGGCCTAGATTACTCTATAAGGAAGAAGTTAGATACTTTGCACTTAAGAGACATGGCATAACTTGCTGATAGGGTTCGACAAGTCGAAAGACTTAAGGCAGAAAAAGTCAGAACCGGTAGGTTTAATAAAAAAGAGAAGGTTGCATATGTCGAAACAAATGACAGTGACCAAGAATTTGACGTCTCTTATGAGGATGTCGAAGAGGAGGTTAATGTTGCTGAACTAAAACCTGGACCTCCATATACTTGTAAATTATTAAAGCCTTCAGATGCGAAAAATCCTGTCGAGCCTAAAAATGATAGATTTGTTGCAAAAACATTTACCTTTGATGTCACTAAGTGTGATCAAATCTTTGATCTTTTAGTTGCTGATGGTCAAATAATAGTGCCTAAGGGCCTGAAAATACCACCAATAGAGCCACAAAAGAAAAGAGGTTATTGCAAATATCATAATTTTTAGGCCATAGTACATCTCGTTGTGTTCTTTTCAGGGATCTGGTCCAAAAAGCTTTGAACGAAGGAAGGCTGAAATTTGGAGATAAGTCGAAGCCTCCAATGAAGATTGATACTGATCCTTTTCCAACTGCTGAGGCCATGTATGCTGAACCAGTCGAAATCAACATGGTCGAAGTCTCTGAAGGTATTGCTGCAGGTACAGGCAAGAAAGGAACCACTGAGAGCCAAAAGGTTGATGTCGAAGTGGTCACTGAAGACCAATACAATGAGAGGATGCAAGTGGTTTATCCTAAAGCTGAAGAGGAACTCATTGACTTCCTTAGTCGTTGTAAGATCAATAACATTGAGGTTATGTTGTGCCCAAGGTGCAGTTCTGTGTTCGACAAGGAAGTTACACCTCAACTGAAGAGAAAAGGGAAGTGGGTAGATAAGAGGCCTAAGTTCAGTTTCAACAAGAGAGGAATACCATACAAGATAGTGCCTTCGACCAAACAACCACAGAAGGCTCAAATCAAAACTTATGTACCACCAACTGCTTCACCTATTGGAAAATGGGTCTATTCAAAGTCTCCTGTTGAGAAGTGGGTGTACTCTGGAGGAAAAGATGCAGGTTACTACTTAACAAAGGAAAAAGGAAGTACAAGCACTGCAAATCAGAATAAGGCAACTGTGTCGAACAAGTATGCCTAGAGCAACAACTATAAGGGTACAAACCCAATGACAAGGACACAATGGCAAAAGTATCAACGCCAAAAGAAAGTTGTTGCAACTACAGAAAAGGTAAACACAAACAACAACAAAGGTAAGCGAGTGGCATCTCGTGTCGAAGTGTCTAGGAAGCCTGCAACAGAGAGGCTTTTCCCTCCCTTGTCAGTTGTAAAGGAAGGCCTTGATACGAAAGAAGGCCTAAATTTAGATGAAGAAATGGGATCTGGTTTTACTGATTCAGAACCAGATTTTTATATTATATCTAACGTAGTCTCAATACTCCCTATTGAGTTCGACGTGATTTCTGAATTAAATGAAGTCGAAGAAGAGTTCAACGAGGATATGGCAAAACATAAGCCAATTTGCTACTATGTGCTTAACAATGGATGCATAAAGGAGCAAAGTGTTGTCTAATTGGAAAGGCCTGATGGTGGAATGAAATACCACCTAAAGCCTTTGTTCATTCAAGCAAAGGTTAACAATGTGGGTGTCAACAAGGTGCTAGATAACAGAGGTACTGCAGTCAATTTGATGCCACAATGCATGTTGCCAAAGATTGGCAAATCAGATACTAATTTGAGGCCACACAACGTAGTACTCACTAACTACGAAGGGAAATATGGTTATTCCCTAAGAGCCATTGAAGTCGAACTAATTATTGGCAGTGTCAAAAGGCTAACATTGTTCATGGTGATTCCAACCAAGGAAAACTTCAATTTATTGCTTGGTAGAGAATGGATACATGGAGTAGGTGATAACTCATATTTGTATGAGTTATTTATACTCATTCAAAGATAAATCATGCAAGTTCTCTGGCAATAGTAGGTTGTTTCTATTAAGTTTCTGTTAGTTTATTGCTTTTTAGTTGGAAAGGGGTTAAATTACAAGTTCTATGCATTTTGGCGCCAATTGGTGTCTTTGTGAGCGTTTTGATGCTTCTTATGTTTGTGCAGTAATCTGAACGTGGCAACGTCCCTCACCACGTCTGAAGAAGGGCAGCAAAGCAAGAGAGAAATATTTCATTTGTGGTGCACAAGAAATGATGGTCAAAGATCTAGAAGTGCAGAAGATCTTCTCTCTCCTCAACGCTGACGCGGCTGACGCATTGTAGCAGTGCAGTGTCATTTCAGAAATATTTTATTTACAAGCAAGCTTGGTAGGTGGGGAATGACATCAGCAAGCATGTGACCCTTCTATATATGCAAGACTCATCTCTCTCTCAAAATAGAGACACACACCCTGCATCATACCAGATCATCCATTCATCATCTACCTCCCTCCATTTCAGAGAAATTTTTCTTAAAGGAGTTCTGGACACAAACTTCTTCATCTTAACTCTTCTCAAACTCCATTTTTCATTTCCATTCGCAACCACTACTGTGAAGCTTAGACGTTGCAACGTCTTTACAGCTTGCAGGAAGGAAGACTACTTAAGCGTATCTTCTGCGTTTAGTTTCCTTTTCTCTATGTATGGTATTTGGATTTCATTTCCTTATCTTTCTGTAGAGATGCTCAGCATGAGCTAAACATTTGTAGTTGGGTTGTTGTTTTGCATGTAATGAACCCCTAGTTTAATGCTATGAAGTATTGATGTTTATGCGTTTTAAATCTTTGCATGTTAATATTTCCAAACTTGTTTTGAGATTGGCCACTTAAAATAAGTAGATTCATAGGTACATACATGGTGTTCCGGGGTGTATCAGCAATTACAAGGGCTCCCAATAGCAATTGGGCGTCGTGCCCACCAGCCGCAGAACCGCCCAAGTAAGTCGCTTGGACCGCAATTCGCCATTCTGCGGCGAAATCTTCGCTAACGGTCAAGACTTCTACAAGATATATATGCCATTCGCACATGGCATCAGGTACGTTCTCTTACCTTGTGTTATCTGCCCGAGCGAACCTCTCACTAAGACCGTCGGAGTGTCTTTGCAGGTACCACCCGAGGTGCTCAGCGTGAAGCCAGGACCGGTCCTCTCATCTATTCAACGACCGGCCCAGTCAGCAGGACAACACCAACTTCAACACTTCATTGGTCAAGGTACGATCAATTGGCGACCACAGTGGGAGGCCCGAGCGCTATCCTACCCATTTCATGGCTCCACGCGACCGGCCCCAGACGAGGGCCTCATCTAGACTCAACCCCTCCGGCCAACATCCTCAGCAGCAAACGCCGGAGGGCGTGGCCGTTACTGTCCATGAATCTCAAGGACATCCACGACAAGAGCCCTCAGTCCACAATGGTCGTGGACCGGTCCTTCAGCAGATTCAGCCACTCGTTCCTAATGACCTACCGCCCGAGCTGATTGAAGCGGGCATTCAGGAACCCTTGCCAGAGCATGTTACTCAGGCCGTTCTGCAAATCCTGCAGAACAAAAATCAGGTGATCGCTGATAGAGACGCGCTCATCTCTCAATATGAAAGAGGGTAGATTCCGGGCCGCCCGCGTGCGGAAGACGGAGAACCTTCAGCTCACCGCCGACCGGCGCGAAGGCATCGCTCCCCTCCTCGAAGGAGCATTTCTCGCCGGGAGAGCACCACCCATCGGTCTCCGGCACGAAGACACAGGGCACACAGATCGCCCCCTAGCAGGAACGTGCGCAGACGCCGTTCCCCCTCTTATGATTATGGATATGAAGATCCTAGCTACCGTCCTAAGTCAAGTCGCTCGACTACCAGGTATCCTTCCTGCGGGTCCTCCGGTTCTCGAAGATTGAGAAGTCGATCGTGGGGCTCGTACGAAGAGTTTGATGATTATCGTGATGGAAAAATCAGGGATATCCCCCAGCGGCCGAGGAGACACCATTCCAAAGCGACCGGGGACAATCTTCTCAAATGCCACCGTTGTGTGGTCCGCCGTGAGCGGTGTGTTCTACGAAATGCCGAGCAACAAAGTGTACCTTCCCATGCAGCCTTTTGGGCCGAGTGGTCTCCTGACCGGCCATGGACCTTTAATTAGAGTGATACACTGTTACCGTATCCCCAAAGACCTGAGGAAACCCCCCAATTTGAATAAATTCAACTAGTGGGGATCCGCATGACAATTAAGGTACTTCAACAATTATCTGCAGCTATAGGGAGCTAGGAGCGACCATGAAGTGCTGCAACTCTTTTCCAGCCGCTCGAGGAGCGAAGCTTTGGAGTGGTGGGAGAGCCTACCGCCCAACACCATCTCGTCTTGGGACGGCACTGGTCGTAACATTCTTGTCCAACTACACGGCCAGCGGATGCCTAGAGCGGCATGAAGAGCACTTGGATACGATTATCCAAGGGGACAACGAATCATTGAGACAAGATACATGAGCGATTCAACGCCGAGGCCGATCAAAGCGCGACCGACCGATAGAGACAAGTGAAGTATCTCAAGCGTGGGATCGATCGGACCACGCCTTTGCGAAGAGTTCGGCCTAAATCGTTACATGGATCGACCATGTTCCTACGAAGGGCCAACGATCATATGGCCTATGAAGAAGCAGCACTATTCGCTAGAAAGGTTGCGTCGCGTGGCCCGAGAAAGAGCGAGGATAGGTCACTTGAAGAACAAAGCGATCCTCGTGATAATAGAAACAGACTAACGATCTATGAATAAATGTCGGCGCGCGCTCTTTTCGACTGGGTTTTTACCGAGGCCCGACCTTTAAAAGTCGTACTTTGTAATCTATTTCGCATGCAAGAATGTATGATTGGTAGCTCGCGCCGTGCGAGTAGTAGCGACAAGCAGCGTAGGCCCCGAGCGATGCGCAATCGAGTGCCATCGAAATGGCCCAAGGGTCGAAGGACCCACAAGCAGCGTAGGCCCCGGCGTCTACAATCGAGTGCCATCGAAATGGCCCAAGGGTCGAAGGACCAAGCAGCGTAGAACCCGAGCGGTCTACAATCGAGCGCCATCGAAATGGCCCAAGGGTCGAAGGACCCACAAAGCGCCAGAGGCCCCGAGTGGTCTACAATCGAGTGCCATCGAAATGGCCCAAGCGGTCGAAGGACCCACTGGCAGCGTAGGCCCCCGGCGGCTCACAATCGAGTGCCATCGAAATGGCCCAAGGGTCGAAGGACCATTAAAACAGCAGCGAGACCCGAGAGCGGTCTACAATCGAGCGCCATCGAAATGGCCCCCAAGTCGAAGGACCCACAAACAGCGTAGGCCCCGAGCGGTCTACAATCGAGTGCCATCGAAATGGCCCAAGGGTCAGAAGGACCCACAAACAGCGTAGGCCCCGAGCGGTCTACAATCGAGCGCCATCGAAGTGGCCCAAGGGTCAGAAGGACCCACAAGCAGCGTAGGCCCCGAGCGGTCTACATCGAGTGCCACCGAGTTGGCCCAATCGAGCGCCACCGAGTTGGCCCAATCGAAGGTCACCGCGTTGACCTACGTCTCAGTGCCACCGAAGTTGGCACAACCATCGATGTCATCGAATGATCGAGGTCAAGCAATGACCCAATAACGAGCATTGACTACCGAACACGGCGTAAGAGACAGAAGCCACGATGAGGGCGTCTAACCTAGTAAGCCCATCGCCAAAAATCGCAAAGCGCGCCGAACGAGTCCGCTACGATAGCGCTCGCCGAGGTCACAATCGAATTTGTTTTCAAACGAAATAGGCAATGAGTGACAAAGACTTGAACGAATTTGAGCGACCCGAGAATGATCGCACCTCCTAAAACGAGCAAGATCCAAGTAGACTTCGTAAGTTAAGGAGGTCGTACGAGTCCCGACCAATTGGATTGCTCTCGGCATGAATGGCGGCATCCACACCTCGGCGATGGCGGCGTCCACATCCCAACCAAGTGCCATCGAATGGTCCAAGAGTCAAAGATTGACCCACGAACAAGCACGGACCTTGAGCGGTCATACGAGAGTAGGGCGTCGAGCGACCTACAACAAAGGCGACCAACGAATGGCCTCCAGCGATTTCTGACAGTCGCTCCTCGTAGGTCACCGCGAGGCTAGACGAGGGGCAACATATCGAGCCTCGAATTGGCGCGCATGATGACCCCAAAGGCAGCGACCTCGAGGCAAGATCCGGCCCCGAGCGACCCGGTGCCTAGACTACAAGACGATCGCGACCGGGTGTGGTGGCGACCACACACTTCGCGGATGGAGACCGATCACAAGAATGCAACCCGACCGCTTACAACATTACTTGAAGGCAACGATTCAAGCCTCAGCCCGCTCTTAAGCGACCTAGGCTTGGGGGGCAACTGTTCCGGGGTGTATCAGCAATTACAAGGGCTCCCAATAGCAATTGGGCCGTGTCATACCCCAATTTTGTCAGGGCTTAGGTCAAAACCCTAATTTTCAACCAAAATAAATAAATTAAGGCTTGGCATGCATTTTAGAGTTTTAAAAGTCATCCAAGGGTTTTTAGGATCATGTTTAGAATGAAAATGCATTTTTGAGCTAATTAGGGTTTTTAGGTCAAAAATGGTATTTTGGTAATTTCACAGAAAGTGGAAAATTCTCAGGAAAAGCCATTGGGCATGCATTTTTGGGTTCAAAAAGTCATCTCATTGTTTTTAAAATGGTGTTTGGAGTTGGGAGACATGTTCAATGCAAAACGTTGAATTTTGGGGCAAAATTAGGGTTTTGACCAAAAGGGCATTTTGGTCATTTCACTAAAACAGACAATTTCCCAGTAAAAATCACTATGCATCTCTTGAGGAATTTATTTGGTTTCAAATGAGGGAGTTGTGCATTTGTATTCATCATTGGAATATTTTTTTTGCATGAAATTCGATTTTTGAACAAAAGGGCAAAATGGTCATTTTCCTCCGGGTGGGGTACTAAATCAATTTTGGGATTGGTGAAGTCATGAAATTCAGAGCCCAATCATTGAATCATGGGATATGGCCCAAAATGGCATGAATTTAGAAGAATAATCTAGAAAGGAATATTCTATCTTCTTTTGAATTTTGAATGATCATGTATAGTACAATAGTACCATTTGCAATTCCACTCATTCTCTCACTTGTGTGCTGCGAATTCCAGCTCCATTCCAGCCTATTTTTGTGCTTTTTCATGCCCATGATCCTTGTGAAATGATCCTTAGCCATTGATTAAAAATTGTGATCAAATCCTAGGCCATAACTCAATGTAAAAAGACCTAAATGCCTCAACAATTTTTGCTCTCCAAAACCCTCACCAAAACCGTGTGTACCTCTTCACCACCAGCTGATTTGTGTTTCTTGAGTGTCCCTAATCCTTGTGCTTTGCAATCTTGACCCTCCATTTAAATTCTATCTCAAATCCTAGTGGTTTACAAAAACACATTATCACAAATGCCCTTAAAATGGCCTTCATATAAAAACCCAAAAATAAGAGACTCACTCACACACTCTCATTCATTTTCTAACCTAGCACACCATCAGCTCTCCTCTCCCCTCCCACAGCCGAAACCTTCTTCTTCCTCCTCCTCCATTCTCTTTTCAATTTTCATCCACCAAATCACTTCAAACTACTTCCATACTCATATACCTTCTTTCTTTCATCCTTGATTCCATTTTGACATCATCAAAAGGGTTGTTTCTTCAAGGTTGTGTGGCTGTTCTTGCTAAGCTTTTGAGGATTGTTGGTGTTTTGTTACTCTTGATCTTCATTTCTACTCTTATTTAGCTTGAAGCTAAGGTATAATCTAAACCCCTTTGCATTTTCATCAATTTCCTTGCATTAAAACCTTTTTCAACTTATATTTGCATTTCATAACATCATTTTAAATGTAGATTAGGGGCTGTTGTGGGTGAGAGATGGTCCATCACCCACTAAATAATTTGTTCTTGTGACTATATGTGATTATGTGGTGTTCTTGTGATTTAATCTTTGCTCATGTGATTTTCACCAAATAAAAGCATATTTTCCTTTTCTTTTGCCTCAACTTTGAGCCTAATCCATGATCCTTTGAATATTCTTGTTCATTAAATGATTTGAGTTGATTAATGCTTGATTAATTGTGTTAATTTTGTGAGTTAATGATAAACCATGCTTGTTGTTGAATCTTGATGTTTTAGACTTGGATTTTTGTGAATATGGTTTTGGTTTGGACTCCAATTTTGGGGGCTTTAGTTTGTTTTTATTGTTTATCATGTATGCATGTTTATTTATGTGATTAAGTAAATTTTGATGAAAGAATTTGATGATTTTTGGGCAAATAGGCCCTCGGTTTCATGCTAGCTTTTAGGGATTTGTTGTTTTGTTCATTCTTTTTATTCTTGCATGAAATAAATGGGGTTTTAGCTACAATAGGCTTGGCCTTGTAGTCCATTATATGCTTAGTTGATATGCTTGAACCACAAAAATAATTGTTGTTAAGTCTTGAAAAAGTAAAAATGTGTTTCAAAGTTGTTTTGCTTTGCAAGTTAGGATGTGAATTAGTGTTTGTGATTTTAGTTGTAAAACCAAATTGAAGTAGAATCTAAAGTGATTTTTCTTAAGTTTGCTTTGACCTAATTTGCTTGTCATTTGTTGTTGGTTGATGATTGGCAATATGAGGCTCACTTGTGCTTCATGCACTTTAACCTAAGTGAGAGGATTGTTTAAATGTGATTCAACCTTCTATTCTTGAGTTGATTGTTTTAATTGTTGATGATGTGTAAAAGGATCCCCACTCATGCTTAGTGCATATGCCTAGTAGTGTGGAAGATTACTTCAAAGGATTCAACTTGCTTTTAATTTCCAATGCAAGTTTGTGCTTCTATTTGTTAATTGCTCATAGCAACTTGTGAATACCCTTTGTGTTTGTGTTCAATTCGGCCTAGGGTTTAAAAGTTGATCCCTAATTTCGCAATCCTTCTCTCATGAGCATCTCTTGGCAACTCACTTGATTGTTGTTAGTCTCACATAGACATACCATTAATTGTGGATGATTCAACATCATTCTTATGTATCGTTTTGTAAATGGTAATGAGTATGCTTGTATTTCAATTGATTGATTACTTTGCTTGCGAGTTGGTAAGTATTGTACCTCGGTTTTGACTTGAAAATTGATTGAATGTTCTACTTTCTTTTCTTTGTGGCCAATGCCACCCTCAAATTCTTTTCTTAACCATTCTAATAAATCTTTTCAAAAGGCTTTTTCCAAGAGTCAATACCCTTCAAATCGCTTTCACAAGTTAATCAAATCAATAAATAACCTTTTTCAAAACTCATAAGGAGGCAAGTCGGACGTCACGGCCGATGTTGTCTAGCGTCACGAGACCGGAGTATGCAGCTCAAGCGTCTTAGGATACTTGTGAGAAATAAAACAAATAATTAACGATTATAAACCTTTTTCCTAAGAAAATCAAAAAGATCGTTTTTTCAATAAGTAGGGGCACGTCGTAAAATGCGGCGAGGATGTCTTTGTTTTAGGGTTAGTGATTTATGCAGATTCGGACGAGAACCCCTACATAAAAAAACACCAACGCGCTTCTTTTCAAGAAAATCAAAAAGCCGTCTTGGACGCAAAACACACTTCTTTTTCACTAAAGCCGTCTTGGACGCAAAACACACTTCTTTTTCACTAAAGCCGTCTTGGACGCAAAAACACACTTCTTTTTCACTAAAGCCGTCTTGGACGCACAAAACAAGAACTACGTAGCTTTGATCCCTCATCTCGGTGAAGTGCGTGAGAAGCGGGTTCTGTCCCGTCAAGCACGCTTTTAAAAAAATCCTTGTTTTGTTCCGCTTTTCAAGGATATCAAAAATATTCTTTTTTCGTTTCCAATAAAATATTTTCTCAATCAAAAGAAAAGAAAAGAAGTAGAACGATTGTTTCAAATCAAATATTTCAAAACCACACATCAAATTAAAGGTTCCTTTCGGTAGAAAGGAGGTGCGGGTGCTTATACCTTCCCGTACCTAACCGACCCCGAACCTACATCTTTTGTTTTGAAAAGACCACCCGCCTTGTATAAAAAGACGTTTTTTCAATGTTTTCGTCTCAAAACTAAAATATTGGTGGCGGCTTCATAAACCTTCCCACGTTGTACATCGAGAAATCCAAACCGGATTTTTCGGGGTGCAACAGCTGCTGGACTTCACTGGGGACAACTTTTCTTTTTTTAAAAAAACGAGGGTCAAGCCTAATTAATTTGGTGCGTGGTTTAAATTGTTTGATTTGAAAATTTTTCGTTCTATCTCTTCTTTTTCTTCCTTTTCTTTTTCTTTTTCTTTTCTTTGTCTGTAAATGCTTGATAGTTTCTCTTGCATTATGGTGTACATTGTATTGCATTCATGTGCATTTGTTTATTTCTACACTTGCTTCTTGTTTCTTCTCTTACCCCTTTCTTTCTTTACTTATGCATCATATTCCCCTCATCTTGCATGTTCCCCTCTTCTTCGCTCCCTTTCTTTGGTAAGTTCATGCATTTTTCCCCTTCTATTATGATCCCCTCTTCTTAGCTCCTTTTCTTAAGGTAAGTAGAGTTTTAGATGATTGTTAATACCTTAGGTTGATTTCTTGCTTAGACTTGAATGATATGTGCAAAACCCTAGGATAGACGACTCTCTTTTTCTGGACTGTTTCTGGATTTTCTTTGCAGGTGGGGGGGTATATGCATCATTATGCTCCTACACACACTTTCACTGTTTTTGCCCTTGTGTGATTTTTGGTGAGACTGACCCTATGCCGGGCTAGAGTATATCTTAGGCTAGAACGAAGTCATTAGTGGCTGCACACTGGACGTACGTCTTTTCGTGTGGTTGCGAAGATTTCACCTAGAGTTTGGTTTTGTTCGAGGGGCTCATCACTTGGACGTACGTCCATGCTGATCGACGCGCTCGGATGAGGTCGTTGGCTCTAGGAACCTTATTTAGGGCCCTCTTTTTAGTGCTTTCCTTGAAGTGTGTACCCTTAAAAAAGCCTTAGATCCTGTCTCCTAAGAAACCCTGTAGGACACAAAGGAGCTTGCATACCCCTGCATCGAAATTTTTGTGAAAATAAACCAGTGTTTTTCCAAAAATGTATAAATGTCCAACTTTTGAAAGCTGTTATGCTGAAATTCAAACATCATGCATTCATGCATTCATTTCGCATGCATTCTCACTGGTGTTAGGGAATTGTGGGTATCAGTGATAATTTCCCTGGCACCACGGGAGAGAAACGCATCCACATTTCATGCGCATATGTATATATTTATGCATCCATTCATTTCATGCATTCTAGCACTCATAAAAACATTTCTTTCTAAGTTCGGAGAAAGCAGCAAAGTGGTTCGTCCACATCGCTTACTTCACCCGTTTGCAAGCGAGGCGATGGCATCCAACGAAGACGGTTTGGGTCGGAAGAAACAATGGTAGAGATCCTTAATCGAGCGGTGGCTCGGGAGAACCAAGTGCTCAAGGATAAGGTTGGGGCAATGGAGGCCCAGATGCATGAGATGATGGCCATGCTACAAAGTCTAAAGAATGGGCTAGCTGTTGAAGCCGTTGCCGTAGCGGGTCCAGTTGGTGTCACCTCTTTTGTTCCTCCTTGATGTCGCAAACGCTTCTGATTTGCGATTCATTGGGATCAAAGTCGATTACCACAGAAATGAATGTGTCAAATCAAGTACATTCCACAAAGATATCCTTGGGGTGTGCTGCTTGGTACATGCCGCAAGTTTATTGGATCCAATCTTGCCGGTGTGAAAACGCCCAATCAAGTCACTTGCTGCCGTACTGCTTTGGAGTGCGGAGGACCGCAGATCCAGATTTTTAGTTCTTCTGCTGCGCGCTCGCCCTACTCGGGGATGGTGGTACCACCTCACAATGTTCCTCGGTGGGATGGTATTATTACGGTATGGGAGTCACCCCAAGGGCACATGTTTGAGGAGTCACGGCCAAATGATCCGATTCGTGCACTTAAAGAAAGAGTAAGAGGCGATGGAGGATGCCGTGTCGAGCCAAGGAGGCATGTGGTGTGTTTGGTCCCAGATTTGGTTGGGCCACCAAAATTCAAAGCTCGGAGAGGGGACCAATCTGAGGAGGCTGGACGTCCGGTGAGTCGCATTCACGATGTTTGATCACAAGGCTCGGGATTATCAAAGACAAGAAGCGAATCGGTTTTGATCCAATACCAATGACATATCTTGAGTTGTTTGATCACTTAACTTGCAAGAACTTAGTCAACACTCGGACCGATGAAAGTCGTTCGGCCGCCATTTCCTAGAGGTTACAATGCTAATGCTACTGCAGTTTCCATGAAAGCGGGGTTGGTCATCTTGTGGAGAGTGTAAAGCCTTCAAGCATGCGGTGCAAGACCTAATCGATGCCAATTGGATTTCATTCAAGCAAAATGGTCCAAGCATAAGCGCAAACCCATTCTTGGGACACGAGAGGCCAACTACTAATGCCGTAGAAGATTTTCTTGGGCAAGTAATAAGAAAGATTGCTAAAATCATGATGGATCAAGGGTATAAGGTTGGAGTGCGGCTTGGGAAAATCTGGACAAGGAATTCTTGCGCCGATCCGGCTAAAAGGAACAAAGACAGTTGCGGGTTGGGATACGATCCAAGTCTAGCCAAAAGAAGGAAAGTGGCGGAGGAAAGAAGTGGCGGATGGTTGGGTGAGTCAAAGGCCAAGATCCACGGCCTCGAGCATTCTCATGTGTGACTTCCGCGAACCGTGAGTGCGAGTTTGCTTAACCATAACCAAGTTCTTTGTCATCGAGAGGCAGATTCGAGTGCGAAGAAGGTGGGTCTAGTGCGGATCGTCATTTGTCTTCTTAGGAAAAGAGGTGAAGAAGCGAGAAGGCTGCGATTTCCCATGACTCAAAGTAATTAGTTGTAGTGCAACCACGTGGCTCTGCCCAAGGCCATAGGACAAGTTGTTAGGCACACGCATGTTTTTATTTTGAGAATCATCATCATCAATAAAAGCGTTTGTTTTTGAATTTCCATCAATAAAAATCATTTCTCTATATTTCATGTGTCCTTTTTCTTGTTTCATTATTGTTTGCTTGTTTGTTTCTCTTTTCATTACGCTTTTTCGCCCGGCAAAAAGCGGATCCACAGCAATTGTCTCTCAAAATAAGAGTGCCGAAACGATCCACATTTTGACTTTGATCACCACTGTCAATCAAAGTGGGGATGTTGAGGAAGGCTGGGAAACTCCTCCGGAACTCATGAGGTTAATGAAACAAGAAGAAAGGTTTGTTCGGCCTCACGGGAATCTATTGAAGTGATCAACTTGGATCTGGTGAGAACAAGAAAGAGGTCAAAGAAGGTACCACCATGAATGGCGAAGATCGCATGAAGTTGGTTCGGCGGTTGCACGATTATGTGGGTGTGTTTGCATGGTCCTATCAAGATATGCAGGTTGGACACCGACATTGTGGTACACAAGCTACGATCAAGCTCAGAATGTCTGCTGTAAAGCGAGAAATTGAGAAGGATGAAGCCTGAGATGTCCCTCAAAATCAGAGGCGAAGTGAAGAAGCAATTTGATGCGAGTTTCTAGCGGTGGCCAAGTACCCCGAGTGGGTTGCCAATATTGTCCGGTCCCGAAAAGGGCGGGCGAGTCGAGAATGTGCGTTGACTACAGAGATCTGAATCGTGCTAGTCCCAAAGATGATTTTCCCCTTCAAACAAAAAAAAAAGAAAAAAAAACAAATGACCGAAAAAAGAAAGCTGGTCAGAAAATAATCAAGCAAAAAAAAAGAAGCAAATATATAGGAGTAAATAAATTATTGTCATTGAGTTAATTTTTGAGTGAACGCAGCGATCATGATTTGAAATAAAGCTTGACCATTTTCCCATATTCTCGGAAAAGCTGTATGCTACCCCTTCGTAAGTCAAAAAAAAAAAAAAAAAAAAAAAAAATCACCCTAGACAAGGATCACCTCAAATATCAAAAAAGGGTGCATCACTTTTTATCAGCTCACCCGAGTCAAAGAAAAAAAAAACAAAAAAATCAAAAAAAAGAAAAAAGAAAAAGGATTTAAAAATGAAAATCCCAAGAACACAAAAGAAAGCGTAAGTGGTGGTGATACACGTTACCACAGAGACACAAGAGATCCTTGTCTCAATAAAGCGCAAATACTTCCCTTTGACCTCGGCATCCCGCCTCCACCAACCCTTAGCGGGAATAACACTTCCAAACACCTCATCAAGCCAAATAACCATCATAAATCACCAAAGCGTCCCAATGCCGAATAAAAATCATCCTACCATTAGCTTCAAGCACTTCATTAAACCCAATCATCCTCTCTCCACAAAAACCCACAATCTCCAAAAATCCATTCCAATCAATGATCGATTGCTTTTGTTTTCTCGAGTTTTAGCTTTATGACAAATAAGTTTATTTATTTAAATATGTTTGTCTGAAAAAATCTAAAAAAGGGGAAAAGAAAATCAAGAGGCTTGCACTCCAAGATTCATTCAAGTTACAATTATATCAAGGCAAAGTTTTAGAGATCACCGAGTGGGTGAAGCGCCTCATACTCAATATAACGATTCGGTGGTTGCCAAATTTGTGAAGAAAGATCGATTTGCCGTTATAATCGCGATAATGGCAGCGAACTGAAACGAGAAAAGGATGAGGACGTATGCGAGTTCAAAATCCGGCATCATAATTCTTCTCCTTACGCCCAGAAGATGAATGGGGCGATCAAAAGCGACTAACAAGAACATCAAGAAGATTGTGCAAAAGATGGTGGTAACCCACAAGGATTGGCATGAGATGCTTCCCTTTGCTTTGCATGGCTACCAGAACTTCGATGACGCACTTGGCTGAGGGCAAATCTTCTCTACGGTATATGGGTGGAAAGCAGTCCTCCTATTGAGGTTGAGATACCCTCACTGCGGGTCTTGATGGAAACCAAGTTAGAAGAAGCGAGGATGGGTTCAAGCCCGTCTGGATCGGCTAAACCTCATTGAAGAAAAAGAATGGCGACCTTGTGTCATGGGCGGTGGTACCAACGAGAGAATGAGGCGCTTTTGACAAGAAGGTCCGACCCAGTGAATTCAAGCAAGGTGATCGGTGCTTAAAAAGATCTTGCCTATCCGGTGATTCTGTGGGAAGTAGACACCCAATTATGACGACCCATATGTTGTCAAAACAAGCCTTCTTCTACGGAGAGTATGCGATACTTACCAACATGGATGGCGGAGATCTCAAGGAACCCGATTAATTAGATTAAGTGAAGAAGTACTATGCACGAAAGAAATAGACAAAAAAAAAAAGAGAAAGACAAGCCAAGTAAGAATTAGCTCGCTAGGTTGAAAACCCGAAAGGAGGCGACCTAGGCAAAATCAGAGCGACCGGTGGATTGAAAACCCGCAAAAGGCGATCCGAGCAAAAATGAAATTCGAAAACTTGAGCATGAAAAGTAAAGAAAGGCATACAACTTCTGCGAAGACTTGAATGAGGAGTGATCAAGGTCAAGGACATAAATGTTTATGCATTATTCCACGAGACGATCGAGAAATCGGCTTCTTTCCTTTTTCGTGTCTTTTGCGGTTTAAACTTTCAAATGCATTGAGCGATCGGCGTAACTGCATGCGACCGATTTCTACATCAATAAAGCTCAAACTTTCTCGTATACATTTTGTTGATTATTTTTTGCTTTTTCTCGCTCAAAATAAGCGTTTTATGATGATGGTGATCTGAACTGTAAAACATGTGTATACATCGTAGCATTGCAAATCATTACGAAATTCTCAAAGGTCACGGAAAGAGGCAATTCCCGAAACAAGTTAGTCATGCAAGAGAAAGTGATCGAGCCCACGATTGCTTTGAATGACAAAGTTAAAGCCCACTGCTTTGGCTCATGAACCCCGCAAGTCAATATATTTCTCGGTCTCGTGCCATGAGTGTCGCGGATTGGTGAGCCCGGCAAGAAGATAAGCTAACGAGGCAAAAGAGCAAGAGAGCAAAAAGAAAAACAAGCGATCGAAAAAAAGAAAGGCGACCAAAGAAAATTAATCCTACAAAGAGGTTGCACTCACAAACCATTCCGGATGGCGAACCATAAAGCAAACTTGCATTCGATCCATGAGCCTGTAGTTTCCATCGGCCTCTCGGTCTTGTGCGTGAGTATCGGTAAAAGAGTCGGTTGAAAAAAGAAAAGAATAAGCCTTTGTCAAAAAAAAAAAAAAAGAAGCGAAAGTTTATCCATGAGCCCTTGCATAACATGCATCCTCATCCCATGCACCATGCATTTGCATCTGCTAACATGTGCAGGTACACATTATCAGAGAAAGTTTAAGAAGAGTCCTACTATTCGAGTAGACTCCTTAAAGCGATGTAGTGGCATTGGCCGCGGGAAGGTTCTGAAGAAAAGACGCGGCAGAGCGGACACCTGGATCGAAGCGGCATTGATCACCAATCAGAGGAAGCAGAAGAAAAGCCCGCTAACACGGCGAGGCACCACGGGCCGGTGCGAAGCGCAGCCCGACTAAAGAAGATCAACGAGATTCGTAAATCCGCCCGGGGCCGGGCGTCCCTTCAAAAGCGAGACCTCACCTCATATTCGGTAGTGGGTACCTCAATTCCACACGCCAACGGTAGCCATCTCAATCGGTCAATCAGCGAGGATTTGAGAATCCGCCCGAGACCACGTGTCCGCCGGGACCAATCGTCCCGCCAGATCCGTCGTTATCGAGCGCCGAGCGAATCATCGGACCCTAGAGTCCCCGGTTTAGTTCAAATCAGCGGTCCAAGCGGCGACTTTGAACTCGACCTTCACCTCGCCAAGTCATCACGGAGCATGACGGATCGGCCCCTCAGACCTTGCGTCCTTCATTTTACCAAGTCATCACGGAGCATGACGGATCGGCCCCAGACCTCGTGTCCTTCAGACTAGCTGTGTCGGCATTAAGCACAGCGTAAGTCCATCAAGGTAAAAGATATCAGTCCCCATAACTTGATATTGAACCTCAGGCCGCTCGAATAGGCCACTTTCAGAGCCGCAAATGCTCCTTCAGAACCCGAGTGTTCCTTGAGTCCAAGTACTCCTTGAGAGTTCGCGAAATGCTCCTTGAGAACCCAAGTGTTCCTTGAGTCCAAGTACTCCTTGAGCGCAAATGCTCCTTGAGAACCCAAGTGTTCCTTGAGTCCAAGTACTCCTTGAGTCCAAATGCTCCTTGAGAACCCAAGTGTTCCTTCTCCTTGAGTCCAAGTACTCCTTCAAAGCGCAAATGCTCCTTCAGCAAATGCTCCTTGAGCGCAAATGCTCCTTGTAACCCAAGTGTTCCTTGAGCCCAAGTGTTCCTTGAGCCCAAGTGTTCCTTCGAGAACCCAAGTGTTCCTTGAGCGGCGAGCGCTCCGTCTTTCCGCACTCGTTACGATTATCGGCTTATCGAGAGGGCGGTACCTTCTTTTCTTATTTTATTTATCGCTTTATTTCTTCTTTGTGGTGACACTTCATTCATTACTGATCATTTACGGTGGCATCCATTCACCCCCAAAAAAAAAAAAAAAAAAAAAAAAAAAAAGCGGAAGATAAAAGGAAAAGAAAATCGGGTTTTTCCTAAATGGACAAAATCGGTATAATTTCTGAATTCTTTATCTCTATTTTGCCTCGGAATATGTCTCGGCCAATTCATATTCCTTGTTAAAATCTAGATAAAGAGGGGCAGCTGTCACACCCCAATTTTGTCCGGCTTAGGTCAAAACCCTAATTTTCAACCAAAAATAAATAAATTAAGGCTTGGCATGCATTTTAGAGTTTTAAAAGTCATCCAAGGGTTTTTAGGATCATGTTTAGAATGAAAATGCATTTTTGAGCTAATTAGGGTTTTTAGGTCAAAAATGGTATTTTGGTAATTTCATAGAAAGTGGAAAATTCTCAGGAAAAGCCATTGGGCATGCATTTTTGGGTTCAAAAAGTCATCTCATTGTTTTTAAAATGGTGTTTGGAGTTGGGAGACATGTTCAATGCAAAACGTTGAATTTTGGGGCAAAATTAGGGTTTTTGACCAAAAGGGCATTTTGGTCATTTCACTAAAACAGACAATTTCCCAGTAAAAATCACTATGCATCTCTTGAGGAATTTATTTGGTTTCAAATGAGGGGAGTTGTGCATTTGTATTCATCATTGGAATATTTTTTTGCATGAAATTCGATTTTTTGAACAAAAGGGCAAAATGGTCATTTTCCTCGGGTGGGGTACTAAATCAATTTTGGGATTGGTGAAGTCATGAAATTCAGAGCCCAATCATTGAATCATGGGATATGGCCCAAAATGGCATGAATTTAGAAGAATAATCTAGAAAGGAATATTCTATCTTCTTTTGAATTTTGAATGATCATGTATAGTACAATAGTACCATTTGCAATTCCACTCATTCTCTCACTTGTGTGCTGCGAATTCCAGCTCCATTCCAGCCTATTTTTGTGCTTTTTCATGCCCATGATCCTTGTGAAATGATCCTTAGCCATTGATTAAAAATTGTGATCAAATCCTAGGCCATAACTCAATGTAAAAAGACCTAAATGCCCTCAACAATTTTTGCTCTCCAAAACCCTCACCAAAACCGTGTGTACCTCTTCACCACCAGCTGATTTGTGTTTCTTGAGTGTCCCTAATCCTTGTGCTTTGCAATCTTGACCCTCCATTTAAATTCTATCTCAAATCCTAGTGGTTTACAAAAACACATTGTCACAAATGCCCTTAAAATGGCCTTCATATAAAAACCCAAAAATAAGAGACTCACTCACACACTCTCATTCATTTTCTAACCTAGCACACCATCAGCTCTCCTCCCCCTCCCACAGCCGAAACCTTCTTCTTCCTCCTCCTCCATTCTCTTTTCAATTTTCATCCACCAAATCACTTCAAACTACTTCCATACTCATATACCTTCTTTCTTTCATCCTTGATTCCATTTTGACATCATCAAAAGGGTTGTTTCTTCAAGGTTGTGTGGCTGTTCTTGCTAAGCTTTTGAGGATTGTTGGTGTTTTGTTACTCTTGATCTTCATTTCTACTCTTATTTAGCTTGAAGCTAAGGTATAATCTAAACCCCTTTGCATTTTCATCAATTTCCTTGCATTAAAACCTTTTTCAACTTATATTTGCATTTCATAACATCATTTTAAATGTAGATTAGGGGCTGTTGTGGGTGAGAGATGGTCCATCACCCACTAAATAATTTGTTCTTGTGACTATATGTGATTATGTGGTGTTCTTGTGATTTAATCTTTGCTCATGTGATTTTCACCAAATAAAAGCATATTTTCCTTTTCTTTTTGCCTCAACTTTGAGCCTAATCCATGATCCTTTGAATATTCTTGTTCATTAAATGATTTGAGTTGATTAATGCTTGATTAATTGTGTTAATTTTGTGAGTTAATGATAAACCATGCTTGTTGTTGAATCTTGATGTTTTAGACTTGGATTTTTGTGAATATGGTTTTGGTTTGGACTCCAATTTTGGGGGCTTTAGTTTGTTTTTATTGTTTATCATGTATGCATGTTTATTTATGTGATTAAGTAAATTTTGATGAAAGAATTTGATGATTTTTGGGCAAATAGGCCCTCGGTTTCATGCTAGCTTTTAGGGATTTGTTGTTTTGTTCATTCTTTTTATTCTTGCATGAAATAAATGGGGTTTTAGCTACAATAGGCTTGGCCTTGTAGTCCATTATATGCTTAGTTGATATGCTTGAACCACAAAAATAATTGTTGTTAAGTCTTGAAAAAGTAAAAATGTGTTTCAAAGTTGTTTTGCTTTGCAAGTTAGGATGTGAATTAGTGTTTGTGATTTTAGTTGTAAAACCAAATTGAAGTAGAATCTAAAGTGATTTTTCTTAAGTTTGCTTTGACCTAATTTGCTTGTCATTTGTTGTTGGTTGATGATTGGCAATATGAGGCTCACTTGTGCTTCATGCACTTTAACCTAAGTGAGAGGATTGTTTAAATGTGATTCAACCTTCTATTCTTGAGTTGATTGTTTTAATTGTTGATGATGTGTAAAAGGATCCCCACTCATGCTTAGTGCATATGCCTAGTAGTGTGGAAGATTACTTCAAAGGATTCAACTTGCTTTTAATTTCCAATGCAAGTTTGTGCTTCTATTTGTTAATTGCTCATAGCAACTTGTGAATACCCTTTGTGTTTGTGTTCAATTCGGCCTAGGGTTTAAAAGTTGATCCCTAATTTCGCAATCCTTCTCTCATGAGCATCTCTTGGCAACTCACTTGATTGTTGTTAGTCTCACATAGACATACCATTAATTGTGGATGATTCAACATCATTCTTATGTATCGTTTGTAAATGGTAATGAGTATGCTTGTATTTCAATTGATTGATTACTTTGCTTGCGAGTTGGTAAGTATTGTACCTCGGTTTTGACTTGAAAATTGATTGAATGTTCTACTTTCTTTTCTTTGTGGCCAATGCCACCTCAAATTCTTTTCTTAACCATTCTAATAAATCTTTTCAAAAGGCTTTTTCCAAGAGTCAATACCCTTCAAATCGCTTTCACAAGTTAATCAAATCAATAAATAACCTTTTTCAAAACTCATAAGGAGGCAAGTCGGACGTCACGGCCGATGTTGTCTAGCGTCACGAGACCGGAGTATGCAGACTCAAGCGTCTTAGGATACTTGTGAGAAATAAAACAAATAATTAACGATTATAAACCTTTTTCCTAAGAAAATCAAAAAGATCGTTTTTTCAATAAGTAGGGGGCACGTCGTCAAAATGCAGGCGGGGATGTCTTTGTTTTAGGGTTAGTGGGTATGCAGTTCGGACCGAGAACCCCTACACTAAAAAAACACCAACAGCGCTTCTTTTCAAGAAAATCAAAAAGCCGTCTTGGACGCAAAACACACTTCTTTTCACTAAAGCCGTCTTGGACGCATAAAACACACTTCTTTTTCACTAAAGCCGTCTTGGACGCAAAAACACACTTCTTTTTCACTAAAGCCGTCTTGGACGCACAAAACAAGAACTACGTAGCTTTGATCCCTCATCTCGGTGAAGTGCGTAGGAGCGGGTTCTGTCCCGTCAAGCACGCTTTTAAAAAAATCCTTGTTTTGTTCCGCTTTTCAAGGATATCAAAAAATATTATTTTTTCGTTTCCAATAAAATATTTTCTCAATCAAAAGAAAAGAAAAGAAGTAGAACGATTGTTTCAAATCAAATATTTCAAAACCACACATCAAATTAAAGGTTCCTTTCGGTAGAAAGGAGGTGCGAGTGCTTATACCTTCCCGTACCTAACCGACTCCGAACCTACATCTTTTGTTTTGAAAAGACCACCCGCCTTGTATAAAAAGCGTTTTTCAATGTTTTCGTCTCAAAACTAAAATATTGGTGGCGGCTTCATAAACCTTCCCACGTTGTACATCGAGAAATCCAAACCGGATTTTTGAGGTGCAACAGCCGTCGGCCCACCAGCCAGCAAGCCGCCCAAGTAAGTCGCTTGGACCGCAATTCGCTCATCGCCGAAATCTTCGCTAACGGTCGGCCAAGACTCTACAATATATATATGCCATTCGTGACTTGGCATCAGTGCACGTTCTCTTACCTTGTGTTATCTGCGCGGCGACTCTCTCACTAGAGACCGTCGGAGTGTCTTTTGTACCACCCGAGGTGCTCAGCGTGAAGCCGGGACCGGTCCTCTCATCTATTCAACGACCGGCCCGGTCGGCGGGACAACACCAACTTCAACACTTCATTGGTCAAGGTACGATCACATGGTCTATGAAAAGAACTCAAAGGTTTATATGAATGAAAATGTGTACTAAAGACATTTAGGCATTTTTATCTAAGTCTAGACATAGAATGGATAATAGTTCGGTAGGACATTGTTGTGGGTACTTAAAATACAGGAGTAGGCCTACTTAGAACCTAGACATAGGATTTCTAGTACTTGAAGCTCGGCGTTTTGTGGTGAAAAGCACAGTTCTTTTGCAAGACGTTCAAGCGTTATAACGTCTATACAAAGATAGCATTTATGCGTGATAGCGTGTAAGCGTTATAACGTCCGACTAGAGGAGATTTACTTGCATGCAGCAATCCAACTCATTCTCATCCATATTCACAACCACTTCTTATTTACTTGTTTTATTTATGTTCTTAGTCTTAATACCAACTTTTAGTGCCGAGTTATTACTTGTTTCACTTGTGTTTTGAAGACTTGAACTTTGAAAGTAAAACCAATCCTCGTGGGAACGATCTCATACTTTTATCCACTTTATTACTTGTACGACGTGTATACTTGCACTGATATTGCGACTAGAACACACGCAACAGGTTTTTGGCACCGTTGCCGGGGATTGAATTTAACTTTTATTGTTCAAAAGTATTAAAACACTAGGTGAAAGAATTTTACTGCGTTGTTCGTTGTTTCTGTGTGTGAACAGGTAGATGTTACAGCGTATGCTTAGTTCCAGTTCAAGCTCGAGTTCAACTGAACCAGGGAGGGAAACTGCGCCTGAATTCGATCCAGAACCTGAAAGAACCTTCAGGCAACTAAGGAGACAACAAAGGGTTAGAAGGCAGCAACAACAACAGCAACATAAGCCGCCAATCATGTCTGAGCATGGTACCGTTGGTAGAAGCTCTATAGGTGGACCTGCTCCAAGAGGAGGAAGGCACCCTGATGCTGGAGGTAGAGGACATGGTCGTGGACCACAGACCCATACAGAGACATACGGTGATGATGAACAACGGCGAGAGACGAAGAACTCATCAATGCACGAGAGGCCACAAGACATGGTCAATGACAGAGACAGGCCTATGCGTGATTATGTCGTTCTCAATTCTGCCCATTTAGAAACAGGCATTGCAAGACCACCCATTCATACTGGTCACTTTGAATTCAAGCCAATGATGTTCCAAATGCTGCAAACTGCAGAGCAATTCAGGGGTTTTCCTCAAGAAGATCCATATGCACATCTAAGGCAATTTTTGGATGTGTGTAGCAACTTTATCATCCCTGGAGTCTCAGAAGATGCTTTCAGATTGAATCTATTCCCATATTCCCTCAAGGATAAGGCCAAAAATTGGTTGAACTCCTTGGAGCCAAATTCAATTCACACTTGGGATGAGCTAGCTAAAAAATTTCTTGGAAAATACTTCCCTCCCAACAAAAATGCCAAGTTGAGAAATGATATCACTTCCTTCAAACAAAGGGAAGGGGAATCATTGTATGATGCGTGGGAAAGATGGAAGGAATTACTGAGAATGTGCCCACACCATGGCATTCCCGTGGTTATTCAAATGGAGACTTTTTACAATGGTCTAGATCAGCCTACCAGACTTATACTTGATGCTTCATCAGGCGGTGTCATATTGAACATGTCCTTCTCTAAGGCATGCAAGCTTATTGAAGACATAGCCACCCATAATGCCCATTGGCCTTCTGAAAGATTCACTCCTGGAAATAAGGCTGGTGTCCATGAGATAAGTGAAGTAATTGCTTTTTCTGCTCAGGTTGCTTCCCTGACCAACATGATTAAAAACATGAGTACTCCAAACGTGGCAACGTCTAGCTAAAACGTTGTAACATCTGAGAGACAGACTGCTGCAACTGTTGAACCAACACCATCTGGGGAGTAGTGTGTGTCTATTGTGAAGAAGGGCATATTTACGAAGAGTGTCCCTATAACCCTTAGTCTGTAAACATTGTATCCCATAACAAAGGTAACAGTTCTTACTCCAACTCTTACAACTCAAATTGGAGAAATCACCCAAACTTTGGTTGGAGAAACAACAATGCTTTGAATGCTAGCAATACTGCTCCTGCAATACCCCCAGGATTTCTCCCTCAACAAAAACAAAGGCAGTATGTGCAGAATAACAACAACAGCAATTTGGAAGCCATGATGAAAACTTTCATAAGTGATTGTAAGACAACCTTGCAAACCCATGAGTCTTCAATCAAAACTTTGGAGAACCAAATTGGGAAGATAGCCTCAACTCTTACTCAAAGACAGAATGGATCTCTCCCATCTACAACTGAAACACCATCATCATCTAAGTCCAATGGTAATGATGTGGTGAATGCACAGGTAAATGCTATCTCATTGAGAAGTGGCACTGAGTATCCTGAACCAGTTAAGCCTGAGGAAAACGAGGTGCCAGAGAAGGAAAAAGAGAAAAACAAATGTGGAGAAAAAGAGAAGAATATTCCAGATATTGTGATGTTTAAGCCAGACGTTACAACGTCTAGTTTTGAACCAGGAATCAAGACTGTATCCAAGCTTGTACCTGAATATCCTCCTCCACCCTACCCTCAAAGACTAAAGAAAGCTCATGAAGACAAGCAATTTAGCAAGTTCGTGGAGATGCTCAAGCAGCTACACATAAACCTTCCTTTGGTTGAAGCTCTACAGCAGATGCCAAACTATGCTAAGTTCCTAAAGGACATCATCACCAAAAGAAGAAGGCTAGGGGAGTTTGAAACTGTTGCTTTAACTGAAGAATGTAGCTTAATTATGCAGAATAAACTCGCTAGAAAACTGAAGGATCCTGGCAGTTTTACTATACCATGCTCCATTGGAGATTTTTACATTGGCAAAGCTTTATGTGACTTGGGGGCAAGTATTAACTTGATGCCCAAGTCCATTTATGATAAACTTGGTATAGGAACTGCCAGACCTACTTCTTTAAGTCTTACCTTAGTTGATAAAAGTAGAGTTTATCTTGAGGGCATATTAGAAGATGTTTTGATTAAAGTTGACAAATTTGTTTTTCCAGTGGACTTTGTTATTTTGGATTTTGATGCAGATAAAGAAGTTCCTATCATCTTGGGGCGACCATTTCTAGCCACTGGAAGGACACTCATTGATGTGCAGAAAGGAGAATTGATCATGAGGGTCAATGACCAATAAGTCAAGTTCAACGTCCGCAACGCACTCAATTATCTAGAGTGTAACACCCCAAAATAATTCAATTAATTAACTTAGTTGAGTTATTAAGGGTTTGCAACATTTTACTTCTAAGTCAAATAATTCATTAAGTGAAGGTTAAGCATGTGTTGCATTTTAGGAAAATGTCTAAGTTAGGAAAGGGTGTGGGTAGAAGAAGCCCACGGCCTAATAAGGCCAAGGCCTCATTTAAGTCCCTTAGGACATGTTAAATGGTGCCTTCGTAGGAGACCATTTACATTGTTCCAAAAATAGTCAAAGTTACCAAATTAAGAAAAGTAGAGAGAAGTGAGACTTAGAGAGAAGGAAGAGAACTGAAGGGAGAACCAAGAGAAAAAGGGAAGAGTGAGCTGAATCTTGAAGGATTCCTAGAAGTGCTAGTGAAGAGGGTGTGTCTACGGTTGTGATCAGGTTAGGGGGCTATTTTAATCTTTGTAATGTTTTGTGTTTGGTAGTATTTTGGTGTGAGTGGTTCTGATCACCTGGCATGTGTGTTTTATGTGTTGTTCATAACGTGTTTTGTTGTGTTTTGCTCTTTGTTGTGATTTGTGGTGAGGTACGATGGTGGATCGGTTGGGAAAGAGAGAGGAGTGTAACACTCTCTCTGTTCTGTGTGGTACGAAGGGAGCATTGCATGGTGAGGCATCAGAGTGTGAATCGGTGTAGTGTGAAGAAAATGAGTTTGCATGTAGAGTTAGGGAGAGGATCGGAGACGATGGAGTGAGTATCCGAGTGTGCATAAGTGTGGTATGTTGGAAAATGGGTTGCATGTTGGGTTTAAGTAAAGAAACAGAGTAAAAGAAGTAAAATGGGAGTTAAGCGCCTTTATTATTGCTGCGCGTGGCAGAAGTACCCTTGACTTAGAGTGAGAGAAACCGAAGTTGAGGAAGTCAACGCCTAGACCTGTCTTAGTGTTGAGTCTGTTGGTGAGTTTGAGGAGAGTATGTGTCTAAACACCATTAGCGAGGGTAAGGGCGCATAAACCGAAGTGTAGGTGTTTCGCCTTAAGGTTACCGAGGTGTAGAGGGAGTGAACCGAAGTCCTCAGGCCGAGGTAGCGTCACCGAGGTGAAACGGCCAAATGCCTAAGTGTAGGTGAACCGAACCGGGAATGCCGAGAAGTGAATCCCCATGAGTTAGACGATTTTAGTGTAAGGGAGCGCGTAATTGTGAGTATGTCACCGAATTGAGGGTTTGCGTGTAACATGCCGAGGTGTCAAAGTTGAGCTAGGCGCCGAGGTGATGTAGAATACCGAGAGTTGGAGTGGTTGGCCGAGGTACACACATAGTGTGCGAAGTGATGTTAGGCGCCAATGTTGCCTAGCACATTGTGGGACGCCATGCTTGTGAGTGCTATTTTAGCACCAAATGTGCATATGTAAGGGAGGCGATAGAGTCCATTTTGGTCCTTAGGTGACATTTTCGTCCCTAAGTGTCGTTGCGGTCCTCGGTGTGACAATTAGTCCACCATGGAGTGCCGAGGTGACCGAGAGAGGTCGGTTGTAGGTCCTAGGGTGATTCTCTACAGGGTAGTAGTAGGGTCGGCGCTTTAGCAGCGTGATGATGTCTAGATGGTGTGGGCGTCGGTGTGAGCGACGGAGTAGAACGGCGAGAGTAACGACGGTGGTGAACAGCGGTGTAAGCATTCACATGTGTTATGTTTGATTGGTGTGTGATTGCATTTGTCATGAAGTCACATGTTCATGTGCATATTACGACGGAGGAGGTTTCGGCCTCGATGTGGTAGGACTTGGTCTCCATATCAAATAACGACGGAGAGCCGATAGGCTAAATAACGCAGCGAGTAAATAACGACGGAGAGCCGATAAGCTAAATAACGGCGATTGTGGAGGTACCTCATTGCATAATGCCCTGTGGTTGGAGTTGCATACATGCATACATTTCATAATTTAATGTGTTTTTGGTGATTGATAATTGTTGTGGTTATTTGAACTATCGGTGAGTGGGTGTATTATTTGAGGCAAGGGTGCTTTAGTGCTATCTCTAACCTTAAGCTTCTTCACATTATATTACTTGTGTTAAGAGACTCACCCTAGTTTGCTTTTATGTAGCTTCTCATATCAAGCAACTTGCGGTACACATGAGTGATAGTTGTGCCTAGCTCAAGTCGGTTGTGTATGCGCTCCAGTGTCGTGTAACTTTGGGTTGGGGCCGAGTAGATTTTAGTGTTTCTTATGCCGATCTTGTGTACTTTACGCTAGATAGGCTTTTGAACTAAAACTATCACATTTTGTTGTAACTTTTACTATGTATTATGACTTGATGTCTTCATTGCCGAGGTGCCTTATGTTATGGGCTTAGACCCTTTTGCCGATGTGATGCGCATGATTACATGTTTAGTATAATCTTTGGCAAATTGTTTGAACTTAATTGAATTATGTTTTCCTTTTTAAATCATCAAATGTAGCCTCCTTTGAGTGGAATTTTGAAACTCGATTTTAATTTAGTAGATCGAATTGATTAGATAAGGGGTGTTACATTGTTGGTATCGAGCATAAGTTCGGTCTGTCCACCAAGTATTGAGTCTAGGTTTCTTAAGCCTCGAGTCTTAGGCTCGTTCTAAATGCATTCTTGATTGTGTAATCGGTGAAGTAAGAATGGCTAGAAGAAGTTGAAGAGATGATCTTTGCTATAGGCTTTGCATTGGAGGCGATGGAAAATGCTATGGGGAATCGACCTCGTGAGTGCCGATGATCCGGAGCTCGTAGGCTCGCTACTTTCGAGAGAGGAGAATCCTCCTACCTTGAGGGGAGGTATGATCCGATGGGGCTCTAGCATGGTTGAAAGAAATAGAGAGAATATTCAGAGTGATGGATTGCACCGATGAGCAAAAAGTGAGGTTTGGGACTCATATGCTCATTTGAGAAGCCGACGACAGTGGCTTGGAGTTCTTCCAAGGTGGAAGCTGCAGAGAGGAGGAGATCACATGGGAGAATTTTAAGAAAGAGTTCATGAGGAAGTACTACCCAGAAGATGTGAGAGGAAAGAAAGAGATCGAATTCTTGGAGCTCAAACAAGGTAACATGGCCCGTGTCGGAGTATCTTTGCCAAGTTTTCCGAGGTGATAAAGTTTTACCCCATTACTTTGGACCGATTGCAGAGTTCTCCAAGTGTATCAAGTTTGAGAACGGTTTGAAGCCCGAGATCAAGCGAGGCAATTGGGTATCAAAGGATAATGGTGTATTAGAGTTGGTGGACGGTTGTAGAATTTATGAAGAAGATAGTGTGGCTACTAGCAGAAGTGGGAAAGATAAGAAGACTTTTCAACCTCGATGCAGATTTGGAAACCTTACGACCATTACGGTGGTAGAGGAAGGGAATTCCGCAGGAGAGGAAAGCCTAGTAGGGGAGACGCTCTGCTATTCGACTGTTACAAGTGTGGATTGCACAGGCACAAGGCGAAGGAGTGCAAGGTGAGGTGAAGAGGTGTTATAGATGTGCAAGGAGGGCCACCTATCTCTGCCGAGTGTGGGCGAAAGGAGATAGTCTGTTTCAATTGTGGAGAGATGGGGCACATCGGTCCCAAGTGTCCAAAGCAGAAGCAAGAGAGAGGCGTGGGGAAAGTGTTTGCATTAGCCGGGTCCGAGGTAGAGAAGCGAAATCGCAGTGCGTGTTATATCAACGGTGTTCCTCTAGTTGCAATTATAGATCTTGGCGCAACTCATTCCTTCATTTTACGCCATGTGTGCTAATAGATTGAGTTTAGTGTTGTCTTCATTGGTAAGGAGATGGTCATTGACACTCGGCTAAGGGTTCGATGACTACCTCTGCAGTATGTTCGAAGTGCCCACCGATTGTATTCGGCGGGGACTTCACTTTGTTAACTTAATTTGTTTACCACTAGAGGAATGGGCGTCATCCTTGGTATGGGTGGTTGGTAGACAACCATGTTCATATCAATTCTTGTTGAGAGATCGGTTAGTTTTCACCGCTACCGAGGTGAAAGAATCGACTTTACTTCTGCTAGACAAGTGCGCAAGTTGTTAGGAGAAGGGGTTACTCTGTTTGCATTATGGGCGTCATTAACGGTGAGAGAATCAAGTCAAGATTGAAGATGCGCGGTGGTTAGAGAGTTTGCCGAGGTGTTTCTGAAGAAATTCTGATGTGCCACACGAGAGAGAGATCGAGTTCACCATAGAATTGATTCTGGAACAAGGCCAGGGTGTCTATGGCACCTTATAGGATGTCCGCATCCGAAGTGAAGAAATAGTTGGAAGAATTGCTAGAAAGGAAATTCGTGAGACCGAGCGTATCACCGTGGGGAGCACCTGTGTTGCTAGTGAAGAATCAAAGTGAAGGACGAAGGCGTACCAAAGGCGGCTTTTAGAACTCGGTATGGACACTACGAGTACTTAGTAATGCCATTCGATGTCACTAATGCTCGAGGGTATTCATGGAGTATATGAATCGTATTTTCCATGAGTACTTAGATCGGTTCGTGGTAGTGTTCATAGGCGATATCTTGGTCTACTCCAAGTCGGAGAAGAGCATGCCGAGCACTTAAGGAAGTGTTGAAGGTTACGAAGGAGGAGAAGAAGGCGTATGCGAAGCTATCCAAGTGTGAGTTTTGGTTGAGGAAGTGAGTTTCCTAGGCCATGTGATTTCAAAGCAATGGGATTGCGGTGGACCCTTCAAAGATTGAAGGCGTGTTGAAGTGGGAGACACCCAAGTCACCACCGAAGTGAGGAGCTTCATGGGGTTAGCCAGTTACTCTGAGAAGATTCATTGAGAGTTTCTCCAAATTGGCGTTGCCATTAACCCAATTGACATGTAAAGATAGGGCTTTCGTATGGGATGACCGATGCGAAGAGAGTTTCAAGAGTTGAAGAGGAGATTGACAACGTCGCCGATCTTGACGTTGCCTAATCCAGAGGATCCTTTTGTGATCTATTGTGATGCATCTAAGTTAGGTTTGAAGTTTGTGTCTTTGATGCAAGAAGGTAAAGTAGTGGCGTGCGCTTTCAAGGCAAGCGAAGACTCATGAGAAGAATTACCCCACTCAAGATTTTGAGCTAGCTGTCGTAGTGTTTGCATTAAAGATATGGAGGCATTACCTTTATGGTTCGAGGTTCGAGGTGTTTAGTGATCACAAGAGTTTGCAGTACTTGTTTGATCAGAAGGAATTGAATATGAGGCAGAGGAGATGGTTGGGGATGCTGAAGATCACCAATGAGTTCATGGTTAGTATGAGGGAAGCACAGAAGGTTGATGTGAAGCTGGTTGATATGTTTGTGAGAGTTGGCCGAGCTGATAACAAAGATTTTGAGTTGAATGCGCAAGGATTGTTGAGGTTCGGAGGTCGGATATGTATACACGATGATGAGGAGATCAAGAAGGCAATGCGGAGGAGTGTCACGAAGTCGGTTGAGTATCCATCCGAGAGCTACGAAGATGTATCAAGACTTGAAGAAATTATTACAGTGGCAAGGAATGAAGAAGGATGTGGCTCGTTTCGTCTATGCTTGTTTGACTTGCCGAAGTCAAAGGTGGAGCACGAGCTGGCGGGGTTGATGCAACCGTTGCATATTCTGAATGGAAGTGGGAAAGCATTTCCATGGACTTTTTATAGCGGGTTGCGAGGACAACAAGAGGGTTTGACACCATTTGGGTGATTGTTGATAGGCTGACAAAGTCATCACACTTTATTCCTATTAACATCACATACCCAGTGCCGAGGTTAGCAGAAATTTATATCAATGTCATTGTGAAGCTTCATGGAATCCCTTTGAGTATTGTATCAGACAGAGATCCAAGGTTTACTTCGGAATTTTGGAAGAGTTTGCAAGAGGCGTTGGGTTCCAAGTTGCGTTTGAGCTCGACATACCATCCTCAGACTGATGGTCAATCCGAGAGGACTATCCAGTCCTTAGAAGATTTATTGAGAGCTTGTGTGCTTGAGCAAGGAGGTGCGTGGGATTCGTATCTACCATTGATAGAATTCACTTACAACAACAGTCATCATTCAAGTATTGGAATGGCACCATTTGAAGCATTGTATGGCCGTAGGTGTAGGACTCCACTATGTTGGCATGAAACGGGAGAGAGGGTTGTGTTAGGACCCGATTTGGTTAGAGAGACTACCGAGAAGGTTAAGATGATCAGGAGAAGATGACGGCGTCACAAAGCAGGCAGAAGAGTTACCATGACAAAAGGAGGAAAGACTTAGAATTTCAAGCCGGCGACCATGTATTCCTTAGAGTCACCCCTGTGACTGGAGTTGGACGAGCTCTGAGGTCCAAGAAACTATCACCTCATTTCATTGGACCCTATTGTAACGCCCTAAAATAATTTAATTATTTATTTAATTAAGTTATTTGAGGGATTTCAATATTTATTTAAATTGAAAAGTGATGTTGGAATTATTTTATTTCAGAGGGTGCCTAATTAAATAAAGAAGGGGGTGCAATTAGGGCCCAAGTCAATTTTTTTGACCCAAGCCCATTCCTAAAGCTCCCAAAACCCTTGAGAAAGGTCTCATTATTCATTCCCACGTTGAAAAACAAGAAAACAGAGAGAGGGAGAAGTGCTGCGTGTGCGACGGCGTGAGAAGGAAGAAGAGCTTCTCTCAAACTCTTCACTAGGTAATGATCTCGATCCCTTCTCTTCCTTTTCTTCCCTTTTCACGTTGTAACCCTCAATTCCTCACCCTCCATCGTTGTTGTTTTCCCCTTTTCCCCTGAAGTTGTAGCTTTCGGTTCTAGAAGGAGGGAAGAAGAAGCTTGCTTCGTGGTGTTTTTCCTTGGAGGTGATTTCGAATTCTTAAGCATTTCAAGGTAAGGGGGCTCTTCTTATACCTATAATAATTCTTAGAATTGGGATTATATGTAGGTTAGGTGTGAGAGTGTTTGAGTGTTTTGATTGTTATTGTGAAACCCATAAGTGCTGCTGTGTTTTGAGTCTAATTGGAATGCTATGGTCTCTTGATGAATATAAATGAATATGTGTTTGGAATGTGCATGCTAATTGTTTGTGAAATTTCCTCAACGAAGTGAAATGTGAAAATATGCTAGTTGTATGATAATTGATGATATGCTCAATGAATGTTGTTGAGATGGCGTGAAATTATGCATTGAGTGTTGTAGAAAAAATGTTGTTGAGGTATGAAAGGGTAGTGTGAGGGTGTGTGGAGTGGCTACGGCTGGCGCCAATTGCCTAGCTGGGCGCCCAAGGCGAGTGTGTGTGTGGTGAGTGCGTGCGTCTTTGGAGCAGGCGCCCGAGTGGGCGCCCTGCGTGTGAAGAGTGTGGGCGTGCCGAGGAGGAGCGCCAAATGGCTTGCCGTGTCGAGTGTGTGCAGTAGTGGCACGTGTAGCCTAGCACGAGCACCAACGAGCGCGCCAAGTGCGTGGATCGTGTGTGATCAGTGTCCAGCACAGCGCCAACCGAGGCGCCAATGTGCGTGATGATGTGTGTGCGTGTGTGTCTGAGCAGGGCGCCAAAATGTGGCTGCCCTGCGTGCCATTGTGCGTGCTGGGGTGTGACACAGGGCGCCAATTGTGGCAGCCTTGTGCCGTGTGTGTGTGTCTCGGTGTGTGCTTGGTGGGGCGCCAAAGTGGCTGCCCCGTGGCGCCAAGTGGTGCCTAGTGTTGCGCCTAGGTGCCATCTTGGTCCCTAATGCTTAGTTTGGTCCAATTGGGTGTGGCAATGTAAATGATGAGTTAATCCACTAAAATAAAAATGGAAACTGAGTGTCTCTATGCGAAGATATGAAAGCGGTGTGGGACTCCGGTCCAAAGCGGTGTGTAGCCCTCAAGGCTTGAATAGTTGGTGAGTTGAGTTGAGAAATAATTAAAGTGGTGTGTATAATAAAATGTTGTGGTACAGGTGGTGTTTGTGGTGCATTGACATAGAGTCACATAGTGCATGTGCATAAAGCGGTGTGTAGGCTTGACTAAAGCGGTGTGGGACTTGGTCCCAAAGCGGTGGGTGCCCTCAAGGCAAATTGCGGTGGTGAAGGATCCTCATGCATGTTGCATTACATGCATAAATACATACATATCTTATTGATGTTTCTTTGATGGTTATACTTTTGTGAATGCGTTATAAATATGATGATGTGTCGCCGATAACGTGTTGTGTGATTGTGGATTAGATGTTCTCTTGCTGACCAATATATCTGCTTATTCTAATTATTATTATTTGTATAAAAGACTCACCCTCTTGCATGTGTTGCTTCTTATGTCGAAGAAGCTGCAGTAATCGCAGTGAAGGCATTCTTATGCCCTTTTGCTAGTAGTCGTGTCGTCACTCGATATGTAGCACTGGGGAAGGCGTAGTATTACTTTTATTGCTATTTTTATGTTTTTAGACTATTCGTGGTGATGTATTAAGTATGATTCTAGACTAATAATTTTCCGCTGTGTTGGAGGTATTTTATTTTGGTGCTGTAAACTAAAACAGGTGTTTGTGGGCCCGTCCCTAAACTATCGTGCTATATATCGCGCTATTATTTTGTTGACTTCATGTCACGGGATTATAAGTTGGTTGTTTTTTTATAAGCGGTGTAGTGTGACACTCTCTTTCGATGATTTAAATTTTTAAAACTCTGATATTATATATATTAAATAATAGTCGATTAGAAAGGGGGTGTTACATTAGTGGTATCAGAGCTGAAGTTTGGTCTGTCCGACCAAGTGTCTATTTGTTGTGTTTGTTGTGTCTAATTTTGTTCTTTGTGTAGAAACCTGATTTGATGGCGAGACGCGATGATCTTTGCTTTGGTCTGGCGCTCTGCAAGCCATAGCCCAGTGTCCCGGGAATCAACACGCTGCTTTGCTAATGTGAATGCTCGCAACTTAGCAAGCGTTCGGAGGAGAACCCACCCACCTTCAAGTGGTCGGTATGACCAGATGGGGCCTTGGCACAGTTAAAGGAGATAGAGCGGATCTTAGTGTCATGGAGTGCTGCTTGCCGAGAAAGTGAAGTTGGGGACCCATATGCTGGGAGAGGAAGCTGACGACTGGTGGTTGGGAATGTCGCGGAGGTTGGAAGGTGCTGGTGAGGAAGTTACTTGGGAGGTTTTCACAAGAGAGTTCAAGAGAAAGTATTACCCTGAGGATGTGCGAGCTAAGAAGGAAGTGGAGTTCTTGGAGTTGAAACAGGGAAATAAGACAGTAGCTGAGTATGCCGCCAAATTTGAGGAGTTGGCCAAATTTTGTCCTTACTATGCCAATGAAGCCGATTCTGAATTTTCCAAGTGCGTCAAGTTTGAGAGTGGTCTGCGCCCGGATATAAAGAAAGCGATTGGATATCAGGAGATTCGGGATTTTGCTAGAATGGTTGATAAGTGTAGGATCTATGAGGAGGACGGTTAGTGCATACAAGGTTTGTGAAGGAGAAGAGGAATAATCGGTTTAGGGAAAGCCCATGAGGTTCTTTGGAGGTAAAAGCAAGTGGAAGCAGTCTTGGCGCCGAAGCAAGTGGGGAGGTGCCTCTTGGGTATGGTGTGTTTTACTTGTAAGAAGCACTGGTCATAAGAGTAGTGAGTGTTAGAGGTCCATTGTTTCAAGTGTGGTCAGGAAGGCCATATAGCCACTAAATGTGAGAAGAAGGGATTATGCATTACAATTGTGATGAAGCGGGACATGTGAGTGCTAATTGTCCTAAGCCCGAGAGGAGAAAGCCAAGGGGAAAGTGTTTGCTCTAGCAGGACCGAGAATGCTAACGAGATCCGAGGTACTTGTCTTATTTTGATACTCCTTTGATTGCTATAGTAGATCACAGGTGCTACTCATTCTTTCGTTCTTTGCATTGTGTGCCGAGAAATTGAATCTTGATTTGTCTTCTATGATGAGGAGATGGTTATTGATACTCCGGCTAAGGGTTGGTAACTACCTCCCTAGTGTGTGCTAAGTGTCCTCTGTCGGTCTTGGTGAGAGATTTTCTTATAGACCTTATTTGTTTACCTTTGGAGGATTAGATGTTATCCTTGGTATGGGTGGTTAGTTGATAACCATGTACATATCAATTGTTCGATAGATCGGTGAGTTTCACGCCCCGAGGAGGAGAATGCATTTCTTTGCTGCTTGGGTCAATTGCGTAGATTAATGAGGAAGAAGTTCATCTATTTGCCTTGATGGCGTCTCACATCTCATTGAGAGTCAAGATATCATTGAAGGGTTGAAGGTAGTGTGCGAGTTTAGGAGGTATTCACGATGAGATTCCGAGTGTTCCGCCGGAGAGGAGGTTGAATTCACTATTGATCTTGTGCCGCATGCGAGGCTGTGTCTATGGCACCGTCTGGGATGTCGGCATCTGAATTATCTCGAATTGAAGAAAGCAACTAGAAGAGTTACTTGAGAAGAAGTTCATAAGGCCTAGTGTGTGCGCAGCAGGGAGCACTGTGTTGTTAGTAAAGAAGAAGGATGGGAGTATGAGACTTTGCGTAGACTATAGACAATTGAACAAGGTGACAATCAAGAAGTGTATCCGCGCTCGAGGATTGATGACTGATGGATCGGTTGGTAGGTGCTAAGGTGTTTAGTAAGATCGACTTGAGGTCGGGCTATCACCAAATTAAGGTGAAAGATGATGGCGTTCGTAAGACGGACTTTGAGAACTAGATATGGGCACTATGAATATCTTGTGATGCCGTTTGGTGTTACCAACGCTTGCGGAGTGTTTATGGAGTACATGAACCGTACCTTCCATAGTCACTTGGATCGTTTCGTGGTGGTATTTATAGATGACATTTTGGTGTATTCTAAGGCGAGAAGAAGAACACATGAGAACACTTGAGGTTGGTGCTAGAGGTGTTGAAAGAAAAGAAGCTTTCTGTGAAGTTGTCAAAGTGCGAGTTAGGTTGCATAAAGTGAGTTTCCTTGGCCATGTGATTTCGGTGGTGGTATAATTTTGTAGATCCGGCCAAGGTGGATCTTTGTGTTGCAATGGGAGAGTCCAAAGTCGATGCAGAGATCGAAGTTTCTTGGGGTTGTTTGGTTACTACTGGGGAGGTTTATTAAGGATTTCTCTAAGCTAGCCCTTCCGTTGACTCAATTGGCGTGTAAGGGAAGAGCCTTTGTGTGGGATGCACGGTGTGAAGAGAGCTTCAACGAGTTGAAGAAGAGGTTGACAACATCACCTATTTTAGTATTGCCTGTTCCCGGATCAACCGTTTGTAGTGTATTGCGATGCTTCCAAGATGGGTTTGGGAAGTGTCTTTGCAAGAAGGCAAGGTAGTAGCCTATGCGTCTAGGCGATTGAGAGTTCATGAGAAGAACTACCCCACTCATGATTTGGAGCTTGCGGCAATTGTCTTTACTGAAGATTTGGAGGCCTTATTTGTATGGTTCTAAGTTTGAGGTGTTCGGTGATCATAAGGGGTTGCAATATCTGTTTGACCAGAAAGAATTGAATATGAGACAAAGGAGGTGGCTAGAACTGTTGAAAGACTACGACTTTAGTTTGAATTATCATCCGGGAAGGCTAATGTTGTAGCCGATGCCTTGAGTAGAAGTCCCTTCGTATGTATGCGCATTGATGGTGAAAGAACTCGAATTGATTGAAGCGGTTTGGGATTTGAGTTTAGTGCAATAACGCCAAGAGTGTACGGCTGGGAATGTTGAAGATCCATAATGAATTTCTAGACGTTATTCGAGAGGCTCAAAAACAAGACATTAAACTAGTTGAATTGGCGGTGGGGATCGACCACCCCGAGGTTAAAGATTATGAAGTAGACGCGCAGGATGTGTTGAGATACCGAGGGAGGATTTGCATCCCTGATGATGAAGAGATTAAGAAATCGATTGGACGGAAGAGGACATCGAAGTAAATTGAGTATTCATCCGGAGCCACAAAGATGTATCAAGATTTGAAGAAACTGTTTTGGTGGCCTGGCATGAAGCGTGACGTAGCCCAATTTGTGTATGCTTGTTTGACGTGTCAGAAATCTAAGGTAGAGCATCAGAAGCCGGCGGGGTTGATGCAGCCATTGGATGTACCAGAATGGAAATGGGATGGTATCTCTATGGATTTTGTAACTGGATTGCCGAATACAGCGAAGGGATTTGATGCTATATGGGTGATTGTTGATAGGTTGACAAAGTCTGCTCACTTTTTGCCGATAAATATGACTTATCCGGTTCCGAAGTTGGCAGATATTTATGTTAAGACAATTGTGAAGCTGCATGGTGTTCATGTGAGTATCGTGTCTGATCGGGACCCTAGATTTACTTCTGAATTTTGGAGGAGCTTGCAGGAGGCCTTAGGTTCTAAATTGAGACTGAGTTCCGCTTATCACCCCCAGACAGATGGGCAGACGGAGAGGACTATTCAGTCGCTAGAAGATTTGCTAAGGGCGTGTGTCCTTGAACAAGGGGGCTCATGGGATTCCCATTTGCCATTGATTGAATTCACCTATAACAATAGTTTTCATGCGAGTATTGGGATGGCGCCTTTCGAGGCATTGTATGGTAGGAGATGCAGAACACCCTTGTGTTGGTATGAATCGGGAGAGAGTGTGGTGTTAGGCCCGGAGATTGTGCGTGAGACCACAGAGAAGGTGAAGATGATTCAAGAGAAGATGAAAGCCTCGCAGAGTAAGCGAGAAAGAGTTATCACGATAAGAGAAGGAAAGATCTAGAGTTTCAAGTGGTGATCATGTATTCTTGAGAGTCACTTCGGTGGCAGTGTGGGTCGTGCCACGAAGTCTAAGAAGTTAACCCCTCGTTTCATTGGCCCATACCAGATTTCGGAAAGAGTTGGGAAAGTTGCCTATCGGGTGGCCTTGCCACCTAACCTGTCTAATCTGCATGATGTATTCCATGTATCTCAATTGCGGAAGTATGTCCCCGACCCGTCGCACGTAATTCAGATGGATAATGTGGAAGTGAGGAGAACCTCTTTGTAGAAACTATGCCAGTTAGAATTGAAGACCGTGAAGTGAAGGTGTTGCGGGGGAAGGAGATCAAGCTAGTAAAAGTAGTTTGGTTGGGAGCCGTTGGCGAGAGTGCGACTTGGGAATTGGAGAGTAAGATGAAAGAAGCATACCCGGAGTTGTTTGACTCAGGTAATTTCAAGACGAAATTCTTTAAGTGGGGAGAGAGTAACGCCTAAAATAATTTAATTATTTATTTAATTAAGTTATTTGAGGATTTCAATATTTATTTAAATTGAAAAGTGATGTTGGAATTATTTTATTTCAGAGGGTGCCTAATTAAATAAAGAAGGGGGTGCAATTAGGGCCCAAGTCAATTTTTTTGACCCAAGCCCATTCCTAAAGCTCCCAAAACCCTTGAGAAAGGTCTCATTATTCATTCCCACGTTGAAAAACAAGAAAACAGAGAGAGGGAGAAGTGCTGCGTGTGCGACGGCGTGAGAAGGAAGAAGAGCTTCTCTCAAACTCTTCACTAGGTAATGATCTCGATCCCTTCTCTTCCTTTTCTTCCCTTTTCACGTTGTAACCTCAATTCCTCACCTCCATCGTTGTTGTTTTCCCTTTTCCCTGAAGTTGTAGCTTTCGGTTCTAGAAGAGAGGAAGAAGAAGCTTGCCGTGGTGTTTTTCCTTGGAGGTGATTTGAATTCTTAAGCATTTCAAGGTAAGGGGGCTCTTCTTATACCTATAATAATTCTTAGAATTGGGATTATATGTAGGTTAGGTGTGAGAGTGTTTGAGTGTTTTGATTGTTATTGTGAAACCCATAAGTCTTTCTTTGTGTTTTGAGTCTAATTGGAATGCTATGGTCTCTTGATGAATATAAATGAATATGTGTTTGGAATGTGCATGCTAATTGTTTGTGAAATTTCCTCAACGAAGTGAAATGTGAAAATATGCTAGTTGTATGATAATTGATGATATGCTCAATGAATGTTGTTGAGATGGCGTGAAATTATGCATTGAGTGTTGTAGAAAAAATGTTGTTGAGGTATGAAAGGGTAGTGTGAGGTGTGTGGAGTGGCTCACGGCTGGCGCGCAATTGCCTATGTCGGCGCCCAAGACAGTGTGTGTGTGTCACAGTGCGTGCGTCTTTGAGCGAGGCGCGAGTGAATGGCGCCCTGCGTGTGAAGAGTGTGGGCGTGCCGCAGGAGGCGCCAAATGGCTTGCCGTGTCGCAGTGTGCGAGTGGCGCAGTGTACCTGCACAGCGCCAATAGAAGCGCCAAGTGCGTGGCGTGTGTGGTGATGTAAGTGTCAGCACAGCGCCAACCGAGGCGCCAATGTGCGTGATGATGTGTGTGCGTGTGTCCGCAGCGGGCGCCAAATATGGCTGCCTGCGTGCCATTGTGCGTCTTTGAGGTGTGACACGAGGCGCCAATTGTGGCGACACTTGTGCCGTGTGTGTGTGTCGGGCGGCGCCAAATTGGCTGCCCATGGCGCCCGGTTGTGCATAGTGGCGTGTCTCGGTGTGTGCTTGGTGGGCGCCAAAGTGGCTGCCCGTGGCGCCAAGTGGCGCTAGTGTTGCGCGCTAGGTGCCATCTTGGTCCCTAATGCTTAGTTTGGTCCAATTGGGTGTGGCAATGTAAATGATGAGTTAATCCACTAAAATAAAAATGGAAACTGAGTGTCTCTATGCGAAGATATGAAAGCGGTGTGGGACTCCGGTCCAAAGCGGTGTGTAGCCCTCAAGGCTTGAATAGTTGGTGAGTTGAGTTGAGAAATAATTAAAGTGGTGTGTATAATAAAATGTTGTGGTACAGGTGGTGTTTGTGGTGCATTGACATAGAGTCACATAGTGCATGTGCATAAAGCGGTGTGTAGGCTTCGGCCAAAGCGGTGTGGGACTTCGGTCCAAAGCGGTGGGTGCCCTCAAGGCAAATTGCGGTGGTGAAGGATCCTCATGCATGTTGCATTACATGCATAAATACATACATATGTTATTGATGTTTCTTTGATGGTTATACTTTTGTGAATGCGTTATAAATATGATGATGTGTGCTTATAACGTGTTGTGTGATTGTGGATTAGATGTTCTGCTGCCTGACCAATATATACTGCTTATTCTAATTATTATTATTTGTATAAAAGACTCACCCTACTGCATGTGTTGCTTCTTATATCGCAAATCGCAGTGTCGCGAGTGAAGGCATTCTTATGCCCTTTTGCTAGTAGTCGTGTCACTACGATATGTAGCACCGGGGAAGGCGTAGTATTACTTTTATTGCTATTTTTATGTTTTTAGACTATTTGTGGTGATGTATTAAGTATGATTCTAGACTAATAATTTTCCATTTGTGTTGGGCGTATTTTATTTTGGTCTTTGTAAACTAAAGCAGTGTTTGTGGGCGTCCCCTAAACTATCGTGCTATATATCGCGCTATTATTTTGTTGACTTCATGTCACGGGATTATAAGTTGGTTGTTTTTATAAGCGGTGTAGTGTGACACTCTCTTTCGATGATTTAAATTTTTAAAACTCGATATTATATATATTAAATAATAGTCGATTAGAAAGGGGGTGTTACACCTATCAAATCTTGGAGAGAGTTGGGAAGGTGGCGTCTCGAATTGCATTGCCACCCAATCTGTCAAATTTGCACGATGTGTTCCATGTATCTCAAGCGAGGAAGTATGTTCTGACCAGTCCCATGTCATTCAAATGGATGATGTGCAAGTGAGAGACGACCTCCTTTGTGGAGACAATGCCGTCAGAATTGAAGACCAGAAGTAAAGACCCTTAGGGAAAAGAAATCAAGTTGGTGAAGGTGGTTTGGGTAGGAGCTATGTGGTGAGCATGCTACTTGGGAGCTAGAGAGCAAGATGAAGGAAGTCTATTCCGAAATTTTGTTTGATTGAGGTAAGATTCGAGGGCGTAATCTCCTAAGTAGGGGAGGTTGTAACACCCCAAAATAATTCAATTAATTAACTTAGTTGAGTTATTAAGGGTTTGCAACATTTTACTTCTAAGTCAAATAATTCATTAAGTGAAGGTTAAGCATGTGTTGCATTTTAGGAAAATGTCTAAGTTAGGAAAGGGTGTGGGTAGAAGAAGCCCACGGCCTAATAAGGCCAAGGCCTCATTTAAGTCCCTTAGGACATGTTAAATGGTGCCTTCGTAGGAGACCATTTACATTGTTCCAAAAATAGTCAAAGTTACCAAATTAAGAAAAGTAGAGAGAAGTGAGACTTAGAGAGAAGGAAGAGAACCAGCAGAAGGGAGAACCAAGAGAAAAAGGGAAGAGTGAAAGTGAATTTTGAAGGATTCCTAGAAGTGCTAGTGAAGAGGGTGTGTCTGGTTGTGATCGGAGTTAGGGGCTCTTTTAATCTTTGTAATGTTTTGTGTTTGGTAGTATTTTGGTGTGAGTGGTTACGATCACACTGGCATGTGTGTTTTATGTGTTGTTCATAACGTGTTTCTTTGTGTTTTGCTCTTTGCTATGATTTGTGGTGAGAGTACGATGGTGGATCGGTTGGGAAAGAGAGAGGAGTGTAACACTCTCTGCATTCAGGTGGTACTGAAGGAGCATTGCATGGTGAGGCATCGAGTGTGAATCGGTGTAGTGTGAAGAAAATGAGTTTGCATGTAGAGTTAGGGAGAGGATCGGAGCGATGGAGTGAGTATCAGAGTGTGCATGAGTGTGGTATCTTTGGAAAATGGGTTGCATGTTGGGTTTAAGTAAAGAAGCAGAGTAAAAGAAGTAAAATGGGAGTTAAGCGCCTTTATTACGCTAAACCAGAAGTACCCTTGACTTAGAGTGAGAGAAACCGAAGTTGAGGAAGTCAACGCCTAGAGTGTCTTAGTGTTGAGAGTCATTTGGTGAGTTTGAGGGAGAGTATGTGTCTAAACACCATTAGCGAGGGTAGGGACGCATAAACCAAAGTGTAGGTGTTTCGCCTTAAGGTTACCAGGGTGTAGAGGAGTGAATCAAGTCCTCGGGCCGAGGAGTGGCACCGAGGTGAAACGCCCAAATGCCTAAGTGTAGGTGGCCGAACCGGGGAATGCAGAAGTGAATCCCCATGAGTTAGACGATTTTAGTGTAAGTGGAGCGCGTAATTGTGAGTATGTCACCGAATTGAGGGTTTGCGTGTAACATGCCGAGGGTGCAAAGGCCGAGCTAGGTGCCGAGGTGATGTAGAATCTGAGGAGTTGGAGTGGTTAGCCGAGGTACACACATAGTGTGCGAAGTGATGTTAGGCGACAATGTTGCCTAGCACATTGTGGGGCCACTGCTGTGAGTGCTATTTTAGCACCAAATGTGCATAAGTAAAGGGAGCGATAGAGTCCATTTTGGTCCTTAGGTGACATTTTGGTCCCTAAGTGTCGTTGCGGTCCTCGGTGTGACAATTAGTCCACCATGGAGTGTCGAGGTGACCCGAGAGAGGTCGGTTGTAGGTCCTAGGGTGATTCTACCAGGTGTAGTAGGTCGACCTTAGCAGCGTGATGATGTCTCAGATGGTGTGGGCGTCGGTGTGGCGGCGGAGTAGAGCGGCGGAGTAGAGCGGCGAATAAACGGCGGTGAGCAGCGGTGTAAGCATTCACATGTGTTATGTTTGATTGGTGTGTGATTGCATTTGTCATGAAGTCACATGTTCATGTGCATATTACGACGGAGGAGGTTTCGGCCTCGATGTGGTAGGACTTCGGTCTCCATATCAAATAACGACGAGAGCCGATAAGGCTAAATAACGACGGAGTAAATAACGACGGAGAGCCGATAGGCTAAATAACGGCGGTGGAGGTACCTCATTGCATAATGCCACGTGGTTGGGTTGCATACATGCATACATTTCATAATTTAATGTGTTTTTGAGTGATTGATAATTGTTGTGGTTATTTGAACTATCGGTGAGTGGTCAGACATTGAACAGAGGTGCTTTAGTGCTATCTCTAACCTTAAGCTTCTTCACATTATATTACTTGTGTTAAGAGACTCACCCTAGCTGCTTTTATGTTGCTTCTCATGTCGGCAACTTGCGGTACACATGAGTGATAGTTGTGCCTAGCTCAAGTCGGTTGTATGCCGCTCTGCTCCGTCGTGTAACTTTGGGTTGGGGCCGAGTAGATTTTAGTGCTTCTTATGCCGATCTTGTGTACTTTCTCGCTAGATAGTCTTTTGAACTAAAACTATCACATTTTGTTGTAACTTTTACTATGTATTATGACTTGATGTCTTCTCGCCGAGGTGCCTTATGTTATGGGCTTAGACCCTTTGCTAGATGTGATGCGCATGATTACATGTTTAGTATAATCTTTGTGCATTTGTTTGAACTTAATTGAATTATGTTTTCCTTTTTAAATCATCAAATGTAGCCCTCCTTTGAGTGGAATTTTGAAACTCTGATTTTAATTTAGTAGATCGAATTGATTAGATAAGGGGGTGTTACACAGAGCCTAACACAGAAGAATGTTCTTATGTGATTGCCCTTGACCATGTGGTTCAAAAACAATTCAATAAAGATAATGACCACTTGGAGAAGATTTTGGGCAATGATGAGATACAAGAGTTATTAGCAGAAGAAGTTGTTCCTCAAAACGTTACAACGTCAACTGCAGACGTTGTCACGTCTGACACCCCTGTACCCAAGGCGTGGACAAAGAAGTATGAATCTTTGGGGCAAGAGGACTCAAATATCAAGAAGAATGTTCCTTCTATTAAAGAACCACCCACACTGGAGCTGAAGGTGTTACCTGATCACCTGAAGTATGTCTTTTTAGGGGAAAATGATTCTTTACCTGTGATCATTTCTTCTAATCTTTCACAAGAGCAGGAAAATGATCTCATTACCACCTTGAAAAGACATTAGAAAGCTATTGGTTGGCAAATGGCAGATATCAAGGGTATCAGTCCCACAATTTTTATGCACAGAATTGTCTTGGAAGAGAATGCAAAGAACAACATTGAAGGGCAAAGGCGATTGAACCCAATAATGAAGGAGGTGGTCAAGAAGGAAATCATCAAATGGTTAGACGCAGGAATCATCTACCCAATCGGTGGATGACTCATGGGTGAGCCAGTTCAATGTGTACCAAAGAAGGGTGGAGTTACTGTGGTGACCAATGACAAAAATGAATTGATTCCAACAAGGACAGTGACTGGATGGAGGATATGTATGGACTACAGGAAGCTGAACAAAGAAACCAAGAAGGACTATTTTCCACTGCCATTCATTGACCAGATGTTAGATAGACTTGCAGGCAAAGAATTCTACTGTTTCCATGATGGTTACTCAGGCTATAACCAGATAGTATTGCGCCTGAAGACCAAGAGAAGACCACATTCACTTGTCCTTATGGTACCTTTGCCTTTAGAAGGATGCCATTTGGGCTGTGTAATGCTCCTGCAACATTCCAGAGGTGTATGATGGCTTTATTCTCTGATTTTATCGAAAAATCCATGGAAGTTTTCATGGATGACTTTTCAGTCTATGGAGAGTCATACAAGGCATGCTTGGATAACTTAGAAGGAGTTCTAGTGAGATGTGAAAGTCCAACTTAGTGCTCAACTGGGAGAAATGCCATTTTATGGTTCAAGAAGGAATTGTTTTGGGGCATCGGATTTCAAAGAAAGCACTGGAGGTAGATAAAGCAAAAATTGATGTTATTGACAAATTACCTCCACCTACCACTGTCAAAGATGTTAGAAGTTTCTTAGGGCACGCTGGTTTCTACAAAAGATTTATCAAAAATTTCCAAACCTTTGTGTCTGCTGCTGCAACGTGATAACGTCTTCAACTTTGATGAGCAATGTAATGAAGCCTTTCAGAAATTGAAGACTGCTCTTGTAACTGCTCCTGTGATAGTCACTCCTGACTGGTCCAAACCATTTGAATTAATGTGTGATGCGAGTGACTACGTTGTGGGAGCTGTATTGGGTCAAAGACTTGAGAATGTTGATGCAGGTACAGGTGAAGAAGAGATAAAGGAAAATTTCCCTAATGAAAAGCTGGACGATGAGCTGGGAGTAGTGAAGACGTTACCACGTCTATGGCAATTTCTTCAAACGTTATAACGTCTGATGCTACCGCACCCTAGTATGCTGATATAGTTAACTTCCTAGTCAGCAAGATTGTGCCTATGGATTTCAACCATCAGCAAAGAAAGAAGTTCTTCCACACCGTGAAGCACTATTTTTGGGATGAGCCCTATCTGTATAAGATGTGCCAAGATCAGTTGCTTAGAAGATGCCTTGCTGAAGAGGAACAACTTCATGTGTTACAACAATGTCATGCATCACCCTATGGAGGACATTTTGGAGGAACCAGAACTGCTGCAAAGGTGTTACAATCAAGGTATTATTGGCCAACAATCTTCAAAGATGCTCATGAATTGGTAAAGAACTGTGATAGATGCCAAAGAACTGGAAACATATCCAACAAGCAAGAAATGCCATTGACAAATATTCTTGAAGTGGAACTGTTTGATGTTTGGGGAATGGACTTCATGGGGCCATTTCCTATGTCTCATGGAAACTTATACATTTTGGTAGCTGTGGACTATGTATCAAAATGGGTAGAAGCTGTAGCATTGCCCAATAATGAAGCTAAATCAGTCAGCAAATTCCTTAAGCAAAACATCTTCACAAGGTTTGGTACTCCAAGAGCTATAATTAGTGATGAAGGTTCCCACTTCTGTAACAAGCTAATTGAGAACCTATTGGCTAAATATGGAGTGAAGCACAAGATTGCTACTGACTTATCACCTCAAACAAGTGGTCAAGCGAGAAATTTCTAATGAGAGAAATTAAAAGGATACTTGAGAAGATGGTTGGACCAAACAGGAAAGAATGGTCCCTGCACCTAGATGATGCCTTTGTGGGCGACAGACAAAGACATTTAAGACACCATTGGGAATGTCACCATACAAGCTAGTCTTTGGAAAAGCTTGTCATCTGCCTATTGAACTCCAGCACAAAGCTCACTGGGCATTGAAACAACTGAACTTAGATCATTCAAAGGCAGGAGAAGCAAGACTCCTTCAATTAAATGAGCTAGAAGAATTCAGGCACACTGCCTATGAGAATTCAGCAATCTATAAGGAGAAATCAAGAAGTGGCACGATCAGAAAATTCAAAGAAGAGAGCTAGTAGAGGGACAACCAGTGTTGCTGTTCAATTCAAGGTTGAAGTTGTTCCCTGGGAAGCTAAAATCAAGATGGTCAGGACCCTTCAAACTGGTAAAAGTCTATCCTCATGGTGATGTGGACCAGTTTGATGAGAAGACTAAGTCCACTTTCAAAGTCAATGGCCAAAGAGTGAAGCAATACCACAGAGAACATGTGGTTAGGGAGAAGGCCACAGTGGCTCTCAACAACCCCTGAATTCAAAAGGGGATAGTCTGGCTGAAGACTCTTAAAGAAAGCGCTCTTGGGAGGCAACCCAATGGTTTTAACTAACCAACAATTTTGTGTCTTTTAATTTTTGTTTTGTGCAGGAATGGAAGCTGAAGTGTGGTAGACGTTATAGCATCTATGTGTGTCTAGGACGTTGTCACGTTTGCTGCCTGGGTGAAGTTTTAAATGAAAAAGAAAAGAAAATGGGTCAAGCTGATGACGTGGCCATAATCATTTCAACCTGCACGCCTCGCGTGGTAACTGACCACGACGTCACTCCCCCACCAACTTGTCACGTCAACGGTTACTTTTCCCATTACTTCACTCCACCACCATTTCTCAACTTCCCATAACCCCTCCCCAATAAATACAAACTATTTATAATCATCAAACCACCTTCAAACACTCTCTAAACCCTTCTCTCTCTGAAACAGAAATCTTATCCCTTCCCCAAAAATCTCAAATCTTCCATTTTCTTCCAAAAACCCATTCAATCGCCATGACAAAAACCAAGCAAGCTGCTGTAAAATCATCTGGCAGAGGAAAGAATGTTGACCTAAGTTTTTCTTCAGCCCCAATTCCAGAAATCCCCATTCCTTCAAAGAAGAAAGCCTTGCTGCCTGAAAGGGGCTTTAGCTTAGAAAACCCAAATCCTGATTTTCTCTCAACCGTGGCAGCGTTGGGATGGCAAAAATTTGTAGTTCACAGAAAGGAGTACATTGCAACTCTGGTGCATGACTTCTACCAGGGAATCGTTGAAAGAAATGATGGAGAGCCTTCAAACATCTCCAAAGTTCGCGGTGAAGAAGTTAAATTTAGTGTAAGGGTCATAAATGACTACTTTGGGCTGAGTTACTATGGCAAGGCAGTTGAAACGAACCAAAAGACTTACGGAGTGGTGGAGATGACTGCAATCAAAGAAAGAATCTGTGTGGAAGGAGCTGTTTGGGAGCGAAGTGGCGACCATGGGAATGAACTCAAAATTCTAAAAAGGTACCTTTGTGATGAGGCCAACACGTGGTTTCATTTCATTAGGCAATGCTTGATACCCACGTCTCACACTTCCTGGGTTGATAAGGAGAGGCTAATTGCTATTGATGCTATTATGTCAAGAGACAAGATTGAGGTGGGCAAGCTCATCAATAGGGAGATGAACAAATGGCAGAACAGGAAGGATGGATACATATACTTTCCCTGCTTAATCACCGATCTTTGCATGGAGGTTGGAGTGGAGATTGAAGCCGCTGAGCTAAGAGAGGAACCCCAAGGGCCATTCTCTACAAAGTTCAAAGCTAGGCAGAGAGCTGCAGGCGCTACCACGTCAGTTGATGCACAGACGTTACAACGTCTGGTGGAGCAGCAAAATAGCCTAGCCAAGTTTGTCAATGAGCAGTTTGAGTGGCAAAAGAAGGTGAATGCACATATAACAAAAGGTAAGATGGTGAGTGAAGAACCTGTACTCCCAGATTGGATGCAAGAGGAAGATGAAGACAACATACCCTTATCAACAATGTGTAACGCCCAAAAATAATTCGGGTATTTATTTAATTAAGTTAGTTAGGTGTTACAGTGGTTAATTACGTTAAAATAATAATGGAGTGTTTGATTTAAGTGATGAGTGGTGGGTAGTAAAGAAGGAGTATGGAAACAATAAAAGGAGGTGTAAAAGGGCCCAATGTGCAGGCCCAAGAGAAGAATGCCTAGGGTTTAGGTTTGGTCTCAATGCACAAAGAAAGAAAAGAAGGAAAACCTAGAGAGAGAGGGGAGAGAAGAAGGGCACGGTGGGAGAGGGAGAAGGAAGCGAAGAGGAGGGAGAAGAAAGGAGAGAACACGCAGCGCAAAGAGAAGGAAAAGAAAGGAAATTTGAGTTCGATTTGTGTTGTCGTGGTTTAAAGCACGTGTCTTCAATCGTCTTCTCACAGACTTACGTTAAGAGGTAAGGGTGAGCGTTTCGTTTAACATAATTGGGTATATATGGGGTTTTGTGGGATTAGGTATTACTTATGAGGTTTGGATGAATATGATGTTTTTGATGAACATGAGGTGTTGATGAATTTTGATGATTTGTGATGAATTTGATGGTTGATGAGTTTGATAACTGCTTGATGATTGAATTGAGGGACAAAGGTGTTTTTGGTGTTAATCATGTGTGGGAAGGATTGTTTGATGTTTCTTGGTGAGCTTTGATGATTTTAATTGATGAAAAATTCGTATTTTGGAGTTAAAATCGAGTGGGTGGGTGCGCACATTTTCGGGAAGTGCATAATACATCTTTATTCTGATTGGCGCCTCTTTGGCGCTGCGATGGCGCTTCACACGCCCGATGCAATGCCCAAACTCTGCGTGTTTTACGTCAATGGCGCTCATCTGTCGCTTCACTCGCGCTTAAATGCGCCGATGGATTTTTTCTTCATTTTTCTTTGTTTTGTCACTCTTATCTTTTGAGCAGGAACCCGATTGAGGTGTTCTAAGATGCGTTGGAAAGCTTATTCAGAGGCCTAACCGAATATTCTACTTTTAAGGCAAAATAAAATGTTTATTGTTTCTGTATCTACTGAGTAAATGGTGTGGTTTTATGAAAATTGTGATACTATGTTTATATAAGTGAATTGTTATGAAATGCTATACTATTAGTACACTAATTGACTATGGCTAGACTGTGGTTTACCACTAAGGCGAAATTTCCTTATTTGGTGTATTTACAAGGGCATCATCGAGAGTCTTGCAAAGGTGGCCAATGCACATTGCAAGTGTAAGTAGTATCGATTACACGAGTAATCCCATAGTCAATCGATTGCACTATTTTATAACACCCTAATCTAAAAGACAAATGAAGTATATATATATATATATATATATATATATATATATACGTATTGAATGATGATGAGGATATGTGTGTTATGATGATGTAATATGAACAACGATGTTTTTGCGAAGAATGTACTCTATGAGTAATTGCTTGATGATGAGGTATTATGATTCGTGATGATTGATGATGTGTAAACTCTATGAGTATAATTATGGTGATGATGTATAATGATTGTGATGATTTGCGAAGGAATACACTCTACGAGTGTTTTATGATGACATGCCTTGAGTGGTTATTTCTTTTATGATGACATGCCTTGAGTGGTTATTTCTTTTATGATGACATGCCTTGAGTGGTTATTTCTTTTATGATGATGATGATGAGTACTCCGAGTGAGTGTTGATTGAGTTGCACATGTGTTATAGAGTCTCATGGCATGTGCATACTATGACTAATATTGATGATGTTATGCCTTGAGTGGTTTTTCTTCTATGATGAAGATATGCCTTGAGTGGTTTTTAAAGATGATATGGTACCATCATGCATATGCCACAGTGGGGTTGCATCTTCATGCATAATCATGATCGTGTCTTGTTGTTATGCGTGATTGGAGTGGTGTTGCGTGATTGCAATGTAGTGATGATGTTAATGTTGTGTAATTATGCTGTGCCTATTTCCTCCGATTATATATTTGATTATGTTTATCCGAAATCCTCACCCCACCTCGCTTGGAATGTTGCTCTATCGTGGCAGCAGCTGCGGTGATCTTGAAGGAAGGAACTACCGCCTTCCTTGTTTAGTTGTTGGGAAGTCTTAGAGTCGCGCTCGACGACCGTAACACCTAGGGGCGTACTTGGAGTTATTAGTAGTTGAATAATTATCTTATGACCATGTTTATGTCATGATACGAGTTTGAGAGACATAGTGAATTGTTGTTTAATTCTGCTGCGACCTCATTATTTTGAAGTTTGAAATTATATTGATTGAGTATTAGTACGAATTATAATGGTGCGAAAGTTGAGTTTTAACGAGTGATGATGATGTGGCATTCCTTTCCTACTAAATAAATATTATTTTGAAAGCGAAATTACTCACGATAATGATGTATGCGTTTGGGGTAGAAAAGGGTGTTACATTAGTGGTATCGAGCGATTCGGTCTGTCCGCCAAGTTGTCGATGTCGAGTCTAGTTATCTCGAGTCTTGGTACTCGTTCTAACTATAATTTGTGTTGCGTTGATTATTTGAATTGGCGAGACAGTATGACCGCTATTGTTAATCTTGGTGTTGCTTGTTGTCTTATTGCTACTATGTGTGTGTTTGCTCACGAGTACTTCGTGTATGGTGGAATGTGTTGCTTGGTGTGTTTTACGTGTCTCTCGTCGATTTTCGGCGAAGACTTTGTGGTGGATTTTGTTGTTTTGCCGTTGGGTGTTTTTGGTATTGTTGATGAATTAATGATGTTGCACAGTGATTGAGCATATGAGATGATGAGTTGGTTTTCGATTTGGGTGATTATGTAGGGTAGAGGTCGATTTTTAGTATTTATGGTGAGAACATGTGATTGAACCATTTTTGAACTTAAACTCAAGATGTGATGTAAAATATGTGTCATTCTAGTTAGGATCGTGACATATGTGATGATTAACGATATGCTTGGGTAATAGGGCGTGGTGACAATGGTTTTGTGGTGTTGGATGTGGGGTTTAACTTGTGTGTGTTCTTTGTTTTTCTTTGAAAATAAAGCGTTCTTTGTTAGCCTTTAATGATATCTTTGTTAGCCCTTTTTAGAAGTTCTTTGTAAACCAGATTTTTAAGGTGGTATTTTTTTATAAACAAAATGGTTGAGGTTTTACCACTGTTGATGATTTAAAAAGGGATGCTATTCAAGCATGGAAATGAGATGTTTTTCCAAGATTTCAAATACATGGTTACCCGAATTTTTAATGTGTTGTCTCTTGGAACTTGAAGATGTGTTACTAAAAATGTAGGGGTGATTTTACTTAAGATTGTGGTGTATAGATGAGAAATGAAATTGGAGCGTTTTGAAAATGGATTGATGTTTTGAAAATCGGTATCCTATACATCCCCACGGGTGTATAGGCGCCAAATTCTAAGTGTGGGTGAACTTCGAGCTCGGGGCATATTTTACCGTGCCATCTTTTTGCGTTCGCGTGCCCAAACTCAATTTTAAACATTTTGGCTCGAGTGGTTTTGTTTTTGCACTTGTCATTTTTGAGATGTGTATAGGCGCCCGATTTATGTTGTGATCTTTGTTTGATGCCAGTGTGCTATTTGTTTGTGTTATGATCTTTGTTTAATCTTTGTGATGTTGGTCTTTGGTACACCTTGTGTGTTAGTGTTGTTGTTGGGCAATTATTGATGTTCTCGATTGTTTGAATAAATATAAAATGATAGTGTAACGAGCGGGGTCTAAGGACCAAAGCGGCGAGTTAATGATGTTGATGATGATGGGGTGAGATTTTATTGTTGACGGGTGTTAGTGTTGTTGTGCGGTACCACTTAGATGGTTATTAAAATGATGCAATGAGTTCGAGGTAAAAATCATGATGAAATCGAGGAATGCGGTGATAGTGATATTGAGAATAACAATTAAATTCTTGTTTCTTTGTTTATCAAAGAGAGCGTTGCTAATGTGCAAAATGAAATGTTCTTTGTTTTTCTACAATTAAAAGTCTTTGAATTCTTCAAATTTTAATGTCTTTGTTTACTAAAACTTGAAGTGCTATTTTTGTAAATCTTAAAAGCTATTGCTTTTTCCCACAAATAAGAGTGCTATCATCTCAAATTTAAGGGTGTTGTTGATTAAAATAAGAGTGATGTTTTCTTCAATTTAATTGTCTTTATTTTTAAAATTTAAAGGTTTGCCTCCCCATATTTAAGGGTGATGTTTCCACTATTTTGCAATTTGTTGTTTTATGTGGTTACATTCTTAGTTTTTATAAATAAAGATTTGTTGTTTTGCATCTTTGTTCTTGTTGTTATTTTTGCGAATAAAGGATGTTGTTTCCTTAAGTTTATAGTCTTGTTTTATGAACTCACAGTGCAGTTTTGAAAATTTAAGAGGAATTTGTTTTTCCTATTTTTCTTTAATCTTTATTCTTTGTTACTTTGGAGTTTTGGCTTAATGCCTATTTATTTTGGAGTTGTTGTGTTGCTTCTTTGTGTGATTGATGTGGTGTGTGCTTCACTTTGGTGAAGTTATGATGTGTTGTTGGTGTTATAATCGTAGCTAAGTTCGATCATAGCGTGAGAACCAGAGAAGCGGGGAGAGGTGAAGGTTAGGTGTGTAAGGTGGCGTAGGAGCGAGGTGTAGTTACCCGACTATAAGCGGGTCAAAATATATGGAAGTCGACGTATAAGTGTGACGAAGTGCGGTGTTGCAAAGTTATCGAAGTATGTGGGTGTCGGAAGTGTGAGTCGAAGGAATGTGTACGTCAAAGTTACATGTTGTACTTGGTGTCGGGGTGAAGTGTCGTGCGCAGTGGTGCGCTAAGGGTAGTTGTTGAAGTGTGGTGAGTACAAGCTTAAGTGTAGATGTATGTAGAAGCTAGGGTGGTTGAACCATAGAGTGCCTATGTGCGTATGGGGGTGACAGGAAGATTGAGTCTTGTTTCGTGAGTTGGAGTAAATTTTCGAGGGCGAAAATATTCTAAGTATGGGAGAGTTATAACGCCCAAAAATAATTCGGGTATTTATTTAATTAAGTTAGTTAGGTGTTACTGAGTGGTTAATTACGTTAAAATAATAATGGAGTGTTTGATTTAAGTGATGAGTGGTGGGTAGTAAAGAAGGAGTATGGAAACAATAAAAGGAGGTGTAAAAAGGGCCCAATGTGCACAGGCCCAAGAGAAGAATGCCTAGGGTTTAGGTTTGGTCTCAATGCACAAAGAAAAGAAGGAAAACCTAGAGAGAGGGGAGAGAAGAAGGCACACGGTGGGAGAGGGAGAAGGAAAGCGAAGAGGAGGAGAAGAAAGGAGAGAACACACGGCGCAAAGAGAAGGAAAAGAAAGGGAAAATTCGAGTTCGTTGTGTTGTCGTGGTTTTAAATGCGTGTCTTCAATCGTCTTCTCACAGAGCTTACGTTTAAGAGGTAAGGGTGAGCGTTTCGTTTAACATAATTGGGTATATATGGGGTTTTGTGGGATTAGGTATTACTTATGAGGTTTGGATGAATATGATGTTTTTGATGAACATGAGGTGTTGATGAATTTTGATGATTTGTGATGAATTTGATGGTTGATGAGTTTGATAACCGCTTGATGATTGAATTGAGGACAAAGGTGTTTTGGTGTTAATCATGTGTGGGAAGGATTGTTTGATGTTTCTTGGTGAGCTTTGATGATTTTAATTGATGAAAAATTCGTATTTTTGGAGTTAAAATCGAGTTGGTGAAAAAGCGCACATTTTCGGGAAGTGCATAATACATCATTACAGTGATTTGGCGCTCATCAAGCGGCGCAGATGGCGCTTCACACGCCGATGCAATGCCCAAACTTCTGCGTGTTTTTACGTCCAATGGCGCCTCATTGTCACCTGCTCGCGCTTCATGCGCCGATGGATCGTTTTTCACTTGTTTTTCTTTGTTTTGTCTTTGTTATCTTTTGAAGCAGGAACCCGATTGAGGTGTTCTAAGATGCGTTGGAAAGCTTATTCAGAGGCCTAACCGAATATTCTACTTTTAAGGCAAAATAAAATGTTTATTGTTTCTTTATCTACTGAGTAAATGGTGTGGTTTTATGAAAATTGTGATACTATGTTTATATAAGTGAATTGTTATGAAATGCTATACTATTAGTACACTAATTGACTATGGCTAGGCGTGGTTTACCACTAAGGCGAATTTCTTCACATTTGGTGTATTTACAAGGGCATCATCGAGAGTCTTGCAAAGGTGGCCAATGCACATTGCAAGTAGTATCGATTACCGAGTAATCCCATAGTCAATCAGTGCACTATTTTATAACACCCTAATCTAAAAGACAAATGAAGTATATATATATATATACGTATTGAATGATGATGAGGATATGTGTGTTATGATGATGTAATATGAACAACGATGTTTTTGCGAAGAATGTACTCTATGAGTAATTGCTTGATGATGAGGTATTATGATTCGTGATGATTGATGATGTGTAAACTCTATGAGTATAATTATGGTGATGATGTATAATGATTGTGATGATTTGCGAAGGAATACACTCTACTGAGTGTTTTATGATGACATGCCTTGAGTGGTTATTTCTTTTATGATGACATGCCTTGAGTGGTTATTTCTTTTATGATGACATGCCTTGAGTGGTTATTTCTTTTATGATGATGATGATGAGTACTCCGAGTGAGTGTTGATTGAGTTGCACATGTGTTATAGAGTCTCATGGCATGTGCATACTATGACTAATATTGATGATGTTATGCCTTGAGTGGTTTTTCTTCTATAATGAAGATATGCCTTGAGTGGTTTTTAAAGATGATATGGTACCATCATGCATATGCCACAGTGGGGTTGCATCTTCATGCATAATCATGACTGTGTAATTGTTGTTATGCTGTGATTGGAGTGGTGTTGCGTGATTGCAATGTAGTGATGATGTTAATGTTGTGTAATTATCTGTGCCTATTTCCTCCGATTATATATTTGATTATGTTTATCTCGAAATCCTCACCCCCTACGCTTGGAATGTTGCTCTATCGTGGCAACGCTGCAGGTGATCGCGAAGGAAGGAACTACTGCCTTCCTTGTTTAGCTGTTGGGAAGTCTTAGAGTCGCTCTCTGATACCGTAACACCTAGGGGGCGTACTTGGAGTTATTAGTAGTTGAATAATTATCTTATGACCATGTTTATGTCATGATACGAGTTTGAGAGACATAGTGAATTGTTGTTTAATTCTGCTGCGACCTCATTATTTTGAAGTTTGAAATTATATTGATTGAGTATTAGCACGAATTATAATGGTGCGAAAGTTGAGTTTTAACGAGTGATGATGATGTGGCATTCCTTTCCTACTAAATAAATATTATTTTCGAAACGAAATTACTCTGATAATGATGTGTACGTTTCGGGGTAGAAAAGGGGTGTTACACAATGCACCTAAAGGCAGTGAAGAAGGAAAGAGTTAATAGAACAAGAACCCCAGCCACAAAGAGAAAGATCCAAGCAAAGAAAAAGCAGAAGAAGGTGAGTAGTGAGGAAGAAGAGCTCAAATCAGCTGACCTAGATGACATTAGTGAGAGTGATGCAGATGAATCAAAGAAGGTGTGCATGGAAATCCTAAGTGATGAAGAGGAAGAAACACATTCTGAAGAGAGAGGAAGCTCCAGTGATAAGACGGATAGTGAGGGTGACTCTCTACCAACCCAAACAGCCAAAGAACCATCCAAGAAACAATCCAAAGCAGCCAAGCCCAAACCACCTTAACCAAAAGCCAAACAACCCCAACCCTCACCTAAAGAACCACCCACCCATAGCCAAAATATCCCCAAAACACCACAATCTAAACCACAAGACCAACCCATTTCACAACCATGCCCAACTCAACCTGAACCAGAAACAGAACCATCACAACAACCATCCATTCAAGAACTAGCTGGTGGAGACGTGGCAACTGAAGCAACTGATGTTGGAAGTAACCCAGACCAACAACTCATGTCCCCACCTAAAAAGCCAAGAGTCAAGAGTGTACCCACCCAGAATCCACTTGGGAAGAAGAAAAGGCATGAATTAGCTGCTTGAAGTAAAGAAACCAGAGCTAGTGAAGAAGAAGAACAACCTGCTGATGCTGTTACAGCCAAAAGGCAAAAGTTGCAGGTAAGGAAGAAATCTGAAGCTGCTAAAGGCAAGCCACCACCATTACATCTGCAACATTTGTTCTTTGCTAGTGGTTCGAGAGAATGCTCCTATTTGTTGTTCTTTGAAGAAGAAGCTGCAGATGTTACAACGTCTGCTGAAAGAGAGGTTGCAGCAAAGCTTGCAGAATTGCAGGTAATGAAAGCACATGATGCTGCCGTAAAGAAAGCAAAAGAACAAGCACTGGAGGAGGCTACTCAAAGGTTGGCAGAACATCTTCTCAAGCAAGCCCAGGACAAAGCTGTTGTTGTTGGTGGTGCATCCACAGACGTTACAACGTCTCAAGAACCAGAGGTTGAAAAAGCCCAGGTGGACCCCAAAGAACCACAAGAAGTTGATCCTGCAGAACTGGCAATAAAAGCATGGGAGGAAGCAAAGAAAAGAATTGCTGAGAGAAGTGCAAAGATGTCCCAAGAAGCGAAGTTTCGATTCTTCTTGGTGCTAGTTCAGGGAGTGGTAGGCTATGATGAAACCACAACCACTACAGAGGCAGGAGGAGAGAAGAAGAAGAAGGAAAAGAAAAAGAAGACTGCTCAAGTAGGCATCCCCACCAGGCAAAGTGGAAGGCTCGGGTCTGATGCTCTGAACAAGTAATTTAGCCCTCTTTTTAGCAGTAGAATAGTTGTAGTTTTAATTTCAGTACGAATAAATAACTGTCCAACGTGACAACGTCTGTTTCAACGTTGGATAGTTAGTAGTCAGTAGTTTGTTTGCTTGTGTTGTGTTTGAGTGTTCCTCTCCCATTTTTGAAAATCAGTGAGCAGTGAGGACACTGCTCATCTTTGTGTGTGTGTGTGTGGGGATCATCCTTATGTCCTATATTTTTATGTTTTGTGTATGCATAAAATAAAATGCAAAATCAGTTTACTTTCCTACTCTATTAATCATAAAAAAATGTTTCTCTTTGGGCTAAATCTAGTGATGACTGTGTGTGAATATGTGTGAGTAGCTGATGCATGCTTAGATGAACAGAATTGATTACTGCTTCCACACAAACTCTGTTTTGAGGAAAACCTAGTTAGCTAGGGACTATTTGATGCTAAAGCTAGTTTTGGTTGACTATGGTGATTGTAAAACTTGATTAAAAACTTAGATTAGCGATAGAAGCTAAGTTTGGGGGTATATCGGGTTGTACTAAGTGGAGTGCAAAAAGGCGTAGGATGATTAGTGCATGTGTAGTGTGAGTGCAACGTTATAACGTCTACCCGTAGCGTTATAACGTATCATGCCGTGTGTTTGTGTGTTGTGTTCGTGTTTTCAAAGCGTTATAACGTCTCATCTATAAGCGTTATAACGTCTATTCCAAAAAGACCAAAAAAAGTGTGTGTTGTTTCAAATAAGTGGAAAATCCACATGTTCTTTGTGTTTCTTTGCAATTTCGAAGCAAATTTGGGTACTCCAAATGTCTCAATCCAAAATTGTCAAATCCAAAGGTTCAAAAAAAAAATCCAAAACTCCAAACCAAAAGTGAAGTGAATCAAATGAAAGTTGCTCAGTAATGAGGGGGTTGCAGTCCTCTGTGTGTTTTGCGTTGTGTGAGTCAGAAAAGTAGTTTGCACTAATCTAGTCCTAGCACCCAATTAAGACCCTTTGTCATGCTTAAAATAACCCTCATGTCTTATGTGGAAATGTCCGCCTACTCTCTGTTTTGAAAGATGTTTTACTCTCACCAAATGGAAACCACTCTTTCATAGGCTAGGTAGTAACCACGAACCTAGCTAGGAATGGAATTGATCTGAGAGATCACACACTCACTTTGGGCGATAATGAATCTAGAATGTAAATGTGCATTGGTGCGTGAGTGTGTAGTGTAAGTCTAAAGAAATTAGCCCCTTGAGAATAATTTTTGATCAAATGGTTGAGTAGGGTGTAAACTGCTGGTGTATTTAATTTCATGCATCTTTTCATATGCTTTGTTTTGATTGCTTGAGGACAAGCAATGGTTTAAGTTTGGGGGTGTGATAACTCATTCAAAGATAAATCATACAAGTTCTCTGGCAATAGTAGGTTGTTTCTATTAAGTTTCTGTTAGTTTATTGCTTTTTAGTTGGAAAGGGGCTAAATTACAAGTTCTATGCATTTTGGCGTCAATTGGTGCCTTTGTGAGAGTTTTGATGCTTCTTGTGTTTGTGCAGTAATCTGAACGTGGCAACGTCCCTCAGCACGTCTGAAGAAGGGCAGCAAAGCAAGAGAGAAATATCTCATTTGTGGCGCACAAGAAATGATGGTCAAAGATCTAGAAGTGCAGAAGATCTTCTCTCTCCTGTATTTGACTTGCCTTATGCTTGAAGGCTGGTGTCATTTCAGAAATATTTTATTTACAAGCAAGCTTGGTAGGTGGGGAATGACATCAGCAAGCATGTGACCCTTCTATATATGCAAGACTCATCTCTCTCTCAAAATAGAGACACGCACCCTACATCATACCAGATCATCCATTCATCATCTACCTCCCTCCATTTCAGAGAAAGTTTTCTTAAAGGAGTTCTGGACACAGACTTCTTCATCTTAACTCTTCTCAAACTCCATTTTTCATTTCCATTCGCAACCACTACTGTGAAGCTCAGACGTTGCAACGTCTTTACAGCGTGCAGGAAGGAAGGCTACTTAGGCGTATCTTCTGCGTTTAGTTTCCTTTTCTCTATGTATTGTATTTGGATTTCATTTCCTTATCTTTCTGTAGAGATTCTCAGCATGAGCTAAACATTTGTATTTGGGTTGTTGTTTTGCATGTAATGAACCCCTAGTTTAATGCTATGAAGTATTGATGTTATGCGTTTTAAATCTTTGCATGTTAATATTTCCAAACTTGTTTTGAGATTGGCCACTTAAAATAAGTAGATTCATAGGTACAGACATGGTCTATGAAAAGAACTCAAAGCTTTATATGAATGAAAAGGTGTACTAAAGACATTTAGGCATTTTTATCTAAGTCTAGACATAGAATGGATAATAGTTCGTAGGACATTGATGTGGGTACTTAAAATACAGGAGTAGGCCTACTTAGAACCTAGACATAGTATTTCTAGTACTTGAAGCTCGACGGCGTTTTGTGGTGAAAAGCACAGTTCTTTTTGCAAATGCGTTCAAGCGTTATAACGTCTATACAACATAGCATTTATGCGTGATAAGCGTGTAAGCGTTATAACGTCCGACTAGAGGAGATTTACTTGCATGCAGCAATCCAACTCATTCTCATCCATATTCACAACCACTTCTTGTTTACTTGTTTTATTTATGTTCTTAGTCTTAATACCAACTTTTAGTGCCGATTTATTACTTGTTTCACTTGTGTTTTGAAGACTTGAACTTTGAAAGTAAAACCAATCCTCGTGGGAACAATCTCGTACTTTTATCCACTTTATTAATTTTACGACGTGTATACTTGCACTGATATTGCGACTAGAACACACACAACAGTAGGTGCAGTTCCTTCGACCCTACACCAAAGGATCTCTATTTGGAGAGAAGATGGACTAGTCGAAAATGTGGAAGGTGATCAAAGCTATTTTCTAGAAGAAGTGGATTACTTTACCAAGAAGACCTTCGACAAGCAGTTGGCAAACATTGCGCCATGCAAACCATCTGATAGTGCATATGTTCCTCAAGAAAATGTTTATGCTTCATTAGACCTTCACCCAAGGTATGGATTTACTTGGAAGAGAGAGGTTATTAGCGAAGCAAGCTGCTCTAAGGGTTTTGTTAAACCCACAGTGTGGGATGGACCTTAAATGATGATGATGTCTAAGCCCAGTGCATGGGAAAGAATTATGGCCTATGTGGCTGAAAACAAGAAAAACGTGGCTTTAGAAGCTGAAATGCAACAAAAAAATGGTCGAAGAAACCATTGAAACCCAAGATACACAAAATTTAGTTGAAGACCAGAGGCTAGATTGCATCTATGATGATGAGCCTTTAGGTTTCGAAAAGGACCTAATGGGTTCGACCAAAAGAATTCAAGCACAAGATCCCTTCGAAGAACTAGACTTGGGAGATGGCACCATAAAGAGGCCAACATTCATTAGTGCTAAAGTTGACAAAGACTTAAGAGAACGAACAATAAAGCTCTTGAAGGAATACAAAGACTACTTTGCATGAGACTACAATGAAATGCTAGGATTGAGTCGAGAAGTAGTGGAATTGAAGCTACCAATTCGACCAGATAAAAAACCAGTGAAGTAGACACCAAGGAGATTTGCACCACAAATCTTGACAAAGATCAAAGAAGAGATCGAAAGGCTACTCAAAAGCAAGCTCATCAGACTTGCAAGGTATGTTGATTGGCTAGCAAATATAGTACCTGTAATTAAGAAAAATGGGACTCTTAAAGTCTGCATAGATTTTAGGGACTTAAACAATGCTACGCCAAAGGATGAATATCCTATGCCAGTGGCAGAAATGTTAGTTGATTCATTAGCAGAGTCTGATTATCTAAGCATGCTTGATGGGTATTCTGGATATAATCAAATCTATATAGGTGAGGAAGATGTGTCGTAAAACTTGACATTTCGATGCCGGGGGCCTTAGGAGTTTATGAATGGGTAGTAATGCCATTTGGCCTAAAAAATGCTTGTGCAACGTACCAAAGAGCAATGAATTCTAATTGTCATGATTTTATAGAAGATTTAATACAAGTGTACATAGATGATATTGTTGTTAAGTTTTCATCAGAAAGTGGTTATTTAGACCACCTTCGACAATCATTCGAAAGATTGAGAAAATATGGATTGAAAATGAATTCAATAAAATGTGCCTTTTGTGTACGTTCAGGTGATTTCTTAGGATTTGTTGTGCACAAAAAAGCCATTGAGATACATCAAAATAAGACAAAGGCAATTCTGGAAACGAAGGCTCCTTCGACAAAGAAAGAATTACAGTCATTGCTAGGGGAGATCAACTTCCTAAGAAGGTTTATCTCAAACCTAAGTGGCAAAACACAAGTTTTCTCACAACTGCTTCAACTGAAGAAGGAGGAAGTGTTCAGATGGGATACAGAACATTAACAAGCCTTTGACAACATCAAATCTTACTTGACTCAACCACCTATGTTGCTATCCCCTAGTAGAAATAAAGCAATGAAATTGTATATACCAACGTCAAAAATGACAATAGGTAGTATGTTAGCTCAAGAAGATGAAAAATGTGTCGAAAGAGCCATCTATTATCTTAGTACATTGTTGAATGATGCAGAGACAAGATATCATCCCATTGAGAAATTATGCCTTTGTTTGTATTTTTCATGTACTAATTTAAAGCATTATATAAAGCCTGTTGATGTGTATGTTTATTCGCATTATGACATTATTAAACATATGTTGTCAAAACCAATACTTCATAGTCAAATTGGTAAATGGACTTTAGCTTTATCTGACCATTCATTAACATATCAGCCATTAAAAGCTGTGAACGGACAAGTAGTGGCTGATTTCATAGTAGATCATTCTTTGGTCGAAGAACCAACATACATGGTCGAAGTTCAGCCATGGAAATTGTTCTTCGATGGATGTAGCCATAAACATGGTACTGGAATTGGAGTGCTAATAGTAACTCCAACAAAAATACCAACAAAGTTTAAATATAAGATCGAAGGAAATTGCTCCAATAATGAGGCGGAATATGAAGCCTTGATAGCAGGACTTGAGATACTGTTAGAATTGGGGGCAAAGTCTGTCGAAATAAAAGGCGACTCTGAATTAGTTGTCAAGCAACTCACCAAAGAGTATAAATGCATTAAAGAAAACTTGGTGAAATACTTTGTGATTGCCAACACCTTGTTAAAACAATTCACGCATGTCGAAATAAAGCATGTGCCTCGAATTGAAAACCAAGAGGCCAATGAATTGGCACAATAGGCATCAGGATATAAAGTTTCTAAGGAAAAATTGCAAGAACTAATAGAAATAATTCGACAGATAATTCACCTAACGAATTGTCAATGCAAAAACTTGGGGCAGATGACAAGTTAGAAATGTTATTTCCTCCAATTGAATTTGAAAACAAGTTAGAGGATTTTCAAAATTTTCAAGTTTTTGCCATTGACAATATGCCAAATGGCGAAGGCCAATTGTCGAATACTTAGAAAACCCAACAGGGGTAACTTGTCAAAAAACTAAGTACAGAGCCTTAAGCTACTTGATTGTTGGAAATGAATTGTTCAAGAAAACTGCTGAAGGTGTTCTACTTAAATGTTTAAGTGATAATGAAGCCTATTTAGCAATATCCAACACTCATAGTGGTGCTTGTGGGTCACATCAAGCAGGCCACAAGATGAAATGGCTTTTGTTTCGACAAGGTGTTTATTGGTCAACTATGCTGAAAGATTGCATAGATTTTGCTAAGGGTTGTCAAGAATGCCAAAGACACGCAGGAATTCAGCTTGTACCTGCAAGTGAGTTGCATTCAATAATTAAACCTTGGCCATTTAGAGGTTGTGCCTTAGATATAATTGGTGAAATAAAACCAACCTCGTCGAAAGGTCATCGCTTTATATTAGTGGGTATTGATTATTTTACTAAGTGGATCAAAGCTATACCTTTGATTAATGTTGATCAAGAGGCAGTTATGAATTTTATTCAGAAACATATTTTATATAGGTTTGGGATTCCAAAAACCATTACAACGGATCAAAGTTCAGTTTTTGCTGGTCGAAAAATGGTGGAATTTGCCTCTAAAAAAGGTTTTAAGTTATTAAGTTCGACACCATACTATGCACAAGTCAATGGTCAAGTAGAAGCAGCCAATAAAATTGTTCTTAACTTAATAAAAAAGCACATTGGGCAAAATCCCAGAAATTGGCATAATGCTCTTGACCAAATACTGTGGGCTTGTCGAATTTCTCCTAAAAAGTCTATTAACACTACTCCATTTTGACTCACATTTGGGCATGATGCAGTATTGCCAGTCGAAATCTACTTACAATCAACTAGGATTCAAAGGCAATTTGAAATCCCATCAAACCATTATTGGGATATGATGGTTGATGAGTTAGTTGATATAGATGAGGAGAGATTATTAGGCTTAGAAATTCTTTCAAGGCAGAAAGAAAGAGTGGCTAAAGCCTATAATAAAAAGGTTAAGTCGAAATCTTTTGCCTTAGAAGACTTAATTGGGAAAGTCATTTTGCCTATAGATAAAAAAGATAGAGTCTTAGGCAAATGGTCCCCAAATTAGGAAGGACCATTTCGAATTACGCAGGTCTTTTCAAACGGAGCTTATGAGATCGAAGAGATGGGCGCAGATAATCGAATTAAAAAATGTGTATAAATGGCAAGTACTTAAAAAGGTATAGGCCAATATTGCAAGAAATAAAAATAGCACAAGAGTAAGTAATTGAATTAAAACAAACATAGCATTATTGCCAAATTGTCGAAATTACAAAGAGTTAAAATGAAAAGTGCAGAAAATTAAAGCCTAAGATTCATCTTCATTTTCACCAATACACTCTGGGAATCCTCTAGTCTTGTGTTGATGAATGCTTTCTCTTCGACAAGCTTGTTCACTTCACTTTCATGGTGAGAAGCTGCCTCAAAGAGCTCGAGAGCTGAAGTTGCCTCTTTGTTGATTGCACTTTCCAAAGAAAGAGTTTGCTTTTGAACTGAAGCCTTCTTTTGTTGTAAGGTCTTAATTTGCTTTTGAAGCTCAACAATAGCAGCATCATACTATGCTATTTCTTGGGAAGTTTGGCTTACAAGAGTGTTCTTTCGAACTTGCAAATCATTGAGTTTGGCATTTGAAGCCGACAATGATCCATTTTTCTTTGTGAAGTCTTTTTGCACGCTCTTTCTTTGCAACAATACTCTTCTTCTTTTGGAATTCCCTAGTAACAGCCTCCAAGAAAGGCTCAAATTCAAGAATGAAGCCTATGAGAGAATTTCTAGATGTAGGAGTATTAAGCTTGCTGAGTAGGTCCTTGATCTTGAAGGTGATTGTTTGGTATTCTTCGATTGCCTTGATCAAGTATGTTTCGAAGAGTATTCTTTGAAGCTATTTGACCAAGTCGCCTTGTGAACTCACAAGTACCCACCTCCAGAGGCAGTCGAAGCGCTCTGTTTGCTTTCAGTCGAAGACTTGCCACTCATCAACAGTTTGAAGGCCTCAAAGGGATTTTTGCTCTTTAACTTTGATAGCTCTTGTTGACTCAAGCTAGTGCTTGTCGAAGGCAACACCTTAGAAGGACTGTCATTCTTGGGAGACTCATTATCTTGCCCAGAGGAAATTTCTTCTTCTTCTCCTTCACCTTCTTTAGTGTCATTTTCACTCACGTCAACACCGCCCCCTTGTTGATTATCTTCTTCTGCTTCTTTCTCCTCCAATATTGGGGATAAGCACATGGGGAGTTTGACATCGTCAAGAACTTCATCATCGTCAATATTCAAACCCTGGCCTTCTTGTTCTTGGTGGAAATCAGATCTTCAGCATTTTGGGGGGCAGGGTCTTCGACCATGGGTGTTACTTCAGAAACCTCGACAGTTTTGTTTTGAATCAATCCTCCCTCTTCAGCATTCTTTTCAACCTCAGTTGGTTTCGATGGAGAAAGAGGAGAGGTAGGATTTGTTTGTGTCTCTTTGGTTTGGGTGGTGGTAACTTCTTGTTCCTGTTAAGAAACACTTGGTGAGTTTCATCAAAAAGACAAGACTAATAAGGAGAAGAATAGGTCGAATAATTACCTTGGATGTGTTGTCTACAACATGAGAGTGAGTACTCTCAGGCTTCTTCAAGACTTGTTCACTTACACTTAGAACCTTCCCCTGAACCCTTGTTGCCTTCTCTTTGGGTAATTCTCTACCTTGTGGCTTCGACATGGTGTTTTGAGGGAAAAGGGTCTTTGGAAGGTTTTGAGAATGCTTGGTCCTTCTTTCTTTTCGATGCTAGCTTCCTCTTTCTTGGCTAAAGCTTGAGCAACAACAGTTGGAATGGTGAAATCTGGTGATTCATCAGACTGCATAATTTGACAAGTATGTTAATGCAAAGGGAAATAATAGTACAAGTGTTGAAAACAAAGTGGTCTAAGATTTCGACCTCTGAATCTTCACTCAGGTCGAGTGAAGGAGTAGCCTTCTTTGCTTTCTTGGGAGTAGCACCAACAATGGAGCTGCTTGGTCTTTTTCGACTCTGCAGGGATAACACAGTTTAGATGATGAGTTTAAAAAGGAAAAACAAGTAGGTTAAAATAACAAAAAAAAAATGAAATACATACTTCTTGTTTCTTCTCATCTTGTTTCTTCTTCTTCTCTTCTCTGTTGGTTTTGGGTGGTTTAACTTGTTTCGACGAAGTGGTATCATCCATTTTCTTCGACAAAGTGGTTTTAGTTTTCTTCTTCGTCACCTTCTTGGTTTTGCATGTTGTGGTATCTTCAGTCGAAGTGGATGTAATGGGAACAACTGCAAATATTCGAAAGGTGTGTGAGTGAAATCATGCATAAAGAAAATTAATTTTTCTAAGAGTTCTATACATCACCTGCTACTGAGGGAGTAAGAACTTGAACATGTTGCATGTCGACATGAAGGTGACCCCCATACGTGTGTATGTCATACTTGGTCGAAACTACTTTTTGGGTTTGAAAAAAGTTGATTTATTGAACCACAAAACAACCATGGTTATTTGAAATTTGATTTATTCTTTAAAGTTGAATCTTCCACAAAACAACTTTTTTCTAATAAAAAGTAGTTTCGACCAAAAACAGCCCAAAAAGTAGTTTCGAAACTCACTAATTTCGACCAAAAACAGCCCAAAAAGTAGCTGCTTTAAAGAATAAACTCACTTGTTGGGAGAGGTGGAAATTTGATTTTATTCTTTAAAGCAAAAACATACTTATTTCTAATAAAAGGTGGAATACGTGGAAGATTTATTTTTGGAAGTTTTTCATCAATTTTTTGCTTTAAAGTTTTAGCAGCCTCATAAACAGTTAGACCAAGATTTTTGGGGTCATAATCGGTTTCGAAGTAGTTTTGAAAAGCTCGAATTTCCTGGATGTGCATACCTTGTGTCTTCTTCTTTTTGTTCTGCGTAGAAGGAAAAGCAGAGATTAGTTGTTGTAGCAAAGTAGACTCTTCGACATCAGCAGTTTTGGATTTGTAGTAATCCTCCCACCACTTAGAGAAATGCTCAGTGCAAGCAAAGCACACATCAGTGGGGGCATTTTTGACAACGTCGTCGAGACGACACCAAAAGTCTCGTTCATTGGCAGGATGCCTCAAGTCTTTTTTCTTCTTGTACAAGGGACTGGGTCGAATTTGGCACAAACCAAACTGTCTTGCAACCAAATTTTGGTTGATATCCTTCTGTTATGAAGTTGGCTTTCGACTTGATAGTAGAGATTTTTGCCGACAGGAAAGTAGGAGTTAAAAATGTTTGCCATATTTGGTTAAGCTCCTCTTCATCTTCTAGGGAAGTGGCCGGAAATAGTTTGACGAACCAATCAGGCACATAAACTCTAACGGCAAAAGGTGCCATCGAAGGGGTAAAGCTTGTTCAATTCTGGAACATTTCAAAAACAGTCAAAAACAGTTGCTCTGTAGATTGTCCAATTTCCCTAGGCCTCAAGAGTGCTAACTTGGTTCCTTCGACTGACCTCTGGCTAGCTATGTCTAAGAGATCTTGGGGAACAAAATAGTCGAGTTTCGACTCAAAAGTGGCAATGAGCCACAATTTGAACAACCAGATGGGTCTTGACACCAATAATTTTTTGACATTTGGTTCAAGTCCTTTAAGTTTAGAAGAACCTTGCCCCAAGGCTTCATAAAGACTTCCTAAAATCAGCTTACTAAGACAGATGTTTCGACCTTCGTGGATTTGAGTGGCTAAGTTGATGAACATTTTGGCAACTTGGAGTGATGACGAACAGAAAACAAAAGCAGAAAGCCACAGAGTAAGAAAGGCAATATGCTATTCATCAGTGACTTCGACACTATCAGTGTCATGATGGTGTTCGATAAATGCAGCCAAAGATGCACGTTTAACGTCAAAGTCAAACTGATACTTATTGCCAGTGTTAAAGGGATTGAAAACTTCACCTATGGGTTTTAAACCAGTGATGGCAGCAACATCATAAAGAGTGGGGGTAAGCATGACACACTTAAGGTGGAGAGTATTAATGGTCATCTCCCAAAAATGGAGAGCAGCAATGAGCATTGGGCTTTGATACCTTAGCCCAAACCTAGACAACTGGATCAAGTCAAAAATGCTAAATTCTTTCCAAAAATCAGCTTTTTTCGACTCAACCTTATCAAGCCAAGCAAGAAAAGGTGCATGGTCAACAGGGGTAGAAGACCTAAAGACCCTATTGGGATTGTTCATGAAGTTATGGACCCTCAATGAAGACTCTAGGACAGAATTGGTGGTAGCCAGAAAAAATGGCTTGAAGTTTTTCAGGGTCGACTGGGGATTCTGGGGGAGGACCTAAATAGGCATACTTGTTAGGTGGAGAAGAAGAAATCAGTACCTGGGATTTCCATATTGCAGCTTGTGTATCAGCAAAGTCAGGCTTAGGAACTCTTTATGGAGTAGAAGAAGCACTTCCAGAAGCTTGAGATTTTGAAGCTTGAGACTTTGAAGATTGAGAAGCCATTGAAGGCAGCGCGATGAGTGTGCAGCGATGTCGCGAGGAAGTAGAGATCTTACGAAGCTTTGGAGCTTCAATGGAGTGAGTTTTAGAGTTTAAGTAAGATGTTTTCTCAAGGAAGAAGATGAGAGCGCTAAAGAGAGAAGGGTTCTCAAATGCAAGGAATTCAGAAAGTTTGAAATGAAAGAGAAAAGGCCCTTTTATACCTAATACACACATTTTAAAATTAAAAACGAAAAAAAGAAAAAAGAGGCAATCATGGCAGTTTTCTTGGGAAGGCGTGGTGAGTGATTATGGAAGTGATTGAGTGTGACGGTTACCAAAGAGAATGTGCCTCATTAACACGACAGCGCACTTAAGTGCCATTGTGAAAAGAAGAGAAACGTCTCTTCAATACTGAAGATTAGACGTTGATGACGTTACAATCTTTGACAAAAGCTTGTCGAAAACGATTTCAAAAAACGTCACTTTCTACCTTCGCTCAAACCCGTCGAAAATGACATTTTGGGGTGCAATTTGTTGCTTTGTATTTTCAACAGGCTAAATAAATGCAGTCAATGAGGTTTGACTCATCACTTCAAAGGATGAAATGTTGATCTTTGACATTAAGAGGGTGTGTCAAGGATGATCTTCGACAACTGCAAGGACTTAGTGGAATTGAAGACTTGAAAGCAACATTTCGACAAGAAGAAGAGCAAAGTTTGGTAGCAAATCTAGGCTAGGAAGATACCGTCGAAGAGTGCAGTGACAAATTCTATCGAAGACTGTGGCAATAATGCCGTCGAAGGCTTGGTAGTCATGAGTTTTAAATTTGAATGTGTTAGCCATTGTAGGAAGTTAGTGTTTTCTTCCTAGTATATATAGTAATTTCTTAGAAGAAAAACAGGGTCACAGTTACAATTAACATACAAAATTCTCACGCTCTAACTTCCAAGTTACAGAGAAACAGAGTAAAGAACAATGTATGATCTTCTGTGTACCATTTCTGTCCATTTTAATGCAATTTAAGTTTGTTTCTTTTAAACTTTCTTCTGCAATTTACTTTATTTCTACGTAATTCTGCAAATCCCTTTATGTTCAAAGGAATTCAATAGTTTCGAACCTTCGGAACTGTCAATTTTTCTGGAAAAACGATAAGAACATTCAAACTATTCTAAAAACATTAACACAAAATGCTCCTGAGATTCACTGGCTGATCTCGCAAGTAAATAATTTCAGACCAGCGGTTGTTTACCAAAAACCACGGTAAACACCTACTCTATGTGAAAGTATGCAGGGAAAAGAAAATTGGTAACTGAAAATAAGATTGTCAAGGTGGTGCACCACACACCGGAGACCTAGTGCAAAAAACAAGTAAAGAAATCGGCCTCAGTCCTTTGTCACGGCACGTCCCTCCACCACAGACTCGGGTACCTCTTGACCCAATGGCACATCGGCAGTAGGGGAGGTAGCCGAGGCAAGTTTGGCAGCAATGGAAGACTCACCTACTAAAGGGGCAATGGAAGAACTAGGCAAACGGGCACGTAGTCGGTCCCATGAAGGAAATGACAGAAATTTTGCTTCTGAATATGGGGAGAATGGCAAAGGTTTGTGAGACAAGGGAGAAGACAAGTTCGAAAAACCTTGCAAGACAATCATCATTGCTACTTATAGCTCTGAAACACAATCAGCGTGTCTTTGTGAACCGATGCGTAGTCATTTCGATAGATGCAAAACGCCAAGTGTCACGTAGCAGCAGTTATGTCTTCTCAAACCGCCACATCAAGGAACATCAAGGGTTTTTGTTCCATCAGTCACGTCGTCTCGGCCATACGACGGCACAAAAAGGGGGGCAATTGTTAACACCCAAAAATAATTATGTCGTGGGCCGAGGACCAAGAGAGGAAAAGAGGTAAAAACTAGGGCACCGAGGTGAACCACTAGACAAATCACAAGGTAGAATTGCCAATGAATCAAACTCAAAAGATCCCCTCGAGGCAAGCTACAAAGTGAAACACCCCGAGGAAAGTGTGAGCCCAAGGGGCAATGAGCTGGGTCGAAGACTCAGCCTATAGAGGATGCCCGAGTCCATAGGACTGCCCGAGGGGCAAGAGGCAGCCGAGGGAGTAAGGGATCGAGGTAAGGCAGGTTTGCCTGGAAGGCACGAGGGAAGCACGTGGACAGAACGTGGGACTACCTGAAGATCAAGCGAAGGAGTGAGGCCGTAGAGAAGTGGCGCGAAGAGTTTTACCCCACTAACCGTGCTAGTGGAGATCGTGGGTAGTGACTCCGCTTCTTTAGGGATCGGGAGTGATGAGATGCGTTGATCTTTAGTAGATCCAACGGTAGGCAAATGTTGGCAAGGAAAGTGGGCAACGAGGGCCTCTGTGTGTGTGTGTGTGTGTGTGTGTGTGTAACGAGGGCCTTGTGTGTGTGTGTGTGTGTGTGTGTGTGTGTGTGTGTGTGCGTGCGTGCGTGCGTGCGTGTGTGTGTGTGTGTCTATATATATATATATATATATATATATATATATATATATATATATATATATATATATATATATATATATATATATATATATATATATATATATATATAGGGTAGAATGCAATTATACTGTATACACATATCAATCAATACAAACCCAAATTTATTTCATTTATCTTCTTTACCGCACTTTTACTTATGTTTATCTTTATGCATTAGCTCGGTAAAATAATCCAACCTCGCATCCCATCCACCCAACGGACCACTTTCTAGAGGAGTCAAGATACCCACATTGAGGAGTAGAGTTCCATCCTCGAAGCAATTGCTTGAAGAAGCGAGGAATCAAAGACTTGTCCAAACCTCTGGCCGATTCCATGGCTAGAACCTAAGACTTTAATTCATAGAGAGCAGACCCTAGCTACCTAGCTAGTGGGGAAAGGCTTGTATTGTTTATAAATTAGAGTAAGAATAGAATTGGATGAGATAATCTCATATTCTCGTGTAGTAGTAAGCTTGATTAAGGAAGCTCATTGTTTGGGTTCTGTTAAAGGCAGCTCTGAAGTTATTTGAATGTACATATTTATATAGGTTTGTTGAGCTTTTCTGTGGGAACTTTCTTTGCATGCTTTGCTAGAGGTTCTTCAACGGACATTTATTGCTGACACAGCTTCTAATCCATTGACTAATGTAGCATTCTCACATGCAGCTGCTCTACTCCCAGTTACAATTACAAAGGCATGTTGCTGTGGAATGTAAAAAGTTGTCTGAATGATTTTTTACAAAAGTCTGTTGTCTATCATAGTATCATAGTGGTGCCTTTTAAGTTGCACAAATGCAACAATTTGTGTACTGTACCAAAGTCACTTATTACCTACTACAACAGGTTAAGTTAATGAATAACCGGTTTTTAATAGTTTTTTGTTGTGACCCTATATTTTTATAATATTACAAATGGGTTTCTGAACATATCACGTGCCTTCCTTGTAGACAAGCGTGACAGTGTATTGACTGAGACATGGCAGAGAAATTTTTTAACAAAATATAAGCCACTTTCAAGAACCATTTTCTCTCCCTCCATAGCTTCAACAATAGCCCGATTTGACAAAATATAAGCCACTTTCAAGAAAGGAAAAAGCTTCAGTGAAATATGCAGCAATTGGCTGCATAGTATCACCATGAGGTGATGCAAGAAGGGAAATATTGAAGTTGTAGTAGAAGGAAGGTAGTTTTTTGTTTGAAAACACAGCAAAGAAGGCGAATCTGTTTGAGAATGTTTTTTGAGATTTTCAGAAGAAAGTGAGGATTAAGGAGATCTGGTTTCAACTGTTGAAGGTATGAAAAATTTTGTGCTGTAAATCTAGTTTTAATGTTACATTAACTTAGAAAATTAGTAAGTTTTAGTTGGAAAATGTGATTTGGTTTGTAGAGTAATAATATTTTTTGATTATTCGTTGAAATAAGTTTCAGAACGTTGTTGTTTGAAAAGGAAATTGAAAAGAAGGTTTGAAATGAAATTTGTATTTAGTGTTAATTTTTTTTTGAAAAATAGAAAAATTTGTCATTAAATTTATTAATTTGGTGAGTTATTTACATATGATTAGTGGTATTGAGTTGTTGTGTTAGTTGAGAGGTTGAAGATATTACACAGAGGATGGGTTATCTAGTGAAAGAGATGAAATTTATTTGCATTGTTTTTTGATTTTGATAGAATGGCAACCGAAGGTTGTTGTGGTTCACGTGAAGTTGTTGGTGGTTACTTGTGTGCTACTAATGCCGATGAGGAGAGTGAGAACGATGAGACAGAGGTAAATGAGATGAATGTGTGTAATTAAAGTAGTTAATTATCGATTTATTATAAGTGTGTTAGTGTTGATATATGTTTTCTTTATGTTGAATGAATGTGTCAGATTGTGTATTATGGTTCTTCATCAGAAGAGGTAGAAATTAATAACGAAGATGTGGTTAGTGAATCTGGCAGTAAAGGTGTAGGTGAAGGTGAAGCTAATTTGAGACGAAAAAGTGCGGTGAATAATCTAGAGGATTTGTTGGGTATTAAATTTGAAGATGTTAGTGCTGAGGAATTAACAAAGTATCACTTCTCTAATCTTAATATTGCTTTCATGTTTTACAATCGGTACGCTAGTAAACTTGGATTCTTTGCCGGGAAGTGTAGGATATTTAGGAATCGGGATGGTGAGATACTACGTGAGGCGTTTGTTTGCCATCGACAAGGGCTTAGAGTTGAAAAGAAGCGAGTATGAGTGGCGAAAAAAGCGAGCATCAAGGCCGAACTCACGTTGTGGAGTGCGAAGCAAAAGTCCAAGTACATTTGGAATCAAAGCGATTGGAAGGTGGTACATTAAAAAAGCATGCGATGTACACAATCATTCACTTTTAGATGACAATTTCAAAGGGATGCTCTGCAAGCACGGGAAGATGAGTGAGTATGACAAATATCAAATGATGATAATGAGGGATGTTGGTATTAAGACCTCCCATATCTATGGTTATGTTGCAGAACAGTCTGGAGGTTTTGACAAACTTGGTTATTTGAAGCGAGACATGTATAATGAGCAAGTTAAACATAGAAGAACAAAATATTCAGATGCAAAGGCAGCAATGGATTATTTAGACGGTATGTGCTTACATGATAGTAATATGTTTGTGAGGCATACAGTTAATGAAGAAGGTCATTTGCAGAAATTGTTTTGGTGTGATGGGATTAGTCGTATGGACTATTCTGTTTTTGGGGATGTATTAGCGTTTGATGCGACATATAAAAAGGTTAAGTACTTGTGTCCGTTTGTAGTATTTTCTGGTGTCAATCATCACAACCAGAGTATAGTATTTGCAGCTGGTATTGTTGGAGATGAAACTGAAGAGACTTATATTTGGATGTTGGAACAATTTTTAGAAGCAATGGGTGGTAAAAGTCCTGTTTCTGTAATTACAGATGGTGACGGACAAATGAGAAAAGCCATTGCTAAAGTGTTTCCAAGAGCTCATCATCGTCTTTGTGCTTGGCACTTGATAAGGAATGCAACTACAAATTTGAAGAACTCACAGTTTGTATCAAAGTTTAAACATTTTATGTTTGGTGATATGGATGTTGTTGAGTTTAATCAGAAATGGGAAGAAATGATTGTAGAGTTGGGTTTAGAGGAAAACGTGTGGGTACTTGAATTATATGAGAAGAGAAAAATGTGGGCCACCAGCTATATTAGAGGTAATTTTTTTGCTGGGTTTAGAACAACTTCAAGGTGTTAAGGACTAAACTCGGAGTTTGGGAGGTCTGTCTCTGTCCTTAGTAATTTGTTGGACTTTGTAAAGCATTTTTTTCGTTGGATTGAGTACATGAGATATAGAGAATTTGAAGCTGATTATGCATCATCATCATATGTTGAACCTGTGATGCAAACTCAATACCGTTGGCTTGAAAAATCAAGTGCAATTGTTTTCACCAAAGAGATACATAATATTTTTAGACAAGTTCTTGAAAGGGCTTGCAACTGTTTTGTTGGTGGTAGCAGAAATGAAGGTTCCATATATTTGTATACTGTTTGTAGGTATGACAAAGAAGGTAAGCAATGGGAGGTCTCCTTTTGTGAGTTGAGTTTGGAAAATAAATGTGGTTGCCTAAGATTTGAATCATTGGGTATACCATGTGAACACATAGTATCTGTTTTGTTGTATTTGGGTATTAAACAAATTCCTGAATGCTTGGTTTTGAAAAGATGGTCAAAGTGTGCTAAAGATGGCTTGGTGTTACCAAGTAGTAATAAGCGTGTCCGTCATGACCTACGATTTGATAAGTACTTATGTTGGGATTGTTGAGCGATGCAAGAAGATGGCTACTGCAGTTAGGTTCAATCGGGTAGGTTGAATATATACATAAACTGCTTGAGTTTATTAGTATGTTTACCAATTATTTTGAAGCTGTAGAAAGAGGAGAAGAGACGGATATTCCGAATGCTGATCCATATAGAGATGGTACCATAAAGAATCCAGTTAAAGCTAGGGCGAAGGGATGCGGTGGTATTCCTTCGTCGTCTAAGGAAAAAGGGAAGAAAACCCCCAAAAAGAAAGCAAGATGTACTTCTTGTGGCAAAAAGGGGCATAACTGTAGGTCTTGCCCTGTACATAGAGGAGTTCAATTGACACAGGAACCTGAGGTGGGTTGTTCTGGTTTTATGGACGATGCAGAGGTTGATAGTGAAGATTATGACGATGTAAACGTTGTTATGGTAAGTTTTATGAAAAATGAATTACATTTACTGTTTAACCAATTTTTGGTTTTTAAATTTGGTATGACATATTTGTTTACTAACTAATGACATTTCAGACATATAATTGAGTTCTACTACTACTGAAAGCTTCTTCACAGATTGTTTATTTTATAAGTAAGTATGACTCCTTTGATTGATATGTGATATTAGATAGATGTTGATACTATCTATAATAGTAATACTTCTTTGAATTTTAATTTGGCAGGCAGTTAAGAAGTGGAAGATTGTAGTAGATGAATTATATGGGATCAAGTGGAGAAGGATATTTGTAGTAGTTTGATTCGTATAGACTTATTATGGGTCTTGAATTGTAGTTTATTGTGTTTTATTTGAAGCATATGTGTTTTATGTGTGATTGGTGTCGGATACTGTTGTGCGAATTGATTGGTGGTGCCAATTTGCTATAGAGTGATTACGGGACTTGAATTGTGTTCCTGGGTGTATCAGCAAATACGAGAACTGCCAACAGCAATTGGACCTGCGGCCCAGCCCATCTCGATCGGCCCAAACACGCTGCTTGGAGCGCAATTCTCGCCGCCGAAAATCTCGCCAAAGCGGTCGGACCTCGCGGTATATATACGCCATTCGCATATGGCTTCAGTGCGTTCTCTAACCTTGTGCTATACGCGGCGACCTCTCACTAGATCGTCGGAGTGTCTTTGCAGTACCACCCGAGGTGCTCAGCGCGTGAAGCCAGGACCGGTCCTTTCACCCATTCAACGACCGGTCCATTTGACGAAACCACACTACTTCAACACTTCATTGGTGAAGGTCACGATCAATTGGCGACCACGATGGGAGGCGAGCGCTATCCTACTCCGTTCATGGCTCCACGCGACCGGCCCCGCACGCGGGCCTCATCTCGACTCAACCCCTCCGGGCAGAATCACCCTCAACAACAGACCCCGGAGGACGTACCTGCAACCGAGCATGGATCGCAAGGAAACCTTCGCCAAGAGCCCTCGATGCGAGGCGGCCGAGGACCTATCCTAGAACGGGTACAACGGCACGCTCATCAACCGAGCATCTGGCCGAGAAATGGCCGCGGCGAGGATGCAGAGCCTTTGCGAGCATATCACTCGAGTCATCCTTCAAGTCTTTGCAAAACAAGAATCGGCTCATTGCGATCGAGGCGAGTTGATCGCTCGTCACGAAAAGAGGTCGACCTCGGTCGCGTGGCGGCCAACGGAGGACCCCGCTCAAGGTCGTCCTTTCGCCACCATCGTGACGCCTCCTCGAAGGAGCGCCTCGCCGAGGAAGTACTTCGCCATGATCCGACGCGTCGAAATAGGCGCACAGTGTCGCGCCGTGCAGAGAACGTCTTGCGCAGACGCCGTTCCCCTGCGATTATGGAGATGAAGATCCCGGTATCGTCTGAGTCGCGCTCGCCTACCGGTATTCTCTCTGGGAGTCCTCCGGTCCTCGAAGGTCTAGAAGTCGATCGTGGGACTCGTCACGAAGAGTTTGATGACTATCATGATGGAGAAATCGAGGATGTCCCCGGACCGAGGAGACACCATTTCGGGCGACCTAGGGGACAATCTTCTCAAATGCCACCGTCGTATGGTCCGCCAAATGTGGCGGTGCGTTCTCTGAAATGCCGAGTAATGGGGATACCTTCCCATGCGACTTTTGGGCGAGTGGTATCGGCCAGGCCATGGACCTTTAGTTAGAGAGATACGCGTTACCGTATCCCCAGAGACTGAGGAAGCCCCAAATTTGAATAAATTCAAGCGGCCGTGGGGATCCGGCGGACAACTTAAGGTACTTCAACAATTACTGCGGCTATAGGGAGCTAGGAGCGACCATGAAGTGCGGACTCTTTCACAATCGCTCGAGGCGAGCAGCTTTGGAATGGTGGGAGAGCTCGCCGCCCAACACCATCTCGTCTTGGGGACGGCTGGTCGAGATCATTCTTGGCCAACTACACACGCCATGAGATGCCTAGAAGCGGCATGAAGAGCACTTGGATACGATTATCCAAGAGGACAACGAATCATTGAGGCGGTACATAGAGCGATTCAACGTCGAGGCCGATCAGGTGCGCGACTTGACTGATAGAGACAAGCTGAAGTATCTCAAGCGTGGGATCAGACCGGACCACAGCTTTGCAGAAGAGTTCGGCCTAAATCACCATATGGATCTGACCATGTTCCTACGAAGGGCCAGCGATCATATGGCCTATGAAGAAGCATTATTCGCTAAAAAGGTCGCCGCGCGCCCGCAGAAAAAGCGAGATAGGTCGCGAAGAACAAAGGCGATCCTCGTGATAACGGGGACGGACTAACGATTTATGAATAAATGTCGGTGGCGCTCTTTTTCCCCCGTGGTTTTTTACTGAGGCCCGGCCTTTTAAAAGTAGTACTTTGTAATTTATTTCGCATGCAAGAATGTATGATTGGTAGCTCGCCGTGCGAGTAGCGCAGAGCGGCCATAGGGTTCTGCCGAGCGCCATCGAAACGGCCCAAGGGTCAGAAGGACCCACCAACAAGTGTAGGCCCCGGCGGTCTACAATCGAGCGCCATCGAAGCGGCCCAAGGGTCGAAGGACCCACCAACAAGTGTAGGCCCCGGCGGTCTACAATCGAGCGCCATCGAAGCGGCCCGAGTCGGTCGAAGGACCCACCAACAAGTGTAGGCCCCAGCGGTCTACAATCGAGCGCCATCGAAATGGCCCAAGGGTCGAAGGACCCACCAACAAGTGTAGGCCCGAGCGGTCTGCAATCGAGTGCCATCGAAATGGCCTGGCGGTCGAAGGACCCACAAAGCGAGTAGGCCCGAGCGGCGCTACAATCGGCGCCATCGAAATGGCCCAAGGGTCGGAAGGACCCACCAACAAGTGTAGGCCCCGAGCGGTCTACAATCGAGTGCCATCGAAATGGCCCAAGGGTCGAAGGACCCACAAAGAGAGTAGGCCCAGCGGTCTGCAATCGAGCGCCATCGAAATGGCCCAAGGGTCGAAGGACCCACCAACAAGTGTAGGCCCCGAGCGGTCTACGATCGAGTGCCATCGAAATGGCCTGGCGGTCGAAGGACCCACAAACAGAGTAGCCCCGGCGGTCTACATCGAGCGCCACCGAAGTTGGCCAATCGATATCGTCACCGCGTTGACCACGTCGAAGTGCCACCGAAGTTGGCACAACCATCGATGTCATCGAATGACCGAGGTCGAGCAATGACCCAATAACGAGCATTGATCGCCGAACACGGCGAGAAGAGACCGACTACAACTATCGCAAGCATGAATGGCGGCGACCACATGCACTCGATGGCGGCGACCACACCTCGGCGATGGCAACGCCCACACCTCGGCGATGGCGGCGACCACCCGCCGACTTAGCGTGGTAGCAACCACACACTTCAAGAGATGGAGACCGATTGCGCGCAATGCAACCCGGTAAACACAACCACGACACGGGGCAGCGATTCAAGCCTCGGCCCGCTCTTAAGCGACCTAGGCTTGGGGGCAAGCGTTCTGGGTGTATCGGCAAATACGAGAGCGCCAGCGGCAATTGGACTGCGGCCCGACCCATCTCATCGGCGCCCAAACACGCCGCTTGGGCGCATTCTCGCCGGCCGAAAATCTCGCAAAGCGGTCGGACCTCGCGGTATATATCGCCATTCGCATATGGCTTCAGTGCGTTCTCTAACCTTGTGCTATCTCGCGGCGACCTCTCACTAGATCGTCGGAGTGTCTTTGCAGGTACCACCCGAGGTGCTCAACGCGTGAAGCCAGGACCGGTCCTTTCACCCATTCAACGACCGGTCCATTTGACGAAACCACACTACTTCAACACTTCATTGGTCAAGGTACGATCAAATTGTAGTTTATTGTGTTTAATTTTTGATTGGTGTTGAAAAACCAATGCTTAGTAGTGCCATTTGCATACTGTAGTGTATTGCTGTTGTGATTTGTAGGCATTTTGAATTTGTGCTTTGTTGGAGTCAAAAGATTTATCTGGGTATTACAACAAAGTTGCTAACATTAGAATAAGATATTATTTTTATTGCGTACATGTGCATATTATTAGTTGGGAATTAGAAGATGTGTTAGTTGTTGCTAAATGTACTGTTGAATTGTAAATTACAATCCAAAGTTACCAATAAGCCCAAGAAGAGGAAGCCTTCAATTGGAGCCCCTAAGTACAAATGAATAATGAAATAGGCGGCAACAACTAGTAAGCTTAACAAAACAAATAGAAAAGGAAGGAAACATTCAAACAACTTCAAATGCCATTACATGAAGGTTTAGAGAAGTAGAGAATATTAAAAGGAACACAAAGTCAATTACATAAAACAACATACTAGGGTACTCCAAAATGTAGACTTCAAAAAGGGCACAATACATGTCTCTCCTTCCAGTAGGATTAAGACATGAAAGTTAGTTAACCAAAATATAGTGGCTGAATTGTCAAAAGATGCTAGGCACATACATCAAGCCCATAACACCAAAAAAATCGAAGAAGATATTGTGCCTCAAGTATCCATTTAGTCAAAGATAAAATGATTCATAATAGGCATTAGCTTTAGCCATAATTTCATGACGAATCTCGTTATGCGATCCCAACACGATGTCACACACCGCCTTCATTCTAACACGATTCTCATTGATCTATTGAAAATGAAAAAAAAAATGAAAAAAAGAAGTATTAGTTGGTTGGTGATGTTCATTTTTTAAAGGAATTAAGTATGATTCGTGGGAAGTTACCGTTCCATAGATGTGTGGGGAAAATTCATGTTCCTTAGAAAGCCAGTCAAGCACCCATAAGCCAGCCGTTTCACTACAAGAACATTCAAATATTTCATCCATTAGTATTTGATGGATGAAAGACACTATTTTCATTAAAAATACATACCTATTGCCAATGTTGGGTATGCCAAATGCATCCTCAATATCCCATGTCCCAAAATGTCTTGGTTTGTGACCAAAGGAGTCGGCATAATCGGGATGGAGAACCATTGTGACAAGAACCTCAGCCTAGAAATGAAAAATGTAAGTAACATTATTTGCAAAATATAAAATGAGAAACTTTGGTAAACAAAATACAATCTGTTCTAGAATTTTGTACCACTTGTTTCATTAAATGCCTACGAGGCAACAAATCTTCAATAGGGACGGTTTGGTGTCAAGATGATATATTTTCATGTTATCAAGTGATATTACCATCAAAAACCAATGATAAAGACCTGTCTGAATTGGTATGTATATCTGAAAATGGATAAAACAATGAAATGTTATGTGATATTTAATAAAGTTAAACATATAAGTGATAGTTTAAACTTAAAAGCAAAGTTACAAACATATTTAAGCTTTTTTGATGGCAACATCCAGCCACCCCTAGCATAGTAAGTCATCAAATCATAAGTTGTGCATCGATCACTAAAAATGGATGCCTACATAGGACATGGTGAAATAGGTTAGTACATGATAGAACTTGAGCATCAAATCAAATGATGGTACATGATAGAAGTTTAGAGTTTAGAGTTGTAACCGTAAATGATGGTGGTAAAGTCCAAACAGTCTTTTCTAGCCCAAGTTGTGCTTGAACCCAACGTGTTTTTTCACATGCTAACATTAAGACCTATGATTTTTATAAAAACAGTGTATTAAAGAAATGTTAATAATATTATTTTGAAACTTTAACGTCAGCTGCATATAAATCTATTACCTCTGGTAGAAGAGGCTTTCCTGGTAATAGGCAATGAAGGTCTCCCCTTGTTAATGACATGTGCCCAGCTCTTACAAATATTTCACTGAAGTTATTTTTCAAGTTTAAAAATGTGTTATTTAAATAACTACATGTAAATTCATCAATGACATTCATAGTGATGGTATACTAACGTTAAGCATCCTTCCTTGTGAAACAGATAAACACAAGTCTCATTTTCAGAATCGGCCAAATCCATGACCTTAGTTGGCCGCGCAAATACGTTGGCCCCCTGCAATTCCATAAAAAATACGTGGTTTTACGTTTTACAATGTTCAATTTAGGTGGAATGAATGAAAGCGCTAAATCAGGACGAAAGACACACCTTTGGTACAATCGACCGTGTTTTACTCGCAGAACCTGAACTGGTGGCACGAGACCTCTTCTTGGAAAAGTCAAGAGGTAGTAACCCATCATCTTCCTCATGTTGTGGTGACTTGTTTGATGGTGGAGTCTGGAATAGTCTCTTGGAAAGGTTGCCAACAACTTCCCTCTAAGCATCACAACAAACAAATTGATTATATTTTTAACTAACAAAACAATGTATACGTTGTAATAGTTTATATTACTTCCATATTACCTTACTATTTGACCTTGTTCTATAGTTGATTTCAGCACCCATAGGGTTGATGTCAACTCCTTTACCTCTATTTTCTTTTGATGTGTTACCTCCTTGAGACCAAGCTGATGGGATGCTGGGCTTTTTGGCAAACTTGTTTCCTTCATTGTTATTATCCATACCATTGTCAGTAATGTGGATGGCCCCCCCTTCCATAGATTGAGCAACTTTGACAACCTTTTCTAGGTTTATAGTTGAATGAACATTGTTTACTACATCAACATCCGGTAGAACTGTTTTATTAGTCACCCCAAATCCATCATTTGCATACTTAGTTGATATGAGAACCTCTAAATTCTTTAGTGCAACCTTAATATCATTTGACTTGTCAAAAGCATGTTCATTAACTTTCTCCTTTAGGTCCTGTTAGAAAAAAAATTTGTCAACTTTTACTTTGATATTTTCATTAACTTAATATTAATAACAAAACAAAAAATGGAACACATAAGTAACTTTACCTCTATAGCTTTTTTGTTCTCAGTTAGGGTAACCTCCATTTTCTCAGTTTGAACTTTGACATCCTAAATAAATTAATATTGTTCTCAATAAGCAACTTAGTTGATAATGATAAACTTGTAAGAAAAATATAACAAACATTTAGCATGAAAACTTTGCAATACTCACATGAAAGGTGGCCAAAAGTTTTTGACCAAGTCATTTGTTTTACAATGACTACCACATAATCAAGGAAGTCTTCATGGCTTATGTTACCACGAAATAGGGTTGGTAAGTCAAGTGTTGAAGAAATTTGCCATTGAAAGCCGACTTGATTGTGGACATTTTTGATGTTTCAATAACCTTGTGAACCTCACGTTTATGTCTTTGTTGCAATGAATATAAATGAATTTATATGGGAATATTCAGAACATTTTGATCTTGATTTTTTATGTTTATTAAAAATTAAAATTGGATTAGACATACTTGACAACTTTTCATTAATAGGCAGCAGCAATGGTACCAGGTTTTTTTGAATTTTTTTTGTTATAAAGGTTGACTCATCCCTTTTAAATACGTAGTTTGCTGCTAAGTTCCTTTTTCCATGCATGCAACCCATGCATCAAACTCTACGTCATTCTAAGTATGTGTGAAAATGAGAGAATAGGGAAATATTTCGAGACACACACCCTCCACAGCCAAACGGATATATGTTGAATGAATAAGAGATTTGTCTTATCTCAAGTAAAGGTTGGCAATTAGGGGTATTCGCGGTACGGGTTGGTTCGGTTATTAGCGAAAATTTTAACTAAAAAGCAAGGGAAAATTCCCTGCGATTTAGATTGTGTCGGTTGACATTCGGAACAGGACCGTCCCAAACAATTTGGATGCCCTGTGCAAATTTTAAAAAGGGGGCACTTAATATATTTTTATAAAACGAATCACTAGAAACTCAAATTACTTTATTTAAATTTTAAATAATGTCTCAATACAACTTTAAACTTGGTATATTAACCGTATTCAGTTTCTCTCTATTAAAAAATATATTTTTATAAACAATAAAAGAATATAATGGCCATGGAGAATACAAAAAATTGGTACAATAGTTTTCATATTATATTATAGTTAGTATAAAGATGAATTGGGGGCCCTAAAAAATGGTTACTGGGTTTGGGCGCTCTGCGGTCGCAAAGCCCGCACGGGCCCAGGGCCGGCCCTGATTCGGAATGGAACAAAACAAAATCGTTCCAAACTTATGATGTTTGGATTGGTTCGGTTGGTTAGATTTTTGACAATATAAAACACAATTTAGGGCGTCTTTAAATTTTGCGTAATTTTGACATCCAACACTACAAAGAAAGTACAACATCATCTAATTATAAATACTAATATCAAAGTTAATTGTCATTGAGTTTTTTCTTAAGCATATCTAACTCAACCAAAAGGGTTGCATTTTCCATCCGTAAATCCACATTTGTTTCTAAACCTTTTTCAACGTGTTCTTTCAGCATTTTCACCTCGACCATTAGAGTTGCATTCTCCATCCTAAGCTCAACGTTTGTTTCTAATGATTTTTTAAGCTGGTCTTCAAGTAGGTCAACGTTATGGCTATTGTAGTCACCTAATTTTTTCCCGTGTGACGAAAGTAACCTCCTTAGCATCAATACCGCAACGTCTTCACGAGCTTGTTCCTCTGTCTGTGCATATCTACCAATTGACACCGGAGGCGTTCCTATTGCGTCGGTTCAAAGAGAACATCGATATTTATAATATCGTTTCCGATTTATAAACGTCTTATCATGGAACGTATAGTCCGGTTGATGTATTATCATGATAATACATGCTTGGGACAGCCACTTTTGCATACAAAGATTCATTAGCGAATCAGCTGGAGGTCCCAGAGTGGTAAACATGGTTAAACCTGTACGTAAATTTTGTAATGTCAGTTTAGTAAAGTAGAATAATTAGTTACACTAACATAAACATTGTAGGGGATGTATACGATATAAAAATTATTCTTACCATATGAATTCCTTATGCTATTCAGAATTTCATCTAGGTGAGATGAACATTTAGCTATACAAGCTTCAATTTGCACCTTTGAACGAAGCAAGTTTCTAGGTAGTTTCAAAAAATTTTCCCATGCAACTTCAGCCTCCGCGTACGTATCGTAGACGCGAACAACTCCTTCTTTGAAACCGTTCACCTGAGCATAGCAGTCTATCCACGAGCCGTATACACCATTTTTCCTTCCATTGAAAACAACATAGCCAATATTGTTGCTCTTTGAAGAAGACATCTGTGTGTGCAATGTTTGATGAAAAATGTTGTTCAATCCTTCCCATTTATGTTGTACATTAAGTAGTGACCACCGTATTAATTGCTCAATGGAGTTGGTGGATCCTAATAACAACATTAAATTTATGGTGGTACAAATTAAGGTGGTTACAATTATATCTGTTCTATTATTTGATTAGTAGTACGTAATTTAATTTTTCGAAATTACTAATAAAATGTACCCCCTTAGTTTGCAGTTTAGGATTTTGGTACCACTTTTAAGAAAAATGATTAGGAGTCTAGATTCTTAAAATAGGGACTTGTCTAACTTACCATATTTAACCCTTTATCTTATTGGTTTAACCAAATGTGAATCTGTTTTTGAAGGTAAAAATTTGTCATAATTAATAGGGGTATATTTGTAAAATAACATAAGAAATTGGGTTTGGAAATGTAAAACTTCAATCAATTTTGTATAATCATATACCTTAATGATTTAATAATCAAATATAATTCAATTTTATACATAACAACTTTTTACAAAAAAAAAATGGTATGGTCTTTTATCTGTCTTGTTGAAACGTAACCATATCCTTAATGATTTAATAATATAAAAAAACTATCATTATTACTCAACAGTAAAATTGCTTTTGTTTTCTTGATAGGACAACTCTCACGTCTCTGCACCCTATGCTGACACGCATCATCTCCCTGCAACATTTGATGTTTTATCTAAAAAGTGGACAGCTACTTGTCCTGGTAACGTGTTTCGCGCCATTTCAACTATTAATGTGGACCTCAAAAAATGTGCAATATTGGGTCTACGAATTTAATGTTATGTTCCCAAATTTTGTCTTATTTCACAATTCAATTTTTCAATTTTAAATATACCGCCACTCCGAATTTTCCCATACGCGCCTACTAACATTACAATTGTTTTGAATTTTATTTTTTTTTTCCAAGTAGTAGATGATGCATAGTCATTTAGGTCTAAGTTGACGGACAATTACGGATAGTAGAACTAAGACACTATGAACCACATAGTAGTCCGGAGAGTGAGACCTAAGTCAGTATGAACCTTGTAGTAGTTCGAATAGTAGACCTAAGACACTATGAACCACATACTAGTCCGGATATTGAGACCTAAATCAGTACTAACCTTGTAGAAGTCCGGATAGTAGAACTAAGACACTATGAACCACATACTAGTCCGGATATTGAGACCTAAGTCAGTACTAACCTTGTAGAAGTCCAGATAGTAGAACTAAGACACTATGAACCACATACTAGTCTGGATATTAAGACCTAAGTCAGTGCAAACCTTGTAGAAGTCCGGATAGTAGAACTAAGACACTATGAACCACATAGTAGTCCGGATATTGAGACCTAAACCTTGTAGAAGTCAGGATAGTAGAACTAAGACACTATGAACCACATACTAGTCCGGGATATTGAGACCTAAGTGTAGAAGTCAAGAACCTTGTAGAAGTGGGATAGTAGAACTAAGTCACTATGAACCACATACTAGTCCAGGATATTGAGACCACCATAAGTCGAGACCTACTAACCTTGTAGAAGTGGGATAGTAGAACTAAGACACTATGAACCACATACTAGTCCAGGATATTGAGACCTAAGTCGGTCTGAACCTTGTAGAAGTCCGGATAGTAGAACTAAGTCACTATGAACCACATACTAGTCCGGATATTGAGACCTAAGTCAGTGCGAACCTTGTAGAAGTCCGGATAGTAGAACTAAGACACTATGAACCACATACTAGTCCGGGATATTGAGACTAAGTCGATGTCACGAACCTTGTAGAAGTCAGGATAGTAGAACTAAGACAACTATGAACCACATACTAGTCTAGTCCTGGGATATTGAGACCTAAGTCGGTCACTTAACCTTGTAGAAGTCCGGATAGTAGAACTAAGACACTATGAACCACATACTAGTCAGGATATTGAGACCTAAGTCAAGTCACTGAACCTTGTAGAAGTCCGGATAGTAGAACTAAGACACTATGAACCACATACTAGTCCGGATATTGAGACCTAAGTCTGAGTCACTAACCTTGTAGAAGTCCGGATAGTAGAACTAAGACACTATGAACCACATACTAGTCCGGATATTGAGACCTAAGTCAGTGCGAACCTTGTAGAAGTCCGGATAGTAGAACTAAGACACTATGAACCACATACTAGTCCGGATATTGAGACCTAAGTCAGTGCGAACCTTGTAGAAGTCCGGATAGTAGAACTAAGACACTATGAACCACATACTAGTCCGGATATTGAGACTCTAAGTCGAGTGCGAACCTTGTAGAAGTCAGGATAGTAGAACTAAGACACTATGAACCACATACTAGTCCAGGATATTGAGACCTCCGGATAGTAGAACTCACTATGAACCACATACTAACCGGGATATTGAGTAGAAGTCATGGAATAGTAGAAGTCAGGATAGTAGAACTAAGACACTATGAACCACATACTAGTCCGGATATTGAGACCTAAGTCGGTCACGAACCTTGTAGAAGTCCAGGATAGTAGAACTAAGACACTATGAACCACATACTAGTCCGGATATTGAGACCTAAGTCAGTGCGAACCTTGTAGAAGTCTGGATAGTAGAACTAAGACACTATGAACCACATACTAGTCCGGATATTGAGACCTAAGTCAGTACTAACCTTGTAGAAGTCCGGATAGTAGAACTAAGACACTATGAACCACATACTAGTCCGGATATTAAGACCTAAGTCAGTGCGAACCTTGTAGAAGTCCGGATAGTAGAACTAAGACACTATGAACCACATACTAGTCCGGATATTGAGACCACATAAGTGGAGTGCGAACCTTGTAGAAGTCCGGATAGTAGAACTAAGACACTATGAACCACATACTAGTCCGGATATTGAGACCTAAGTCAGTACTAACCTTGTAGAAGTCCGGATAGTAGAACTAAGACACTATGAACCACATACTAGTCCGGATATTGAGACCTAAGTCAGTGCGAACCTTGTAGAAGTCCGGATAGTAGAACTAAGACACTATGAACCACATACTAGTCCGGATATTGAGACCTAAGTCGGTCACGAACCTTGTAGAAGTCAGGATAGTAGAACTAAGACACTATGAACCACATACTAGTGGGATATTGAGACCTAAGTCGATGCTAACCTTGTAGAAGTCAGGATAGTAGAACTAAGACACTATGAACCACATACTAGTCCGGATATTGAGACCTAAGTCAGTGCGAACCTTGTAGAAGTCCGGATAGTAGAACTAAGACACTATGAACCACATACTAGTCCGGATATTGAGACCTAAGTCAGTGCGAACCTTGTAGAAGTCCGGATAGTAGAACTAAGACACTATGAACCACATACTAGTCCAGGATATTGAGATATTAGAAGACCTAAGTAGTCAGGATATTGTCAGTCAGCGAACCTTGTAGAAGTCCGGATAGTAGAACTAAGACACTATGAACCACATACTAGTCCAGGATATTGAGACCTAAGTCAGTCATGCGAACCTTGTAGAAGTGGGATAGTAGAACTAAGACACTATGAACCACATACTAGTCAGGATATTGAGACCTAAGTCAAGACTAACCTTGTAGAAGTCCGGATAGTAGAACTAAGACACTATGAACCACATACTAGTCCTGGGATATTGAGACCTAAGTCAAGTGCTAACCTTGTAGAAGTCCGGATAGTAGAACTAAGACACTATGAACCACATACTAGTGGGATATTGAGACCTAAGTCGACACGTAACCTTGTAGAAGTCAGGATAGTAGAACTAAGACACTATGAACCACATACTAGTCCGGATATTGAGACCTAAGAGTCACGAACCTTGTAGAAGTCCGGATAGTAGAACTAAGACACTATGAACCACATACTAGTCCTGGGATATTGAGACCTAAGTCAAGTCTAGCGAACCTTGTAGAAGTCCGGATAGTAGAACTAAGACACTATGAACCACATACTAGTCCGGATATTGAGACCTAAGTCGACCTAATCGGTCACGAACCTTGTAGAAGTCAGGATAGTAGAAGTCACTATGAACCACATACTAGTTAGGATATTGAGAAGTCGGTGCGAACCTTGTAGAAGTCGGGATAGTAGAACTAAGACACTATGAACCACATACTAGTCCGGATATTGAGACCTAAGTCAAGTCACGAACCTTGTAGAAGTCTATGGATAGTAGAACTAAGACACTATGAACCACATACTAGTCCAGGATATTGAGACCTAAGTCGAGTCGCGAACCTTGTAGAAGTCCGGATAGTAGAACTAAGACACTATGAACCACATACTAGTTCAGGATATTGAGACCTAAGTCGATGCGAACCTTGTAGAAGTGGGATAGTAGAACTAAGACACTATGAACCACATACTAGTGGGATATTGAGACCTAAGTCGGTGCTGAACCTTGTAGAAGTCAGGATAGTAGAACTAAGACACTATGAACCACATACTAGTCCAGGATATTGAGACCTAAGTCGGTGCGAACCTTGTAGAAGTCCGGATAGTAGAACTAAGACACTATGAACCACATACTAGTCCAGGATATTGAGACCTAAGTCGGTCACTTGTAACCTTGTAGAAGTGGGATAGTAGAACTAAGACACTATGAACCACATACTAGTCCAGTGGGATATTGAGACCTAAGTCGGTCACTAACCTTGTAGAAGTGGGATAGTAGAACTAAGACACTATGAACCACATACTAGTCCAGGATATTGAGACCTAAGTCGAGTGCGAACCTTGTAGAAGTCGGATAGTAGAACTAAGACACTATGAACCACATACTAGTCCGGATATTGAGACCTAAGTCGGTGCGAACCTTGTAGAAGTGGGATAGTAGAACTAAGACACTATGAACCACATACTAGTCCTGGATATTGAGACCTAAGTCACGAACCTTGTAGAAGTCCTGGATAGTAGAACTAAGACACTATGAACCACATACTAGTCCAGGATATTGAGACCTAAGTCAGGATATTGAGTGCACGAACCTTGTAGAAGTCAGGATAGTAGAACTAAGACACTATGAACCACATACTAGTCCTGGATATTGAGACCTAAGTCGGTCACGAACCTTGTAGAAGTCCAGGATAGTAGAACTAAGACACTATGAACCACATACTAGTCCGGATATAAGACACTATGAACCACATACTAGTCCGGATATTGAGAGACCTAAGTCGGATAGTAGAACTAAACTTGTAGAAGTCGGATATTGAGGATAGTAGAACTAAGACACTATGAACCACATACTAGTGGGATATTGAGACCTAAGTCGGTGCGTAACCTTGTAGAAGTCCGGATAGTAGAACTAAGACACTATGAACCACATACTAGTCCAGGATATTGAGACCTAAGTCGGTAACCTTGTAGAAGTCCCGGATAGTAGAACTAAGACACTATGAACCACATACTAGTGGGATATTGAGACCTAAGTCGGTCACGAACCTTGTAGAAGTGGGATAGTAGAACTAAGACACTATGAACCACATACTAGTCCAGGATATTGAGACCTAAGTCAGTGCGAACCTTGTAGAAGTGGGATAGTAGAACTAAGACACTATGAACCACATACTAGTCCTGGATATTGAGACCTAAGTCGCACGAACCTTGTAGAAGTCAGGATAGTAGAACTAAGACACTATGAACCACATACTAGTCCAGGATATTGAGACCTAAGTCGAGTCACGAACCTTGTAGAAGTCCGGATAGTAGAACTAAGACACTATGAACCACATACTAGTCCGGATATTGAGACCTAAGTCAGTACTAACCTTGTAGAAGTCCGGATAGTAGAACTAAGACACTATGAACCACATACTAGTCCGGATATTGAGACCTAAGTCAATCATTTAACCTTGTAGAAGTCAGGATAGTAGAACTAAGACACTATGAACCACATACTAGTCCGGATAGGATATTGAGACCTAAGTCAGTGCGAACCTTGTAGAAGTCCGGATAGTAGAACTAAGACACTATGAACCACATACTAGTCCGGATATTGAGACCTAAGTCAGTGCGAACCTTGTAGAAGTCCGGATAGTAGAACTAAGACACTATGAACCACATACTAGTCCGGATATGAGATTGAGACCTAGAAGTCGATAGTAGAACTAAGAACCTTGTAGAAGTCCAGGATAGTAGAAGTCAGGAAGACACTACTATGAACCACATACTAGTCCAGGATATTGAGACCTAAGTCAGTACTAACCTTGTAGAAGTCCGGATAGTAGAACTAAGACACTATGAACCACATACTAGTCCGGATATTGAGACCTAAGTCAGCACTGAACCTTGTAGAAGTCCGGATAGTAGAACTAAGACACTATGAACCACATACTAGTCCGGATATTGAGACCTAAGTCGAGTAACCTTGTAGAAACCTTGTAGAAGTGGGATAGTAGAACTAAGACACTACTATGAACCACATACTAGTCCAGGATATTGAGACCTAAGTCGGTGCGAACCTTGTAGAAGTCCTGATAGTAGAACTAAGACACTATGAACCACATACTAGTCCTGGGATATTGAGACCTAAGTCGAGTCACGAACCTTGTAGAAGTCCTGAAGTAGAACCAAGACACTCAGTCCTAGTATGAACCTTGCACTAACCTTCGAAGATATTGAGACTGAAGTCGAGTACTAACCTTGTAGAAGTCCGGATAGGATAGTAGAACTAAGTCACTATGAACCACATACTAGTCCAGGATATTGAGACCTAAGTCGATTACGAACCTTGTAGAAGTCCGGATAGTAGAACTAAGACACTATGAACCACATACTAGTGGGATATTGAGACCTAAGTCGGTCACTAACCTTGTAGAAGTCCAGGATAGTAGAACTAAGACACTATGAACCACATACTAGTCCTGGAGGATATTGAGACCTAAGTCGAAGTAGAACTAAGACACTGCGAACCTTGTAGAAGTCCTGGAGGATAGTAGAACTAAGACACTATGAACCACATACTAGTCCGGATATTGAGACCTAAGTCGGTCACGAACCTTGTAGAAGTCCTGGATAGTAGAACTAAGACACTATGAACCACATACTAGTCCAGGATATTGAGACCTAAGTCAAGCGAACCTTGTAGAAGTGGGATAGTAGAACTAAGACACTATGAACCACATACTAGTCCTGGATATTGAGACCTAAGTCAAGTGCGAACCTTGTAGAAGTGGGATAGTAGAACTAAGACACTATGAACCACATACTAGTCCGGATATTGAGACCTAAGTCGAGTGCTAACCTTGTAGAAGTCCGGATAGTAGAACTAAGACACTATGAACCATGAACCACATACTAGTCCTGGATATTGAGACCTAAGTCCGCGAACCTAGAAGTCCTGGGATAGTAGAACTAAGACACTATGAACCACATACTAGTCCGGATATTGAGACCTAAGTCGGTCACGAACCTTGTAGAAGTGGGATAGTAGAACTAAGTCACTATGAACCACATACTAGTCAGGATATTGAGACTAAGTCCTGGATAGTAGAACTAAGTCCACTAGTAGAAATAGAAAGTCACTATGAACCACATACTAGTCCTGGGATATTGAGACCTAAGTCGGATAGTAGAATAAGACACTAACCTTGTAGAAGTCCGGATAGTAGAACTAAGTCACTATGAACCACATACTAGTGAGAACCTGTAGAAGGATGTATTGAGACCTAAGTCGATAGTGAGACCTTGAGACCTGAAGTCGGTCTGAACCTTGTAGAAGTCCGGATAGTAGAACTAAGACACTATGAACCACATACTAGTCAGGATATTGAGACCTAAGTCAGTGCGAACCTTGTAGAAGTGGGATAGTAGAACTAAGTCACTATGAACCACATACTAGTGGGATATTGAGACCTAAGTCAAGTCACGAACCTTGTAGAAGTCCGGATAGTAGAACTAAGACACTATGAACCACATACTAGTCCGGATATTGAGACCTAAGTCAGTGCGAACCTTGTAGAAGTCCGGATAGTAGAACTAAGACACTATGAACCACATACTAGTCCGGATATTGAGACCTAAGTCAGTGCGAACCTTGTAGAAGTCCGGATAGTAGAACTAAGTCACTATGAACCACATACTAGTCCGGATATTAAGACCTAAGTCAGTACTAACCTTGTAGAAGTCCGGATAGTAGAACTAAGACACTATGAACCACATACTAGAACTGGGATATTGAGACCTAAGTCAAGACTAACCTTGTAGAAGTGGGATAGTAGAACTAAGACACTATGAACCACATACTAGTCAGGATATTGAGACCTAAGTCGAGTGCGAACCTGTAGAAAGTCCAGGATAGTAGAACTAAGTCACTATGAACCACATACTAGTCCGATATTGGATATTGAGACCTAAGACCACATAAGGTCACTGAACCTTGTAGAAGTCCGGATAGTAGAACTAAGTCACTATGAACCACATACTAGTCCGGATATTGAGACCTAAGTCAGTACTAACCTTGTAGAAGTCCGGATAGTAGAACTAAGACACTATGAACCACATACTAGTCCGGATATTGAGACCTAAGTCAGTGCGAACCTTGTAGAAGTCCGGATAGTAGAACTAAGACACTATGAACCACATACTAGTCCGGATATTGAGACCTAAGTCAGTACTAACCTTGTAGAAGTCCGGATAGTAGAACTAAGACACTATGAACCACATACTAGAGTGGGATATTGAGACCTAAGTCGATGCTAACCTTGTAGAAGTCCGGATAGTAGAACTAAGACACTATGAACCACATACTAGTCAGGATATTGAGACCTAAGTCAATTGCGCGAACCTTGTAGAAGTCAGGATAGTAGAACTAAGACACTATGAACCACACTACTAGAGTCCTGATATTGAGACCTAAGTCTAAGTGAACCTTGTAGAAGTCCTGATAGTAGAACTAAGACACTATGAACCACATACTAGTCCTGGATATTGAGATAGTAAGTCTAAGACACTATGAAACCTAGTGGGTGAGAAGTCCTGTAGATGTCCAGGAGTAGAACTAAGTCACTATGAACCACATACTAGTGAGATGGGATATTAAGACCTAAGTCGACTAACCTTGTAGAAGTCCGGATAGTAGAACTAAGACACTATGAACCACATACTAGTCCAGGATATTGAGACCTAAGTCAAGTACTAACCTTGTAGAAGTCAGGATAGTAGAACTAAGACACTATGAACCACATACTAGTCCGGATATTGAGACCTAAGTCGAGTGAAACATACTAGTCCGGAACCACGAACCTGTAGAAGTCCACATACTAGGATAGTAGAACTAAGACACTATGAACCACATACTAGTCCGGATATTAAGACCTAAGTCAGTGCGAACCTTGTAGAAGTCCGGATAGTAGAACTAAGACACTATGAACCACATACTAGTCCGGATATTGAGACCTAAGTCAGTACTAACCTTGTAGAAGTCCGGATAGTAGAACTAAGACACTATGAACCACATACTAGTCCAGATATTAAGACCTAAGTCCCTTACGTCTCTTACGTCTCTTTAAACGAACAAGTAAACCCTTCACAGTCAAGTCTGGTCTTACTTCCCGAACTACTACATGGTTCATAGTCTCTTACGTCTCTTTAAACGAACAAGTAAACGACTCAAAGTAATAGATTCTTACTTAAGTATCACTAAACGGACTACAATAGACTAGTATACGCTTCATAGTCAGTTTCCCAAAGTAATAGAGTTTTTTGTCACACCCAAAATTTTAACCCGGGATGTTGGAGTGGGATCCGACTGTAGTTACCACTTGGACCCGGTACTATGCTTATTTATTTACATCACAACTATCTTTATGTTTAATAATTTTCATTAAATTTATATTAATACTAATTATACCAATATTATAATACACATTATTTACACTAATAACTAAAATTAAAAAACTATACGTTCAAGTCATACAAAACATTGCTATTTTAATACTTAAATTTTCTTGATCACACTCAAAATTATGATTAATGCTATAAAGACAAAATCACCCTCAATATTATACCATTTAAAATAGTGCATCTTCAACCTCATTCTCACTTTTCACAACCTCTCTCTGTTACATCACGTTCTAACCTTCCATTTTATTACCATTTTTCCATAGTCTTTCTTCCATTATCAACTTATGTCTAACCACCATAGTGGCACTCCCATCCAAAGGTCTGCCTCCTCTTCCACAAATTCTTCAGCTGCTCGACGTGGAGGACATCTATGTCATTGTCATCTCGAATCTCCGTTAGTAACAAGCACTACTATTGTCAACTATGGAAGAAGATTTTTTGGTTGTGGATCTTACAAGGTTTTGTTACACTTTCACTTAACAATACCACTTCCTCAAACATATTATTTAACTTTATATTTTGGCTGATTTATAATCTTAACCACAATCATTTTTTTTAAATTTCCAGATATATGGGTTTAAGAGGTGTTCTTACTTTCCTTTGGATAGATCCAGAATGGGTGATCAACAACACCTAATCATCACAGATCTACTTAACAGGGCGAATCAACTTCAAAGGGGAAATAATGATTCAAATACGGTGGTTCTAGATCAACTAAACATGCAGCCCAAGTCCTTTAGGGGACTTTTCGTTACCTCTTTGATTGTTAACATTTTCTTTGTTTTTGCTGCAATATTGGCAACACATTTCTTCTACAACTGATTTTCTAATTTCTAGTTGATGTTTCACTGTAATGTTTCATGCTCTTAATTAGATTTTTCATGTCATTGAGTATGAATTTAAACCTTTTTTTCACAATGAATGTCACTGACTATAAATTTAATTTTACAATTCACCTTTTTTCACAATGTTTCATTAACCACCACTGGGTATACAAAGTAAGGTTACAAAGTAATTCATTAACTAACATGTCTAATCTTAATTTGTTTTGATTAATGTAAAAAAAAAACTTACTAGGTAATCTATACATATATATATAGAGAGAGAGCTAACTTAAAAAACTATGCTGTGAATCACACACTAGTCAATTGCATAATGGGACTAATAACTCTTATGCTTCATTAAATGTTTCTTTCCTTCAAATTAAGGGTTTTCAATTAGCCATACCTTTAACCACGTTTAGAAGGGCCAACTAAAATTAATCATCCCACTCTTTTTATAACTAACAAACATACCAGATAGGGACCAAAACATTGAAAAAGAGTTCAACAACAAAGATAGTCAGATTAGGGACCAAAAACATAAACATATGACAAACGTAATAGAGTAACACAAGTAAGGTGTCAGCTGGTTGTCCAATTAGAGGCTTATGATAAGAAAAGTATAACTCTGTGAACATGATCACTCGCTTCAACAAAATGCCATAGCCATAGGTTTGTAGATTGAACAATTCTCTCTACTAAAATTCACAATCATGCAAAAGTTGGGTTTTCATGGGTTGTAATGGGGTCTTGGGTTTATTAACATTGGGTAGGATATAAGAAAGAAGGGAAAAACAAAGGGTAAAAAAACTATTATTAAACAAACAAATAAAACTATTATTAAAAAAACTATTATTGTTTCCCCACATTTTTTTTCCTTGGGTTCATCCCGTCATCATTAACCCCACCTTTTTTTTTGCTTTATTATTAAAACTATTATTGTAACAAAGAAAACCCACCAACACTTCGTCTTCCACCATCATTAACCCCATTCGAACGATTCCACCTTCCATGGCGACCAACCTTCGGTCTTCTTCTTCACGTTTTGTTCGCGGATCATCCTCTCGTAACAATGTGCTTCAAGATTCCAAAACACAGGTACCTGCAATACTATCCATTTTAGCATAACACTTGTCTTGTATTTTGTTTCGTTTTTTTTTTTTGCTATTGTCGATGGAAATGTTCATTTGAAACTGTAATTCACCATGCTTTACATCATATTAACCCTTAATTACATATACCAAAGTTGGATTACTTTAAAATTGCATGTTTATAGTTACCATACATTGTTGTGTTCTGCTTCGTTCCAAGCCTTTTTTAGGTAAAAATAGTGATTTTAACTATTTCCTTACTCCAAATGAGTGTAGATGACCAATAGTTGTTATCAACCATTTATGTTGTTTAAAAAAAATATTATACACATTTCGTTGGAATCGCGATTCAAAGGTCTATCGCACGATTCTTCAACACATTGCAACCGGGTCGAAATCGCGACCCGTTTTCAAGTACAGATCTGGTTTTTAGGGTTTTCATGCAAAGAAGACGAGTTTGAGAGATACGATATGAAACGGTGCGTTTTGGGATTATTACAAACAACTATTACAGCATGCTTCTGTTCAAATTTGTTTCGTTCTTTGATATATTGCAGCATGCTTCTGTTCTATCACAATAGGTTATGTTGTATCACTAGTTACTATCAAGCAGAGACGTCTCACTAGTGAAATAATGCGTTATTTCGTGCCTTTGCTTACTCTGTCGTCTGTATTAGAACATAACTGTTGTTGTTTCACAATTACTTTCACTATGAGTCAAGCAAAGAAGAAAAAAGTGGTAGATATTACATGGGTAGATCATAGTTACATGGTGTTTTTTAGAGGGGTTGAATTAAACACTTATTACATTTATTTATGACTTGAACTATTTTGAACTTCATGTGGATTTACTTATAGGTAGATGATGTTTCTTGGAGGGGTTGATTGAAAAACTTGTTATGTTTATTTATGACTTGAATTATTTTGAAGTTCATGTTTTGTTGCGAACTCTACTTGGATTTAGTAAAAAAGTTATATATTTTTTTGTTATTGTATCTTACGATACAATACACGATACGATACACGATTCAGAAAATGGGCTTAACGATACACGTTATGTATCCCGATTTGATAACACTGGATGACCTGATTAGCACTGTATACTACTAATTCAATTTAAACTCTCCATTACAGGACATTGACACGCCCACCTTCGTGATTACATGCGCCGACAACACGGGCAAATACATTGTAAGCATCAAATATTTTATATTCATGCAATTTTCAATTTTTCTTTTCTTTCACATAATTTCAAATATATTTTACAGAAGTTTCCTCAAAAATTCACCGACCGCTGGGGTTCACAAATTGAGGATAAAGTTCTGCTAGACACAAAAGACGGGAAATCCTGGCTGATCTCTGTCGAGAGGCGTAATGGGAGCATTTGGCTAGGCAAGGGGTGGGTTGATTTCCGAAAGAATTACAAATTCAGAATTTTTGACACCATTTTCTTTAAATACAAAGGTACATCCAATTTTGCTGTCTACATCTTTGATGGTCTTGGCATGCACTACGGATGGGAATATCTTGGTCCATTCGATACACCATCTCCGTTCTTCAAGCAAATTGGATCCACCAATTATGTCAACAAATTTGTATGTCATTTTCTTCATTATATTTGTCTTTTATGTATTAACCAATATATACATATTCATAACTGGGAACTATTTTATACAACAGGTCCTTCCAGATGAATTCACCTTAGTACACGCTCCTGACATAGCAAACCCTCTGACATTGGTTGGGACAGATGATGATCGGGAATGGTTGGTCAAGTGGATAAAAATAGACAATTCTATTTGGTTAAGCGAGGTTGGGCTAATTTTCATACTGAATTACAACCTGAGAAAAAGGGATTATGTCATCTTCAAGGTTAGATGTATATGTACTTTCATTTCAATTTACTTCTTTAATATAAAATGATGATTATGGATTTACTTTGTATATATACATTCAATGTTTTACTTCTTTCATTTTGTTATTTTTCCTCAGTTAAATCTATTAATATGTAAAATTCATGTTAACTTGCTTAATCTCTACATCAACAGCCTCGTGATTTTGGAAAAATGCTGGTTCGTGTTGTCCACAATGATAGTGGTATGGTGGAAAAATTTAGAAGCCTAACTTCTCATGATACTATGGACTATGATGATCAATTAAGAGAATTATGGACTGCAACAATCACTCAGGCAACAACAACTAGAACCCTAGCTTTGGTGAGTGTTACATTTAAATTAAGTTTGTTTTTCTCCTTTTCTGTATTCAAGTTACCACCTTCTGTTTTTGATTAATTTTTCCATTTATTTTGTAGTATGTCCCATCACGTGTGGTCCGCAGATGCCTACAACATAAACCAAATGCTATTCCTGTGGTTCTACCATATGGAGATCTTGATGTTTGGCATCTCAACTGGAGTCCAGGGTGAAATGATGAGTGCTACATAGGAGATGGCTGGTACCAATTCAAGAAGTTTCATGACCTCAAGCCAGGAGACCGTCTGAGGTTTAGCCGCAGAGGATCAGAAATGCGTTTCATTCTTGAATTCGTCTAGATTCCATCCACCTATGTTGAACTACTATGGTCCTTTGTTGTTTTTATTTTGTACCAAAAAATTTCATGGATGATGCACCTTCTGGACCCAATGTCTCAGGCAAAGAGGCCCCAACTTTTAACTTTTAAATCTTTTTTTATGGTTATGTTGTGTGTCTTTGTCAACTTTGTCAATATTGTAATGGGGAGTTCACATATTTTATGCGTGGTCACTACTGCGCCTTGCACATTGTGTATAAAATGATTCAGCCAAAAAATGATGCACAAAGGCGCCAATAGGCCACACAACTGCGCCTTCTGAACAGGCGCCAAGTCCCCCAACACTGCGGCTTATCTTGCAAATAACGCACGCAACAACTAACACAAACATGCGCCATGTTCAGTCAACACTTGAAAAACTGTTTTTTCCTTAATCATTTTTCAACTGCAAACACACTGTATCCAAATATTCCAATTGTTACTAATCATTAAATCCCAGTTAATTACTTTCTCTTATTCATTATTTGGTTACAGTTAACACTACTTGTTCAAAATAATATACTGAAAACCATTTATAATGTCCTACATGATTTCATCCAAAGTAACTTAATTTTTTTCTCTATGAAGGACTTGGAACGTCCAAGGGGATTTGTAATAACACATCAGATACCTAGTGGAGATCGAATTGTATGATTCTATGTTTATCATTTTTCTTAATGTTATTTCAAATATTTTTATTCCAACTTTATGCCATCAAATGTTTATAGTACCTAACCTATATGGAGAAATACTTACGTGGTCACACATATTTGATCACACTATTTGATCAAACTCACAAAACAACAATAAATGCACTAATAAAATAATGATTTAGTGTTTCTCTAGGAATAGTTAAGTCCAACAATTTTGAAGAGGAAAAATAAAAACAGCAACTACCAATACCGAATAACCAACGGGTGCTTCTTATAGAAATTGGCAGTTATGCTTTAAAATAGGATCTGAATACAGAATTTATATTAGCAAATCCTATGAAGAATGACTCTTAAACAGAGAAATTCTAATACAATTACAAAAACTGGATACTTAGAAATTACATAGAGATGAATATAACACAGCCATCCTTGAAACAACATATTATACATATTGTCCCATTGTTTCCTGCAAATTGAGTTTTCCTTTGAAATACATGAAAATCCTAAAATTATATGGATTACATTCATCACTTCACAACACACAACAACACAACCATCCTCCACATTGTCCCATTGTTTCCTGCAAAACAATACATGGGGTCACAAATTAGAAACATCCATACAATTGCCTATTATCATTTGCAAAACACACAGCGAATAATAACAAAAAAATTGGGTAATTACCTCACTTAATCACTATCACTTGGTGTCATGTATCCCCATGGCCTCCCGGTGAATGAGTTCACCATTATGTCGCTTGGATCCGAATCACTTGTATAACTTGCTCCATCATCATACTCATCTTCGGTTTCTGAATCTGATTCTTCTCCATCATCATCTTCTTCTTCATCTTCGTTGCCATCTTTTTTACCTTTCCTTGAGGATCCAACAATCTCTTCGGACTTCTTTTCCTCACCACGTCGAGGTCCTTTCCACTTACCCACCGAATCTTTTTCATAACGACTGAGAAGGCGTCCGACATATGGCAACATTTCCGATGACTCATCATCCCAGTACCGTGTAGAGTCCGGTACAAACATCTTGAATCTTCCATTTCCTTTGTATGATAACTTAACAACCGCTAACCTTCGGTATGTGTAAGTTTCAATGATTTTTCGTGTGTTTGTCTGAATCCACACGTGCCCATGAAAACCCACTTTAATCTTTCCATCAAAATTATTACCAAATCCATCAAATATACAAACCTTTTTTGGTAATTTTTCAGAGTGAGTTTCATAAAACTCCTTTGGTATCTGGACATCCACCTGCAAATTTGAATAACATATTATCATTGTCATCTCAAAACTAAACACATATTTTTACTTATAATCATTCAACTATACTTACACTCTGTTTCTCCACCAGTACAAGAAACTCTAAGCATGCCATGATCACCTGCACATTCATACAACCTTTACTAGTGCATTATAACCTTTCAATCCAAATTTGTAACCACTTTTGATTTTATTTTGTTTTGCTCAGCAAACATCACAATTGCTATTTAATAATGCATTCACTTTCACTAGATTGAAACCAGTTTCAACAAATAATTTGTTTTAATTAAACCAGAATATTAATTGTTATTTGTTCTTCTTTCTCTACTTGTATTTCTACCAGAAACAAATTCTTAGGAAAATGAGTAAAATGTACTATATATGTGGCAGTCTTGTTTTCAATTATAGCAGAACTAACAAGCAAATATTGCCTACTTGTTTAAAAAACATTACTCGACCTTGAAATCAAAATTTATATTCCTTGGAATAGTAATGAATACTCTTAAAAAAACAATCACGGGAACAAGGAGAGGTACTGAGGTGGTACATTTACGATTTGCAAATCATATATTCGACTAAGCCACCTTACAACCTCACCATTAATGACCCCATCATGCATTGGCTTCCCATTTGCTACTGTCTCACTATATTCGCTAGTTTTCAAAGTACTAATACTAGTAAGCAACAAACAAGTCACCGGACAAAAGCGATGCATAACCAAGAAAGACATAGTTACAGAAACACAACATTATTAATAACACAACCAATAATTAAACATCACATAATCACACACTCAATCTGCAAAAATCTCACTGATGCAGTATTTATATCACACAATCAGAACAAAAAAGGGAAGTTCAGACCCTTACCTCGAAATAGCGAAAGATTAACGTTGCACGCCTAAAAAGGAGAGTCACCGGCGATGGTCATTCGAATCGATGCAGTGGATTTTACTGGTTTAGGGTTTGGTTACAAGAGAGATTGATTTTGAGAGCTGCACAATCACTTTGGAGGAAACGAAATGGGGTGAAATATGAAGATTTGCGTGAAATCAACAGCGCTGGCAAGAACGAACGCACCCATACCTCTGTTTAACCTTCACCCACACCTCTGTTTAACATTCACCTTACTTTCTTAACAGATAGAGTCTTTTTCAGCTTCAGATCCTTTCAGCTTCCCCTTTCCTTTCGTTTCTTATTTGACATTTCAAATTTTTCATTTTTAAAAATTAAATAAGGTTTCACTTTAAAATAAAAAACAAACATTAATTCAATTAAAAAACAAATTAACTCACTGACAAAAAAAAAATCTACACAGATTCACCTGCACTTCTGACACTGGCTTTTTACTTTTTAATAATTAAAGACACAACAACTTTTTTTTAATGCAAATACAACTACTAGATCACCTTTTTTACAATAAGTAACTGTCACGGTTACAAACTTAAAATCCTCACCATCCAAGTTTTCCAATTCGAGATCAACGGCTGACAACATCCTGCAGTTACTATGAGCTCATTTTCGTACGGTACACAAATTGAAGCATTTGTGCAACTTAAAAGTCACCGTATCATAGTATCATGTACAGAAAAGGACAAAGTTTTATAGAAAAACAATTGAAAAGAATATTGGGCAATCAGAATTAGACAGACCAGTCAGTAAAATGGCATCACCAATGGTCAAATTTCTATCAATACCTATATACTAAGTCATAATATGCTGAATAAAAGTACGTACCCTTACCAATATGTTATAGCACAATATGGTAGATATTTGGGTTCTTTGACCATTTAGCCAAAAGTTTGATATTTGGCTGTTGCGTATGGAAAAATACCTGGTGGGAGAGGTCAATCCTTTAAATGGATCTCAATACTTTGGGAGATTAGTCTCTAAAATTACACACGCAAAAATATCTTGATGGGAGAGATCAACCCTTTAAATAGAAAAATACCTTGGTTTAAAAAAAAGTACGTACCCTTTGAAGAGTACAAAATCAAAACAAATATGCTAGAAAAGGAAGGCGACAATAACACTGACCATTAAATACGTTGATATGCCAAACATGACATTGACATGCCTTCTTTCAGGTATCGACATAGGTTGAATGAGCTACAAATACCTCCATAGTTGATTGGCTCAGAATGTATGAGAATTTCTAAAAATTAGTACATTCTGTATTTTATGAACTAAATCTGAACTCAGGTACTGTTCCTGTAAAGAAAGACAAACAGAAATTCAATTCGGTTGAAATAATTATCAGTAAAATAAACTTAAGAAGCAAATTCTTCCTTCAATTTGTTAGACCCCACGTGATATGTGTGGATTGTCCAGCCAAAGATAAATCAAAGAGAAATTGGAAAAGTAACTTATCAAAGTCTCGTCGAAAAGCTGTCAGTCTAATTTGGAAGTGGGTGGACCTTAGTGTATTCCACCACGTGGCCACACAGACAAATGCCCAGACTCTGGGGAAGAACATCGAAAAGATGTACTCCCTCTGGATTCATATATAAGCAACTAACACTTTTTTAAATTTATTGAAAAAGTGATGTATTTAGACTTAATGTAAGTCCAGATACATTACCTTTTCAATGAATCTAAAAAGTTGTTAGTTGCTTATATATGAGTCCAGAGGGAGTATTAGAGAAAGACAACACAAAATAAACTTTCACAATTAGAAAGTAAATTTAAAATAGAAAGAGGGAAGATCGGTTGCCGAACACTTGAGTGATTTACAGAACTTGCTAAACCAACTAGTTGCCATGAAGCTAGTGTTGGATGACGAATTACAAGCATTGTTGCTTTTGAGTTTGTTTGGTCCTGGAGTTCGGGAAGTACCTTGTCCGAGGAGCTTGAGGGTCTTGTTTCGTGAACCTTGAAGATGAGAGTCGGGTCCTTGAAGATCGAGCTCAAATGGTTCGAGTTAGCCTTCGTCCCACGTCGGGTGGGGTGTACCTGCAGACACTCTGATGCCTAAGGTAGTATATGAGTGAGGCGGAATGTGCAAGGAATGACGACGTACCTGGAAATGGTGGGTTGCGCCTCTATTTATAGACGAAGGCAACCGGCCCTGAGCGTCGGATCTGGTGGATTGATCATGTCCGTCGGTCAGGGAAATCTGTGGCACGTGCGCGGTGCTTTGTTGAGAAGTGGGCTTTGGGTCGTGCTTTTGAAGCTGGATTGGGCCAGGCCCAGTTCCTTAAGGGACTTTTGGCCTAGGTAGAAACAGTGGCCTCTCAAGTCGAGGTCAGAAGGAATGGATGAGCTCGGCTTGATTAAACTCGGTCACGTTGTTGTGCGAAATGTAGTTGTGCAAGTGTACACAATCGCAACAAGTAATATAATGATTGGTGGATTGATCATGTCTGTCGGTCAGGGAAATCTGTGGCACGTGCGCGATGCTTTGTTGAGAAGTGGGCTTTGGGTCGTGCTTTTGAAGCTGGATTGGGCCAGGCCCAGTTCCTTAAGGGACTTTTGGCACAGGTAGAAGCGATGGCCTCAAGTCGAGGTCGGAAGGAATGGATGAGCTCGGCTTGATTAAACTCGGTCACGTTGTTGTGCGAAAAGTAGTTGTGCAAGTGTACACAATCGCAACAAGTAATATAATGATAAGTAAAGATCGTTCTCCACAGGGATTGATGTTAATTTTAGAGTGGTTTTAAGATATGAGAGAAGTAAGTTGGATTGTTTTATCTAAGTAAATTCCCAATTAGCACAACGTTATAACGTCACACGCTATAGCGTCAAGCGCTGTTGCAAATGATTTTTGTGCTTTTCAGTCACTAACGCCAGGGTTTCATTACAAGATGCATATGTCTAGGTTCTAAATAAGTTCACCCCTGTATAATGAGGAACCCACAACTTTTGCTCTATGAACTATTGCATTTCTATGTCTAGAGGGAGCAAACTTTGTTTAAATGTCTTTAAACAAACTTGCATTCATATCAATCTTTGAAATCTATCCATGGACCATGTCTGAACCCACGAATGTACCTATTTTAAGTGGCCCTAAAACAAGTTTGAAAAAAGTATGACACAAAGATTGAAACGTAAAACGTGAAATGTTATACATACAATACTAATGGTTCATTACAAAGACTTACGCAATCCAACTCAAGATGTTTAGCTCATGTTGAGCATCATCAAGACAATACAAGATAGAACACTCATATTACCGTGAACAAAGGAAGAATAAATGGTGGCAAAAGATACACACTGAAGCTTCCAATTCATCCAAACAGACAACGCTATAACGTCAGTTCTACACCGTAGAGAATGGTAAAACGAAAAATTACAATAGAAAATAAAAGCTTGAAAGTGTTTAATGGAGGAGAAAATATGTCAAGTTCTTCTCTCTAAAACTCTCTCTATCTTCGAAGGTATGGAATTGTGGGAGAAGAAGGAGTTGTTGTAGTTGTTGTTTCCAAAGTTAGTACAAAAGGTGATGTAACCCTTTCACCAACTAAAACTAGTCTTCCATTCAAGAAATGCCAAGTGTCCTTTGATATCCAATAAAATCCGGGTGTATCAGTTGAATAATGGGCACAGTGAACGAGATTTGGAATAAAGAGCTTGGCGCCAAAAATGCACTTTTGCTTTAAATACTCAACTGAGTCGCATTTCTACCACTTATATAGCGTTTTGATTATAACGCTTAACACCGCAAAGACTCACAAAACACATTAAATTTCTCATAAGGGCACCAGATGTACAGGCAGAATTTGTCAAAGGACACTATTATCCCACAGAGTTCTTTACCCGAAAGTTGGGAAACTTTGGTGGTGTCTTCGAGCAACTCTGCTTCATATGGAGAGTTGACTTTGTCCCATGTAAAAGATAGCAAGTTCAATGAAGAGGGTCAAGTAGCTCTCAAGTCCTTGTAACAGAAAACACAAGAGCATGGGAGATTTAATAAATTCAAAGATAGATCACAATCACAACCACAGAGAAATTTTAAGTGTTATCACTGTGGCGAAGAGGGTCATATCAAAAGGAATTGCAACGCTTGGTAGAACAAAGAAAAGAAGGATTGGAGAAATCAAAAATCAGATGAAGATGAAAATACCACAACCCCTGTAATTAATGGGGAAGTGGTGTTGCTCTCTGTTGAAGAAGAAGTGTGTCATGTTGCAGATTCATGAGTGAATGGGTCGTTGACTCAGCAGCATCTTACCATGCCACTTCCAGCAAATAATTCATTACGACGTACAAAGTAGGAGACTTTGGCAAAGTAAAGATGGGCAACAGTAGCAGTGCATTGTTGGAATTGGTGATGTTTGTATTCATTCCAATACTGGTTGCACACTAACATCCAAGGACATGGGACATGTGCCAGATCTACGGCTAAATCTAATTTCTGTGCAACTCTTTATTTAGTCAGATGTATGAAACCTATTTTCTGATGGGGAAGATCAGACAAAGCTGCAACCACAGAGCATACTAAAAAAGTAATACCCCACCGAACCAAAGGATCTGATACCAATTGTTAGGGAAAATAACATAGAGAAATATAATGACCACAATCGCAACACAATAATTTAACGTGGAAAACTCCAAAACCGGAGAAAACCATGAACTGTTGTCTAATCACAACCAAAGAATAACACTATGTGAAAAAAATTACAACACATAGACGTCTCTCAAACACACCATGGCCCTAGTACACTCACACCCTCCAAAGAAAATATTTAACTTCATCTCACAACACTCTAAAATAAAAGTATTAGAGAAAAAACAAAGTCAGATACAACTTAAGGTATTTTCGACTGGTGCATTTTGTAAAGAAGAATTTGAGACCATTATATAGCCTTGGTTTCACAAAACTAAGCACTATGAGTCTTTTTCAAAATGGTCAATTTCAATCAACTCCAACACGACAAACACTTTGCTCACCTAACTTGGTCTACATCATAGCCATCCATCCATTTGAGACCTATAACTACGCTCAATCCACATTACATCAGTTCAAATGCACTCAACTTTTAAATGCCTTGCGACCTTGGGCATCATAGTCCGTACACGTACCACTTACCGAGAAACCCAACTAGACTCCCACTCTATTTTTACACCAGCCACCATCTTGCTCCCATTTTTTTTGGGTTTTGCTTTTCCCACTCCCCCTCCTACTCAAAACACACCCCATAAGGGTGTGAAATGACCGAAAGACCAGTCAAAGCGTCTTTTTTTTAAGAAATTTCACGTGTTCGAACACGGGCCTTCGAACCCGTTCGAACGACATCGTTTGCGTGAGTTAAATATTGACTTCACACCCTCTTGTGCTTAATTTCACCTGTTCGAATGGGGTCACTCGAACATGTTCGCATAACCTTGTTCGAACACCCTATTTTATTTCGTTTGTATGATGTTAACCGAGGCAACAATAATGGACTCTCACACCACATTCACCAATTTTATTGCGTTCGTATGCTGTTGTGCGAACGTGTTCGAACAAGGTCGTTCGAACCATCATTAAACACGTCCTCCACAGCGTTTCACGCGAGGTTATTTTTGGAATAAAATTTGTTAAGGGGTGTGAAAGAGTAGGAGGGGGAGTGGGGAAAGTAATATCTTTTTTTTGGTCAAATCAAATATCATAAGAGCCCTAGTGAATCAGATGCTATTAAATTCTTAATTATAAGCCTATTTGATATCTCTTTAAAAACAGTTCTTATTTTTCGCAAATTTTGAAAGAGCAATTTTTTCTTTGTTAACTTTTATAAAACAAAAAATAGTTTTTAAAATTCAAACACGGTATATGTTACTACATTTGTGATGTTCTAGCCAATGCTGTATCTTTAAGAATAGTGTTTAGTCTAACCCAAAACACTAAATTATTTATTGTACCATTGAGTCACCGATTTCACTTTAGTGATAATTTATTATTTTCATAAATTTTAGAAATAAAATGTGCGAGGAAATGTTAGTTTGGAGACTAGATTGAATAAAAACTCCATAGGTACTGAAAAGTAAATGAGTCTGGTCCACGTATGTTTGTCCATAGCAAATCAAATATACCTGTTTTTGAACGAAACTTGGTCATGCTTTGCAGTTCAGATTTTATGGCAACCTAGCTTTAACTAAGGTAATATACTTTTTTCCAAGTGAAAGCCAAATCTGGGAAAACATGTAATTGAGAAGAAAAGGAGGAGTATAACCATTATCAGGAATGAATAAAAAATGGAATGGTATACTATTCATGATTATGTTCATCTGTAACGACTACAAAATTTGATGACCAAAATGTATGGAGTCAGTCTTCTATCCATAACTGTGGCGTAAAATAAATTACAAATTGAAAAAATGAGGGCATAACATATATTCTTGAAATGCATACTCATTTCCAATTCCAATTTGCCCTGATAGCAATTTCTGATCATCATGAATGGCAGTAATTTCACCTCAAAACTTTGTGATGTTGTGAAAGAACTCATTCCCAATTGACTATTATATTGCTCTCAATCTCATTATCCAGATGATATTGCTTCTATTGCACTGCCTAGGGGCCATGCAGCTTCAACAAAAGCATCATGATATTTAACTTTCTTCACTAATGTAATCTGTTGCCGTGGTTCTAGGCCTGCCAAGTGCCAACAAATGAAAAGCAATCAGTGCAGGAAGATAATACCATAGATGTTGTAGAAAGCATTATCTTCATGAACAACTTTTCGAACACTAGGAAAAATCCTACCGAATCCAACAACGAGCAATGTATACTGATATACAAGATCCATGCATAAATATGGAAGGTTCCCTTCCTCAACCTGTGGATAAATGGATTTGGCATCCTCAAGATTTGTTTGACAAGCTTGCTTAGCTGCATCCTCAAAATCCACAGGATGAACTTTCACAACGGGTGAGTTTGGATCAGCAAAACCAACCTAGGAATATATAACATGATTAGCACGATGATGCTGTTACATTGAAATAAAGGAATAATAGTATTTGACTATTTGGTCCAAGTTTGAATAGTGAATACAGTAAAAAGATACCTCAGCAGCCCGGTCGAAGAAAAATGAGGCAACAAAAAGGTTCTTCTGTCCATCCCCACCACCACCATTCCATATCCCACCAAAAGTACACTTCATATGTGTACATGTGGACTCATTAACCTTGAGAGCCTTAAGAGCTATGCTTTTGCACTCATTCAAGCTTGAGCCAGAAGGGGGGGATGAGGCCTTAAATGACTTTCCTCCATAATTATAAGATCCTAAGGAGAACAATAAATTATGTGTAATAAAAATATCACTTGTTCTTGGCATCAACATAGAACCAGACTTGCAGAAAGTGGAAATTGTATTTTAGTATTTACCATTGTAGCCACCTAAGATGCAAGTGTTTCCAGAATCATCAGAAACCTTTAAAATCTCTGCACGAGCTGCTAGTAAACCATAGCGCAAGTAACTGAAATCAAAATGTTAAAAACTAGAAGCCATGGAAGATGGATTTGTATTACAGAACATATCTATCTGAAAAATTGGGTAAGGACTACTGAAGTTGATGTCCCCAAGATTCTGAAAAATATAACATCTCAAATTGGCATATCAAGAGCAAGAAGAAATACCTGTGAACATAGAGGTAATATTTCCTTCCCCTTAGGAACATCTCCTTGATATACGGCTCTTCTCCATCCTGTACTTTTGGAGCCTTGGTAGCACTTGTCTCTGAGATGGCGTATGCCATTTGAACAGATCCACCTCCAAGATCAACTACCCCAACAGTGTCTGAATAATCCTTTCCCAAGTTTCCCAGTAGATAGTTAATAGTCACCTAAAATAAAACAGGTCAGTCTATTTCCATTTTTCTTGATTATCGTCAGTCTATTTGTATTCAAAAATCATCAAATAAATCATCAAATCTCACATCTTAAGTACACTAGGTCCATCGTATAAAAGTGATGTGGATGAAATATTAGGTATGATCGGTAGATAAGTACCACTCAAGTTTAGAGGACAACTATAAGACCTACAATACTGTATGGGATTGAAAGTTGAGTAATAAAGAGACAACAAGAAAGTAAGCTCAGTGTCCGAGAACTTGGAATAAGAATACAATCTTAAAAGAGAATTTGGGTGGCGCCCACCGTAGATGAATTTGTAGAGTATGGACAGGTAATTTAAACGTGTGGAGGAGATTTGTAGAAGCATTGGTAAAGAGGGTGGACCAGAGGGTGGACCAGATGGAAGATTGTTAATAATTGGAGGTAGAGGAAGACTGGGGAAATCTATAGGCCTCTTAGTTTATCTTTGAAGTCAAAATATTTTAGGATCCTTCCTTTGAGAGTAGAAGAAAACCTATCAATGAATGCAAATAATCCAAGAAACCTCGTGAAAGAATTGCAGTGTGAAACCAAAAGGTAAATTTTCTGTATTGTTCACAGTAGGAAAAGAAATACTAAATGATAACAAAGGAGCACTCTCCTTTCAATTTGGAATGTCCAGTCAACTAATAATTCTTCTAATACCTTCTCCTTCACCGTTGGAGCTTATTAATAGAGTATTGCATGACATATTTCAGTTAGATTAACTAACTGCTTCTAACAACCCTCTAACTGACTTATTCCCTCCTTATTCTTTCCCATTTGTAAATCCCCTCCTATAATATAGACTTTTAAAGCTCCTTTAGATCCTGTGTGCTCCTCACTATCATTTCCATTCCTGACAATACCTCCCTCTTCCGGAACAACCTTGACGTTAAGGTTGAATTTAGGAAATTGATCTGTGATGGTAGATGCATCCTCTCCTGTAGCTTCTTCTAGGGTTTGTCCTGCCACTGCACTAGGACTTGTTGCACCTCTCTCTCTCTCTCTCTCTCTCTCTCTCTCACACACACACAGTCATTCTGGGCGAAGGCAGGTATAATAGCATATCTAACTAACTTGTTAAAAAGATATACATTATGATTCCTTATTTGACATTAAACATCATGTGATGAGCGAGGACAATGTGCCAATTCTTTCTATGAAACGATTTGGAAGGTATCAGATCGATGTGGCCACTAAAAGATTGTCAACTCTCTTCTGGTCTAAACTAAAATGCATTCAAAATTTATAGCCAATGAGCAATAAGTTCATGAAACAAACCCATTGAAAAGCACCTTCTTGGGTTCCATCTAGCACAGCAACCGCATCAGGCTCGGATTTTAGAGTACTTCTTTGCTTAAGCAAATCCCGGACCTTCGATCAACAATTCATGAAAGCAACAATAAAAAATTGAGCACGTCTGCTATCTAGTAAAAGCACTCAACATGAGACAAGATGCACCAAGCAATATTTACCGCTTGCAAGATCCTATCAGAGGCATCCCCTTCCAAAGCCCTCAAACCAGCAGTGGCCTACATTAATATAATTCGGATACCAAGAGTTCAGATATTTAAATGAATAAAACTAAATAAACAGTCCTGATGTCTGAATATTTGAATATCGTTAATGGACATCAAAAGCAACATTAAAATAGATCGTTAATGTAGTTCAAATACGTGATTAATGCAGTGTTGTGTTTGGCTAGTGGATATACCAAAGTGTCTCAACTGATTGACAATCAACTGAACTTCATTAACCACGAATTTGAAGTGTTCAAACTTAAATGTAGTAGATTATATGTGAACACCTAAACATGATGACTAATAATATTCAAAAATGTGGTTAATGAAGTGAAGTTGATGGTTAATGACTTGAGACACATTATATCTATTAACCAAACACAACAGTTTAATAACCATGTATTTGAATTGCATTAACCCAAAATTTTGATGTCAAATTTTTATGTTCAAAAACCATTTATCGTAATTAAATAAAATAACACATACTCCAACTCTAACGGGTGCCATGGGGCGAAACTCCCTAGGAACAACACTTTCAGCTTTATCCAAGAGAGAAATCAGAGATTCTGCTGCCTGTTGTGGATCCTGTGCGTAAGCACTTAAACCAGGTTTAATCTGCAACACCATAAAATGCATTCCATTTACAATTTAATCCTTCAACTAAATTTTGAAAATTTAAAGACTACGTCTTACACAACAATTTAAATTACCTTGATAGAATTTGATCAAAAAAAATTACCTTGATAGAAAAATACAAATAACACTAACAATAGAGAAATAACAAATACATATCAAATTCCTATTACTTTTGATTAAGTAAATATTAAAACTCACTTAACAAGAGTTTCAGACAAGCATTTCAGTCAATTGCAAGTGGTTAATTTTTATTTTATTTTTTTGACAAAGAGTGGTTAATTTATTAACCATGAATAAATTATTAGAAATTAAATTAACTTAATGTTTGATTAGTTGAAGGTCAAAAGTGTTTCGGCCTCCCAACATCATTTTTCTAGCATATTATCCGCTTTGGCCCACGTGTGAAACTTCACAATGGGTTAAGAATGTGGGGTGTTTATAAACTACATTTGGCCTTGATTCCCAAGTAGTGTAGGACATTGTACTCTATCAGCACCCTCCAATCAAAGCCAAGGGGCTAAAGAGCCTATCAGCCCTCTCTTTCTAGTGTCAAGCGAGTGATCTGGCCTCAAGTCTGAATGTTTTTTGAGATTATTGTCTGTTTTGGCCCACACGAGGGACCTAAGAGTTTTGTCCTTCCTTGATTCCCAAGCAATGCAATGTAGGACTTTACAGTCTACCAGAACAAAAAACATGTGTTTAGACGTTAGACACAGACAGATTTGGATTTTTAGGGAGAAACTGGTAAAAATCCTTATCTCATAGGCCATAGCAAGAGTTCCAATGGGAAAATAGAACTCAGTGCAAAGAGAAGAAGTGGGAGATGATTTTGTTAGAAGAAAGTGGAAATGTTTGATGAATGATGACGAAGCCCTCTCTCATTAGCCACAAGACTTATATGTATGAAAAGAAGTTAAAACCCCATGCCACCAGAGATACATCAACTTTTGTTGATCAGTTTTTGCTTATATTCTGTAACGGAGAGAGTATATGCCTACCGATACCACTATCATGATGTGATTACATCTCATTTTAATCAACAGAGAATGTAAACATAACATAAGCTAAACATAAGAAAAGGTATGGAATTGAGCCTAAAATGCAAAACATAGCATATTTGGTATTTGGTAATTGCTTACAGTAATGAAAAGCTGTAACAGTCACAAACAGAATGATTCATTGAATATAAAACTTCGTGCGAATTTCTTATGAAGTAAAATGCTTATTGAAAGTTTTCACTCACCTGCAAGAAAACCTCGAGATCATTGCCTATGTGAACGAGATCAAGGTTCCTATCGAAATGAAAGACGTGGACGCGGCTGCCAGAGCTACCAGCGTCGAAGATGACGGCGAACAAATCGGAGGATATGCGATCAGGAGAAATCTTACGGTGCGTGAGAGCGTAATCCTCGATAGACTCGTTGGAAGGCATGAGGTAAAGCACGAGCGTGACGAAAAGCAGAGGAAGCGCCACCATAAGAAAGGCACTACGGAACTGGAAGATCTTGTCGGAGAACGACTCCGGCACCGGTAACGGTGGCTCGTAGCCGGACCCCTTCAGCATTTTGCTGGATTCGAGTTCCAGATTGGCAGTGGTTTGTGATTCGAGGAGTTAGGAGGATGATAGTGACCGTGGTGGACGGTTAATGAGGTTTCAACTGCTACTTCGGCAGTTGAAGTGATTACAGTTCTGTTTATTTGAGGAAATGTGGAAGATAATAAGAATCAAAGTGAATTGAAGAAAGAGAGGGGGGTTCAGAAAACGACGAGGTTTTTGAGATTCGGAAATGGGGTGAGCGACGGTGAAGGTGAAAACGATGTCACTGGCACTTTGGTGGGGGAAGACTGGGTTGCTGTGCTTGTTAGTGATTTGAAAGAAAAAAATAAAAAGCCTTTATTTAATATTTAATATTTTTTGACAAGAATATTTATTTAATATTTAAAGATGAATAACTTTATTCGAAGAAAAAAATGCCTTTATTTAATATTCTTGTCAAAAATCTTATGATAAAGGACTCCGGATGCTATTTTGCCTTAATATTTAATAATCTTATGATAAAGTTTTTTTTACCAAAAATCTTATGATAAAGTTAGAAATTTAGAATTGTAAGTTTTTTAAATAAGTAATAAGATATATTTTTTTATAAGCAAAGATTTCTTTTTCTTTTTTAGATTTAAGCAAAGATTTCTTTAAAGGAGCACTAGGAGTGCTCGAACCCGAACAACAAGAGATAGTTCACATTGTTGGTTGTTAAGGCATATTAGAGGATTATTTCACTACGCAGAAATAGATAAATTAGAACTATTGTCCCCTCTATAAACAAACCAGCTTCACGTTAAGCCTTTAATGCGAGTGAAAACTATATCGATATTGGTTTCCTCATCTCTAAAAATGAGCCCATTACGAGACAGTCAGACAACCATATGCACCAACAGGTAGTTAACCAAATCAACAATTTGTTTGTCTTGGCTTCCTTCCTTGCAATGCTTGCCCGTCTCACGCAAATGATCAATTAAGTTCAATCCAACTAACTGTTGCACCCCCAGCCAATCACTAATGCGAGACCAAGTATCATGAGCAAAGCTACACTGCAAAAACAAATGTTGAGTACGTTCACAATGTTGGAAGCAAAAAGGACACAAAGCCTCTGCCTCAGACTGAATAATGTGTCGGCGGAAGAGGAGATCTTTCGTAGGCAACGAGTCACGAATGAAGCGCCAACCAAAGATGGTAACCTTAGACGGAGTGATTGTTTTCCACAAATTCTCAAGGACACCATATGCCTCACTCCCAACACCTACATCAACAACAGAGGCAGCCAAGAATCTATAGCACGACCTGACTGAAAAGATCTTAGAAGCGTCTTGTGTCCACACCCAAGAGTCATGATTCTCCCTAGCTGGGATCACGTCTTGAAGAATTGTGTTCAACTCTTGCGCTTCCTCTGTACAAAACGGATTTTGAATAGACAACCATGGCTCTGTCCATTGCTACCTATCACCAATCCACGTTCCTACATCCATAATCGTAACTGATTCTTGAGCACAACATGCATAAAGGTTAGGAAAAACCATATATAAAGGAGAATGTCCTATCCAATGATCCCTCTAAAAGTAATTAAGGCCGTCGTTTCCTATCCTTCTCCTCAAACAAGAGCCAAACCAACCAGCTGAAGAGTGAGCACTATCCAAAAGAATCAAATCACGCCACCAAATAGAGCCTCTCGCTCCCCTATTAATAGCTTCCACGGATCCGTGAATAAAAACCGACGAGAAATCACCATACTTGTGCAATAGTAAACCCTTCCAACTAGCATTGTCATCCATTACCATCCGCCACTTCCACTTGGATAAAAGAGCCATATTGAATAATTCTAGATTTTTAATTCCAAACCTTCCCTCCTTCTTCGGACGACAACTCTGAGTATCCCAAGCTAGCCAATACATACCTCTATCCCCTTCATCAATACCCCAAAGAAAGTCCCTTTGAATCTTCACCATAGCATTAATTACCACCTTTTGAGCTTTATAAAAAGAGAAATAGTAAAGGGGAATACTATTCAACCAAATTGATGAGAGTAACTCGCCCTCCAATGGAAAGAGAACGACCCTTGCACGTAGCAAGTCTTTTGCGTAACGTAGCAATCACGAGTTTTCCATGTGGCTGCCCTCCTCGGATTAGCACCAACCGGAATCCCCAAAAATTTGAACGGGATGGATTCTGTTCTACAGTAAAGAAAAGTTGACGCAGAAGCTAAGAAACTCTCCGCAACATTAATGCCAATAAGTTAACTCTTATGGAGGTTGACCATCAACCCGAAAACAAGTTCAAAGCTCCTCAATATAGTCTTGATGCTCCAGAGATTTTCCCTTGTTGCTTTCCCTATCAATATAGTATCATCCGAACTTGCTCCACCAGTCGACCACGCCCCGACATTACAAGCAGTCAGTCACCTATTAGACGTACTAGAACGCCGCAGTCGAGACTTGCCCAGCAGGAACAATCCATTATGGAAATGGTCGCACTAGCCAGAGTTCCTACCATTCAGCCCTCAGGACGAGTACAACCGGGTTCCCCTCCAACTGCTGCCTCTCGCCAACACCGAACTCCCCCGAGCTGCCCGGCATACGACTCACCAGTCCGAAGGGAAAAGCGACGAGGCAAACCTCCAACTCCCCCTTCTCCGCCTAGTTCTAAATCTGAAGATAGCTCCGGCAATTCCTCTTCGGATTCTTCCTCTTCTCGGAGACCATCTCCAAAGAAGAAAGCCTCTCACAGAAAGAAGTCTACCAGAAAAGGACGTCGGACACGGGCGAGCCCCTTCGTCTCGGAAATAGAACATTTCAAGATTCCGAAATGCTGGGAAAAGTCGCCATCTTTGAATCAGTACGACGGGAAAGGTGACCCCGACGAGCACGTCGATGACTTCGACCTCACGCTGGATTACCGCGGGCCCCCGAGGAAGTACGATGCAAGCTTTTCCCTCTCACCTTCAGAATGAGTGCCTCAAAGTGGTACCGAGACCTCCCTCCGGCCTCGATATCCTCTTGGGAGCAGTTCATAAAACTCTTTACATCCCGCTTTATGGCATCACTCAAACCCAGATCCGTAGACATACTTTGGACGATATACCAGGGCAAGAAAGAATCTCTCAGAGATTTCATTGAAAGATACAACAAGGAAGCCGATGAAGTGTTGGTGTGGTGAAATATATGCAAGTATACATAGTCACACAAGTAATATAATGATAAGAAAGGTCGAACCCACAGGGATTATGTATTTTAAGGCTTTGTATATTCAGAGTGTACACTTAGTGTGTCTACACTATGCACTAATTTTGGTTTGGAGTTTTTAAGGTAAGTAAAAACAATATAAACAGTAAAGAGTGTAAGGAATCAGTTAGATAAAGTAGTTGAGATGTTTTCACCAAGTAATTTACTTCTAAGTGTTATAGTGGAGTATGTAGTGTTTCCACCTTTGGATGCATTTGCATGAGTGTGTGCTCACAAGACTTTTTCTTGAGTTTCAATACAAGCTTCCTATGTCTAGGCATGCTAAATAGGTTCACTCTTGTCTTTTTAACCTCCCACTGTATCACCCTAGGAACTATGTTATCCTATGTCTAGGACTTAACATGGTTTTAACAATCAAATCTTTATTAAAACTAGTTCAACAAAGAAGTTGTTACAAACACTCATTCCTATTAATTCTTGAGTTCATAAATGTGACCCATGTCTGTTGCCACAAGTTTACCTATTCTAAAGTGATCAATTCCAGAATAAGCTTTGAAAGAAGTATTACACAAGAATTAAAATGCATACACTACACAAACCATAATAACATATTTAGAAGTTCATTACAAGGTTATAACATCTCAACTTAAGGGAATTTAGCTCATGTTACTCATTATATAATAGAGAAAATCTGCAAAGAGCATAATCAAATGAGTAATATAGCAAAAGAACTTAAAAGGAGAGAGATTACTCGAATAGAAGATCTTTTGTATGAGTTTCCCAAGTTGAAGTACAATATGAGTTCCTTACACAAGTTTCCTTCAAGTAGAAGTGAAGGGAGTGGTTGTCAAGCACCTCCTTACCTTCCTTCTCTTCAGAAACGTAAAGAAAAACTAAAACTAAACTAAACTAAACTAAAACTAAGTGATTCTTTCAGAAACAAATGAAGAAATACAAATGAAGGATGAAGGATTGTTTGTAGGTGAAGATATGGCCTCTATTTATAGGCTTGAAAGCTTTCCTCCCTTGAGGGGTTTCCTTAGGCGCGTAAGATCAACTGAGGGGACCAGCTTTGGATAAAATCAGACAACTAATGAAGCAAATAGCTCAGTTGTGGTCGCTTGCATGTAAAACATAAGGTGAGGTCCATTGGAGAAGTGCCACATGTCTCTTTAGATAAGTGAGCCTTGCAACTTGATTTTTATGTTTATCGCCGACTTCTGCAAGTGGCTCTGCTCCAGGTGACTTGGCATGACGTCATAATTCCAGTGTGGAAGCATCAAAATGGTCCTTGGATGTTTTGGTGCAAACTGCTAGATTTTGCAGTGTAGGCGGTGTTTCCACTATTGGTGTAGCAAGTGTTTCCACTCACGGTGTTGGCGAGTGTTTCCACTCCACGGAGTTTCTTGCTTTGAACAAAAACATCAAACCTAACAAGATATGTGTATTTATGCCTAGTTAATTGTCCTAATCATTTGGATCTCTAAAATGTTGTTTCTTAATAAATAAGCTATATTTATATATTAATGTACTTGAAAATAAACAATAACCTAAGTAAAAATAGATGAATAACTCTATATAAAATAGAGTTATCACACCCCCAAACTTAACTTGTTGCTTGTCCTCAAGTAACGACACAAGAAATAAACACAAGACTTCCATGATTATGAAATCATCTCAACTCATGTTTTTCTAAATTTTTTGTTTAAAGTGTGTATCTTGTATGAGTTTTAATTTTCAGGAATTTTCTAAACCTTTACTTTCTTTGAAACATTCAAAGCTATAAGGACTCATTTGTGTGAGTGTGTGTCCCATTGAGCTTCAATTGGTTCCATAACTAGATAAAGAGTTTTTCTTTGGCTTTTGAAAAATGTGAAACTCTTTTGGTCACCTTTAGAAAAATTTCAAAATATGGATGAGACTAACAATTTCTTCAAGATTTAGAGGACTCTTAAGCACAACAAAGGGCTTTTGGTGTTTCAACTTGTTGAGCCAATTGCCTTATTTAGACTTTTGGTGTTTTTGTTGATGTAATGCAATGAGTGCAAATACATCATTTTGAGTGTAATTGCTTTTTGATGTAGGTGTTGTAGGTACACTTTGTGTAGCTATTTTGGTAACTCTTTGAGTATTTTGTAGCATACACTGCCCTCCTCACTGACCTCCACATGCATTTTCTCTTTTTTCTTTGGTTTGTTTTTTCTTTTTCTTTTCTTTTTGAACTTTGTTCATTTTTCAAACCAATTGCACTTAAAGGGACGAGTTTGATTTATATGACTCAGGCAAGTGTAGCTTTTTGATCTTTGTGTTACCTTTGAGAGTTTTGACACCTTTGGCATTAACCTTTCAAGTTTCCACACTTTTGCCTTTGTATTCATTTGAATTTCCCCCAAACTTATTTCTTTGTGCTCTTCTATATTTTTAGTAAAAGCTAAATTTGACCTTAGTTTTCCAAAAATTCCTTGGCTTTAGATAGCTTTTCCATCTAGCATGGTACTTTTCAAAAACTCAATTTTGTTGTGTCAAAGAAATTATAACATTGATCATTTCTTGAAAACAAGGCTTTTCTTTTCCTTTTAAAACTTTGCTCATTTGATACACTTACATAAATTTTTAGAAAAGCAATATGAATTGATCATGCTTCATAATCATTTAAGTCTAATACACACATGATGTACTTAATTTTTCTATTTTTTTGAAAACAATTTTATCATGCTATTGCAAGCTTTGTTAAGTACATCTAAAAGTACTAAAACATACTAATATTGCATATTCACATCATACTATTCTATTACTAATGGAGGAGAGAGAAACTAGAGAGAGAGAGAGAAACAACAGAGAGAGAGAACGCGAAGGGACAGGAGAGAGAAAATAGTGAGCAAGAGAAGAAGAAGAGAAGCGCAGAACACACTGGGAAGGTGAAAAACTTGATGGAGGAGGAGAACATGGCTGGGAATGCGAAGAGGTAGGAGAATACTTGAGAAGATGAAAAGCTTTGATGGAGGAGGAGAGTGGAAGCTACTCCCGGAAGAAAAAAAATCGACCAAAGCCATGAATGGAAGGATGGATGTTGTTGGCGGTATTTGGGGAAGGCAAGAGGACAACTGTTTCATTTTACTTCTCTGATTTTCCAGATTCACATGGGGCAAAGGAGATGCTTAGGGCCTTTGCTTTCTATGGCAAAGTGGTTGAGGTTGTTATACCTCCTAAGAAGAACAAGTGGGTAAAACGTTTCGGTTTCGCTCGCTTCGTTGACGTTGAAGAGCCTCAATACTTCGCGGTAAAACTAGATAACATGATCTTTGGTGCTGATAAAATTCATGTTAATCTTCCAAGATTCATGAGAAGCAAAAACGCCGCAACTATCATGGAAGAGAAGACGAAGCACGTTAGCAATACGCCGGCAGGGGTGGTGCGTAAGGTTTGGAAGGCTATTCCGATCTCAAACAAGGAAGGTGATGTGAAGGGTCACGATATGGAGACTGAAATGAGAGGGAAACCGAAGGGGCCAGTACATGAGTATGCGAAGGAAAAAGCCATGGAGGAGAAGATGAAAGGTCAGGTCACGTGGGAAGCGCAAAGGAAAAGCGGTCTTTGCAATGAGAAAATCATTACCATGCAAGGAAGGTGAAAGGGTTTGGAGCAAACGGCGGTGGGAGGAAGGCTGAGCAGTTCACGGGTATGGCGGAGGAGGGCGTCTTTCTATAAGACACGAGAACCTCCTAGGAAGGTACGTTAACTATGCTCAATATGATCAAAAGATAGTTTATTTCAGGAAAAAGAATTTGTCTGAGGTGTGGTATAATGCCTCACCGGAAGAGTTGGATGATTTAAAGATGTTTGTGGGGATTGTTAAACATGCTGGGGATACTCATTCGATCCAAGAGTGGTTAAATATGCAAGGTCTTTTTTCTATTAAGGCAACACCAATGGGGGTTAACCGTGTTCTTTTAGAAGAAATGGAGGAAGGAATAAAAGCAATATTAGATGATGCCAAGGATTGGGTGAACGAGAAGTTTGATGATATTAGAAAATGGGACCCGAATGAAGTTGATAACGAAAGACTGGTATGGGTTCGTTGTCATGGTATACCGGTACATGCATGGAACAATGAATTCTTTTCGGTGTTGGCTCGTAATTTGGCACTTTCATGGGTGTGGATGAAAACACTAGGAAAAAGAACTCTTTGGATGTTGCTAGGGTGTTAATTCGTACAAGATGTTACGATGCATTCAACTTGGTGGTGCATGCTAGAATAAATGACTCAATGTTTGATATCAAGGTGTTAGAAGAATGGTGCGGACCGATGCATTGGGAAGGTTTAACGTCGGCTTATGTTTCCAACAAATCTGAAGATGGATATAGTAGCGACTCAGATAGCTCAGAGGAGGAGGATCCACCTTTATTCAATGCTGAGGGGCCTTTGGAAGATGGCTTAGAGGATGATGATGAAGCAATCGTTAATAAATTGCTGGAAATGGAAAATTTGAATTTGGAGGAAAGGAATGCAAACCTTGCACATGTATCACGAGAAGATGATCGAGAAGTGTGTGGAGGTGATGGCTTTGGAGTAGACGTTGTGGTGGTGGACGAAGAGAAAGTTGAGGTGGATGTTAAGGAGAATACTCATGAGGAAGAGGTGGCAAAGGGGAATGACATAGTAGTGGTTGAAAAATGAGTAAACGATCCCTTGTTTACCATGCATACCTCAGCAACTCAGGTAGAGGTTGAGGATTGTAATTCGGGGGTTCAAATAGTGGAAAAGGAAAAGGGGGAAAAGAGTGTGGTAAATGGGCTCGCGGATGTTCAGGCTAGGGAAACAGAGGGGGTGTCAAATAGTCTTACGCTTAGTAACTCTTTCGGGCCATTGTTGAGGAACAATAAGAAATCCAAAAGGAAAGGAAAGTCAGCCAGGTGCAGTAATGAGTCTGAGGATGAAGTGAACCAAGGAGTGGTAGTTGGAATAATTAATGAGGAGGCAAGGAACTTAATCCCATCCATTACCCTATCCAATGGGTCGAACGGTGATTCAAAATTTCATGTGGTTATGCGTAACCCTCCAGGTTCTAATCTTTCCTTGTCATTTAGTTGTGATATGAATGGGGCAACCATAGGTGATGTATCTGTGGGAGACTCCGAGATAAGAGTTTGTAATGAGAGGTATCTATTAGATCATGAACTGTCTATCGCCAACAAGGTGTGGAGCTTTGCTAAGGAAAAATTGGGAGTGACTGGGAAAAATAGTGATGAGGAATATGCGGGAAGAATCAGGTCCTTGGAAGTTAGGGATCAGAGTGCAAAGGGAAGGAAGGGGACAAAATATGGTTCCAAATGAAGATTGCAACGATTAACATGAGAGGGTGGGGGGCGTTTCTAAGAGGAAGCGTCTGAAAAAGTTGATAGTAAATGAAAAGATTGATTTTTGCATGATACAGGAAACAAAAAGCTATGACTTGTCAAAAAGGTCGCTGGTAGTATTTGGGGTAATCAAGACTTCGATTGGCTGAGCAAAAATGCAAATGGAATGTCGGGAGGAATGGTAAGTATATGGAAGGCAGATATTCTGGAGGTAATATTCTCGTTCTCTGGTGAGCACTTTATTGGAGTCTACGCTAAAATTCAAGGTAATCTTTATTATTTGGTGAACGTATACTCAGCATGTAATATGGTTGGGAAAAGGAGACTATGGAACAATCTACGAATTTTAAAAGATGGGATGGAGACGGGAGAGTGGTGTATTGCTGGTGATTTTAATGTTGTTACCTCTAGAGCGGAGAGGAGTGGATGTTTATCTAGTTTCAACAACGTGGAAGCAAGAGAATTTGTGTCGTTTATGGAAGACATGGAGCTAGTAGATGTGCCTATGTTGGGTAAGAAGTTCACTTGTTTTGGGTCAGATGGTAGGGCGAGCAGACTGGATATAATTTTGTTGACAGAAGGCTTGATTTCAAAATGGAATGTTAGTGCTCAGTGGGTAGGTGACAGAGAGATCTCAGACCACTGCCCTGTTTAGGTGGTATCCTCGGCACTTAACTGGGGACCTAAACCTTTTAGGTTCAACAACTGTTGGCTAGAACACGCGGAATTTTTGGAATTTGAAGGGTGCTAGAATTCGTTTAAGGTGAAAGGTAAGACATTTTTTGTACTAAAGGAAAAATTGAAGCTATTGAAGGAAAAATTAAAGGTGTGGAACCGTGAGGTGTATGGTTATAAAGATCTGAAAATCGAAAATATAGTCCCGGATTTGAATGAAGTAGAGAGGGTGGCAACAGATGGAGGAGGTGTTGATGATGAACGTAGAAATAAACTGAATGAGGAATTCTGGAAGGAACTCCATGCAAAAGAAAGTCTCCTTGCACAAAAGGCAAGGGTAAGGTGGATTGCGGAAGGTGACTCTAATAGCCGGTTTTTCCATGCGTGTATGAAAGGAAAGCAGGAGAAGAACACACATTTGTTGAAACTCTTGGTGGATGGTGTATGGATTGAAGACGTGGGGGCAGTGAAAAGGGGGATTAAAAGTCACTTCGAAGATAAGTTCAAAGAAGGTGACACAAACAGGCCGACTCTTGATGGGGTGAGTTTCAAGCAGATCTCTCGGATGGACAATGATTTGTTAATTGAACTGTTTTCATTGAAGGAAATAAAGGAGGTGGTATGGGAATGTGATGGAAACAAAAGCCCAGGACCGAATGGGTTCAATTTCAAATATCAAGGAGTGCTGAGATCTTATAGGTACGGAAGTCTTGAATTTTTTTGAGGAATTTTATACTAGTGCAAGACTCCCAAAGGCGATAAGTGCTTTTTTCTCGCACTTATCCCTAAAAATAGTAATCCACAAGGTCTTGGGAGTATAGGCTATCTCTCTTATTGGGTGAATATACAATATGCTTGCGATGGTGTTAGCGGGTAGATTGAAGAAGGTCTTGAAAGGGTAATCTCGGATTGTCAAAGTGTTTTCCTCGCGGTAGAAACATACTTGATGGAGTGGTAGTGGTTAATGAGATTATGGATATGGCAAAGAGAAAGAAGCAAAAGTGCATGGTTATGAAAGCGGATTTTGAAAAGGCCTACGATTCTGTGAGCTGGGCTTATCTGGATTATATGTTAGGCAAGTTAGGGTTTGGTGAGAAGTGGAGAAAATGGATGTGTGCATGTATCTCTTCCAACTCAATCTCGGTGTTGGTCAACGGAAGCCCAACGGAGGAATTTGTGGCTCGAGAAAGGCCTCGAAGCAAGGGGACCCGCTTGCCGCTCTTGTTTTTGATAGTGGCGGAAGGACTGGCGGGTTTGTTAAGGAAAGGAGTTGAATCAAATAATCTTAAAGGATTCAGTGTCAATAATTCTTTGTCAATTGAGCTCTTGCAATTTGTGAATGACACAATTCTTTTTTGTGATGGCAGTGATAAAAGTATATGGTGTTCGAAAGTATTACTAAGAAGCTTCGAGATGGTTTCAGGACTAAAGGTAAATTTTGCAAAAAGTAATGTAATTGGTTTGAATATTGAAGACAGAACTATGGATGGAATCTCTTAATTCTTGGCATGCAAGGTGGGTTCGGTTCCCTTCAAATTTTTGGGGATTCCGATTGGTGCGAACTCGAGAAGAGTGAGTACGTGGCAACCCATAATAGATTCAATTAAGGCAAGGTTAAATAATTGGAAAAGTAGACAGTTATCTATTGGAGGAAGGGTCACACTTGTTAATTCGGTCCTAGCATCGCTTCCGTTGTATCTCTTCTCATTTTGCAAAGCTCCAAAGAAGGTAATTACGGAGATTACGAAGATTCAAAGAAGATTTCTTTGGGGAGGTGATGAGGAGAATAAGAAATTGGCTTGGGTGAGATGGGAAACTATTTGCTTACCTAAAGAAAAGGGGGGTTTGGGGGTGAATAATCTAGAAATGTTTAATGTGGCTTTACTAACAAAATGGAGGTGGACAATCTTGGTCGAGGAAAACAACCCAATTTGGAAGGCGGTTTTGGTGGAAAGGTATGGATTAAAAGGGAGATGGCCCATTTCCGAGAGTAGAAGAGGGTGGGAGAAGAAATCTTTATGGTGGAGGGATGTGTGTTTACTTGGTGAGGACATTGGTTTGCAAGAAGATTGGTTTGGAAAATTGGTAAAAATTAAAATAGGTAATGATAATTTGGTGAGGTTTTGGAAGGAGTTTGGATTGGGAGGAAAGTTTGGCGCGAGTTATTTAGGATATGTATGCTTATTGCAGGTCAAAGGAGGCTACGGTTGAGGAGTTTGGGCAATGGACGGAAGAAGGGTGGCGTTGGACATGGGACTAGTGCGTTTGTTCTGCGCAGCAAAGTAAAAACGCATTGATTGGTTGGTTATTTCTTTGTCATACGGCCAGTTTTACAAGTTGTATTGTCGTTGTCCGCAGCGTAGCGATAATTGGGTACGGTGAATAAATGCTATGTTTATTCTGCTTTTTTTCTCGCAGTACATCGGGTAATGTGCGGCCGAAAATTCGATGCTTGCAAGAAGATTTGGAAAAATGATGTGCCGTCCAAAGTTCAAATTTTTGTGTGGAGAGTCATCCTGAAGCGTATTGCTACACAGAGTGCGTTGCATAGAAGAGGAATTATTCAGTCACAAAATGATTTGAGTTGTGTTTTATGTTTTCGGGATGAAGAAACGGTGGACCATTTATTTTTGGATTGTGGAATTGCTAAAGCGATATGGAGGAGTGTTTTTGCTTGGGTTGGAAGCTCAGTAGGTGATACGGGTAACATTGCCACTCATTTTGTGGAATTTGGAAATTTAGTGAAGGGAAAGAGACAAAGAGGAGTAAAACATCTTATATGAATGGCGGTTATTTGGAAAATATGGATGGCTCGAAACAAGGTAATTTTCCATGGGGAGGTGGTCTCCATTCCGAGCATATTAGACGGAATCAAGGATACGGCATGGAGTTGGTTCAAGGCAAGGCGAGGGAGGAATTGCAAGGCGACGTGGGCAGATTGGTATATTTGCCCGATGGGTTGGTTTTCTATGTTGTAATCCAATCCTGTAATACTTGTTATAGAAAAGTTCATAGTTGGGGAAGAAGCAGTGGGTTAGGCTATATGTCCCACTGTTGTACGTTCTATTTCGTGCGAGGTACTCTTTTTCCTTTCTGAGTCTTTTACCCAATGGGTTTTGGCACAGGGAGGTTTTGAGGAGGCCCTCCCCCTTTCCTTTGTAAAAAAAGGCCGGGCACATACGTGCTCACATTTAATACAAAAATTGCTTACCTAAAAAAAAATTAAAAAAATATTCACATAGTGCATATTTAATTCAAAAGACATACTATTCTCCACTCTCCCCAACTTAAATATGAGCAGTGTCCCCACTGCTCTAAGTTGAGTAAACAAGGGATCTAAACATGGGAGATATAATTCAAAATTAGTTTAAAACAAAACACATAGTATTTGCACATATATATTATAAGTATATAAGCATAATATTATATTGAAACAACATTAAATTATCCTTTTACTCTTTTCTCCTGATTCTGGGACTGGTTCTGATAGGGACATGTGTAACACCCCCTTCTACACTACTAATTAATTAATTAAAATCAGAGTTTTATAACATCGCTCACAAGGAAGCATTACATTTTCCATTTTAAAACCAACCCAAACAACTATGGCGCAAAAACAACATGATACATTCATATACGGGCACCTCGGCCAAAGGAACAAAACCCACTGAAGTACACAAATCTCGATTTAACGCAATGAAACTAAACATAGTTTAGGACATCAATATGTTACAACTCAAAAACTAAGTCAAGAGACTACTACTCTACTCGGCCCCCCAGTGTTACACTACCAGAGCAATTGACGCCACAACTCGGCAGATAAAGGAAAGACCTTCGCTTGGGAAATACCTGCAAGTTGCCACATAAGAGCAACATAAAAAGCAGTAGGGTGAGTCTCTTTACATAAATAATAAAATGTATGGTAAAGGTTATGCTAGAGACAACACCTAGAAGCACCAGAACAACTCGGCTCACACAAACAACACACTCTAACTCAGGAACAATCAAGGACATCCCCAATTTCATGTGGCCAACCACAACACCCAATCAACAACGTGGTGAGCAACGCTCGGACCTCAGCCCTCTACAACGTGGTGAGCAACGCTCAGGACCTCAGCCCATTTACAACGTGGTGAGCAACGCTCAGGACCTCAGCCCTCTACAACGTGGTGAGCAACGCTCAGGACCTCATCCCTCTACAACGTGGTGAGCAACGCTCAGGACCTCAGCCCTCTACAACGTGGTGAGCAACGCTCAACACACATATATGAAAATTATACACAACAACATCATTAACATCATCATCAACAGCCCTCTGGCTGACATCAATACACCCAAACCATAGTTCTAAACTAACCACACTACGTCAGTCACTATCTCTATGACTACGCACAACTCACCTAGCTCATCGCCACCAACAGTGGTGGACTTCAACGCCACTTAAATCAACGGCACTACGGCCAAACTAAAACTCACCAACACTTAGGGACCCATGCGTCACCTAAGGACCAAAAGACTTCACCTAAGGATCAACCATTTCTTGAAGACTACCCCCACTTCTAAGACAACACCTAAGCAGACCAAGTCTTCTCACTACAGAGAATGCCTAGAAGGCAAACCCAAACACCACGAGTACAACACAGAAAACGAGGTCATAGACCCAACACTCAACGTCAGTCCCCTTTGGAACCTCACCACTTAAACGCATCATCGCTCACAGCTCTAAAGCTGACTTCGCACCTCGGACACACACCCATGGTTATCGCCCAACCCTCCACTCAATACTCCCACAATCGTAGTTCTCACGCTACCTCAACGCCCTCACACTAAACGTAGTGGACTTAAACAGTCACTACGAGGACCACAACGTCACCTAGGGCTAAAACGGACTATCCCATTTCAAACACTTAAGCGCCAAGACCCAGCACTCCGATTCGCTGGCGGCGCACTTGCGCATGAATCGTGGCTTCGAACGGAACCTCGGCACCATCCCCGGCACCTCAAGCATACGCGCCGCTTACACCGGCACACGTGCACTAGGCCTCCCTCTCGCGCACCATAAATCATCTCGGTATCTATACTTATACCACAACTACCTTACTTATTTCACCTTAGTCTTAAACACAACCGGGCTACACTACTTTGATTCACCCTCAATCACCTCGGTTCACCACCTCGGCTACGCTCCACTTAGCGCGCACTACACTTCCAATGGCGCTCATGCGCGACCCTGATTTCCTAGTTACTTCACTTAGGTAACCTATCCTTCCTCACTTTCTCACGCCACTCGCCTCGGTTCGAGGAACAAACCCATCTTCATCCACCTCGGTAACCACGCCCAAAGAACTACACTCCTGCGTATAGATACACGCTACACTTCAAGAATCACCCTCGGTATACTTACGCTACACCTCGGCAACTACAAGTCGACTCCCACACTGGGTCTTAGCCACACTTACACCTCATCATCCCCGCCACATCACTCACCTCGTCCTCTAAAATCCTTTAGCTCACGCTATAACACTTACGCTTCATCACTACACTTAGGCGTACTTACTCTATACCTTGACACCTCACTTAGGTCACCTCACCTAAGTCACAACCCTTCCCCTCATCTCTACACTCCCTCACTTAGCCATTTACACACCTCGGTACTACATACTTTGACTCCCACATACTACGTCGCACGCATATTACACTTCAACACACCTACCCTTCTCGGCACACACCTACTTCAATGCCCATGTCCTTCGACGCACAAGCCTACGACGCATACATTCACAGCACCCACACCCTCAGAACCCAACGAGGGTGGCAACACCAGCCATAACTCCCTGGATCTCCACGACGGTGACAACCCAACGCAACTCACTGGGACTGAGTATTCCTCAGCTCCCATTCCTCTCTACGGTCTCTCACACAACCAATTCATTAGCAAAACACCACAGCTTCAACAAGGTGAAGCAAAACAACACAACCAACATACGAAAACAGTTCAGAAACCATTCCAAGTATAACTCACACACAACACCTATCATATACATTATCATGAATGAAAGAGAGCCCCCTAACCTTAATAATTTGAGAAAGATGAGAACCCTTCACTCTCCAATAACCACAAAGAACAAGCTCTCTCTCTCTCTCCTAGCTTGAACTCTCCACGCTCAGATTCTCTTCTTCTTCTTTCTAATCACTATTCCACCTACCAACTTCTCTCTCTTACTTCCCTTTGACTTTTCTTTCGTTCTTGATGCAAAATGAGTTTCTTCCTACGGTTACCTTCTTTTATCACAAGAGCATGGGCTTCTTAATGAACCATGGGCCTCCAATAATCATGGCCTCTAATCACACCTCCTCATTACTTACACTACTCCCTCTTTTAATTACCACTCACTTATTACTAACCACCACTCCTCATTTAAGTCAATTGCCCTATTATCTTTTTAATATGACCAACCAAAATACCTCCTAAAACCATAAGAATCCCACATTAATCTTATGACCTAATAAAATGTTGCAAGCTTTTAAATAACCCAATTGAATAAATAATTGAACTATTTTTGGGGCGTTACAACATGTTTGGCCCTCATCTTCTTTGGATTGTTCTTGGTAGCAGTGGCATCAGCAGTTGGCACACCAGGATCCTCTACACTTGCTTCAGGGATTTCTGCATGTGCAGGCACATCTGGTGTAGCCAATGTGGGAACTTCAGGTGTAGCCAATGCGGGAACTTCAGGTGTTGGAACACCAATCTGCACTAGAGTTTGCTGAGCTTCTTGTTCAGGTTCCTTCTATTGCTCTGCTACTGCCTCAGTTGCTTTCTCACCTTCAATGGACGGTTCCTTCTCAGTTCTCTCCTTTTCTCCAGAAATTGCTCCTTCACCCTGTACACCATAGAGGGAACTCATGGTCCACATTTTCTTTGTTGGAGTTGGCTTCATTGTTTTCCTTTTGTAGCCTAGCAGATCCTTCTTCTTATCAAAGCTTTCAGGACTTCATGAATTGTTGCCTCTGGGTTGGTTTCCATCACTTTTGTTTTCAATGTTTTTGCACTTGGTGTGGGAACTTCAGCTGCTTTGGTGACAGTTTCTTGTTGTTCATCCATGATAGAATCTTTTTGGCCTTCTTCTTTCTCAGGCTCTTCAGTGAGTACCTGCAAATTTTCTTTCGCAAAATTAAAGTTAGTTGGCTCAATTGGTTCTGTTGGAAGGGTGGGAGATTTCTGGGTTGGTATTGGTGCATTTTCTTCTGTTACTTGCTTTGGATTTTCATATTGGGGAGCATTCTCTGGTGGAGGGGTGGGTGATTTTTGTGGTGAAGTGTGAATGGGTGAATGGTGGGTGGTGGGGGATGGAATGTTGGTTTGTGATGGTGGTGATAGTGTTTGTGGTTCATTGGTAGATTTCTTTCTGATTTCATACTTCTTCCTAGCACTAGCCTCCATGTTATTACTGCCATTATCATCACTTTCAGTTTCCTCCATGGATTCTGATTCATCCTCCTCTACATCCTTTTCAATATCCTTCACAGCCTGTTCTGCCTCTTCATCTACCTAAGTATCTTCCTCACTCACTATTTCTTGTTCTTCCTCCACTCTTTGTTTCTTTCCCTTCTTGTCTTTCTCAGTATCTCTCTTTCTCTTTGTTTTCTTCTCTTTCTCAACTACTACCTCCTTCGCTTCATTCTCTTCCTCTATATCTTCATCAATAATCCATTCAGGAAATATTGGGGCTTCTACTTCTTCCTCAGGGTCTTCCAACTTCACTGTCAACCAATTATGCTGCTCTTTTTGAAATTTCCATACTGCCTGGAGTTTCTGCATCAGGTGTTCCAACACCTCCTGCTCTCAGTATTTCTAACTCTAGCAGTTCTTAACCTTTCTCTTACCTCTGCTGACAAACCACTAGGGGGTGTTTTCTTATAGACTTTTTCTAACTCAGTTGCCACTACCCCTTGTTTTTGACATAACTCAGTGATTAAGCAAGGGAAATACAAAAAGCCAGAAGTTTTGGTTTGACATTCTAAAATTTCATTGGTGATCAATTTTCCTATATCCACATTATCTTCAGTCAAGATTGAATCTATGAGAATCAATCTATCCTTGGACAATGTAGATGTGTGTGAAGTGGGGAGAATAGATGTAGCAATAAAAAGGTGTCAGTTACCTAACTCAGGAACTAAATCACCAGTTTTAAGCTTAAATTCTGTGTTTGTGAACTTCATTGAGACCCTTCTACTGTGATTCTCTCTTTAATCCTAGCCATCTGTTTCTTACCATAGGTTTCTAATTTCTCTTCAAACTTATCACCATGGTAGTTCAGATCATAATGCTTATTGATTCTAGTAGGATCAAAGAAAACTTTCTTACCTCTCACCTTGGAATAAAAGATTGTGCCTCCCCTGGTGTTCTGAATTCCAGAATAGAATTCTCGAACCAATGGCTCCAAGTAATATGCTCTGGTTTGCACAAATCTCTCCCAATGTAAGTTGTTGACTGTGGAGAGGAATGAATGATGCGCTTTTGCAAAGTTGAAGCCTCTTTCTGGTAGAAACTTCATATTCTAGAAATGCTCGCATCCAGGAATCATATTCATAGTTGCATGTGCTTTTGACTTCTTTGATGTTGCAGGAGTTCCTGCACTTGATGTTTTCATCGAAGATTTGGAAGCTGATTGTTTCTTCACCATGTTGCTTGAAGATTTGGGATTTTTGAAATGTGATTGAAGATGAAGTTTGTGTTTGAGAGAATAGGGACGATCAGTTTTGCAAGAGAATCAGAGAGTTGATTTTGTGAGAAATATGAGCGGTTTTGTGTGAGACGAGGTTTTGAGTTAGTGGGAATGTTAGTTGAGAAAGTAGCCGTTAGGGTTACGTGGATTGGCATGCAAGCCAACACGTGTTGGTCTCAGCCCTAACAACGCATTACCATTTCATTTAAGCTTAGTTCCGCACTAAATTGATGAGTTGGCAAGTGAGTTTTATCACTTAAGTCTTTTCTTCATTTTGATAAGATATGAACCTCAGAGTGGGCAGTGTTGCAACATTAAGTGAGGAAACACTAGCAACTCTGTTGTCCTGTTTTTCTACAAAACACACAAAACATTAAATTGCACAAAATACTAATATTAACTAATTAAAATGATGGGTTGCCTCTCTCAAGCGCTTGTTTTAAGAGTCTTACAGTCTGACTATCTCCTTGTGTTAGAGATTTTCAAAATGAGTGGTGATCTTATCTCTCTCTACATGTGCTCCATAATACATTTTGACTCTTTGGCCATTGACTTTGAAAGTGGTATCAGTGATTCTATCATATAAATCAACTGCACCATGGGGGTAAATTTTGACTAGTTGGAATGGTCCTGACCATCTTGATCTTAATTTTCCAGGGAACAATTTCAACCTAGAATTATATAACAGAACCATTCCTCCTTCTTTAAGTTCTCTTCTTTGGATTTTTTTATCATGCCACTCTTTGGTTTTTGCTTTATAAATTTCTGCATTCTCATAAGAGAAATGCCTAAATTCTTCTAATTCATTAAGCTCAAAAAACCTTTGCTCACCTGCCTTTTTGAGATCAAAATTTAACTTTTTGATAGCCCAATATGACTTGTTCTCTAATTCAACAAGGAGATGACATGCTTTGCCATAAACTAACCTATAGGGGGACATACCTAATGGATTTTTAATTGCAGTTCTATATGCCCATAATGCTTCATCTAAGTGTAGGACCAATCTTTTCTATTTGGTCTAACCATTTTCTCTAGCATTCTTTTTATTTCCCTATTTGAAAGTTCAGCTTGTCCACTAGTTTGTGGGTGATAGGCAGTAGCAATCTTGTGTTTTACTCCATATTTTGCAAGAAGATTTTCAATGAGTTTATTGCAAAAATGGGAGCCTTCATCATTGATGATTGCTCTTGGAGTGCCAAACCTTGAAAAAATATTTCTTTGAAGAAATTTGCTAACTGATTTGGCATCATTATTTGGAAGTGCTATGACCTCAAGCCATTTGGACACATAGTCTTCACTACTAAGATATATTCATTGCCAAAAGAAGGTAGAAAAGGACCCATGAAATCCATGCCCCAAACATCAAAAAGTTCTATTTCTAGAATGTTATTCCTAGACATTTCATGTCTATTAGATATATTACCACTTCTTTGACATTTATCACAGGTTTTGACCATATAATATAAATCTTTAAATAGAGTAGGCCAGAAATAACCTGATTGAAGTACCTTTGTTGTTGTTCTTTGACTTCCAAAGTGACCTCCATATGGTGCAAAGATGACAATGTAGAAGCATCGCTTTGTCGCTTTTTCTTCAGAATGCATTTTCTCATGATTTGATCCGACACATCTTGAATAGGTGAGGATCATCCCAATAGTATTGTTTTACTATGTGGAAGAACCTTATTCTTTGTTGATAGCTCATGTCACTTGGTACAACTTTGCTCACAAGGAAGTTTACTATGTCTGCATACCATGGTGTTGATGCATGAGGTGTGGCCACACTGAGTGCAGAAACACTGGCTGCATTCATGGTAATTGCTAGTAATTTCTCATCAGGGAAATTTCCTTGATTTCTTCATTTGTACCTGCATTCTCACTTTCAAGTCTAGAGAGATGATCAGCCACTTGGTTCTCCACTCCTTTCTTATCTCTAATCTCAAGATCAAATTCTTGAAGGAGGAGAACCCATCTAATTAGCCTTGGTTTTGCATCTTTTTTGGAAATTAGATACTTGATGGCAGAATCGTCAGTGTACACAATTACCTTGGTGCCAACCAAGTAGGATCTAAATTTCTCAAAAGCAAAAACCACTGCTAATAGTTCTTTCTCTGTCACAGTGTAGTTCATTTGAGCCTCAATGAGTGTTTTGCTAGCATAATATATAGAATGAAACACTTTGTTATGTCTTTGCCCTAGGACTGCTCCTACTGCAAAGTCACTAGCATCACACATGAGCTCAAAAGGCTTACTCCACTGAGTTACTACAATTGGTGTCGCACACCAATGCCTTTTAAGTTTTTTAAAGGCTTCTATACAAGACTCATCAAAGTTGAAATGCACATCATGTTGCAAAAGCATACACAATGGTTTTGAGATTTTTGAAAAATCTTTGATAAATCTCCTATAGAATCCTGCATGTCCTAAAAAACTTCTAATCACTTTGATTGTTGATGGAGGGGGTAGTTTCTCAATTACCTCAATCTTTGCCCTATCCACTTCAAGACCTTTTTTAGATATTTTATGACCAAGCACAATGCCTTCTTTAACCATGAAATGACATTTTTCCCAATTAAGTACTAAGTTAGTGTCTTCACATCTTTGAAGAATTTTTTCTAAGTTTGAAAGACACAAAGAGTATGTTTCTCCAAAACAGAAAAGTCATCCATGAAGACTTCCATTGATTTCTCAATGAAGTCAGAAAAAATTGACATCATGCATCTTTGAAAGGTAGTAGGTGCATTACAAAGTCCAAAAGGCATCCTTCTAAAGGAGAAAGTGCCATAGGGACAAGTAAAGGTGGTTTTCTGTTGATCCTCAGGTTCAATTGCTATTTGGTTATATCCTGAATAACCATCTAAGAAACAATAGAATTCATTTCCTGCTAACCTATCTAACATTTGATCTATAAAGGGTAAGGGGAAATGATCTTTCTTGGTGGCCTTATTGAATTTTCTATAATCCATACAGATTCTCCACCTTGTTAGAGTTCTTGTGGGGATTAGTTCATTATTCTCATTAGCTATTACTGTTACTCCACCCTTCTTAGGAACACATTGCACAGGACTAACCCATGCACTATCTGAAATAGGGTAGATAATACCAGATCTAGCCATTTTATTATTTCTTTCTTAACAACCTCTTTCATGATGGGATTTAATCTTCTTTGCCCTTCTATGCTGTTTTTAGAATTTTCTTCTAAATTATCATATGCATGCATATGGAGGGGCTAATCCCTTTAATATCTGACATTTGCCAACCTATAGCTTTTCTATGTTTTTCAAGGTGTCAATTAAATCTAGCTCTTGTTCTAAAGATAGATCAGAAGCTATGATTACAGGAAGTGTATTATTTTCACCTAGAAAAACATATTTCAAATGTTTTGGCAATTCTTTCAATTCTAGCTTAGGAGGTTGTTCTGTATGTAAAGGTTGGGATCTTCTAAATTAAGAGATTCATAAGTTCTAGCCCATACCTTAGGTGTAGCTTGTTCCTTGGGCAATATGCTTTCTTCAATAAACTCCTCTTCTGGCAATGCAGAAACTTCAGGTGTTAGTGCATTAGCAAGGTGATCATACTGCTTGTGGAACTGCTTCTCTACCAAATGATCAAGAGAAATTGATGAACACTCTTCATTTTCCTCTGCAGGATACTTCAAAGCATTCAAGACATTGAATTTCACTTCTTGGTCATTTACTCTCATGGTCAGCTCTCCTCTTTGTACATCTATCAGTGTTTTCCCTGTTGCCAAGAATGGTCTTCCCAGTATGACTAGTACTTCTTCATCTGCAATAAAATCAAGTATAACAAAATCTGCAGGAAACACAAATTTGTCAACTTGCACTAGTATATCCTCAATAATTCCTTCTGGATATGCTATTGATCTATCTACCAGAGACAGTGTCAATGTGGTAGGCTTAGCATTTCCAATCCCTAGCTTTGTGAAAATAGATTTAGGCATCAAATTGATGATTGCACCTAAATCACACAAGGCTCTTCCTGTATAGAACTTACCTATTGAGAAAGGAATTGTAAAGCTACCTGGATCTTTTAGCTTCCTTGGAATTTTGTTTTGCAGAATCAGACTACATTCTTTTGACATAACAACAGTTTCAAATGCCCCTAGTCTTCTTCTTTTAGAAAGCACATCTTTCATAAATTTAGCATAATTTGGCATTTGTTGAAGTGTTTCTATCAAAGGAACATTGATATGCAGTTGTTTTAACACATCTAGAAACTTACTGAATTGTTTATCCTCGTGTATTTTTTTCAATCTTTGAGGAAAAGGAGGAGGAGGGTATTCAGGTACTAACCTTGGAGTTGGAGGTGTAGAAACATCAGGTGTTGCTACACCTTGAGAATTTTTTCATTTTTATTTTTTTCTCCCTTCTCTCTACCTTCAAGCTCGTATGGTTCTGTTAAGTCTTTGCCACTTCTCAAGGAGATGGCTTTGACCTGTTCCTTACATTGCCTTTGAGGAAAGTACATGTTGGTCTTTGCTGCAAAGCAGTTGCTAATTGCCCTACTTGATTCTCTAGATTCTTAATTGATACATCATGAGCTTGCCTAGCAGTTCTAGTTTCACTAATGAATGATCTAAGCAATCCTTCTAGAGAATTGTCATTGGCTGGTGGGTTTGGTCTTTGATTTTGAGATTGGAATCCAGGAGGAGTACTTGGTGCATGTGCACTTTGTGCTGGTGCATTGGAATTGTTCCACCTAAAATTGGGTGGTTCTTCCATCCTGGATTATAGGTATTAGAGTAAGGGTTGTTATTTTTTTTGTAACCTACATAATTGACAGAGACAGAGTTGCTATGACACTCTTTATATAGATGGCCTCCCTCACAATAGACACAACTTGTAGTTCCTGGAGGGGCTTGTTCAATAGCCGCTGCAGTGTTTTCTTTAGGTGTGGCTACACTTGATGTAGGTGCACTAGTGCACTGTTTGATCAAGTTGGTTAAAGAGGCTACTTGAGCAGATAGGGCTGATATGTCATTAATTTCATGTAGGCCAACTAGAACCGTTTGTAGCTATTTTATCAATAAGATCACATGCTTCATTATAAGACATATTCAAAAGAACACCACCAACTGATGCATCAAGCATCACTCTAGTTTGGGGTTCTAGACCATTGTAAAAGTTTCCATTTGTATAATGTGTGTAAACCATGATGTGAACACTTTCTTAAAAGCTCTTTCCATCTTTCCCATGCTTCAAACAATGATTCAAATTCTTTTTGCCTAAAAGATGTAATATCATGTCTCATCCTAGCATTTTTAATTGGAGGAAAATATTTACTTAAGAATTTTTCAGCTAGCTCATTCCTTGTATGAATAGAATTGGGCTCCATAGAGTTTAGCCATGATTTAGCCCTATCTTTCAATGAATATGGAAATAACTTAAGTCTAAATGCATCCTCACTAATACCAGGTATGATAAAGTTACTACATACTTCTATGAATTGCTTTAATTGCTCATGGGGATCCTCATGTGGGGATCCACCAAATTGACCAATTGTTTGTAACATTTGAAACATCATAGGTTTAAATTCAAAATGAGCAGCATTAATATTAGGCCTAGCAATGCTAGACTGTATATGTTGTCGATCATATTGGGCATAGTCCTCATAGGCCTATCCCTATCATTAATCATACCTATTGGTCCCATTTGAATGAACTCGTTGTCTGCGTGATCTTCCTCACCTCCGGTTGTTGATGTTGAGAATTAGGTCCTCCTCTCTTCGAGGCATCATCACCGTGGTGAGACATAGTTCTGCAGTTTTGTTGTCTAAGCAATCTCCTAAATCTTCTCTCAATTTCTAGATCACAATCAAAGTCTGGTGGTCTATTTCGGGGCATAAACTAGTGTTTTCACACTGAGTGTTTCTGCACTAAAATGTTTCTGCACAGAGAACGGAATACCAATAGTACTAATATATAATATAACACTAAATTAACAATCTAAACAACAAAATTTTACTATAATCCCCGGCAACGGCACCAAAAACTTGGTGTGGTGAAATATATGCAAGTATACATAGTCACACAAGTAATATAATGATAAGAAAGGTCGAACCCACATACATTATGTATTGTAAAGCTTTGTATATTCAGAGTGTACACTTAGTGTGTCTACACTATGCACTAATTTTGGTTTGGAGTTTTTAAGGTAAGTAAAAACAATATAAACAGTAAAGAGTGTAAGGAATCAATTAGATAAAGTAGTTGAGATGTTTTCACCAAGTAATTTACTTCTAAGTGTTATAGTGGAATATGTAGTGTTTCCACACTGGATGCAGCTCCATGAGTGTGTGCCTGTCAGCACTTTCTTCAGAGTTTCATTACAAGCTTCCTATGTCTAGGCATGCTAAATAGGTTCACTCTTGTCTTTTTAACCTCCCACTGTATCACCCTAGGAACTATGTTATCCTATGTCTAGGACTTAACATGGTTTTAACAATCAAATCTTTATTAAAACTAGTTCAACAAAGAAGTTGTTACAAACACTCATTCCTATTAATTATTGAGTTCATAAATGTGACCCATGTCTGCTACCACAAGTTTACCTATTCTAAAGTGATCAATTCCAGAATAAGCTTGGAAAGAAGTATTACACGAGAATTAAAATGCATACACTATACAAACCATAATAACATATTTAGAAGTTCATTACAAGGTTATAACATCTCAACTTAAGGGAATTTAGCTCATGTTACTCATTATATAATAGAGAAAATCTGCAAAGAGCATAATCGAATGAGTAATATAGCAAAAGAACTTAAAAGAGAGAGATTACTCGAATAGAAGATCTTTTGCATGAGTTGCCCAAGTTGAAGTACAATATGAGTTTCTTACACAAGTTTCCTTCAAGTAGAAGTGAAGGGAGTGGTTGTCAAGCACCTCCTTACCTTCCTTCTCTTCAGAAACGTAAAGAAAAACTAAAACTAAACTAAACTAAACTAAAACTAAGTAATCCTTTTAGAAACAAATGAAGAAATACAAATGAAGGATGAAGGATTGTTTGTAGGTGAATATATGGCATCTATTTATAGGCTTGCAAGCTTTCCTCCCTTGAGGGGTTTCCTTAGGCGCGTAAGATCAACTGAGGGGACCAACCTTGGATAACATCAGACAACCAATGAAGCAAATAACTCGGTTGTGGTCGCTTGCATGTATAACATAAGGTGAGGTCCATTGGAGAAGTGCCACACGTCTCTTTAGATAAGTGAGCCTTTCAACTTGATTTTTATGTTTATCGCCGACTTCTGCAAGTGGCTCTGCTCCAAGTGACTAGGCATGACGTCATAATTCAAGTGTGGAAGCATCAAAATGGTCCTGGGATGTTTTGGTGCAAACTGCTAGATTTTGCAGGTGTAGGCAGTGTTTCCACTCTTGGTGTAAAGTGTTTCCACTCTCGGTGTTGGCAAGTGTTTCCACTCCTCGAGTTCTTTGACCGAACAAAAAACATCAAACCTAACAAGATATGTGTATTTATGCCTAGTTAATTGTCCTAATCATTTGGATCTCTAAAATGTTGTTTCTTAATAAATAAGCTATATTTATATATTAATGTACTTGAAAATAAACAATAACCTAAGTAAAAATAGATGAATAACTCTATATAAAATAGAGTTATCAAGTGCACAATGTGACAGATGAGGTAAGAATGATGTTCATGAGGAACGGCCTCAAGAAGGGTACCCTTTTCCACGTCAACGTCGGAATGCATCCTCCAAAGACTTTAGACGAATTCCTGAGGCGAGCTCAACGTCATATTGATTATGAAGAATCCAATGATGCCACAGAGCCGAATGCACCCTCTTCCCCGGGAAAAGGGAAAGAAGCAAAAGAAAGGGCTAAGAAAGACAACAACTTCGGCTCAAGGAGTGGAGATCGAGGTTCACTGATTGCTCTCCTTTGAACGCGTCAAAAAGTAAAATTCTCCAAGAGTGTGCGAATGCCGAGTTCAACGACGTTAAGTGGCCGGTGCCAATCCCACAGAGGCACGCCACCAACAAGTAAGACTTACTGCAAATATCACAGGAGCCACGGTCATGACACGGAGGATTGCCGAGTCTTGAAAGACGACATTGAAGACCTCATCCAGCGAGGCAAATTGAAGCAATACCTCAAGACCGACGAAAAGAAAAGAGAGTGCTCACCCCAGAAGGCTAAAGCAGCAGTAAACGAGGTAGCCAAATCCCTTTCTAATGACAGCGACTCGGCGGAGGATGTGCCAATTGTAGCGCCAGTGCCCCGTCGCAATGGTAGTCACGGGAGGATACCCACTGGAAGTCGGGGAAACGCGCTGATCCATGAAAAGAAGATGGAACAAGATACTCAATATCGGGAAGAATCTGCCTCGATTCATGATCAATTCCAACAGACCTCCTCTCTCTTTCCATGATTCAGATTTGCTCAATGGGAAAGCAAACAAATGGTTACCCTCATCATCTTAGCCGTAGTGGGCGTGCCAGAAGTGAAAAGGATCCTAGTCGATCAAGGAGCTCAATGGACCTCTTATTCAAAGAATTGCTATCCAAGCTGAAAATCTCTGAGTCCGACTTATCGGCCTACGACGGTGAGGGTTTAACCGGGTTCAACGGTTCTCGTACGACACCCTTGGGATACATAGAACTTCAGGTGATGTACGGGGACGGTGAACTCTCCAGAACTATAAAAACAAGATTTTTTGTACTCCCATGCCCGTCCCCATACCAATGTATCGTGGGAAGGCCAACCTTAGGCAAACTCGGGGCTGTCACTTCCACTGTTCACCTCAAAATGAAGTTTTTCTTAGAAAAGGGTGAAGTGGTGACGATTACCGCAGACGGCGAAGCAACAAGAAGGTGCCACTACCTCTTCATAAAAGCAGAACGTCGGGCCGAGAAGGAAGCCGCATCTAGGTCGGGGACAACCAAGAAAGAAGAGTAAGGGAACATGTATTGATGAACAATGAGGTATAGACATTCCACTATACCAAAAACAATGTAATATTTTCCATTCTAAATGAAGAAAAGCTTGCAGAAATTACTGTTGCACCCGAAAAATCCAGATGGATCTCTCGTGCAATTCAATGAAGTCGCCATCAATATTTAATTATAAGGGAAAACATTGAAAAATCGCTTTAATAAGGAAACAGTCTTGAAAACCAGATTTTGAGTTCGGGAGTCGATTATGTGTGGGGAAGGTACAAACACCCACAACATCCTTTCGAAAAAGGTTACCAATGATTAGTTGTGCGAAACCAAATTAACTTTGTAAATATTTATTTCCCTCATATAATGAAATGAATAGAAAAAAAGACTTAATAAAAAATTAATTATTTTTTGTATTTTTGTTGAAAAACTAGCAATGAAACATTTAAGAAAAGACCTAAAAAAACGTTTTTTTATTATTGCATTTGACAGATGTGGGCCGCATCTGCTCCTACGTATCTCGGGGTAGAGATCAAAGGCTACGTAGTTCTTGGGAAGAAAATATTTGTTTGTTGAGTATTTTTTATTATTTGGGTGTTTTGGATTTTGATGCGTTCGTGATGACCAAACAGTAAACCCAGAGTAGTCACCACTAATAGCTTGTTTGAAAATAAAGTTGTTCATAATAATCAAACGAGTTAAACCCAGAGTGACTATTTTGAAAATGAACAATAAACATGATATGAGTAAAAGAATGGGTGAAATTAGCAGTTTGATGTTTTAAAATTTTAAAAAAATAAATGAAATGAAATGATAAGACCATATGAAGAAACAAACACATTCAGAAACCTATTTCCCCAAATCTTCACCTCCAGAGCCTTCTTCATTTGAGGAGAGAGAGAGAAGGAAGAGAAACGTAATGAGAGATAGATTGAAGAAAAAACTGACAGAGAGAGGGAGAAGAAACAGGTTCGCTTCTTTCTCCTTTTGATTCTTTCTCAGTTTTTATTCATTTTGAATGGGTATTGTTGGTGGTGGTGGTTTGGGTGGAGATTTTGGTGGTGATTGTTATTGTAGTGGTAGTGGTTGTTCTTTTAGGGATGATTGTGGTGGTGTTTGTGACTCCATGAGTGAAATAAGGATTTACATCTTACTGCCTAGTTGGTTTTTTTGAGAAAAGTGAGATGTGAGTGTTTTGAAACGAGTGGGATTGTTGGAAAATGATTCAGCTTCTATGAATCAAATTCGTTTTTGGCTTTCTTTTTTGTGATCGATCCCCCTCTTTCCCTTTGCTGGGACTGTGTGTATTTATAGTGGCTTTGGTGTGGTGTAGGTGTGGGTGGATGAGCAGTGGATTACAACCCAATGGGACAGATTCGAAGACCAAAACAAACCACCAATAGGTAGCCTTTCACGCAAAAAGCGCTTTTTGTTTGTGCAAATTAGGAAAAATCCAAAGAGACAAGAAGAAGGAGGTTGGAGCTTGTAGCTCAAATTGATTTACCTCTCTGAGCAACAACAACAACAAGGGCGTACATACCCTCTTTTTTGTTTTACTTTTCAATTCTTTTGTCTTATGTGTAACTAAGAAGAAAAAAGAATGTAATTTCAGATTTAAATAAAATAAACAATTTGACTATTTTGTTGTGTCTCTTTTTCGTGTCAAAACTAATATTATACTAATAAACAAAAACAACTATGCACATCTGATTTTTTATTACATTTTAATAACAATAATAATAATAATAATAATAATAATAATAATAATAATAATAAGGCTTAAATATATGTTACCTCCTGCAAATATATCAATTATCTATTTACCCCCCTATAAAAATAAAACTTTTAAAAAAGACCTTGCAAATATAAATTATTTCTAGTTACCCCCCTGCTGTTAGATTTTGTTAACAGCGTTAAGTGTAAATATATGTTACCCCCCTGCAAATATGTTCATTATCCATTTACCCCCCTGCGTAAATATATGTTACCCCCTGCAAATATCTTCATTATCTATTTACCCCCTGCAAATACGCTCATTATCCATTTACCACCCCACAAATAATAAATGTTTCAAAATACACTTAACGTTGTTAACAAAATCTAATAGCAGGGGGGTAACTAGAAATAATTTATATTTGCAAGGTTTTTTTTAAAAGTTTTATTTTTACAGGGGGTAAATGGATAATGAGTATATTTGCAGGGGGTAACATATATTTAAGCCTAATAATAATAATAATTTAAACTAAAAACAATAACAAATGAGCACAAAAACGAAAATTCATACATGACTAGACGCGAACACGTGTGCATAAACATGCGTATCTGATTAAAAATAATGTGCGTGCTCACCAAAGAGTGACACATGTGTACGAGAACAAAACGCATACATAGTTAGCAAGAACACACACACACAATGGAAGTGACATGCGCACAACAGGAATAATGATATGCTCTTGAAAACGAGAAAGTACCAATTAGAATCAAACGTTCACAAAAATACATTTTTTATTTGATTTTCAATTAGTCGGACAAAATTGGGGTATAACAGCTGCCCCTCTTTATTTAAATTTTACTAGAAAATGTGGAGGGCTTCCACATTTTTCGAGTAAAATAGAAATAAAGATAGAAGAACACTAATTTTGTCCGTATAGAGAGAAATGTAGGGTTTGAGAATTTGCAGGAGTGGTTAACACTTGGTGCGTTAACGAGAAAAGAATAAAGAAGGAGCACTGGGGCTCTGAAGGACCACTGGGGTCTGAAGGAGCACTAGGGCGCTGAAGGACCACTGGGGATCTGAAGGTCTAATCTGCAGTCGATGCTTGGCGCATTGATTCGAATTAAACTGAAGGACTGATAGGTCTGAAGGGAAGAAATTTTCGGGCTCGATGGACCAAAAATGGTCTGATAGACTGCAACTAGCTATGGTACTAGTAAAACAGTCTGAGGGTGACCTACGTCGTGGCGGTCGTGAGGGTCAAGATCAGATCTAGAACTGATATGTTGACCACGAAGGACGTCCATTATGTCTTAGGCGAACACAATTTAGTCGAAGGACCACCGGGGTCCGGAGGATCCGCTGCGTGCTTAAGTGAGGACATTATGATCTGAAGGTGCAGCTCGGAGTCGCGTTTGACGCGTTGACTCGAACTGAACTGAAGGACCGATATGGTCTGAAGGAGCGCTGGGGCTCTGAAAGATCGATGCTAGACTTAGTGCTAACATTGAGATCTCTGTGTGATATAGGATTCCAACACTCGCCGTGTTGACTTAAAGGTTGAAAGTAGGTAAGAATCGACACTTGAAGTCGATTGGAGAGTGACAAATGTTATGTATATGACATGCATGTAATGTATGCACGCAATGATTGATATCTCGTGGGATATTGAATGAAATGCATCATGATTTTTCTCTCTCTTTGCTTTTGCTTCTTTTCTTGGTATACGATGAATGCATGAAATGCGAATATGAATACGTTGCAAATGTAATGCTTTGATGCAAATGCTATGGTGAATAAATGAAGTGTGTATATGCATGGTGCAATGATATGATTGATTGGGATGTAGAAACATTTTTGGTAATGATGAGAAATGAAACTTTTGATGCTAGAAAAGAGAAACATGAATTGATCATTCCTTGGAAGAAAATTTTGATGACAAAAACGAAAATTCGTACATGACTAGACGCAAACAAGTGTGCATAAAAATGCGTATCTGATTAAAAATATTGCGCGTGCTCACTAAAAAGTGACACATGTGTACGAGAACAAAATGCATACATACTTAGCAAGAACACACACACACACACACAATGGAAGTGACATGCGCACAACAGGAATAAAATGCGTACACGACTAGACTCAAATAATGATATGCTCTTGAAAACGAGAAAGTACCAATTAGAATCGAACGTTCACAAAAATACATTTTTTATTTGATTTTCAATTAGTCGGACAAAATTGGGGCATAACAATTACTCTTTGACAATTTCATAAATTGCTTGCACATTTCTCTATTACTAACGTACGCGCTGTAGGTCGGCGACGACGACTCCCGGCTAAAACACAACGCCCCTCTCCCTGACTCCGACACCGAGATGGCCACTCGGCGGACAACGGGATGAGGCGAGGCCGTCAAAGAAAGTCCTCCACGATCTCGAGCTCATACGCTCCGTCGTGGGGCGCTATTTGGCGAGGCCCACAGCCGCTCAGTCCACAATAACCTTCTTTCTTTCGCTCGTGCGACATTGTGCCTTCCACTGGGTGTCCGAGGTACTCATTTTTTCCTTGCGGCTTTGTCCCCTCTTTCACCTCGTATGCGACAGGTCTTCTTTTTGGTGTCCGAGGTACTCATCTCCACCAAAAGGCGAAGGAAGAAGTCCTTGCGGCTTCGTTCAAAGTAAAGGCCCAGATCCATAGCGATCTCGGTACCAAGATTTCTCTGATGTCAGAACTCAATGTTCCATCAGAGAACTCAGCGGAAGCCCACAGCGGCTTCGGAGAAAAGATCGAGGTAACTCACTCACTTTCAGTTATTTACCATGGCCATATTCCCATTGTTACGGCTACGGCCCACTCTCTCGTTAACCTCATCGCTCGAGTATCACCTGATCCGACGTCGGTGCAGAAAACAGGGGTAACAATTGCTGAATGTAAAGAAGCCAATTTATATTTCACAACAACTAAAGGTCTTTACATTAAAAGTTTTTACATTACATATGGCAAAAAAAAAAGAAGAAAATACAAAGAGTTAGTCGCTACTAACAGATCGAGATTCTTTCAAGAATCAAAGTTGACACTTTCTTCCTCTTACGATATAGGTGAGGCCCCAAAGACTTCCTCGGCGCCTTCCGAGAGACCCCCCTACTGTGGCTTCAAGATCTTTCCTTCGCACGCCTCGTAGAGCAGGATCCAAATACTCGAGAGGACCCGGGATGAATCACCCCTATCGATCTTTTCAACGAGGCGGACTCGACACTTGATTGGCTAGAGTGGTCTTCGACCTCATTTCTCTCCAAGTCAAGATGACCAAAGATCCATTTGCGCTTGTATCCGCGATGCTTCCGCCTCACTAAACAAGCTCTTCTTCCAGGCGTCATATCGGTCACCTTCCTCCCGATAGCGATCACCGAGCCTCCAACGCAAGAATGTTTTCATCCACCGACTTAAGAGATCCAAGCTCGGCTCAAAGAGCTAAGTTCTCCTAGTAAAGCTCCGGAAGGACATCCTCCAAGGCACATCTCAACTTTTCTTTCTGATCCTCCAAGTCACCTTCGATGAAGAGGCTCTTCTTTTCAAGCTTCCTCAAGTTTGCTCTGATCCATGAAACACCGTAGGGTTCATGTCCTACATTTCAAGCTTTCCAAGGAGAATCCTTCTAGCTTCAGCAACTCGGGCACAGACTTCAAAATCGGCCTCAAAAGGAATCTCGACGGGCTCCTCTTCCGTCGAAGTTTTGTGTTTTTTAAGGGCAGGGGCACTTGAGCCTGAAGCATATATTCCCCGCCTTAAGGGCTTTTTACCCTTGCCTTTCTTGGTTGTACAAGGCCGAACAACGGATGACTGCGCAAGAAGTCTGAGGTCAAAGCCATCGGCCAGAACATCTGCGCAAAAAGATAAGAGTTAAGAATTTGAAATACGCTCAAAGGGAAGCATTAAAAATGAGTGAAAAGCAGGCACAACTTACCTAAGATCGACTTCAGTTTTGCGCCGGACTCAAGTGCAGCATTAATGATCTCCCCGCAGCTAAACTTTTGGCCCTCTCCGCGAAGCTTGGTGGCCCACTGCATGAACAAATTGTAAGTCACGGCGTCGTCACCAGTAGAGGACGCCGGGTCGAAGCAATAAGAGCTACCATCCTGTCCAAAGTGACTCGCCGACGAAGAGAATGGGAAATGAGGATAGAACTGTTCTCGACTCTCATAGTCGCATATGACCTTCTTTGCAGTAGCATTGATGGCTCTCACGGAGAAGAAGATCGACTTAGAGCCTTTATTCGAATCATTCACCGGTTTGAAGTATGACTCCTCCCAAGAAAAACGAAAAGTGACGTGCCCATGCCCATGCCCATCGGCGTTGTCTTTCTCCGGAAGTCGGCAAGTCTCAATCAATGCAAAGAAGACCCGGGTTGACAACTCGCACTTCAGATAGGCCATCAAAATCTTAAAAGTCCGGACATAACCCCAAGCGTTGGGGGCCAACTGACTCGGAGCAAGCCGTAGGTGCGCCAACACCGCCTGACTCAAAAGGCTATCCACCCATTAGATATAAGAAATCAATTTTAATAGAAGTTTTGTGAGCGTGAAACTCTTCATCTCAAATTCTCTGTTGCTGTATAAAAAGTAGTGGATAGCGGATAAACTAATGGATAGCGGATGACGGATGAGCTAGCGAATAGCGAATAACAGATAAGCTAACTAATAGCAAATGGTGTTTTGGTAAAACTAGCCGTTAAAATAGTTAATAAATGTAAAATAATATAAAAGGATATTTAATAAATGGTTTTTTTGCTTATTTTCGAAGCCGAAGGTAGTAATTCGATACATAACTTCAATATTCCTTTTATGATTAGATGGGAAATTGTTAAAACACGGATCAGATAGTGATGGAGTTTGTGCAGTCACCAAGTCATAGGCTCATAGCCATTGGATGTGACTGTCACACAATCTCAACCATTGGTGCATTTAACAAAAACAAAATTGAGAAACATACTAACTGCATGACCATGACTGTTGAATGCACCAAATTCAAATCCACAACACTCCATTCTCCCTTACTCTGATTATTTGTACTATGGACAAAACAAAATAGTAGCAGAATGCATGGGAATCAACAACATATGTTATTGAAAGAGAAAAAAAGGGTATGAATCCATTAGCATGTTGATTGCTTAACAAGTAAGTGGATGAGAACCATATCATATGTACCAACTATGTATTTTTCTTCTTCTTCTTCTTCAGGCTTTTTTATGTTTTACCACTCTTGTTGGCTTTGGTGGACAAACAGCACGGAACAGCCAAGCAGCAAGTATTGCTCCGATGAAGGGACAAATCCAGTAAACATACAGTTGGTCCCATGTGTTGTGCCAGTCGTCTAAGTATGCCCATCCATATGCCTGAAAACCAATAAATCGTAAGAATGATTAAATCGGACAGACACGTCTATGAAGCAAGTGACGACACACATACATCGACACGCCTTCAACCTAAAGTGTCGTGCTACACATAGCAAACTACATGAGCTAAAAAGAAATATTCTACAATGCATTGGGTAATACTTCATAGATGATGCTATGTTGATTTTGGTTCCCCAGTTTTCATTTGTGTGAGGTCTCTAATGTTTTCCCCTTCTACAATAATAAATGGGTTCCTCATATTTCCCCCCAATTTTATCCGCCTAAGTATTGTGATTGTACGAGTTTAGTCTACCACTTTTGGTCTCCTTAGTATTGTGGTCGTGCACAATCGAAAAGCGGGGGACTCAAATCGTACAATCACGATTCATCCGGTTGATGCTTTCCTTGAAGGTTGCAGATCCTCTCTTTTCTTTCTTATTTTTCTGGTATTTTTCAGCTCAATCCCTATTGTAAGGAGCTAGACTCCATTTTTCTTGAGGAGAAATTATTGTACCTATCAATACTAGCTTCTATATGCAGAACAAGATACAACTTGATATATGAAACAAAATCACATCTGATCGGTAGGAATGAAAGAGACGGCGCCGCCTTAGGGATGACTGACTTTTATGGCGAAAAAAGCAACATGTGAACAATGTCAGTCGCTTTGAAGCATCGACACAGACACCGGACACGTAAACACTAGTTTTAATTTGAAAAATGGAAGTAATTGAATTGTTAGTCTCGGTTTTGGTGTCTGACACGACACCAAACACGTCTTCAACTTGACGTGTCGGTGCTGCAGACTCAATAGTTATATTATTATCCTTCAATCAGAACTAGAAAAGTTACACCTCTAACATCAGTATTCTATCAATTTTCATTTTCAATCTTAGTCTTCCACTTATTTTGTGTGACAAGCATTGAAAAAAGATCAAGGGATGGTGCTCCATGGTTCAGGTTTAAAAGCCAATTTCAGCATAACATGAAATAGACAACAAAATTGTTGAGTTTCATAGTAAATATGTAATTTAGCACAAGAGAGCCGCATGAATATTCATTTCTGATAGGTATAAAATATCTGTGGCAGAATGAATGCAAGTAGGAATTAGCTCTGTAGCACCGACACTCCTAGTTGAAGACGTACGTGTCCAGTGTCCGACACAGACACTTTACTTGTATTTTTCAAATTAAAACGGGTGTCTCTATGCCCGTGTCTGTGTCGGTGGTGCTTCATAGGGAATTACATCTAGAGAAACCAAAAAAGGGTAGGAAAAAGGAAATGTGCATACATACCATCTTCCACAACATAAACAGGGAATACCAGTAGTATTCAAATGACAGATTAAAATAATAAAAATCCAATATTTGAATGACACTAGGATTGCATATAATATAGTCGGATTAAAAGGCAAACTATAATAGTTGTATTCCAAAATTCCCAAAGCTGCTAAAACAGATTGATAATGAAATGTTTCAAACTTGAGATGCATATCAGAATCTACTTAAAACTGGTGTCTGCCTATCAGTGTCTGTGTCGGTGCGTCATAGATAATAACAAATAGTAAAGGGAAAAAGCAATGACTCACAAGGATAGGATTCATGGCTGGTCCAGTATAAGTTGAGCCAGCAATGATCAACGGCATGAGCGAAATGGCTATCATAAAAGCCTTCGCCAACTCACTTCGAGGACCCTTGAGAACGATGAGGAGAACAACAAAAGTGATTACAAATGTCAAAACTCCCTCTGCAATAGCTCCGGTATGCAAGTCAACCTTCAAACCAGGTCCTCCAATCATGTGCTTGTACTTTGATGGAATTACTTCCATAATTGCCATAGCACCTCCCACTGCACCTAGTGCCTGAGTAAGTAAAATCACTCATTAATTTTCCACTTTCAATTTCCATGAAAAGAAAACAACACAAGTCACAACATAAAGAAGAAATAGGGTGATGTATGTTGAAATTTCAAAGACACACACATTTGAAAACTAAGCCAACTAACAAAAGAAACATGTGATTGCGAAACTAGAGATTAAAAAGACGTTGCTGATTCGTCGTCGTGGCAGTGATAGAAATACTAACCTGAGCAGGAAAACGAAGAGCCATTGAGAAAAGGGTATCAGAGCCAAGACCAGCTGCATAGAAGGAAGCATTGCCAGTGGGATTGAAGCTAGCACCACCCAAAGCATTACCAATAACGGTGAAAGTGAAGGTAACTAAGAAAATGAGGAAAGTTGTGATGATAATACTAGGGTAATGAAAACCATTGTAAGAGAGGTTATGAAGATCAAAGGCTTTAATAATTTCATTTGTTATTAATCCAATCGTTGAATTGACGATAACCCATATGAAAGTCAACACTGCATCTCCAATTGCTGCTTTTATTCCACTCATAACCATCTTTTATTTTCAGATCTCTTCTCTTCCTTCTTCTGCAATATATAATCAAATATGTTTTGCTTGATGAGAGAGAAGTAGAGTTGTTACGTTATGGGTGAATCATCATCTAATGAATATTGTTTGAGAGAGAGAGGTTCCGGAATATCCTCTCTCTCACCGGATGGATGGATGATGACAAACGATGATGTTTCTCTTTCACACTAAGGTTGTTTGTTAAAACGATAAACACAAAGAGCCAAAAACAGATAAATGTGGTCCCTCAACCAAGATGCGGTTGGTATACGTTGTCGGGTTATTCTTTTCTTATTAGGGTGTTTAATTTCCCACCAAAGGATAAAGGCTTTTTTTCCCACCCCCCTCGTTATCACTCCCACCCCCATAATTACCCAAACAGACGAAAATGCTCTTAAAAATTTACAAAAATCACATTTCACAATTCATAAATCATAATTTCGAAAAAGTAAGTAAGTCGGTTGGGATTTTTGAAGTACCCGATAATTCGAAAGAATTTTGAATTACCTCGAAGTGAGGTAATTAGGTCGTGAAAATATGAACCTAATTACCCCACTTCGAGGTACTTGAAAATTTTTTCTAATTACGAGTAATCTCAAAATCCAATTTTTAATATTTTTAATTACATTTATTTTTTTAACAAATGGCGAGTAGACGCACTGCACAATGTATGTAGCGAAAGCAGAGTCTTGGGGAGCAAAGACTCGCAAATGACGACGACGAGCGAGCATGCTTGGGGAGGCCAGCAAAGAGCGATGCTTCTTCTCCAGACACTCTATAGAGGCTCAGAGCTGCTGGGCATGCTTCTGAGCGTCAGAGGCGCCAGAGAGCCCGCCCAAAGTGATAGAGATGGTTGAGCTCGAGCCTCACTCACTCGAGCATGATATGAAGCGACCTACCGTGACCACCCAGATTATGAGTACAATATGCGGCACCAACAGGAGCACCCAGAGCTGTATCATGACATTCTTGCTGACGGTTGGGAGGCTTTGGAGGAGCAGGAGGATGAGGGTCAGCATCAAGAGGAGGAGGAGGAGGAGGTTCAGGCGGAGGTTCAGCCTGCCCCAGTTGTGGATCACACACCATTATATTTACACTGGGATACGCACTGCGCGTCCTGGATAGATAGAGGCGAGGTAACATTTTAATTCTTTATTTTAATTTTACTTAACAACAATTAATTACTTATTTTTAATAACGTATGGTTTAGTTTTAATTTTTTCAAATTTCGGAAACTAAAGGTTGTATCTCACGGCGTAAGTTTCTAGAGTTAGACTGTCGAGCACCACCCACAGGTGTACCCTTTGGTTGCGTCGGGCTAAGCTTTCGAGTTGGACATCACACCTCTGGGGGCAATCAACCATGAGTTGATATCTGCTTATGTGGAGAGGTGGCATCCTGAGACCTGCTCATTCCACATGCCCTTTGGGGAGATGACGGTCACCCTAGACGATGTGGCCGTGCTGCTCCACTTGCCGCTAGATGGCACCCCATTAAATTACTCATATATTAATAACTGATTATTTTTTAATTTAATTATTTCAGTCTTGGGGAACAAGAAGCTGGATAAAATAAAGTTGGTGGACTTTAGGGAGCGGATAGATGCTCTGCAGCTGGAGGATGTCATCCTCACCCCTTATGCAGACCACAGGTAGTATGTTCCTTTGTCGAACATATCTGTTTACAGAGGCTGGTTGATTTGGGGCGATGACGTTGTTCCCTACATGCCACGTGCCACCAGCTGGGGGAACAATAAGCTGGATAAAATAAAGTTGGTGGACTTTAGGGAGCAGATAGATGCTCTGCAGCTGGAGGATGTCATCCTCACCCCTTATGCAGACCACAGGTAGTATGTTCCTTTGTCGAACATATCCATTACGCAATTTGGTTGATTTAGGGGGCGATGACGCTATTCCCTACATGCCGCATGCAGTGCGTTAGCGATTCGGCGAGCACAGAGGATCCCTTCTCCACCCATTTCGGGTAATCCTCCCTCTCCGGACAGGATCATACGGGGGTTGCTGATGTATCAGATTCGGGCGCAGACTTTTTGGCAGGCTAGTAGACAGGCGGGCTACCACGGCGAGTGCGATCCTGATTACCTTCCTTGGTACAGTCAGGTAACCAGTGTCCGTCTTACTCAGGTGCCAGTTGCTCCGCCAGAGCCACATCAGGAGCCCGATCATCAAGAGCCCGTTGTCTCAGAGACATTAGAGGAGAGGGTGCAGAGAGCAGCTGCATTGGCCCGGGATGCCCTAGATGTCGCCCGTTCACCTACTTCACGTGCTTATTTTCAGTCATTTTTAGACATTTTGGACCCATAGTTGTATTTGTACTCCTATTTTATGTTGGTCATTTTATATATTTTGACGTATTGTTATTTAAATCGTAAATCGTTCGTATCATATTTCCAAAATAAAACGCGTTTAAATCTTAATTTAATATACAAACTTTTTTTAAAAAAAAAATTAAAAATTTCGGAATTACCTTTTTTAGAGGTAATTCCGAAATTTTTAATTTTTTTTGAACCGGAATTACCTTTTTTAGAGGTAATTCCGAAAAATTTAAATTTTTTTTTAAAAGACAGGGGTATTTTTGGGTTTTATTGAATTTTAGGGGTGTAGGAGATAATGAGGGGGGTGGGAAAAAAAAAGCCAAGGATAAATTAGATTAGATTTACTAAGTTAGATAGAATAGCCAGCCATTTCATCCGGTTTACTCAATTTATAACTTCCACCCAAAATTTTTTATTATTTATATTTGTGCACTACCCCAAGTTTACTCATACTAGAAAGAAATTTGCCTCAATTTTTAAGTACTCAACAAATCGCAACCATCCAACACTTCAATCAAACAGTTCTCGCCACTCAATACTAATAATGCCTTCCATTGAGTTTTTTCTTTTGATAGGCAAGCGGATATTAGAGCATCTACCCATTCTTGGTTCTTAAATGGGATCCACACACACCTCCATATCATCCTTTAAGAAATACTTTCAATATTTACTTCTGATCACGACCAGGCCGAGTATCACCCCGATGTCGCGGACTCAAGATAACTCTTGAGGGCCTAGGCACAACCTCAGACAGACCGGATTACGGAACTCCACATGGCTAAGGCCGAAGGATAGCTGAAATACTCGACATGATACTCAGCATAGTCTCATGAGGCCGACTCTTCTAGAATACTCGGTTCGCCTAGCAACCGAGGTCTCCTAATGTAACCGCACTATTATTATGTAACGCTCACCATTATTGTGTAAATTCGCTACCAATGATTAGCCATTAATGACCGTAACACTATATAATCTGCCCAGAGAGGCTAATACAGGGTTGATCATTTTGCCATTTACGCGAGGTAGATCATACTTGTTCTTGATTATCTCTACTCAAAGAAATAGTTAGGAACATTGGCGCCCACCGTGGGGCCTGGTAAAATCTTTCTTACGTCCCACATCTTGAAATTTCACACAGTTTATCATCATCAACATTATGGTAAACACCAGAAATACAACGCATTCCACGCCTCATCCAAAGATGCATGATCCCAAGATTGGAGCAGCCTTCAAACACCAGAGCCCGGAACGCGATCAGCGCGTCGGAATGAAGAGCAGGTTCTTCGTTCTCAAGCTTTGGAAGCAAGGGAAATGCAGTTGCAGGATCAACTCACGGAAATGAGACATTTCGCTCAGGTGGTTGATGCAACTAGGACTCCCCTGTGAGCATTTTAGCCATTCTCTGCTGCTATACAGGCTGTCGTGCTCCCACCCCGCTTCAGGGAGCCATCCATTGCTACGTACGATGGCACCGGAGACCCCTTAAGTCACGTTGATGCATTCCAAACGCAAATGATGATTAGCGGAGGAAATGACGCTATCAGTTGTAAGATGTTTGCTGGAACTTTAGCCGATGTAGCGCTAAAGTGGTTCGCGGGTTGCGAGCACTTTCAGAACCCCTTCAACGATCTTGCTAGTCGTTTTGTTCAACAATTCTCGGCAAACAAGAAAAAACAGATGATGGCCGAAGACATGTTTGACGTGCGCCAGGAGCCCGGAGAGTCTTTGAAGGCTTACTTGGAGCGTTTCAACAAGTCAACCGTTCTGGTAGACGACCCAGATGAACGATTTTTCGTGAAGGCCTTTATGAAGGGTATCCGTAATGGAACCTTCAGTGAGGCTCTTTCCCTGTGGAAACCGAGGACTATGGATGAGATCAGGGTCCGGGCGGAGAAGCACATTGAAGCAGATGATGTTGCCCTCGGTAAGGACGAGAGGGACGCCCACAAGCTACCAAGGCGAGTGGCGTCACCAAGGCGGTCCCGCCTAATCGGCAGGCACATTACGAGCGGCGTGATAGGAACGCACATGCAAAATCGAAGGGACGTCGCAACCGTCCTCCAAATGCAGATATAGCCTTCACCCCTTTAAAGGCTAGACCCTCCGTCATCCTTAATGGGTAAGAGCACACGTTCTTATTGCAGGTATCACAGGACAGAAGGGCATGATACAGATAGTTGTTAGACCCTCAAACAACAGATTGAGCAGCTCATTCAACGTGGGCAGTTCAAGAAATATGTGAAAGCAGGAGAAGAAGAAAGGAAGCAGAGGGCGGAAGTGTAACGCCCCAAAAATAGTTCAATTATTTATTTAGTTGGGTTATTTAAGGCTTACAACATTTTGTTAAGTCAAAGGATTAATTTGGAGTTTTATTGTATTTAGGAGGTGTTTGATGTAAATGAGGAGTAGTGGTTAGTAAAAAGTGAGTGGCAAGTTAATTAAAAGAGGGAGTAGTGCAAGTAATGGAAGAGGTGTGATTAGGAGGCCCATGATCCATTAAGAGGTCCATGATTCATTAGGAGGCTCATATGCATGCGTTAAGTGAAGTTGTCGAGGGAGTGAACTCATTTCAACCAAAACTCAAAGAAAAGTCAAAGAGTAAAGTAAGAGAGAGAGAGAGAGGTGCGAAGCTTTTAGAGAGAAGAAGAGAAATCTTGGCGTGGAGAGCTCAAGATCAAGGAGGAAGGAGCTGCTAGTTGGTGGATCGGGAAGTCTAGGTGGAGGGAGTACTAGTTCTTCAATCTATTGAGGTAAGGGGGCTCTCTTTCATCTATAATAGTGTATATGATGAGTATTATGGGTGAGTTAGACTCTAGAATGATTTGTGAGTTGTTTGTGTTGATTGTTGTGTGATTGATGTTGTGTTTGCTTCACTTTGATGAAATTGTGAAGTGTGTATGTGTTGTTGGTGAGATGGTCATATGAGAGACCTAGTAGAGAAATGGGAGCTGAGGAACCCTCAGTCCCAGGGCGTTATTGTTGGTGTTGGGCTTTGTTGTGTACTTTGATGTGTGTTGAATAAATTGTAAATGAATAGGTGTTGTAGTAGTTGAGTTTCGGTTTGATCATAGCAAGAGAATCATAGAGAAAAAGGAAGATGAGGGTTAGGCGTCTAGAGCGCCATTCGAAGTAAGGTATTACTGTGTGCCGAGGAGGTTAGGTGCGTTGTAGTTTGTGAAGGTCGAAGGTGGGTGCATCGTAGTATAAGTGCGACAAAATATGTGTGTGTCGAGAAGAATAGGTGTGTTGAAGTGAGTATATGTGCGTTGTAGTATATGGATGTCAAGGCTAGTGTAACCGAGGTAGTATAACCGAGGTGAGTGATGGTGAATTGAGGAAGTGTAACGGAGTATAGTAGATATATACCGAGGTGTAAGTGTTGAATTGTAGATGTATTGGAGTGAAGTGTAAGTATGTCGAATCTGGTGTTGTCGAAGTATATGTGTGTTGAATTGGAGGTGTATCGAGGTGTAGTGTATATGAGTCGAAGTATAGTTGTCGATGTGTAATGTATCTAAGTCGAAATGTAGTTGTTGAGGTATAGTATATATATTCCGAGGTGTAGTTGCCTGACTATGGATGTGTCGAAGTATATGGGAGTTAACGTATAAGTGCGTCGAAGCGTAAGTGTCGAACGTAGGTGACGAAGGGTAAGTGTGTATGAGTCTAAGTGTAAGCGTCGACTTGTAGCTGCCGAAGTGTAGCGTGTGTGAACCGAAGAGTAGTTGCCGATGTGGAGAATATATATATATATTTATACCTATAACAAAGTGTAGTTGCTGAAGTGCAGTTGTCTAGGTATAGTGTATATCTATCGAGGTGTGGGTGTGCCGAAGTGTAGATGAACCGAGGTGTAGAGTATGTATGTCGAAGTTAAAGTTGTCGAGATATATAAGTGTGTCGAAGTGTAGTGTACCGAGGTGCAGTGTGGGTGCCGAGGTGCAATGTGAGTGTGCCGAGGTTCCGTTTTGACGCCAGTGTGGCGCAGGTTGCTTTCAGGCGCAACTGTGAGTGTTGTTTAGCACCGAGTACGTTTAAGTGGCTGAATGGTGGAGCCAGTGTGGTCCTTAAGTGACGGTTTACTCCTTAGGTGACGTTGTGAGCCTTGTAGTGACAGTGTAGTCTACTACTTTTGGTGTCGATGTGTTTGGTGAGTTGGACATTAGCTATAGAGCTATTAACTGAGGTGGTGATGTTAGCCATATCGCTATTGATGATGTTGAGGTGAATGACGGAGGTAACTCCAGTGACGATGTTAATTTTTATACATGAGGTGATGGTTTGTGGTTGATGCATTGTTCATGGAGTCACATACCACATATGCATCAAAGTGACGATGATGGGCTTCGGCCTCGATATTGTAGACTTCGGTCTTCATATCAGTGATGAGGATGGCCGAATAGTAGCACTCTCAAGATTCTTAGGAAGGGCAGCCGACAAGATACGACCCTTGTTTCAGTTGTTGAGGAAAAATGCCCAATTCCAATGGTCGGCTGCCCCCCAATTATAGTTAATATGATAAAAAAATATTTGTGTGTTTGGTATTTTTTATTTATGAGAAACTCATTTTAATTGAATAGAGAAGACAAAACATAGTAAGTTGTAAAACAGAAATAAAAGGAGCTTTTTGATTGCTGCAACATTTGTACAATTCAACACTCTCATAGGCAAAATGCCTCATTTCTTCTAACTCATTCAATTGCAATAGCCTAGCTTCCTCAGCCTTAGCGTAGTCAAAATTGAGCTTTTTGATTACCCAATGAGATTTGTATTGAAGCTCTACAGGCAGGTGGCAAGCTTTGCCATAAACCAATCTGTATGGAGACATTCCCAAAGGAGTCTTGAAAGCAGTTCTGTAGGCCCATAAAGCATCATCAAGATGATTAGACCACTCCTTTCTTGTAGGCCCTACCATCTTCTCAAGCATTCTCTTGATCTCTCTGTTTAATAACTCAGCTTCGCCAATAGTTTTGGGATGATGTGCTGTAGCAATTTTGTGCTTGACCCCATACTTGGCTAAGAGAGTTTCAATCAATTTGTTGCAGAAATGATATCCTTCATCACTGATTATAGCCCTAGGAGTACCAAACCTTGTAAAAATATTCTTTTGCAGAAACTTGCTGCAGACTTAGCATCATTATTAGGCAAAGCAACTGCTTCAACCCACTTTGACACATAATCCACAACAAAAAGGATGTAAACATTGTCAAATGAAAGGGGAAAAGGTCCCATAAAATCCATGCCCCAAACATCAAAGAGTTCAATCTCTAGAATGTTGGTTAATGCATTTCTTGCTTATTGGAGATGTTCCCACTCCTTTGGCAATTACCACATTGTTTAACCAACTCATGGGCATCCTTGAAAATGGTAGGCCAGTAGGACATTTTCTCAAAAGTTCTTTGTATCTTTCCCATGCTTCAAACAAGGTTTCAAATTCAGTTTGCTTGAAAGAGGTAATTTCATTTCTCATCCTGACAGTCTTTATTGGAGGAAAATAGTTTGTCATAAATTTTTCAGTCATCTCATTCCAAGTAACAATAGAGTTAGGCTCTAGGGAGTTAAGCCAGGCCTTAGCTCTATCCTTCAAGGAATAAGGGAACAATTTCAGTTTGAAAGCATCGTCTGAAACACCAGGGAGAATGAAGTTACTCTTTGGCGCCGTTGCCGGGGAATTATAGTTTAATAGATTGTTTCATTAGTTAGCAACTTAGTGCCTTTTGTTACTAATTCTGTTTGTGTTGTTTCTGTTACTACAACATTAGATTGCTGCAACATTTGTTGCTGCAACATATGCACAGGCCTAGACGCAATACACCAAAATTCCAGTTGCACCCAGAGATAGAAAGACATTTTAGAAGTAGATTGAGAAGAGTTCACAGTACTCTAGGACTTATTAAATTAGGAAGAGTTGCTGCTATGGCTAGTCCTCACAATTCTGAGCATGGTGATCCTACTCCACCACCTACACCACCTCATACAATCCAAGGTGGAGGGGAAGGAGACTATAGAAGACAAGTTCTTGAAATGGGCATTATAGGCATGGCTAACAAGTAATAAAGAGTAAGTGAGATCGTTCCCACGAGGAATTATGCTTAATTTGGAGAGTTTAATTTGATTAACAAATTAGTGAGGAAAGTAAATGACACACAAGTTTTGGGTAACATAAACAGTAGTAAAAAGTAAAGGGTAATGGAAATTAGTGATGAGAACAAGCTGAGATGCATTCACTTCAGTAGCTTCATTAAAATGCAATTAAGGGTATGTTCAATGCTGCAACATTAGGTGCTGCAGCAATAAAACGTTATTCTCTCGAATACTTCACACTAGGTTTCCTTGCAAGAGTTTATCTCTATACCCTAAAGAAGTACCTCCTAGGCTGCTTGAGCACCGACAATATTCATCTTATGGGTTATGCCCTCCTATCTCTAGGGTTTAAGCAAGGAATATCAAGATCTCTCGTTAATGATCACTACCCATATTACCTTGTGAGATTAATTTACAAACCATTTCTGAATTTATAAATGCTATTTAGAATAGACGGCTAATCCTACTCTAAAATGGAAATATTATCACACACAAGGTAAAATGCACAACATTAAACATACTTCATTAATCACATAGAAAATCTAGCTACATCAGATCCAGCATCTCAACTATGAGTATTTAGCTCATATTGAGCTTGCAAAACATGGCAAACAACTTAAACGAAATAGCATAAGTCATATTACAAGTTTCAAGCTAGAAATACTACTAAGAGAGAACAGTAGAGGAACTCCAATGGTGACATTGGAGATTTGATCCAGCTCTTCTAAGTAGAAATCTCCAAGAAAGATGCAATTCCAGTGATGCTGCAGCAATAGTCTCAGCAATGAAAATATTTGGTAATGTAAAGGTGAGCATGCACACTAAGAAGAAGCTATCTCTAAACTTCCTCCTGACGGCAGAGCATACAAATGAAGAATGGGAAACTTCCTTATATAGTGTCTCCTTGCACACAACCCTAAAATGGCGCCAATTTTGATCCGCTGTCGAGCACCTTCAATCAAGTTATATGCATCATTGTAAGAACCATTCATAAGAACTCCTCCAGATGAGGCATCAAGCATGAACCTAGTTTGAGGTTCCAATCCATTGTAGAATGTCTCCATTTGGATAATGATAGGAATACCATGGTGATGCTTAAGGCTTTCATGAATGATGCAAAGACTCAATATCAGACACATGGAGCTGCAATCAAGAACCTACAGAACCAACTTGGTCAAATAGCTACTGCTCTAACCCAAATACCTAGTGGGGCATTGCCCTCTACTACTGAAGCTTCATCTTCTAAAGGAAAGGAACAATGCAAGGCTATATCTCTGAGGAGTTGTCCTACTATTATACTTATCTGTTACAGATCATGCGTGTAGTGTTGTGCTGGTTGAAGAAAGGTCCAAAGAACAATGTCCAATCTACTATGTCAGCCGAATGTGGAGAGGTGTCGAGCAAAGGTACCAGAAAATAGAGAAGGCGGCCTATGCGGTCACTTTAGCAGCCAGGAAACTGCGCCGATATTTCTTGAGTCATTCGATAATTGTTAAGACAGATTTGCCAATCCGCCAAATACTCTCTAAGCCGGATATCGTGGGGAGAATGGTAGCATGGTCAGTTGAATTATCAGAGTATGATATCAAGTACCAACCTAGAGGAGCAATTAAGGCACAAGCCTTAGCTGATTTCATTGTGGAAATGGCAGGTGACGAATCAACAATTGGATCTCAAGCCGAATACTGTTGGACTTTATCTGTGGATGGGTCATCTAATCTGAGAGGTAGTGGAGCCGGAGTCACATTGGAGGGACCTAACAACATACTCATAGAGCAATCACTACAGTTCGGTTTCAAAGCCAGCAACAATCAGGCATAATATGAAGCTTTAATTCGCTGGCATGAACTTGGCAATAGATATCGGCGTGAAACATCTCAAGGTTCGTAGTGATTCTCTGCTTATCACTGGTCAAGACACGGGGGCGTTCAGCACCAAAGACGAGCTGCTCACCAGATATTTGTCTAAGGGGGGAGAACTGAATGTGTCGGATGATGAAAAAAGAAAACTGATGAAAATGGCTACCAAGTACACAATGGTGGAATCAGAGCTGTATAAAAGGGGATTTTCTATGCCACTCCTTAAATGCGTTACAAGCGGCAAAGCACAAGAGATACTTCGGGAGGTGCATGAAGGAGTATGCATCAGTCATATTGGGGGCCAAGCACTGGCTTCAAAGATTGTACGAGCAGGATATTATTGGCCGACGATGAAGAAGGATGCAGTTGATTATGTGTGTCGATGTGACAAATGTCAGAAGCATGCAAACATTCCCAAGGCTCCTCCAACTAATCTGCAATCAGTTTCCTCAGTGTGGTCGTTCGCCGTTTGGGGTGTTGATATTCTTGGTCCATTCCCACTAGCACCGGGTCAAGTGAAATTCTTACTAGTGGTCGTAGACTACTTCACAAAGTGGATAGAGGCGGAACCAGTAGCAACAATAACAACAGAAAGAGTGAAGAAGTTCTATTGGGAGAGGATCATATGTCGGTTTGGGATTCCAGCAACCATCGTCAGACAATGGAACACAATTTGCCTCGAATCAGTGGCCGAGCTATGCAACACTTGGAACATCTACCAAGCGTTTACTTCAATGGAGCATCCTCAAACAAATGGGCAGGCCGAGGCAGCAAACAAGGTGGTGCTAGCCGGATTGAAAAAGAGGTTGGATGATTCCAAAGGGAATTGAGCCGAGGAGTTACCTTTGGTATTGTGGTCTTACAATACCACACCACAGTCATCCACCGGAGAAACTCCCTTTCGGCTAACATATGGTAGCGATGCACTTATCACAGTGGAAATCTTAGAGCCCAGTCCCAGAAGAATACTGACTACCACAGTCCCCGATCCAACAACAATCTGCGTCAACTTAGATTTGCTCGATGAAACGCGAGAAATGGCCAAAGTCAAGGAGGAGGCGGCTAAGCGAAGAGCAGCCAAAAAATACAATTCTAAAGTAAAGAAGAGGACGTTCAAAGTAGGTGACCTTGTTTTACGCCGAACCACCAGAGTGGGAGCTATCGGCAAATTATCTCCAAATTGGGAGGGTCCTTTCAGAATCAAAGTTGTGCTCGGTCAGGGTGCATTCAAGCTAGTAAAACTTAATGGAGGAAATGTCCCAAGATTCTGGAATGCCATCAACCTTCGGTTTTATTATAGCTGAAGATGACAAAACCCTCGGTCCTCCCAACAGGACCGAGGAAGAATAACCGATTATCTATCCCCTTTTTCATCCTCAATAAATGTATTTTTGTAGGGAGCATTATAGCTTCCCAAATGTACTGATTGTTTATTGAATAAAGAGAATCGAAGATTACAAATATATTTGTAGTGTCAAATCTATTTGCAATGTTAAACTTACACAGAGCTCACCTCTATCAATTGCACTAATAAAAACTCTTTTTTAAAGTTTTTATTTTTATTTTTTTTCCTAACTTGTTTATTCCTATGTCTCAAAAAAATAACAACACTAATTAAATATTCATCAAAGTCATTTTCTTTAATTTGCAAAAAGGGTAAAATCATTTTGTTTTTTTAATTAACATTTGTTTGACACAATTAATTAAAAGGTAACATTCTTTGAGAATGATGTTGCAGGGTGTTAATACCTTCTCCTCAGACTCCCGAACCTAAATTTAGCCCTTATCCAAATTAAAGTGATTTATCAAACATTTGCCCTTAAACTAAACTTTGATAACTTCGAAGAATCCTAATCAAGATTTTTCGGTCGGTAGACTAACACTTTTTTATTCCTTTTATAGTGCTTCTAAGAGTTATTAAAAGTCATTAAATACTAAAACTATTGACGAAAAAACCCGAGGAACAAAAGTAGGCAATTTTTTTAAGGATTAAAACAAAAAAACTCATATTTTATAGGAAAAAAAACATATTCACCTTTGACTATTTAAATCTATATTAAATTATTTTATTTTATTTACGACAAGAAATTTACGATATTAAAAATTATAATATTTTTTTTTTCACAAAGTTAAAAATACAGGACCAAATAGATATATTTTTTTTTATCAAATCCAAACAGATATATTTTGAATTGACTTGTAAATAAAAAAGATATACATATTTTGAATTGTAAAATGGGGTGTTTGAACAAGAAAGAAAAAAAAAAATTGAAAAATAGCCGTTGAAACATGACCCCAGCGAATATAACGGCTACTTCATTATTATTCTCTCTCTCTTTCTTTCTCAGAAAACTATCCGTTGGTTGCTCCATCATAAAACACCTTCACTTCCTTTCAATTTTCAAATCTCCTTTTACTCACTCTCTAGATTCTCTCCTCCTTCTTCTCAAATTTCCCTTCTCTTTCCTTTTCTGTTCAAACATCAAATAAGGTATGTTAAGCATATTCTCATCTTTCTATTATTATCATTAAAATTCATAATAAAGTTCTAATTTTTTTTCTTTTGTTTTCAATGCAGTGAAAAAATGAATGATCTAATGACAAAATCATTCACAAGCTACGTGGATCTGAAAAAAGCAGCAATGAAAGATGAAGAAATAGATTTAGAAGCTGGTGGGGGTGTTGTTAGTAATTTGGAGTTAACATCTTCAACAACACAATTACACAACATGGGTATGTTTCTAGAAGAAGCAGAGAAAGTGAGAGAAGAAATGAACTCAATTCGTGAGATATTAGTGAAACTTGAAAAAGGAAATGAAGAGAGCAAATCAGTTCACAAAACTGAAGCATTGAAATCGTTGAAGGAAAGAATGAATAGTGATATTGTGAATGTTTTGAAGAAAGCAAGAATGATAAGAAGTCAATTGGAAGAAATGGATATTGCTAATGCTGCTAATAGAAGACTCTCTGGACTTAAAGATGGTTCCCCTGTTATTTATAGAACCAGAATTTCTGTCACTAATGGACTTCGTAAGAAACTCAAAGAACTTATGATGGAGTTTCAGGTAATCTCAACTTTTCTTTCATTTTACTATTTCAAATATTTTTTTGCATCTAACACTTGAGTTGACAAAAACAATGTACCAGGTTGTTGTTTTTTATGTTTCTGTTTTTGTTCTAATAAAATGAGTGAATAAAAAAAACTATGTGTAGGGACTGAGGCAGAAGATAATGAGTGAATACAAAGAGACAGTGGGGAGAAGGTACTATACAGTAACAGGTGAATACCCAGATGAAGAAGTTATTGACAAGATAATATCAAATGGTGAAGAAGAGGGCATTTTAGGAAAAGCAATAAAAGAACATGGAAGAGGGAAAGTACTAGAAACAGTGGTGGAAATACAAGACAGACATGATGCTGCTAAAGAAGTTGAGAAGAGTTTATTGGAACTTCATCAAGTGTTTATGGATATGGCTGTTATGGTTGAAGCACAAGGTGAGAAAATGGATGATATTGAACATCATGTTCTTCATGCTTCTCATTATGTTAAAGATGGGACAAAGAATCTTCAAAGTGCTAAAGGGTATCAAAGGAGTAATAGGAAGTGGATGTGTATTGGGATTATACTTTTGTTGATTCTTATTCTTGTTATTGTTATCCCAATTGCTGTCACTTTCAGTAGTTCTTGAAACTTGGTTAAGGATGTTTGATTCTTGTTTTGTTTCTTGTTAATTACTAGTAGTAAGTAATGTATTCATCGTGGTATGAATTGCCTTCTTTCTCAGCTGCTGCTGTTGTTACATTCTATCAAATTTGAAATATAATTTATTTATTTTTTGAGATTAAAATTTGAAAAAAAAACAGAAATGATATCTGGACACATACATAAATTAGGAGACACCGTATGTGGTGAAGGGCAACTTTGAACTTCAACGAAATTATATGAATTGCTCAATGACTTTTATTGAACTTCAAGTTTGTTGAGTTTGCTCAACGAAATTCTCAACAGTCACGAACCAAAAAACTCAACAAACTCTACTTCCAATCCTCTGGTTCTTCACGTTCTTCTTTTTCACCACCAATTCAAATCCAACGTTGAAACATTATTATTCTCCTTCATGATTGTTGTACCCGGAACGCTATTATTGCACATTGGGAGGGAGTGGGAACGGAAGCCCCCTTTCTTGACGACTGCGTATGTCTCCGTCTCTGATAACCACCGCATACATCTCTGTCTCAGGCAACCACAGTTGCTGCTAAGGAAACCCGGTTTCCTCTTTTAACCTAACCTCTTATAAGGTATGTAAGCCTTCCTTGAATCTACAATAAGGGTTGTTTTTTCTATACCCCCACCCTTTCCCCTCATACCCCCACTATGTGTGAAAAGACCAAAGCACCCAGAGCTGACCCTCTGGCTCAGGGTGAGGAGGATGAGGTTCAGGAGGAGGTTCAACAGGAGGAAGGTCAGCGGTGACCAGTTGCCTCACTCAGATCGGGATCCACCTTTGTTCTGTTGGGACGCGCACCGCTGCGCGCCCACAATAGAGAGAGGACAGGCAATATTTTAATTATTTATTTTAATTTTAATAAACAATAATTAATTATTTATTTTTAGTAACGTCTTGTTTTTCAGACCCGGAAGCTAAAGATTGTTTCTCAAGGCGCGAAGTATCCTGAGTTTAGACCTGCCGAGCACCACCCTCCACTAGTTGCGCGAGGCTGTTTATTCGAAATTTGGACATCACACTCTCAGGCGCCAACCATGAGTTGATATACGCTTTTGTGGAGACCATGACGTTGAGACCAGCTCCTTCCACATGTCATTTGAGGAGATGACAGTGACGTTGGACGATGTGCCCGTGTTGCTCCACTTGTCGCTGGAGGGCACCCTATTGGACCACAAGCTCCACGTTATTTCTGTTGAGGCTCTTGAGTGGGTTGTCCAGTTTTTGGGCATGGATCAGGCCGCTGTCATCCTGGAGGCTAAGGCCAACAGAGGGCAGTATTTGAAGTTTACTTTTGTTCAGGAGGCATACAGGGATAACATGGCACGGGGTGCTTATGAGGAGGCTGCACGGTGCTACATGCTCTTCTTGTTGGGCACCACCATACTTGCTGACAAGAGTCACACTTTAGTGCCAATGAAGTGGATCTATCTGATTCGGGATCTTGAGCAATGTGGACAGTGGGCTTGGGGTCTGGCTGCTCTCACTATCCTCTACACTGAGATGAAGGAAGCGGTCTTTTATATGACCAAGCAGTTCGGCGGATACACGACACTACTCCAGGCAATCAATTATTTATTTATTTTATTTAAGCTTTTAATTAAATTACTTAGTTATTAATAATTGCTTATAATTAATTTAATTATTTCAGACCTGGATATACGAGCATTTTCTCACTGTCGTTGGTCAGAAAGAGTTTGATAAGACACATAGCCCAGGTGCCAGCAGCTGGGGGGAACAATAAGCTAGACTCTATAAAGTTGAAGGACTTTAGGCAGCGAATAGATGACTTGCAGCTGGAGGATGTCATACTCACCCCTTATTCAGACCACAGGCAGTTTGTTCAGTTATCGAACATATTTGTTTGCAGAGGCTGGTTGACTTGGGACGATGAGAAGGTCCCCTACATGCCGCCAGACAGGGTCCGTTGGCAGTTCGGGCGGCTCCAGAAGATCCCTGGTCCACCCCTTTCGGGTAATCCTCCATCTGCGCGCAGGATCTTACAGCGGTTGCTGATTACCACGGCGAGTGCGGTCCTGATTACCTACCTTGGTACAATCAGTATCAGTGGTCCGTCGACTCGACGCCAATCGGCTTGAGGCGAGATGATGAGGCATTGCGGATCGAGAGCCGATTGTCCCAGAGGTCGCAGAGAGGAGAGGATGCGCAGAGCACCGCAGATTATCCGGATGCGCTAGATGTGGACCGTTCACCTACTACTTCACGTCAGATTTTTTCTACACTTTTAGAGATTTTGGACCCTTAGTTGTATTTTCACGCTAGATGTGTACTCGTATTTCAACTCTTTCAGACTCTGCACTACCAAGAGTACTCAATTGCAAGCATGCACATCAGGTATGGGACAAGATCGATACTCACTACTAGTCACATCTTAAAGCTAAGGCTAGGCAACTTAGAACATAAATGAAATTTCTAAAGAAAGGAACTAAATCTATCTCAGAGTTTATTACAAGATTACATAGCATAGCTGATTCACTCATAGCGATTGGAGAGGATGTCAAGGATCAAGACTTGATGGATATCATTCCTGAAGGCCTACTAGAAGAGTACAATGCATTTGTCATGTTGTACTATGGCAAACCTGCATCTACAGATCTCATTAAAATTGAATCCCTATTACTAGTGCAAGAAGCACAATTGGAAAAGTTTCGCCAAGAAATCACTACAATTGCTCCATCTCCCTCTGCAAATGCTGTTCAGGTTACAAATCAACCTAATCCTCAAGTTCTAGCCACCAATGGACCACCTTCAGGCTACAACAATACTTATCCTTCTTACATCTGGGGAAGGTACCGTTTCAACAGAGGTAAAGGTCGTGGCAGAGCTAGGGGTAATTCCAATACCTATCAGCATCCCAACTACACTGCACCTACAACAAGAACTAAACCAACTTTCCAACTATGTGGCTAGTATGGCCATGCAGTCTCTACTTGCTGGTATAGGTTTGATGAGAACTTTGTTCCTCCACCTACTCCTGCTTCTAATCCTACACCACAAGCCACTACAAGTACACTGCAAACACTACAGATACAACAACCCCTCAGGCATGCTTTGCAGCATTGACTTCTTGTGTTCCAAGTGCAGTTACTGTAGAATTCCCACCTAAATTTACAAAGTCAGGTTGGTATGCAGACACTTGTGCATCACATCATATGACTCCCTATGTTTCTAATATGGATTCTAGCTCTCCTTACATAGGCACACAACAAGCAAAAATGGGAAATGGCTATGGCACTCACATTCAAGTTATTGGTTCCTCTAAGATTCTAAATCTAATCCTCACACACATTACACACTTAATAATCTTTTACTAGTTTCATCTCTTACACGTAATTTACTGTCAGTAGGTCAATTTGCCCAAGATAATGTAGTTTACTTTGAGTTTCACTCTTTTGTTTGTTTTGTGAAATCCCAGGCATCTGATGAAGTTCTTCTCCAAGGCTTCAGAGGATCTGATGGACTGTTCTTTATGCCAACTTTGGCCATTGTCCCTCCTCAAAATCACTCAAGGACAGCTCCTATTTCAACTTTACCTAGTGTTTCTCCCAGTTCTAATGCTACTGTTTTTCCTGCTAGTTTTTTCATGATATACCATAAACACCACCTATGGCGAGTAGTAGGGAAGACTATCTCAATGGCATTTTCATAGCCATGCATTGGTCAGTGACAATACCCAAGGGGGGCTTTCCTATCATGCAACGAAGCCATGATTGGAAAAGCCACACAAATGACTCTTCGTGTTCTCTGGAAACTATGCCACACCCAAGTAATGTTGATTGAGCATGGTGATTCACACCTACAAACGCAACAAAAGGCATGTCATATTTATTGGTCAAATATGTTGTATCAAATGTCACCACATCTCCAAAATATTCATAAGTAGCTCTACTTCTTGCATCGGCCAAAAAGACATTTTTGACATGAAAACCATCATCCAAATCAAGATCATTGAAGAAATTTGAATTTTGTTTCCTCATTTCATAAAAATAACTAACCAACGCCTTCCCATCACCGCCTCTTCCAATTGAACGTCTTTCCTTGTTGACAAAATTCCTGACGTCCTTTTCACAAAATGGCATATTTTCATGCCCTCCTGCATCTGAAACAAGAGATTGAAAAGTTTTGTTGATCCTCACGCCCGCTTCATCGTTGATTTGAATTGTTCTCTTCACATGCTGATTTATTTTTTTGTTTTCCCTATACAACCTTGACTTTGTGGGGCTAATATCGTGAGAATGGTCACCTTCAAATGTTTTGATTTGCCATAGCCCATCTTTTTCCAACTTCAAACATATCTTGGCAGGACAATTGTTCACCTTACTCGGAAGTGTCTTCAATGTACATGGAATTTTTGACAACTTAGACTTAGACCCCTCTCTTGAGCATGCAAGAATTATGTAGCAAATTTCCCCATCATTTCCCTTTCTTGATGTTCTAATTTTCCATCCAAAACCTTTTTTTAAAGCATACTCACCATAAAATGATTTTGCCTCATCTAATGAAGCAAAACACATCCCGATTGCAGGCTCCCAACGTGCATCGTCATTGTTAGAGCTATCAACTATTATACCTTCGCCATCAACACTACCATCCTCCACGAATGTATTTGTACTAAACATGAATTGCCAAATTTGGGTGTAACACCAATACTGCACAACAAAAACCAATTTTTTATGATTAAAACCTTACATTGGATATTATTAGAATTGATTTCTTACACTTTTAACCATTGTCAAAGTAATAATATGAATGTTCAACAAAAGTAGCCAGTGACTTATAACATAAAAAAACCATAACTTAACTTAGTGGATTTTAAAACCATACAAAACACAGAAGCTATTACATGATGAGTGTTAGTCACTTATACGAATAACCTTTCAAGTGTTGCACAAAGTTGTAGAAAAAGAGGAAAGGGTAAAACGAAAATCAAATTACCTTATTGAGAGTGAGATAAAATTGAGCTGAGGAAGGATGTATCGTTACTATTCTTCCTGTTGAAAAAAATAAGCTTCCATTAAAATTCATCATATAAAAACACATAATTTACAAACTACTAATATTCATCAAATTTAGATTTCATAGTTCCTAAACTAAATAATTGGAACATAAAACCAAATCATACAAATTCACCCCCAAAAAAGAGAAGCAAATGAAACTGAAAGAACAAGCACCTTTGAGAGCAAACTGAAATCGAAGCTTGTTATGGTTCGCTCAGCTTCCTTGTGGTTCTCTCCTTTACGTTTCTTGAGTTACATGCTTCCTTTCTTTGAGAGCGAATTGAAGAGAAGTTACACATAGATGAAGGAAAGCCAAAGAGAAAAAGAGGACCGAGTAGATGTGTTGCTGAGAGGAAGGAAAAGAAGAGACAAGTGCATGCTTGGGTTTCCTTGTGGGTTTCGTCGTTTTGCAGAGAGGAAGACAGCAAGGTGAAAGTGAAGAAGGTTTGACGGAGGGATTGATTTTAGGGATTGTTTTTCTTTTTTTTTCAAATTTTATTTTAACATTATTGATATTTTTAATATAAAATAATAAAATAACAAAAAGAAAGAAAACGTGTGTGTATGTTAGCGTATAACTATACGGTGTCGATATTTGTCGGAAATATTTTGTCCATATAGCATAACTGGAAAAAAAATGATGGTACCATACTGAAGAGACTATTAAATGATTTTTTTTGACAGAACTAATGAAATTTGTAACTTTGACATTCAATAATTTTCGAAGAGTTTTTTTAATACTGTTTACCGTAAAAAAATCACATTTTTTAATCATCTCTCGTCTATTTTTTTATAAGCGAAATTCATTAAAGAAGCACTAGAGATGCCCTAACCCAACCGACAAGAAGTAATTACACATTGTTTAGGCACAAAAGAGAATTATTCCACCATGTGGAAATAGATAAATTAGAACTACTTCCCCATGTAGACAAAATAGCTTCAAGATAGGCTCTTGACACAGATTAAAATAGACTCAATGCTAGTTCCTAAAAACAAGACCGTTACGAGACATCCAGATGCACCAACAAGTTGTAACCCAAATCAAGAATTTGGTTTTCTTCGCCTTCCTCCCCTTGCACAACTTACCATACCCACACATGTGATTAATAATATTAACAACTTCAATCTGCTGCAACCCCAACCAACCACTTACACGGTTCCAAATATCATTAGCAAAACTGCACTCCATAAACAAATGATGAGTGTCTTCACGATGAAGCATGATGCAAAAAGGGCACAAAGCATCTGAATCAAATTGGATAATGTGGCGGCGAAAAAGAAGATCCCTCATAGGAAGAGAATCACGAATCAAGCGCCAACCAAAGATGGTGACTTTGGAAGGAGTAATAGTTTTCCAAAGTTTGTCTAAAACACCAGTTACCTCACTATCGTCGCCTGCGGGGACATCAGAGCAAGCTAGCAACCTGTAGCACGAACTAACTGAGAAGACCTTAGAAGTGTCCGCCGTCCATACCCAAGAGTCGCACCCCACCCTCGCTGGCGTCACGTCTTGGATGATTGAATGCAAGATACCTGCTTCCTCAACGCAAATCAAGTCTTGGATGTGGATCCAAGGCTCCGTCCAATGCCAGCTATCACCAAGCCAAGATCCTACGTCTGATACCGTAACTATTGTGATCGCAACCTGCATAAAGATTAGGAAAAACCACATATAAGGGTGCATGTCCTATCCAATGATCCTTCCAACTGTCTTCTCATGCGGGAACCAAACCAGTCCGCTGGTAGGTGATTACGGTCCAAGTGTAGTAAATCACGCCACCAAATGGAACCATTCTAGCCCTGTTGAAAGCATCATTGATCTCATGAAGAAAGGCCGAAGAGAAATCACCATACTTGTGCAAAAGAATACCCTTCCAGCTAGCATCATCATCCACTAACATCCTCCATTTCCATTTGGACAAGAGAGCTGTGTTGAATATTTCTAGATTTTTAATACCAAGCTCTCCCTCCTTCTTTGGACGACAAATCTTATCCTAGGCAATCCAGTACATGCCCCTATCACCATCATTTATTCCCTAGAGGAAGTCCCTTTGAATCTTCACCATGGCTCTGATTACCTTTTTCGGAGCTTTGAAAATGAGAAGAAGTACAAAGGAATGTTATTCGACACCGAGTTGATGAGAGCAACCCGACCCCCAATAGGTTTTCCCTTGTCGCCTTGAATGATATTCTGTGAAATTAGCGCACTACGGTGCCGTGAATGATTTAATTGATAATACTAAACTCCGTCTGGCCGGGGAATGAAATTTGATATAGCGCTTGCGAGTTCCTCAAAAGGTTAAAATCCTTCTTTGGCGGACTGCTAGGGGTTGACTATCGTGTCTCATACTCTAGCTAGAGCATCAAGGCTGGTAGTATGCAAGTTCCCACATTTTTTTATTATAGTCCACCTGTATTACGACTCTGATTGCTAATGAAATGTTATAAGGTTTCTTTTGTAAAAATAATATAATATAAATAAATTTTGTCAAAAAATAAAAATACATTATAAATAAATGACACATTTGTTTTAAATTTTGTCAAAAAAAATTGTAAGTAAACGCTCAAAAAGCCGTGGGGTCTAGCATGACCCTGGTGGGTCCTCCGCTCAACTCACCCACACTTTTATAATTTATATACCGGCTAAATACCACTTTTGGTCCTTTATCTTTGCTCTAAGATTCACTTTGGTTCTTTATCTTTTTTTGGGCCCGTTTTGGTCATTTATCTTTTATTTCTGTGTTAGTTTGGTCCTTTATCTTTATTTTGTTTCACTTTGGTTCTTTATCTTTCATTTATTGTTTCATTTTGGTCCTCCTAAACAAAAATAAAAAAAGAAGAACACTATGAATGTGCTCAAGAACACCAAGAACACTTTAATTTCTTGTTTCTTGAATAACTCATACAATACGCGACCAAAATGTTCTGTTTAAGAGGACCAAAATGAAACAATAAATGAAAGATAAAGGACCAAAATGAAACAAAAAAAGATAAAGGACCAAACTGACATCAAAATGAAAGATAAATGACCAAAACGGACCAAAAAAAAGATAAAGGACCAACGTAATACTTAGAGCAAAGATAAAGGACCAAAAGTGGTATTTGGCCCGGTTAAGCCGGGGCGTGGCCTCAGGCAAGGGGATCCCTTATCCCCCTATCTTTTCATACTTTGTACTGAAGGGCTCACTAGACTCATTAAGCGTGCTGAGGGGCGTGGTGACTTGCATGGTATTAAGGTGTGTAGGGGCGCCTCCGTTCATACACACTTGTTGTTTGCTGACGATTGTTTCTTGTTTTTCAGGGCTAATGATAATGAAATCAGGGTGCTAAAGGATATTTTAACTACTTATGAGCTAGCCTCTGGGCAAACTATAAATTATCAGAAGTTTGGCATCTACTTCAGCAAAAACACACCTGCTACCACCAGGGAATCAGTGTCTGCTATCCTGGAAGTTACCGAGTGTTTAGGCACTGGGAAATATTTAGGCCTTCCTTCTATTATTGGACGGAAGAAGAAAGCTATCTTTAACTACCTCAAAGACTGTGTTTGAGGTAAGATTCAAGGTTGGTCGGGGAAGCATCTTTCTAAAGCTGGCAGGGAGGTCCTTGTCAAATCTGTGGCCCAAGCCATCCATACTTATTGTATGAGCACCTTTCTCCTCCCCACCACCTTAGGGGAGGAGATGGAGCGCATGATCAACTCATTCTGGTAGGGTTCGAATCGAGGCCAAGGAAGGGGCATCAATTGGTTAAATTGGGACAAGCTATCTATGTGTAAGGAACATGGAGGTATGGTATGGGTTTCCGTCATTTCCACATCTTTAATTTGGCAATGCTAGGGAAGCAAGGTTGAAAAATAATTACTGACCCAGATGCTATAGTTTCGCGGGTTTTCAAAGCTAAATATTTCCCTCGAGGGGACTTTTTGGGGGCCTCTGTTGGTCATAGCCCAAGTTTTGTTTGGCGTAGCATCTGCGCTTCACGGGTACTCGTCAAAGAAGGTATGAGATGGAGGGTGGGTGATGGCTCTACTATCCGAATTTGGGATGATCCATGGCTCAGTAATTCTTCTAATTCTTATATTACATCACCGAAGCCATTGCAGTCACCTCTTCAATATGTTTCTGACTTGATGATCAACAATTCCTCCACTTGGAATTCAACTCTTATACATGCCACCTTTTCTCCAAATGAGGCATCTTTAATTACTCAGATGCCACAGTTTAATGCTGCAGAATCCGATGAGCTGCTATGGAATTATAGCAATGACAGTCGTTATTCGGTTCGATCGGGTTATCATATTGCCATGGATAAGATTGTAGACACCTCTCACCTTCGTGTTGAAGGTAATTGGATGGCAATATGGAACCTGAAAATACCGAATAAACTGAAACTACTATTGTGGAGATGTGCTCGTGGATGTCTTCCAACGTGCACGCGTCTTCAACGGAAAGGAGTTAATTGCCCAGGTTTATGTCCTATGTGTGGGGAAGCACTTGAGAATGAATGCCATTTATTTTTTGGGTGTTCCAAGGCTCAAATTGTGTGGCAAACAGCTGGTCTTTGGGGCCAAATACAGCCACTGTATGATGTTGCAGAAAGTGCAACTGAATTGCTATTTAATCTGTTGAAGGCTCTCGATTCAAATTCAAGGACTGATATGGCAGCTATATTTTGGTGTCTTTGGCGGCGTCGAAATGAAATGGTTTGGAATTCCAAAGACTTACCCGTTAGCCTTGCAATTGTTGATGCTCAGACCGTTATTATTGAATGGTTGCACACTCGGAACATGGAACAACAACAACATAACACGCACTAACAACAGTTGTCCTGGTGCAAACCAGCTGTTGGCCGAGTTAAAGCTAATGTTGACGCAGCTTGGTTCCCAGCTGAAACGAGATGTGGACTTGGTATTTGTATCCGTGATCATTCAGGCACTTTTTAGCAGGCGAAGACAATGTGGTTTGAGGGATCCCTTCCCCCACGGGAGATTGAGGCGCTAGGACTACTTGAGACTCTCCGATGGATCACACAATTGTCTTATGGTGGTGTAGATATTGAACTCGATTGTAAGCAGGTGGTGGATGCATTCAAAGGTTTGTTCTATTGAGTTTGGCACTATTGTTTCATCTTGTCAGCGTGTTTTTCGACTTTTATCTAATCAAGACTTTGTTAGTTTTGTACGACAATAAATGCCCAATTGTGTTGTTTCTTCACTCTACAATTAGCAGTGGCTCAATTTTATGCTAGTCACCATATTCATTCATCATATTATTCCTATTTGTATTTCAAACAAAACTCTATTTTGAATGAAATGACATGAGTTTATTTGCTTAAAAAAAATTACTGAAAAACGGCATCGACTATATAAGAAAAGATAAGGTTTCTTCTCCCTTTAAAATTCCTACCATCCATCCATATCAAAAAAAAAAAAAGAAGAGTGCATCGATGACGTTGAAACTGTTCGACGCCCACTGTCACCTACAGGATCCAAAAATCATAAGCAAGTTACCACAGCTCATCAAAGAAGCACAAGACACTGGCATTCTCCGTTTCGCCGTTAATGGCGTTTCCGAAAATGATTGGCATTTGGTCAAACAATTGTCTCACACTTATCCTTCTGTCATTCCTTGCTTTGGCCTCCATCCCTGGTCATCATTCTTATTCTTTTTTCTTAATTTATGTTTCTAGGTTTTCTGAATTGAGCTTCAATTTAATCGTCTGAAATTGCAGGTATGTTGCAGAGAGGAGCCCTAATTGGTTTAATACGTTGAAAGAATACTTTGAGTCAACACCCTCTGCTGCAGTTGGTGAGGTATTTTATTTCTATTGATTGGTTTTTCGTATGTGTGAATTCTATACAGTTCTTCTAGTTCTAAATGCATTGTGTGAATTTTTTTTATTAATACAATGTAATAATGATCCAAAATGAGTAGAAGATTCTAGAAGCTTTATCCATTAGGGAGAATGTTATCTGTTTATGGTGACTCACTCATTCTATTCTATTAGGTTCCAAATACAATATTCTGGTGCATATGCTAAATAAATAGGATGATGTGTAATTTCTATTATGGGTGATGTAATGGAATAATCAAGCAAATACAAAGAAAGAAGGAAGTTTTAGTATAGTATTTTTAGTGTCTCTTTCCTTTGATTCGGTTAGCTAAATTCTAGTTCATTACATTGAACAAGCTTAATTTTGATGCACCGTCCATGTAAAAAACTTACACTATCAATCAATTACAAACCACCATATGTGTGTCTATTGATGAAGTTATGATTATAGTTAAAATTTTGATGTATCAAATTATGAATTATGAATGGTTGATAGGGTCAAAATCTTTACGCTAAATTAGATTCAAATAGCCTTGGATTTACACCCCATCCTCCTTTTTTTTTTATTTATTTTTTTAATGATTTTCACGTAACAAAGTAATGAAATTATTGTGTAAAAAGCCTTGGGTTTTCCATGTTTCTGTCTAGAATGTCATTGCTTTTAGCATTTTAGTTTTTGGGATTGACTTTGTAAGCCACCGAATTTCAAAACTCATACCTGCCACAAACATGGCTTTATTAAAGTTGTAGAAAATTGCAGACAAACTCAAGTAATAATTGCGACTACAATTACAGTCGTGCTATAGTTGCAGACACCCTTCAAAACCTGATATTGCGGCACGACGGCATTTGTAGACTCCAATTTTATACCTTGATTACTGATATAACTTCCCATGCTGAATTTGAAAGTAAATTAAAAGGAAACCTTGATTACTGATATAACTCCCATGCTACTATCAGTTTATACAGTAGCAAGCTACTATGTTTTGTTTCTTTGGCAGATGCCGGAATTTTATGCAGATTCTGGTTCTGTTTTCAATTCTTAGATGCAGCAGGTATTTTCGTTCTTGTGGGTGGCTTCAAGGCTTCGAATACTGATATGCATATGCATGTGGATACAGTTTTAAATAAATTATAGAAGAAACCTTGATTACTGATATAACTGTTGCAGAATACAAATTCTGTTAGTTTCTAGTCAGTTAGTTAGTGGTTGATGGTTACCAACAATGCCTGTAAATACTGCACTATGTACTGTTGATTTGTAACTTTTTCAATATGATTCCTTATGAGATTTTATCTCTATCAAGCTCTCAAGCTTACTTCTCCTATGAGATGGATCTTCATCTCTTTGATCTTGTGATTCTAATAATAACTTCACATGCTTCAAATTTGAAAGTAAAATAAAGGAAAAAGGAGTTTTTCTCTTTTAGAAATTATATATGAAAATGGTTTTGCTCTTTTTTGCATGCATCTATTAAAGTCGCGTAGGAGTCTATTGACTGTTGTATAGCAATGATGTGATTGAGTTTTCCGTATTTATCCACAGATTGGCGTGGACAAAGGATCACATGGAAAGAAGATTGATTTTTCTGACCAGGTTATAGCTCATCTCTAATTATTTCTGAGTGTCGCATACAGCGTGTTTTTCTGCTGATGATTTTGAAGTTCTAATAATTTCTCTTGGAGCAATACTTAGGTGCACATATTTTGAATTGCAGCGAGTTACGTACCAGAGCATTCAAACACTATTATGCAAGGGTTTGAAGCCCACTCTAGATGCATATTGTAGTTAGGGCCAAACTGACACCTGGGTGGGGATTAGTCCCATACTCTTTGGGGTGGGGTGGGGACGCCTTCTGGTCTTGTAAATAAGTACTTAACGTTGTGCCAAGTAGCGGCAAGGAGTTGCTGGTGGAATAATGAGTATTGGAATTTCTTAGGTGAGCAAGGGAAATTGTTTAGGAGAAATGAGAGATTAAATATTGCTAAATGATTTTGGTGTCCGTTTAACAGTCTTTGTTCATGTAGGAAAAACAATAGTGCTGTATGCATATGATGTTAGGAACAATTTGTGCTTAAGAAAATTGAATTGAGAACAGTCTTATTTACTTTGCAAAATTACCTTTTGAAGTTAATGACCCTGAATTTGCTAAATTTGAAAATTCGAACTGAATTTGCAGCGATGGTAGGACATATATCTTGGAAATTTTGAATGTGCTGGTGAGTGAAGGTTTTTCTTTTTAAGATGATGAACTATGGCACCATTTGTTTGTCTTTGAGCCTTTATTTCCTTGAGGAGAGACAAACAAACTTTCAAATTTCAAAAGACTCTAAAACATAGCATTAGGCTTCAAAGTGGGATTGACTAATGACTACTATTACTTAATGAACACTTTTTTCCTTGATATAAAAGAGGGTAATTTCCACTTCAATTGAGAATAATTATCAAAATTTTGTTTTCCGAATGCTACTCTTCTAATCTGAAGTAGTTCATACAAGGGTTCAAGTCCAGTCTCCTTACAGTTAAGGATGACATTTTATTGCCAGATAATCCAATAGAGTTCTGGATTTTGTGCAAACCTAAATCTACTGAATAGAAAATGACACGATTCTTTAACTTCAATACAAAATACATCGACTAATCATTTATCAATAATGGAAGATGATCCTTTCTTGGTGAAGGATGTTAACTAGATTGTTGATTGCTAATGCATTAAGATGTGTATGCAGGTTGATGTATTGAGACAGCAGCTTGAGCTTGCTAAAGAGTTAAACAGGCCAGCATCTGTACACTGTGTTCGTGCTTTTGGTGACCTTCTTGAGATAATGAAGTATGCACATTGATTATTCTCTCTGTTGTTTTTGATTGTTACTTTAAGGGAATGCTTAAGAATCATGATGACGTAATTGTTTCTTCGATCTTTCATCAGTGATTTCCCAGTGGCATGTAACTAAAGAATGGAAAAAAATTGAGATAGTTTACAAACAACTTTAAAATTAAACTAGAACTGATGGAAAATTAGTATTTACCTTTTTGTAATATCTAGGCACTTCTCTTGGCCAGTCCATTTCTTCATAAATGAAGATAGAAAACATTCTGAACAATTTGAAAAGCTGTTCAAATCTGTAAACATCCCTGGCTCTTAATTTTTTCTCTACCGTCACTAGAGCTTAAGTGATGTTATAGTCGAAAACGACAGGCTTCTTTCTTATTGTTAACATGTTATTTGGTACATACTTAAATTCTCGTTCTCCAGTGGAATGCTGTGGAATTAGCATTATAATGATGTTCTCATTAATTACTATGAAGAGGCATACTTCGAATTTCAGTCTTCTTTAAATTTTTTGAAATTTTCCAGGTCTGTGGGACCTTTTCCTGCTGGTGTCATCCTTCATTCTTACCTAGGTTCTGCTGAGATGGTTCCTGAATTTTCCAAGCTTGGTGCTTATTTTTCCTTCTCTGGATTTCTTATGTCACTGAAAGCTAATAAGGCAAAGAAAATGCTGAAGATGGTGATTTTCATTTCTTCTGTCATTTGATTGATGTTCAATATAATTTTATTATTTTATATTATGTATGTCAAAACAGTGACTTTCTTAATTTCTGTTCTATTTAGGTTTCTTCTGATAGGATTTTGTTGGAGACAGATGCACCTGATGCACTACCAAGGTCAAACGTAGATTCTCTTTTTTTTGTTGAAGGAGATACTTCTCTTGTTGAAGAGCATCATGGCCAAAGAACAACTTCATCCTCAACTACCAGTTCTTCCTCCGCTGATTCATCCCATGCCTTAACAGATGTTACAAAGCTGCCGAAGGAAACACTCAATCATCCGGCAAACATTCATAAGGTACGTGGCTCAAGTAATTGCTCTTATTATCACCTTGCATTTTCAAAATAAGCGCATCTTATTATATTGTTTTCTTGGATGTGTATTATCTTTTTAACTAGAGAGTACAATATCTGTTAGTTTGCGCATGCTTTGTGGCAATAGTAAGTTTTCTGGTAATTAAGAATACATGAATATATTTCATTGACCTTCTTTGAAGCTTTCAAAACCTACCTCTCAGTTGCCTCTAGTTTCAAACATGATACTGTAATATCAAATTCTGCATGGCGGGTTTTTTTAAACATATTCAATAAGTAGGATTCTTTAACATTAAGGGAGGTTGTTGTACAATTTCAAAAAGCAGGGCAGGTAAGATATGCATAACTCCAGGGATGAAAATGTAACATTCTGTTACAATTATGAGGGTGCTTCCGTCTTAGATTGCAACAGTAAGGATGAAACATGGCAAAGCATCAAACAGCCTGGAACATTTGATAGCAGTGTGGATAAAAGTCAACAGAAATGAACACATCTATTACTTGCTTAACAATGGTAGAATGTATACCCTCATGCATGTAAAGGGAAGCATTTTGATAGATTTACATTCTTCATTTCATTTTACTTGCAGGTACTTGATTATGTTGCATCAATGCTAGAAATTCCAAAAGAAAAACTTGCTGAATTAAGTTATCAGAATGCAGTTCGCTTATTCTCTTATGAAGGTTCGAAAGTACTTCAAAAGTAAAGAAAATACAGGTTCTTGTAAAAAACAAAAATTCGTTGCACAGCTTAGTTTTTTTTTTTGGGAAGTTCTGACTAGAATTTCTTAGAACAGACAGATCGTTTGTAAGAACAGTTTGTTAATTTGTGTAACAAGGTTTTATTAAAATACGATTAAAAAACTTATATAGACAAGTAAAATCTACCATTTCTACAGTTCAGGTCAAGGTACCTGGACTATTTCAATAGTACAAGACTACAAATCAAATTTACGTAATTTTCAAGATGACTTGGAAAAGCTTACATGATTACAAAAGACAAATGACTTTAATAAAATTTACATGATTGCATAAACCAAATAACATCAAGTGATCTTAACATCAAATCAATAGTTTGGCAGATTGACTGGTTAATAGATTCCCAAACATTCGTCCTCATTCTAGTAAAAGATAGATGACGATACTGCATCTAAAGAGGATGATGAAGAGACATCATGTTTTGTTTTATTAGTTTTACCATATTGGCCATGTTTTTCCTTCTTGAGGAGGAGGAGGAGGTGGAAAGCGTATTTTGCAAGTTTACTTCAAAATTTTCTCACCAATGTTGTTGTAATGAAATTTTTGATTGATAACTCTGCAACAGTTGAGATATGCTAATAAAGTAACATTGACAGCATCATAAGAGGAGAAATTTGTAAAAAAATCCGAAATATATATTCCTCCTCAAGAAGGAAGAACATGCCCAATCATGTTAAATGAAGAAAATAAAACATGATCTCTCTTCATCATCCTCTCTAGATGTAACATGGTCATATACCTTGTATTATATTGAAGATGAAGTGTTTTGGTATCTATCAATCTTTCAGAAGACTGAAGACTAATGCCTAGATCATTTAAAGTTATTCATCTGTCAATCTATATGTGATGTGGTTGTCTTCTGCAATCATGTAAGCTTTTACTAAAGCTAATTTTATCTTTTCAGATATAAAATTTGACTTGTACTATTGAAATAGTTCAAGTAACTTGACATGGACGGTAGAAATAGTACTCATGTTTTAATTGTCTATTTGATAAATGTCCATTCACGTTGAAAGACATCCTAGGAAGTAGTAATGTTAACAGATTTCTCTGCCCATTTCTTTCTTTTTAAGTTTTTCAATCTTGTTTAATAATAAAAATAATAATAAAATATTGTTCCAACCATCTTTTGCTTCCTCATAGCAATATCGCTGAGCTTTGTGGTATTTCAATCTTTCTTTTAATTTCTTGCATATTTTAGCTTCTGCATTCAATTTATGTGAACAGTCTCTATGCTGCATACTTCTATCTTATCCTTTCCTTTATTTTTCCAACTCCCCAACCTTGGTACCAAAGGCTGATGGAAAAGTAGGAATTGGTTATTAGATTTGAATTAAAGCTTGTCTATCTCAGTTATGTTTTGACTTTATCATATTGTTATTATCCTTGATCGAAAAGTACTTGTTCTTATAAGCCTTAACTAGAGAGTATGAATATCTGTAATTTGGTTATCTTAAGTAGGTGTAGCAATAAGTCCTGTTTGAGAGATACTAAGTCTAATTTGATGATGTTCTGCAAGATGACTAAGGGCTTGGGGTAGAGAGAACAGAGAGAGGGCAATAACTCTTCTGTTACTTCCTGCACGACTTCCTCTCATGTGAATTCAAACTCAAGGTGGTTGTCATAGCGATAGGATTGTTCATGTTAGAGAGGTTTGTTACTGTTAGTAAAGTTCTGTTAGATGGGCCTGTTACTGTTTGTAAGGCCTAGTTAGTTTGTAAGGCCTAGTTAGTTTGTTGTGGGGTAATTAGGCCCAATAAGACATGTTGCCTATAAATGGTGATTAGAGATGGGGTTTTACTTTCCCCACTCCCACTCCCCCTCCTACTCAAACACCCCTTAATAAATTTTAGTCCAAAAATAACCTTACGTGGAACGCTTGTGGAGGACGTGTTTAATGACGGTTCGAGTGATCTTGTTCGAACACATGCATACGGATGCAATAAAATTGGTGAATGTGGTGCGAGGGTCCATTATTGTTGCCTCGGTTAACATCATACAAACGAAATAAAATAGGGTGTTCGAATATGTTTATGCAAACCTGTTCGATTGGTGTCATTCGAACAGGTTAAATTCCGCACTCAAATGGGACTGTTCGAACGTGTTCGAATGCCCGTGTTCGAACAGGTGAAAATTTTGAAGAAAAAAGACGCTTTGGTCATTTCATTAATGACCTTTTGGTATTTTCACACCTTAATGTGGTGTGTTTTGAATAGGAGTGGGAGTGGGAAAAGCAAAACCCTTAGAGATGGGGGACATGTGATCATTTGTAAAGACTTGGGGCCTTTTGGTATTATGAGTGTAGAGTCTCTCGAACACTCTAGGAATTCATTCATTGTAGTGAGAGGTCATAGCTTTTCTCTCAAACTCAAACACATTGTTGCCATAGATACTGTGGCAGAAGTCATTCTCTTTCAACTGGTACCACCAGTAATTCAATATCTTATTACTAGTGGTATTCTGCATTGTACTTGATGGTTAATGATTTTAAGAAATGTTAAAGATATAACCATAATGTATGTATACGTTCAAAGTGCCTGTTAAGTTATATACTGAAACATTGTAGTTAAAAAAGTGTAGCAAGTCAAGATCTAAATATTCAACAGTTTAATTGAGCATGCTCAATTTGTTTTTCCCACATTTCCATATATCTTTCATTTGATAATACATATCAAGATAGAGTACTTTTTTTTTTACTTTTTTTTGTCTGTTTAGACGAAATGACAAATAAACAGAAATAGATAATCTCTATTTGAGGAGAGTGCTATTTGGAGAGAGAGAGAGAGTGACACAAATATTAAATTATTATTATTATTTCATAAATATTATTATTATTATTTGTGTCAGTATAACCTTCTTCCACCAGAGCCAGATTCCCTTTGAATGTTGAAATACATAGCAGCAACTGGCAATCCAAGATTGTAAAGTTCAGCAAATTCTTTAGTATTGAAATGCTGTCGCCATCCAGGAGCATACACAGTTTCCCTACCTAGTTGACGAAATACCACAAACACAATACGATGAATCCCCATTGTTGGTCTTGGACTTTCATATGGTACAACTTCATGACCTGTCCAAATCAACTTCATGAATTATTATTATTATCAAAGTAATATGGGTGGCCCCCACGTCTAAGATTCCTCCATGCAAATGCCTTTTTTAAAATTGTCACAACAAGTCATGTTCATGTTATCTAAGGTTTCTATACTTTCTTATATTTGCACAAGACAACCCAGTTTCAAATTCATTCACGTCTTTCATATCATGTGACATCATAAATAAATCAATAATTTGAACCTAGTTTACTACTACTAAATATATATATAGTAATAAAATGTCCATACATTTTGAATTAATTAATAGTAAGGGTTTGAGAAGTTTTAAAATATTTGCTTCAAGGCTTAATAATATTAGCAGATACAAAAACTGAAGAAAAAAAGAATGAACGGATAAGATACCAAAAGTAGGGCCAGTAGTTGCTGGAATATCAGTCACCAACCTGAAACACATTAAGAGAGGAGTGATGCTAAATCACAAAACTAAGTTTTGAAGCTAGATTAATACTAATAATCTCACAAATCAATCTAGTTCACTTTATACATAATAGCATATAATAATCATGGCATGTTAGAACCACAATTTGTTTCTCACCAATGAAGATATTCCTTCAAGTTTGGGTCACTTGGGCTTGGTGCATCTGGGTCCACCATCACCTATAATCAAAAAATTCAATCAATTCAAATGGTATACAAGTAGTTGACCAAAACAAAAGGGATACAAGTAAAAAAAATAAACACATAGTAATTTGGAAAATATTGCGTAATTATATGCATTTATATACCTAAATCTTTGAAATATAAATAAACACATAATTAAAAGTCATGATAAAATATTAGGCATTTATATCTATTTTTTTATTTTTTTTGGTTACAGACTTTAGGGTGAAGGGATGATGTCTCACTCCAAGACAGGAAAAACCTTATATCCAAAAACTTTAGTAATGGACATCTTCATTTCTTTTACGAAACGGGAATGATTTCTGCATCTCTAGTAATAGAGTTCTCCATGGAGAAATTGAGAGAATGGAAAATGAAGAAGGTCTCAACTCAAGGACTTACAAAAGAGGACAAGGAGATTTTACAAAAAGAAATAATTAAATTTATGAAGAAATACCAGAGTGTAGAAGTTCCTTAGGTCATCTCCACCAATGGTAACTCTTGGTTGGTGAACAACTTGAGAAGGTTTGAATTCACAACCATTGCTAACATCTTTAGTATTGTAAGTGACTCTTAGAGGAATACAAGGTTGAAAGGGGTCCAATACATCCCCAATCACACGCCCAACAACCAGAGGGTCTCTACGATTTAGCATAGGTCTCTTGCTTTGCTTTGGTTTTGGTTTTGTCACATACATCTATGCTAATTGGTTCAATCACCCAACCATGAGAGCTTGTTATTTATAGATTGAGGAGGGTATATGCATGCATGGTGTCTGTCACTTTTCAAGTTGGAAGAACAATAATAAAATAGGACAACATGGATTGATTGATGATATCATCACATTGAAAACCGACCCAACAATTACTGAGGCCTAAAACAGAAAAGCTTTTCTTTTATGCGATACGGTTATAAATTAGAAATTACTTTACAAATAAGGGTAGTTTTTTAATTTGCTTTATAAAATTTTCTCACAAAAGAAATTGCTTTATAAAAACTCAAAATAATTATTTTTTGTTTTTTTATTTATTTATTTTTTTAGATAAGCAATAATTATTTTTTGTTGACCAGGCCTAAAATTTAAGACTTTACTTTACTTGATTCTATTAGGTTAGTCCTTCGTACTTTTGATATTTTATTTTCTTTATTCAAATTTGTAGACTATAACGAAAACAACACAAATGCTAAATTGTCAATATCTACGAATAAAGTCACAACACCTAAGCCTTTCTTTCTTTCTATTTTTTTTAACGGTAAAATAGCTTCATTCAATTGCTAAAATTGGAGGCATCATTACAACTATAATGATCAAGAAGTGTTGGGGCATTTCTCATCCACTTACACAAGCCTAAGTTAAAGGTTAAATCATCCGGTACATAAGTTTAAATACACAAAATGATCAAGGCTCAAAGAGGCATCAACCCAAATCCTATAGCCCCCGGCCTAACAATTTCATCCATCAATGGTTAGGGGCATTTAAAGGGTCAGAATCCAAGTGTTTGTTCCTATCCAGCTAAATCGCACGATTTGATTATTCACGATCTAAATTTTGTCTGTGCTAAGCCGATGAGCAGGAGTCAAGTCGTGAGTGGGGATGGTACAAAGTTGGGTTCAGACACTAAAGAGTCTAGACACACCAAGTGCTTGCAAAAAATTGGAAGGGGAATGTCAACAAACATCCTAAGAGCATAAAAAACCCACGCTAGAATGATATAACATCTACAACCATCACTGAAGGTTATACCTATATTAGGAGGTTTCCATGGAGGTCAATTGAATACTTCAGCAGGAGGAGGAAGATCACTTTTTGGATGAGAATAAGCGAGCTTCATGATAACTCTATTTTATATAGAGTTATGCATATGTTTAAACTTATTAAATTGCTCTCTTTCAAGCAAAGATAAGGAATTTATATAGTATTTTATGTGATAGATGATAACTTGAGTGTTTGACATGGTTTAAGTTGTTAATATGCCATTTTGGATATATCGTGGATGTTTGATGAGTTTGTTCAGTACAGTCTACAGATGCTCCTGCATTGCAATGCTCCTACACTACAATGCTACTGCACTGGATTAACATAATGCACCTGCACTGCTTCTGCATTACACAGACAGCTTTGAGCCATTCACTTGCACATCCACTTGCAATGATGACCTCATGCTTAGTCACGAAAGCAAGTGCAACTTGCACATTTCAGCGCCCACAACTCCAACATAGCTTTGAAGACTCACTCACATAGGGACACATGCTCATCTCTCATTGGACCTCCCTATCCAATTGAGTGTATGCTTCAACTTGAGAGACAACTTCTGAAAAGTAACCATGGTTACACCTCTAGTTTACTTCAACTACAAGGAAGGAAGCGCCTCTCATGAAGACTATATAAAGACCTCATTCCTTCACTTGAAGATATATCACAATCCATAAGTTAGATCAAAATTTCAATAGACATAGTTAGTTTCTATTTTGTAAGGAGGAAAGGAAGTAATTGATAAATCCTCCTTACTTCAATTTGTAGTTTTTACTAAGTGCTGAGTAGCTAATGCAACTGCATTGCTAGGAGAATTCATGCAAAGAGCTGCAACTCGTGTAATCTCTAACTTGTTGTCTCTCTTTTGTGATTTCAATTATATAAACATGATCTATTCAGTCTATATATGCCTTGCAATGTTTCTCATGAGCTAAATCTCTCTTAGTTGGAATGTTCTAACCATTTAATGAGCTTTTAAGTAAGTTTGATGCATGTATATGATGTGTGCACTTTAGTTCTTGCTTGATAATACTTTCAATACTTATTTTAAAATTGATCACTTAGAATAAGTAGATTTGTAAAAGCAGACATGATTTACAATTAAGAACTCAAGAACTAATATGAGTGAGTGTTTTACATAAAGGAAACTTTGTGAAAACCAGACTAAGTCCTAGACATAGGATAGTATAGTCCATAGGGTGGCACTGTGGGTACTTTAAAAAGACAAGAGTGAACTTATTTAGCAAGCCTAGACATAGGAAGCTTGTAATGAAACTCTGAAGAAAGTGACTAAAAGGCACAAGCTAATGCAACAGCATTCAGTGCAACTACATCACATACTGAATTGAACACTTGAAAGTGAATTACTTGGGGAAGACATTCCAACTAAATTTTCTCTATTACATTACCACTTCTTGCACATTGCTTTATATTACTTGATTGTGATACACACCACCTCCAATTATATTTGTTATTTGGTTACCTTTCACTAATTACATTGTATTGAGTTTTAAAAAGAGTTTCTCAATCCCTGTGGGTTCGATCTTATATACTACTTGTTAAGGACTATGTATACTTGCATATGTTTTTCCAACACCAAGTTTTTGGCGCCGTTTCTGGAGATTGTAGTTAAATTCTTTTGAAATTATGATAAACTGTAATTTAGTGTTTTATTATTCTGGTATTGTAGTTTCTGTCATGCAAGAGCACATGGTGCTTTAGCATATGTACAGGACCAGAAACAGGACACCAGAGTATAGCTTAGATCAAAAGATAGAACGAAGATATAGGAGATTGCTAAGACTCCAAAAGCAAAAGAAACAAGCTTGCATCATGTCTCACAGTGAAGGACAAAGCTCAAGACCACACTCAGTAAGAGGAGGTCCTGGCTCACATCAAGCTACTGAAGAAGATCACAGAGATCAATTCATTCACATGGATCCCATAGGTATGATTAATGATAGACATAGACCTATGAGGGACTATGCTCAGTTTGATCATCAAAACATGCAAACTAGTATATCTAGACCTTATATAGATGCTGGGCATTTTGAATTTAAGCCTATGATGTTTCAAATGCTTCAAACTATTGGTCAATTTGAAGGAACTCCTCATGAGGATCCTCATTTGCATTTAAAACAATTTCTAGTAGTATGTATTGACTTTATCATACCAGGTGTTAGTGAAGATGCATTTAGACTAAAGTTGTTTCCTTATTCTTTGAAAGATAGAGCTAAGACTTGGCTAAACTCTTTAGAGCCTAACTCTATCCATTCATGGAATGAAATGGCTGAAAAATTTTTAGGAAAATACTTCCCACCTATCAAAAATGCCAGGATGAGAATTGATATTACATCTTTTAGACAAAAAGAATTTGAATCATTATTTGAAGCTTGGGAAAAATGGAAGGAACTTTTGAGAAAATGTCATCATCATGGTTTACCTGTTATTATTCAAATGGAAACATTTTATAATGGTTTAGAACCTCAAACCAGAATAATGCTTGATGCGTCTTCTGGTGGAGTGTTATTAAATCTGTCATACAATGAGACATGTGAATTGATTGAAAGAACAGCAACTAATAGCTCTAGTTGGGCTACTGAGAGGGTGGGTGCCCAAAAGAAACCATCAGGGGTACATGAAATTAGTGATGTACCAGCCCTATCTGCTCAAGTAGCCTATTTAGCTAATTTGATAAAAAAACTTCACTTCAAGTAATGCACCTGCATCTAATGCAGCTGCATCAACATACATCACTGCAACAATAGTAGAACAAGCACCTCCAGGTAACACTAGTTATGTGTACTGTGGAGGAGGTCACTTGTATGAGGAATGTTTTAGCAACCCTATTTCTGTAAATTATGTAGGTTATAATAGGAATAACAACCCTTATTCTAACACTTATAATCCTGGTTGGAAAAATCACTCAAATTTTAGATGGAGCAACAATAGTGCACCTGCATCTAATGTTGCACCAACCACACCACCAAGATTTCCACCTCAGAACAACCAGAGACATTCTCAACCTAGCAATGAAAATTCTTTAGAAACCATGCTTAAAGCATTCATAGGTGAAGCAAGAACAGCTAGACAAGCTCAAGATGCTTCCATTAAGAATTTAGAGAATCAGGTAGGTCAATTAGCCACAGCTCTGTATCAAAGGCCACAAGGTGTTTTGTCTTAAAATACAGAAGCTACTCCTTCCCAAAGACAATGAAAGGAACATGTTAAGGCTATTTCATTGAGAAGTGGCAAGGATCTCATAGAATCAAATGAGAAGGAAAGTGTAGATAAGGGAGAAAAAGAAAAAAATAGGAAAGAAAAGAATGTAGCAGCATCTAATGCTCCTGCATTAGAAGAAGAAGTTCAAGTTCCACTACCTAAGTTAGTACATGAGAACCCTCCTCCTCCTTATCCTCAAAGATTGAAAAAAGCACATGAGGAGAAACAGTTTAGTAAATTCTTAGAGGTACTAAAACAGTTACACATCAATGTTTCCTTAGCAGAAGCACTCCAACAAATACCAAATTATGGCAAATTTATGAAAGATGTGCTTACCAAAAGAAAAAGATTAGGGGAATTTGAGACAGTTGCTATGACTAAAGAATGTAGTTTGCTTGTGCAAAATAAGATTCCTAGGAAATTGAAAGTCACTTGGTTTGATTCCTTGGAGGCTCAAAAATAGATGGCGCAATTGCATTTTCATAACCAATAGAATGAGCTTCATTATTTCACACATCGATCAAGAGGGTAACTCTTGTGTAGATAAGTTAGCTAACTATCGTTTCAACTGGTGGGAATTAAGCCCTAGTTTTGTTTTAGAGGATTTTAACCGCAATAGGCTAGGTCTTCCGTTTTACCGCTTTCGATGAATATTCTTTGCACCAATTTTATTGGTCTAATCCCCCTTCGATTTTCCTCTGTATTCATTCTTTTTTCTCTTTTTAACGAAAACAAGGGGAATACTCTTTTTCTTTTCAAATGATTTTTCCTAAGGAGAGTTTGTATCAAAAGGTTATAACGAACCTCCTTTTTTTCTTTGCCAAAAAAAATTATTCATATTTTGAAACTCTAAAAGATTAAGGGCTCGTTTGGATGGACTTATTTGAGCTTATCTACTGACATAAGTACTTGTGAAACTGTTTGGGAGAGCTTATTGAAACAACTTATGACATGTTCATAGACTTTTTTCTGCTAATTTCCATAAGCTCTAAAGGATAGCTTATGAAAACAACTTATGGCTTATAGAAAAATAATTTAAACATTATTTCATCAATTATTTTATAAACAGTTTACGCATAAGCACCTATATGATAAGCGCTTATGCCATAAGCACTTAACTAAGCTGTTCATCCAATTGTGCCGTAAATAAATATAAAGAGCATGTTTGGAAAATTTTGGTAAATTGGTTTTTTAAAAGTACCATTATTTTGGGACAAAAATAAGTGTCAAAAGTACCAACGTTTAAGAACCGATGGAGTAAATGATAAATCTCAACTTTACCCTTATTTAAATGGCGTAATTAAAAACGATGTCATTAATTAGCAATATTTAATGAAAAACAAGGACATTTTGAAAAGAAATTAATAGTGGATTTTAATGTAGTGCATTAATCTCTATGATGTGAGAGTTTGTTTTTTATATTATGGTCCAAAAGTGTATTTAATTGAATTGGCCAATTATCAAAATTTGACTGGTCGGTTTGTTTTTTTGGTCGAGACTAGAGTATCCACTATCGAACGTAATGACTAATCGCTTCGCTGGAATAGAGACACCTCAAAAGATGAGACAATTGGTTCAGAGATTTAAAACTGTTTCATACCTCGCTGAATCTCAGTGACTACCAGTTTGTTTGTCAAGCCTATCTGATTCATAATATAAAAAGCAATGGTGTTTCTTTTGTTGACCGAGAAAATGTCGTTTTTTGTTGTTTCAAAATATTAAAAGAAACAAACACTATGTTTATTAAATAATCAATTTCAATTTTACTTTTATTTAAGTTGTGTAATTAAATATAGTATCATTAATTAATAGTATAAATTATCTAAAGAAAAAAAAAAAGCAATTTTGGAACAAATTGGTACTCTCTTTTAGTATAAATCAGGTATCCTTCATACAAGAATCTGCAGATTAATCTCTCTGAAGTGGGTAGAGACCACAAAGCATGCACAAAGCTCTCCTCAAGAGATTTAACATCACTTCTTTGCGTCTAGTAGGTGAATTCGATCCCAAAATCTTAGTTAAGCTGGAAGAGACCCTTACCATCTCATCCAAGTATTCTTAAGTAAATTGGTACTCTCTTTGGTCTCTATTATAAAAAAAACTTTCTAATTTTAAATTTATTAAATAGCTGATGTATCTAACACTAAAGTACAAAATTTGCCGTAGATTCCATAGAGTGTAGCAGACAGGCCGCAAATTCCAACGTCACTCATTCATTATTCCATGCTGATTAGCCACACAAAACCTCTGTTTTCTTTCTTGACAAAGTGCTTTGTTTGTAGACAAGAATATTGCTGTACCTTTATTTTATTTTTCCTAATGGTTGTGTTAGCAATTTTCATCGTCAAATCAATCATAGAATTAATATTTCATCCACCATCATTTTCTACAATCTTTATTCAATTTTTTACTCGTCGCCAAAATCGAGTCCCACAATCTCAAAAAAAAAATCGAGTCCCACATCAAGTGTATATCGTCCACATAGTTTCACAGAATATTCCCTCCGTTTTTAATCTTTAATACTTTTGGTTCGTTACACACAAATTAAGATAGTATTAATTTGTATAAGTCAAGTACTAAAATATCTCTTTAAAATTGTCTTGAGATAATTGAAATAAAAGTAAAAAAGTTTTGCAATAATAAATTCATATTTTTGAACTCTAAATGACTCAATAAATATAAGGGGTATATTTGAAAAAAATTGTGAATTGTACATTGGGTTCTTAAAAATACCATTGTTTGGGAACAAAAATGAAAGCCAAAAAGTACCAAAGATCAAGAACGGAGGGAGTAATATTTCTTTAACCTCAATTTGCACATAAAAGAATAAAAGAAATTACTAAGTTGAAGTGATGAGTTCCAAAATGTTTTTGAATAGACATATGAATCATGTACAACATATTGTATATACGGACCAAATCATACATTTAGGGTGTGTTTGTTTGGGGAGAAAGAGGGAAGAGAGTGATTTTGGCATGTTTGATTAATGAGAGAAATAGAAAAGAGAGAAAGAGAGGAAAAATTAATTTAGTGGTGTTCTCAAATTTCTATTAATTTAGTGATCCCTAACTTGTGTTAATATATACTGTAAAAACAATTAGCTGGGTCTAATTAATGATAAATTCTAAGTGGCTGATAACTCTTATTTATAAGAGTTATTTATGCCTTTTTAGCTTAAATTATTGGGAGCTCTAAAGTAATATTGTGTTTAATTAATTAAAATAGGTTGTTTAGTGTAAAAGAAAATTTAATTCTGGTTTGAAATTATTTTGGCACTTTGGTGCCCCATTTTGTGCTTTTATGTGTGTATTTTATTGTTTGCAAAGATCGTGTCGCAAAGACGTTGCGTCTCTGCGAAAGATGAGAGAAATCTTGCAAATTTGTCAAAAAAAGGACAGACACGCCCTATTGCTGGTACCAGGTTGTCATATGCTAAGAATATTTTCTTTTGTGGGCACATTGACATATGTAATGACAAAAGTAACCTCCAAAAGATATTTCTTGGATCACTAAACCCTAGTACTATTTAAGGAGGCCCATCTTCCTCATTTGAGAGGTGGGTTCAGAAAGGAGGCTAGGTTTAGAGATAGCCTTTCTCTCCATTTTCGTTCCAAGCTCCATTTTCACAATAAAAGTAGAAATTCTACACAACAGTGCTGGGAGTGATGGTGCAGCAATACAAGAGCTGACTTACTTGAAGATTTTCGTGGATTTGGGAGCTGTTTGTACCTCCATTATCACTGTTCTTGGAGCCAATCATCAATCTACCTCTTCTTAGTATATTTCTTCCTTGTAATTTAAGTTTTATGGCTTTAAATTTTGCATTTATGCTTTATTTCTTGTGTTTGTTTATCATGAGATAAATACTCTTAGTTGGCATGCTAGTAACGATATAATGAAGTCTTAGTGTGTTTAATGCATGTATTTGATGTTTTAGCATTTTATCCTTTGTCTGATACTATTTCCAAACTTATTTTAGAATTGATCACCTAATATAAGTACCATTTATAGATTCAGAGATGGTTTATAAGTTGATCTCAAAGGATAATATGAATAGTGTTCGTTAAAAGAGAATTTAATGTTCCTTGCTTAAAACCTAGACATAGGAGGGCATATTTCATAGGGTGAATACAGCGGGCCGGTGCCTAAGCAGCCTAGGGCGTACTTCTTTAGGGTCTAGAGATAAACTCTTGCGAGGAAACCCTAGTGTGAAGTATTTGAGAAAATACATCTATTGTTGCAGCACCCAATGCTGCAGCATTAGATACAACATTAATATATTGTTATTATGACATTGCATAGTGAAAGGCATTCCAGCTTACTCTCTTTCTGAATTTCTACTAATCTTTTATTTTACTTACTGTTTGTTGATAAAACTTGGTTTTACAACTTGTTATTTTACTTTGCTTTTACTCACTAGCTTACTTGCTAATTAAATATAGAAAAGAACTCAACAATCCTCGTGGGAACGATCTCTGCTTACTCTTTATTACTTGTTACGATTGTGTATACTTGCACATATTGTTTTCACACAACAGTGGAACACTTATTGTAACAGAAAAACAATAGTTTCAACTAAAATCGTTACTTCATTCAATGTGTAACTGTGTATTTGTACAAACTGAGTCAACTATAAACTGGGCTAACTAATTACAAAGGAAATGCAACAAGCCCAAAAACAATACAATTTGACAATATGATAAAGCCCAATACAACAAAGGACTTATTACACAAACACATTTTACTTAATACAGCTAACACATTTACATTTCATCCCTTAAACTCAACTCTCCAAAGTTTAGTTTATCAGAACTTCACCAAGCTTGATCGTACCTTGACCAATGTACAGAGTAGTTCGGATTGCTCGTTCAGTTGCTTTGAGTGATTTGGCCCAGTTGCTGGAGTTGAAAGACCGGGATCTTGGCCGCACGCGGGTGGTACCTACAATAACACTCTAACGCCCAAGTCAGTAGTGTATGATCGAGCAGGGGTCACAAGGTAATGATTACGTACCTGATTCTCGGGATCCGTGATGCATTTATACTGGCGGTGAACTAGGCGCTCTGGCCGTTGCAGAGCAAGCCACTAATTGGGCCGCGCTGGGCCTTCTAACATGAATTGGGCTTAGGGCCCACTAATGAACAGTTGCCCCCTAAGCCTAGGTCGCCTGAGGGCGGGCTAAGGCTTGAAGTCGTTGCCCCCCAGTGAAGCCATGTGTGGCCGTCCCAAGGTGAGCGACTAGTCGTGGTCTATTCGAGGATGTGGACAGAGCCACTCGAGTTGGAGGCTTGATTCGTTACTTCCCGTTAGGTAAATGCGAGACAGAAAGCATCGCTGGGGTCGCCGCCCCCGTCCGGTCCTCCCGATTGTTCAGGGCGCTTATTCGTGCCATTAATACTGAAAATACAAGTCTTTAATGAAGTGACATTTGACAAGATGTTTGAGTGTTTCGAGGTGGCACTTGGGGTTCTCCAGGCGCACCTTTTCAATTCTCCCAGGCGCTAAGTAACGGAGGAAGACGAAGAGTTGCGTATCTTCTTTGTTGGGCCCAACCCACTGGTTTGCCCACTATATATAGAGTGTGGGGGAGAGCTTCATTTGCTACTTCCTCCGAAATCTCTGCCCGCTCGCAGCTTCTTGTGCTCGCTCGCTTTTTCTTGTGCTCGCTCGCACGTAGTAATTTACTGCTTGGGCCGCTGCTGCAGAGTTGTAAGGTAATTTCGACTGACTTTCTTCTTATTGTTTCTTTAGTCGTCATATTTCACCTAGTGGAGGGGGTGTCAGGTCCGGGGACTGTAACACCCCCTTCTACTTAATACTATTTAATCAATAAAAATCAGAGTTTTTCAAAACATTTTCCACGCACCTCAAATAAAATACTACATTTAATAAAAACCTCATCAAGGTATAATTAAAAATTCAAACGCATCTAGTGCGTGAAATGCATATCATAGCCACGTGGGTTAAAACCCTCAAAACCTGTTTAATGTTTACAATGATCCGTAAAGCTTGATTCACAAAGAATGAAAATAAAATTGAGTTCAACACACTCAATACATAATTTAAATCAGTTTAATCCATAACATAAAATAACAATGCTAAGACCCCAATCCCCGGTGTTACTAGATCAGAGCCGACACAAAATCCCAAGGAAGCCTAGACATCTTCACTCAGAATCACCTGCATGTCGCCACGAGAGCAGGCATCATAAAATGCTAGGGTGAGTCTCTTTATATAAATAATAACAAATAAGACAAGCTTTATATTAGGAAAACATCTAGTAACAACAACCACAGAGATCAAGGCATCTACCATTCAACTAGAATCCCAACAAACATCAATAGCGAATTAAATTAATTCATCAACAAGAATTCAAAGAATGCATGGTTATATGCATGTGTGCAATATGCATGTGGATCAATAACCACCTCAAAACCCCGTCGGGTAACCACCACGTTTGGCCGAAGCCACCCACCATGTTTTGGCCGAAGCCACCCACCACTTTTGAAATGCATATGATTTATGCGACACCATGACAATGCATCACAACTTCACAGATTGATCACATCAAGTAATAACTCACCACTTTGGCCGAAGCCCACATCATTAATTTACCCACCTCATTGGCCGAAGCCCACGTCATTATTTAACCACCTCATTGGCCGAAGCCCACGTCATTATTTAACCACCACTTTATCATTTATTGAATTGATTCTCACCTAGAAACCCAACACACCTTATAAGGACTCTTTCCACACTCAAGGACCATTTTGACCCACCAAAGATTAATTTAGTACTCAAGGGATTATTTTGACACATTATGATTAGTTTGATGCTTAGGAGCTTATGTTGACATATTTTGGATTAATTAGGCACTAAGGGATTATTTCGTCACGTCAAGGATTAATTTAATTCTTAGGGACTATTTTGTCACACCAAGGATTAAATTAATTCTCGTGGACAAAACTATCACTTAGACATATTTTGGACAACAAGGCACCAAGGGGCAGCCACTTTGGCGCCCCACTTAGCGCAACACACACACACACACACAGCACAACACACACCCATAGGCGCCAAGTTTCTAGGAAACTGGCGCCCTCCCTTGCCGTGCCACTTCTGCAGCACCCACACACGCATGCCAGACGCACTCAGCGCCAAAATCCTAGGGATTGGCGCCCACGCACGCACTCCACCCTCACGGCACGCAACACAAGAAAACACACACCGGGCGCGCAAGTTTCTAGCAAACTGGCGCCCCCCAGCACGCCAACCAGCCCCAGCACGCACGCATACACTACCAGGCGCCTAAATGCCTAGCATTTGGCGCCCTCGCATGAGCACGACACCAAAGATTTTAGACACGCCACCAGCGCCATCTTCTCGGTGAAATGGCGCCCACACCATGCCTGGGCCCCAACTAGCAATCCTGGCGCCATTTTGCCTAGCAAATGGCGCCCCTCCCTGCACTTATACACCACGCACGTCCGAACAGTATGCTAGGCGCCATTTGCCTAGGCATTTGGCGCCCCCCTTTCTTAACATCCCCACCAAACCACTTCAAACCCAATTTTCTTCCCAACCATTTATTTCTCACATAACAACACACATATAGACATTAAATCCACTTCATTAAATCATCATATTCACACACTTCTCTTCATGGCAACATTTCCTCAAACATATAACATGCATAATTCACAACACACACTTTTCCAACAACAAACAATATGATATCAACAAAATTAAGCATTTCATACATCAACCAACATACAATCACATCAATTTCACACAACAAATCATTCCTAGAGCTATTCCACCTATAAAACATATCCTACAAATTATTATAGATGTAATGGAGAGTCCCCTAACCTTGGGTGAGCTAAAACCTCCAAGCAAGCACCAAAAATCACCATATGAAGCAAGCCTCCCCCTATTTCCAGCTATGGCCGAATTACCCTCTCTCTTGGGTGGAGATGAAATTCAAAAATGGATAAGAGTGAGACAATAGAACTAAAAGAAATGGAACAAGGAAGGAAAATAATGAAGATTGGGACCAAGAACTCACTTACCCACCAAGAATCAAAGAGAAGCTTCCACCTTTTCCCTCCTCTCCCTTCGCCGTTCGCAGCTCTCCTCCTCCCCTCTCTATCTTTCTATTTTCTTCTTTCTTTCAAAATGAGGTGATGTTACCCTAGTTTAGGACCCCTAAGTTTTATGACTAGCATTGGGCCCAATAATGGCCCTTGGGCCTTATTCCCACTCCTACACTTAATTTATTCCACCTCCTGAAATAAAAGTAATTCCAACTTAGTATCCTATTTAAAATTTGATTAGACCCCTTTTAGATAAAATAAACTTTAACTATATAATTAATTTAATTAAATATTGCAAGCCTTAAATAACTTAATTAATTAAATAATTAAATTATTTTGGGCGTTACAACTCTCCCCCACTTAAAGAATTTCGTCCTCGAAATTACCTGAATCGAACAACTCTGGGTACGCCTCCTTCATCTTGCTTTCCAACTCCCAAGTCATGCTCTCACCCACCGCTCCTAACCACACCACCTTCACCAAATTGATCTCTTTGCCTCTCAAGACCTTCACCTCACGGTCCTCAATCCTAACCGGCATAGTCTCCACTGTAAGGTTCTCCCTCACCTCTACATCATCCATCTGTACTACATGAGACGGGTCAGGCACATACTTCTGCAACTGAGACACATGGAATACATCATGCAGATTAGCAAGATTGGGTGGCAAGGCCACCCGATAAGCAACTTTCCCAACTCTCTCTGAAATCTGATATGGCCCAATAAAACGTGGAGTTAACTTCTTAGACTTCAACGCACGACCCACACCTGTCGTTGGAGTAACTCTCAGAAATACATGATCACCAGCTTGAAACTCTAGATCCTTCCTTCTCTTATCATGGTAACTTTTCTCGCCTACTACTCTGTGAGGCCTTCATCTTCTCCCTAATCATCTTCACTTTCTCTGTGGTCTCACGTACAAGCTCAGGACCTAACACCACACTTTCTCCAGTTTCATACCAACATAATGGAGTCCTACATCTCCTCCCGTACAATGCCTCAAAAGGCGCCATCCCGATACTCGAATGAAAACTGTTATTGTAAGTGAATTCAATCGGTGGCAAATGAGAATCCCATGAACCTCCACGCCAAGAACACATGCTCTCAACAAATCCTCAAGTGATTGAATGGTCTCTCTCCGCTCGCCCATCGATGCCGGGATGATATTTGAACTCAATCTCAATTTGGAACCCAAAGCCTCCTGTAAACTCCTCCAAAACTCAGAAGTGAACCTAGGATCCCTATCAGACACAATACTCAGAGGCACACCGTGCAGCTTCACAATCGTCTTAACATAGATATCTGCTAACTTCGGAACTGGATCAGTAATATTAATTGGTAAAAAGTGAGCAGATTTCGTCAACCTATCCACAACTACCCATATAGTATCAAATCCTCTCGCTGTAGTCGGCAAACCAGTCACAAAATCCATGGAGATACTATCCCACTTCCATTCAGGAACATCCAATGGTTGCATCAACCCCGCTGGCTTCTGATGTTCTACTTTCGATTTCTGACACGTCAAGCAAGCATACACAAACTGAGCCACATCTCGCTTCATACCAGGCCACCAAAACAGCTTCTTCAAGTCTTGATACATTTTCGTGGCTCCCGGGTGGATACTCAACTTACTCCGATGACCCAGTACCAATTTGAAAACACCCTTAACCAAGTCAAACTTCTTCATCCGCACTTAGAAATTGATGAAAAAATAGTGAGCAGCTCGCACTGTGTGGCTGATCGTGAGATCGTTCGTCCTCAGAAGTTCAAGAAAGGAAAGGTCACCCGTGAACGGGCGGTCATCTATAGTGCTGCTCCTTCTTCCTGAACTCGTGTTACATTAGTCTTTAACTTTTTTGGCCCGCCTGCGTGCGGTGGTTATTGGGCGCCCTGGTTTCGACCTAGGTGTCCTTCTTTTGTACTTAAAAACAACTAAGCATGTTTGAATGCAATTTATCTTTTGGGTTGATCGAATTATGTTTGAATGTTCGCTTCTTATTTGTGATAAACTTGATCGCGCGCTAGACAACTATTTAGCATAATTTCGTTATAATTGCCACGATTGCTTATTGAAGTCGCTTCAGATAGAGCTCGGTCATTGGCTTCGATGGGCCGCTAGCTTAGCGGCCTCGTAAGACGCATTTGCGCATGTTAGCAACCGGCTTACCATATTCAATCTGGACATACCCCTTATTGCGATCGTTGTGGTCGGTCGAAGTTGACCACTTTCGTTATAGGCCATTCGATGGCTCGGCAGTCGCTCGTCTGCTACGCGCATGGTGAGCGACCGATCATACATTCGTGCATGAAAAATAAAAGAGAAATACAATTTTAAAGGTCAGGCCTCAGTAAAAAACCCCAGTGGGAAAAAGAGCGCCCACCTATCTTTCATTGATCGTTCGTTAGAAATTACATCTGTTGAAATACTAAACGTAGTACTTCCTAAGCTTATCAGCATTCCACGTTTTGGGGATGGTCGCCCCGTCCATGGTTTGCAGCTCGTAAGCTCCTTTGCCAGTCTTAGTGATAATGCGATATGGTCCTTCCCAGTTGGGTGCGAGCTTGCCTTGCCGAGCGTTCTTGTTTCCCACATTCGCTCGCCTAAGGACCAATTGTCCAATTGAGAAACTCCCTCTTTTGCACGCGGGAGTTGTACCTTGCAGCGACCTTCTATTTGACAAGTTGCTCTCTAAGTGATGCTTTTGTGCGTAGCTCGTCCACCATGTCTAACTCTTCTCTTGTAGCTCGCTCATTATCGGCCAATGTAGGAGGGTTAGTTGTTCACCAATTCAGCTCTCCCATCTCTATTGGAATCACAACGTCTGTGCCATACACAAGCCTGAAAGGTGATTCCACGGTCGATGAATGGGGGGTCGTTCTATAAGCCCATAAGACTGATTGGAGTTCTTCTGCCCAGTTTCCCTTGGCCTCGTCAAGTCGCCTCTTTAGGCCGTGTAAGATGACTCGGTTGGTGGCCTCAGCTTGGCCGTTTGTCCGCGGGTGTTCAACTGAGGTGAATCGCTGTTTCACTCCTAGGCCGACTAACATTTCTATAAATTTTCTATCTGCAAACTGAGTACCGTTGTCGGTCACCAACTGCTGGGATACTCTGAACCGGGTGAGCACATTCTTGCCGAAGAACTTGGTCACCTTCGCTGAGGTGATGGTCGCTAGCGGCTCTGCTTCAATTCACTTGGTGAAGTAGTCAACCGCCACAACTAGGAACTTGAGCTGACCAGGGGCCGGAGGAAAGGGACCTATTAGGTCCATTCCCCACCAAGTGAACGACCAAGGTGGAGTGAGGCTGGTAAGCTCAAAAGATGGAGCAATATGGACATCAACGTGGAGTTGCTTTGACCAGGAGCAATATGTATCTTGACCAATGTACAGAGTAGTTCGGATTGCTCGTTCAGTTGCTTTGAGTGATTTGGCTCGGTCGATGGAGTTGAAGGACCAGAATCTTGCCCGCACGCGGGTGGTACCTGCAATAACACTCCAACGCCCAAGTCAGCAGTGTGTGATCGAGCAGGGGTCACAAGGTAATGATTACGTACCTGATTCTCGGGATCCGTGATGCATTTATACTGGTGGTGCACCTTTTGCGGGCGTGACTGCATCTTGCGGAGCAAGCCACTAATTGGTCCGCGCTGGGCCTTCTAAGCTGAATTGGGCTTCGGGCCCACTCCAGAACAAAGCTCAATTCAGTCAAGCCAATATCCTTCTTCAGTCTATCAAAACCATAGTAAGTATGTCGGCAAGTTGTTCATGAGTATGACAATATTTCAATTCAATGAGCTTTGAATTGCATAAGTCTCTAAGAAAGTGAAACCGCACATGAATGTGCTTGCTTCTACCATGCAGTATCGGGTTCCTTAAAAATTTGATTATGGTGTTATTGTCACACATGACAGTGAGACATTTGTTCTGTTTCTGTCCTAGCACATCCAAAATACGCATCATTCACATTCTTTGGCAAGTGTAGTATGCAACAGCCACATATTCTGCCTTGGTAGTAGACAAAGTGACAATGGGCTGTTTCTTTGATGACCAAGAGACAACACCATTATTCAATATAAAAATGTACCCACTGGTACTCTTTCTGTCATCCAACCTACCAGCATAATCACTATCACAGAAACTAGTAAGATCCTGTTTCACTCCTCTCCTGTACAAAACCCCAGCTTCAGCAGAACCTTTCAAATATCTCATCACCCTCTTAGTAGCTACAAGGTGTTGAGTGGTTAGATTCTCCATAAACCTGCTAATCAGACTCACAACAAACATAGCATCAGGTCTTGTGGCATTCAAGTACATCAAACTACCCACAATTTGCTTGAACATGGTGGAATCAACCCTGCTTTCTTCATTGAACCTTGAGAGCTTACAACTAGTAGCAATAGGACTATTCACAACCTTGCAGTCTGTCATACCAAATCTTTCTAGAACATCTTTAGTGTATTTTTGCTGAGTGATGAAGATTCTAAGAGAGTTTTGGATCACTTCCACACCAAGGAAGTATCTCATTCTTCCTAAGTCAGACATATCAAACTCTTGTTGCATTGATTTCCTGAAATTTTCAATCATCACATTGTCATTGCCAATATATATTAAGTCATCAACATATAACCTGACTATGAGGATTTTTCCTTTCTCATCATCCCTTTTGGTATACAGTGTATGCTCATGAGGGCATTTTGAATCCCTCTTTGGTAAAGTAGGAGTTTATCCTACTATAATCTATACACCTTATTCTCCATTTCTTTATATAAAAATCCCTGAGTATATAAACAACTTGCTCTAACTCTCCATGTAGGAAGGCAGACTTAACATCCAATTGGCATACACTCCAATTCTCACCAGCAACTACGGCTAGGACACATCTAATGGTATCCCATCTTGCCAAAGGGGAAAATACTTCTTCAAAATCAACTTCAGCCTTTTGTGAGTACCCCTTGGAAACTAACCTTGCCTTATGTTTATCTTTCTCCCCTTCCTCATTGAATTTTGTTTTATACACCCACTTAACTCCAATCTATTTATCATTGGGAGGTAAGTCCTCCAATTTCCATGTTTGGTTTTTCTCTATGGATTGGATTTCAACATTCATTGCTTCTTTCCACTTCTCATTCTGGATGGCCTAATCAAATGTTAGTGGGTCTGAGGGGTTCTCAAATGCAACAAGACTATGTAACTCATCAAGTAGTTCTATATTGCTTACAGACACCAAATGGTTAACTTTGTAGTCTTTCCACCACATTGGTTCCCTTCTAGTTCTAGGTTCCAACAAATTTGGATCATCATCATCATGTTCAGAGTCATTTTCACTTGCTTCTCCTCTCCTTTGATCCAAGTTTGAGGAGAGCTCAGTGTCATGTTCATTTGGTGTTTCGTTGTTCTGGTTATTGGCAACAATGGTGTTATCTTCTACAGTCTTTTCATTTTCTTCTAAATTACATTCTAGGCTACTGGTTTTTTCCGTTTCTTCTCTGTTTTCCCTGTCCCATCTCTTTGATTCATCAAAGTGCACATCTCTACTAGTCATTACTTTTTTGGTAAGGGGATTGTAAAGTCTATAGGCCTTAGATTCATCACTAACTCCAAGGAAGATACATTTCTTACTCTTATCATCTAGCTTTTTTCTTTGGTTACCAGGGGTATGCGTGTAGGCTAGACACCCAAACACTCTAAGGTGACCAACTGAGAGGGTTTGATATCACTCCAAGCTTCCTCAAGAGTGACGTCCTTCACAGACACAATAGGACATCTATTTAGAACATAGAAACTCCACCTAGCTGCCTCAGGCCAAAAACATTTTGGAAGTTTGGAATCACTCAGCAAACATCTAACCATGTTCATTATTGTCTTATTCTTTCTCTCAGCCACACCATTTTGTTGTGCGTGAATGCTGATGGTAGTTGGCTTCTAATCCCATTCACAGAGCAATATTCCACAAATTCATTTGAGTTAAATTCCCCTCCCCTCTCTGTTCTTAAGAAACTAATAGAGGACTAACTCTCCTTTTTGCTGTTGGATTCAGGTGTAATGGGGCGACATATATCAGAATGTATCAGCTCCAATTTTCTTGAGGCCCTCCAATTTCTCTACTTTGGAATGTTGTCTCTATGCTGCTTTCTAACTTGGCATTCAGTGCATACTGTCTCTATCTCCGCCAATGTGGGAAGCCCTTTTACCATCTCCTTTTGCTTGTGCAATAACAACCCCTTGTGACTCAAGTGACCGTATCTTCTATGCCATAGCTCTGTGGTTTCTCTGCAGTGACTTGCCTACAGCCTTCAGTAACTTCAATAGGGTTTGCCTTGATTGCAAACATCGTATTTTTTGCCATGTAGGAGGTCATGATCAATCCATTTTCTTTATGATAAGGCACTTGTCATCTTCAAAGACAATCTTCAAATTATTTTGCTACAATTAACCAATGCTTAGGAGATTACTTCTCAACTCTGGGACATAAAATACATCAGTCACAGCTTGTATTTTACCTCCTATCTTCAATCTTACACTGCTTCTCCTTTCAATATCCAGCCTTCTACCATCTCCAACCTTCACTGTCTCCTTAAAACTTTCATCAAAATTGATGAACCACTTCTTGATTCCACACATATGTGTGCTGCAACCTGAGTCTAGGAACCAAATGCATTCCTCACATATATCTTGATTAGGACCATTTCTTCTTCTTCATCAAACCTAGCAAAATTTGCTTCATTGCCTTCAAGATTTGGACATTCATGTTGATAAGGCCCAAGCTTGCGGCATTTGTAGCACTCAATGTGCTCCTTTCACTACCCCTTCCTCTTCCTGCACCACGTCCCCGTGCTCTTCCTCTGGTTGTGGCACTCACTTTCAGCACTTGTTTATCTTCCTTCTGCCCCTTCTTACGTTGTTCTTCAATCAAGATGCTACTTTGTAATCTATCAATGGAGAGCTTTTCTACATCGTTCGATTGCAGGATCGAACACGCAACATAGTTGAATTTCGTCGTCATTGACCTCAAGATCTTTTCCACTACAACGGTCTCGCTCATCGATTCTCTAAGGCTCTTCATTTTATTCGCAATTGACAGTGTTCTTGCGAAGTAATCGTTCACCGCCTCCCCCTCTTTTATCGCTAATACCTCGAATTCGTGTCTAAGAACTTGCAGTTGTGCATGCTTCACCTTTGTTGAACCCATATACTTATGCTTGAGAGAGTCCCAAATATCCTTTGCTTAATCGTGCTTTAAGATTGTTTCAAGCGTGTTGCGCTCAATCGCTTGAAACAGTTAATTTTTGGCCTTCAATTTCGCTTCATCGTGAGTCTTTTTATGATTTGAAGTTGCATTCACCTCCAATTGTGGAATTGCACCTTCCACCACTTCCTAGTAATCTTTAGATCCGAGGAGGTTTTCCATCAACATCTTCCAGTGTTCATTGTAGCCATCAAGCATTGGCATTGCTAGTTGAACATAAGCTTTGTTCTCCCTTTCAATCTCCGCCATTGAAGTCGAAGTATCTCCCTTCAAGAACTGCGGTCTTGATTTTGCATTCCAGGCCCCTAAGAGCTCTGGTACCAATTGTAACAGAAAAACAATAGTTTCAACTGAAATCGTTACTTCATTCAATGTGCAACTGTGTATTTGTACAACCTGAGTCAATTATAAACTGGGCCAACTAATTACAAAGGAAATACAACAGGCCCAAAACAATACAATTTTACAATACAGTAAAGCTCAATACAACAAACGACTTGTTACACATACACTTTTACTTAATACAGCTAACACATTTACACTTATTAGAGGAACCAAATGACCTAGTCACCTGGCTTATTTGGTTCCTCTGATAATAATTATTGGAAATTATCAATAGAATGTAGATTAGATTAGATGTGTGAGTAAATGGCTCGACAATAATATATTCAAATATTTGAAAGCATATTAACTTTGGTGGGTCCCCGACGTCAATTGGTCTTAGAATATCGATATCTATCTAGTGTTGTTGGAAAGAAGTAAAGTTAGTGATCCAGCTATGAATTTGAAAGTCGGTGATATCCAGCAAATTTTCATCACTTTTTCTCGAAAAATAAAGTAACTTTGAAGAGTTGGGATATTATGATGTAAGTTAGAGCATTTATCATCATCACTTTTTATCATTAGCGATGTTCATATGATGAGGAACAAAGAGGACATTTTATTTTATTCTATTCTAGAATATTTAATTGGTTAAATTTGTGATCTTTATAGCCATGCCGTATCTTTAATCTGAACTTTACATTTGTCGACAAACTACCATTTGATTTATTATTTTTGGGTGTTTTCTTTTCCAATCCCCAACATCACTACTTATACTCTCACACAACAATTTTCTTCCAATTTTACCCCTAAATTTTGTCCAAAACGAATTTACCTACAAAATAGATAAATTCACTATGTTAATTTTTGAGAACAAATTTATCTATTTGTTAGATAAATCTATTTTGGATATTTCACAATGCAGGCATAATAATATTTACATTAGCTCTCACTCATAAGTGGGAAATGCAGTAGATTGACATCAACAACGCATTCATAAATGACAATCATCATGAAGAAATCTACATTAAACTACCCCCTGGGTTTGAATCAGATGATAAGACTCAGGTGTGTCCCCTCCACAAGGCATTATATGGCCTCAAACAGGCGCCTCGTGCATGGTATGAAAGGCTAACTGAGATACTGTTTTCCTTTAGATTCAAGCCTCGCAAATGTGACCCATCATTGTTTGTATGCTCTGCTGCCGAAATCACTTTGTATGCATGCACTAGTGTATGTTGATGATACCACCATCACAGGAACCTCACAGAAACTTATTCACAGTCTCATCAGCAAACTCAACAACACCTTTGCTCTCTCAAAGAACTTGGCAAGCCAGATTACTTTCTGGGCTTAGAAGTCAAGACTCTATCCAATGGCACCATACTCATGACACGAGCTAAATACATTCAAGATCTCCTTCAGAGAGCCAACATGCCTGACTGCAATGGCATGTCAACTCCTATGCTAGCAAGCCCAAAACTTAGCAAATCTGGAATAGATGTCTTAAAAGATCCACACACCTACAGATCCATGATAGGTTATCTATAGTATGCCACCTTGACAAGACCAGATATTGCTTACCGTGTAAACAAGCTGTGCCACTTTCTGCCTGCTCCTTTGGAAAGTCACTGGCGTGTTGCCAAGAGACTGTTGAGGTACCTCTGTGGCACCAGGAACCATGGTTTATTTCTTCAATCAGCTTCACTAAACATTAAATATTCACTAAGAGTTTATTGTGACTGTGACAGGGCCATTGACCCAGATGATAGCAGATCCACATCAGGTGTGTGTATTCTTTGGCCCCAATTTGGTCTCTTGGAGTGCCAAGAACTAAACATTGGTTGCAAGATCAAATGCTGAGACAGAATACAGGGGCATGACTCAAGCTACAACTGAAATACTTTGGATACAGTCATTGCTCACTGAACTCAAAGTTCCATATCAGCCCCCCCACCTTACTCTGTGATAACCTCTCTACAATGATGCTCACAACCATACTTCATTCAAGGACCAAGCATGTGGAATTAGACATCCACTTTGTTATGGAAAAAGTAGCTGCCAAAACACTATCTGTCAAACATGTACCTGCCGCGACGTAGATAGCAGATGTCCTTACTAAACCTTTGGGCACAGCTGCTTTTCAGCAACTCAGGAGCAAGCTCAAGGTCAAAAACCTCGAAGAGCTTGACGGAGGAATAATAGAGAACACAAAGTCAAGCGTTGACAAGTTGACAATGTGCCACACGTGCCGTTGGAAAGTGAAGTCACTCGCGTGCCAGCTTAAAAGAGTAAAGTTACTCTTGACATCGAGAAGCAACTGTCTGAAGTAGAGAAAATGAAACCGAGCTCCAACCCATTGATTCGAAGCTTCCATTCTTCAATAAAACATTGTTCAACTAATTGTAAAGCTAGTTCAATTGATTATTGTTAGATTCAGTTAGAGTTAGTTGCTAAACAATTAGTTATGTTGAACAAATTGTATAATCCCAACAGTGTATATATATTTGTAATCTCTGAAATAAATTCAATGAATTACACTTCAAACCATCTTCTCTCTGAACCTTGAGTTCGATTAAAAGTCAATATCCTAAACTAGATTTTTCTAAAATTTGAGATCAAATTGGCTATTAACTCAATATATACTGTAATGAACTAATAATGAAATGATACGTCATAAAAAAATAGGAAATTACACTCACCTCCCTGGAAGTCAAGTTAAATGCCACACACCTCCCCTCTAGTTTCCTCTTGACAATAACCTCCCCTCAAATTATTGGATTATTTCCAATCCCTAAAATTTAATACACCATTACAAAGACTTCTTCTACTCCCGTGTAATTTTCTTCATTTTTCTCCTTCATTCATAGTTTCTAGTTTTGAATAAGAATTCATTCCCTAAAATCTGAACATATCATCACAAAGATTTGTAGTAGGTTTTACAGAGGAAGAAGGGAGATGAAACTAGTGCAGCCTATCGACAGTTTTGCAAAGTGTTGTGAAGTCAAAATTAAGTAGAGAAAGTAGCTAGTGCACAACACAAAGGGGTACAAAAGGGGAATAGCTCTCATTTGAAATGACTGACCTATAAGATTTAGCTTTCGATGACCGAAGAAAATAAAGGAAATTGATGTGCAAGTATAACACAAGTCACGAACACATGATTAGATCTTCAAATACAATTAGAAAATTGTATTTGACCAAAACTTAAGGGAGGTGAGTGTTTAAAATTAGAGGGGAGGTGTGTGACATTTAACCAAAACTTAAGGGATGTCATTGTTCAATTTAAAACTAGAGGGGAGGTGTGTGATATTTGACCAAAACTTAAGAGAGATGAGTGTAATTTCCTCTAAAAAAATTGGAGTTTTTCTCAACTACCTTGATATAGAGCACCAAATTGAACAATTATTGAGCTTAAAATGCTGAAAAAGCGCTGAAATGCAAAATACCGTGAAAACTGCTAAATCAATCAACATCTCTAAAACGTGTTTTGAGTCTTATTTGCTCATTTCTCAATTAATTTGTGTCAAACCAATTGCATTCAACTAGTATTGAGTGCAGAAATCGAATGATAGCAAAAGGTTTCAACAAAAACAACTGAAATTCGAGAACGATGTGAAAAACAGAAACACGAATGAAGGTTTATGTTTTTCACATCATTCTCGAATATGCATTGTTTTTGTTAATGTGAAGTACTAAGCTGAATTGTTCTGATATTTGAAGGAGCAAATTGACTATCAACTCAATATATACCGCCAGTACAAGAGTTGTTTTACAACATCAACTAATAACGAAATGATACGTCATAAAAAATTTGGACTTTGTCCCAACTACCTTGATATTTTGTTGTTTTTTTTTTTTTTTTTTTTTTTTTTTTTTTGTGTTTTTGACGAGTTGACATTTTTATTTGTTGATGGTGTATTTGAAATTCCGTTGATACAGTGTCTCCAAGTCACTACATTGTGAAATCTGAATATATTTCTCATCCAATCTCATTGCGATACGTGACACAATTCAAAAAGGAAATCTGCACTAAGAGAATAACTTTAGAACAGATTCTCTTCCAGAATAAATTAAAATACGTTCTCCTCCTCCAGATATTTGATTTTAGACATTTATCTATTTTCATAAAATATCAACTTGGCTTTAGATCTCTTTTACAAAGCCTTAGTCAAATGGTCCCAAATCTCCTTTCTCTTCAACGCTTCACAACCTTAAGAAGGTACACGAGAACAGCTGAATATTCTCAAATTTCTTCTGCATGCACTTTTATTCTGACTAAGTGCATGTGGCCTTAGTCAGAATAATTACCCACATGGCCACATGCACTTTTTTATTACTTAATATTGCATGAAAAGAAATCGAATTAATTCATTTAAAAAATTATAAAAATGTTCTAAACAAAAGAATAACAATTTATTTCTTAAGTAACAAAAAAAAAACCAAAATAGAGTATAGCGAAGGGGATTATTATTAAAAAGAAAAAAATATATTGCTAAAAAAAATGAAAAAAAAAATCATTTCTAATTAAATAATTGAATTAATTTTTCTGATAAAATTATCTAAATTTATTTAACTTGTATTTTATTGTTATTTAACTTTAATAATTGGTAAATGTTCCGGCCAATACTAAAAGTCGCTAAGAAGTTGTGTCTGGCCCAATCCACCTACGAAGCACGGCCCAAGCGAACGCCTTGGAACGGATTCCGCCTCCAACGACCAGGATCTTCCGCCCGTATCAGACGCTCACGGTACGCCTCCTCTCTCTATAAATAGAGGTACACTCCTCTACGACGGTAATCACGCTCACCATTCTAACTTCTCTCCTGACTCTTCTCTAATTTATTCTCTCTTTTTTCCTTATCTCGGTCATGCACTGACTAGAGCGTCGGAGTGTCTTGCAGGTACCCCCCACCCGACGTGGATCTTCAAGCTACCTCGGAGCGACCGAGTATGAGCTCCAACCTTCAAGCTCTGCCCTCTCTATCCTGGACCACTTAAAGCAAGTACCCCGGGCCTCAGACCGAGTCTGAAGTCCAGATACTAAACATTGGCCTCGGCCACCATATTCTGAAGTCCAGGTACTAAACATTGGCCCCGGGCCTCAGACCGAGTCTGAAGTCCAGGTACTAGCTCCCATGATTTATCAATGTTATTCGTCCTCGGCCTACAACACTCTTCCCAAAGACCATCCAGTCAGCAATGATCTCGGACCAACACTTGCCTACAACAAACTCATTGAGGTACGGTCCGCTCGACCACCATATTCTTATTGTTACCTCTTGATAATTTGCAAGACCAGCGGGATACGCGAACCGTTTGAGGGGATCTCCTCAAGCAGAGTTTGTACCTTGGAAACTTCCTCCATCTCCGCACCCGACCTCGTCGCTGAATAGCCTAATCTGGCTTCGATAGCTCGTCTCTCCGGGCTCGTCGCTAAGTAGCCTAATATGGCTCCAATAGCTCGTCTCTCCGAGCTCATCGCTAAATAGCCTAATCTGGCTCCAATAGCTCGTCTCTCCGAGCTCGTCGTTGAATAACCTAATCTGGCTCCAATAGCTCGTCTCTCCGAGCTTGTCGCTGAATAGCCTAATCTGGCTCCAATAGCTCGTCTCTCCGAGCTCGTCCCTGATTAGCCTATTTCGGCTTCAACAGCTCTTCTCTACGAGCTCTTGTAGAATGGCCCGCAGCGGCCTCAACGACTCTTTGGCTGTCGAGTCTAACACTCCATCAGAGGGCCCCAAGGAATCAGTCCGCAACAACTCTTCCTCGCCCCAGCGAGTTTGCGCTTCCCTTTGATGCCGAGTTGACGAGCTCCATCAGGGGTTGAACGGTTTCCCAATTTTGCTTTACGCGAGCCCAACCTTCCCTTTGATGCCTGAACTGACGAGTTCCATCAGAGGCCGAAGGAAGGAGACCCATTGCGCTATCTCCGCCCCCGAAGGCCGTACGTCTGACGCAACTCCGGTAAGAAGGCCGGACGTCTCACGCGAATCTCACAAGAAGGTCGGGCGTCTCTTACGACCCGGTAAGAAGGCCGATAAGCCCACATCGGCCTCGGTAGGATAAAGTGAAGGCCGAGCAACTCCAACAGCTTCGGTACCAAGGCCGGTCGCCCACAACGGCATCCGTAAGAAGATGGAGGAGTAGGGGGCCCACAGCGGCCTTCCTATCTAAATGAGTCAGGGGAGCCCGCAACAGCTTTCTCATAACTGAATTCGGCTCAAGGAATCTGCCACATCGGCACTCACCTACTTGCCACCTCGGCACTAATCCACAAGTTTGAACACTTGTGCGAATTCTCTCAAGCCGCACACCCTTCTTAGGGGCCGCTGGCCTCGAATTGCTAAAGGTTCTCTACTAGACATGCATACTTATAATTGGCGAAGCAATGTAAACAAAATGTAGGAAATTAGTATCGGAAAAAAGGGACGTTGCCCATTGTACATACAGGCATGACGATTTGATCTTGGCATCTTTGCTCTCCTTCCTGATCCGCACTAGATCTTCCTTTGCCAGCTCCAACTCAGCAGCCACTGAGGAGATACTGTCTTCTTTCTCTTTTTGCTTCTTCGCCTTCTCATGCACCTCGGAAAGCTTCCTCTTCAGCTCGGCGTTTTCTTCGTCTTTCTCCTTCAGCTCGTGGTTCTCTTCGGCAAGTTCTGCATACCAATAACCCCGATAAAATTTCAAAGCTTCAGTAGTCTTGGCTAACTGTGCCTCAATTGCACGATTATAAGCTTGAGTTTCAGTGAACGTACCTCGGAGCTTGGCAGGGGAATTCTCCTCAGCATAAGTTTTCATTCTCTTAAAGGCCTCGGCCCCAAACTTGGCGATCTTGGCCAGCGCATCGAAACTAGCCTCGGTAAGCTCCGAAATTTGCTCTTTATTTTTCTGCGCTGACACTTTTTGCAGCTTAGCATCTCTAGGATTGTCGTCGCCGCCTTCAACATCAAGCTCCTGGATAGTGTCTCGGACACACTTCAGAATCGACATTGTCAACAATAAAAAGAGATCACAAGGTAAAGGAAACTACAGTTATCAAAGTATTCTTTGAGCTTGGCCTCGGACTTGGCCAATTCATCAAACATAGAACCGCAGTGGAGCTTCAAACCCCTCTCAGCCAATCTTTTCCCCCACTGATTGATCAGTTTAAACGACTCCACGTCATCTCCTCTTAGCGTGTTGGGTTTTACGGCGTAGTCTGGGTTCTCGATCACAATTCCGCTACGGGTGAAGTGATGAGCTCGGCTCCAGCTAAGTTGGAAATGTGACTTGACCAAGTTTCCATTATTGAACTCGGCAATAGTCCTCTTGGCCGCACCGTTCAATGCTTGAACGAAGAAGAAATCTGGCTTGAAGTTTTTATTTGAATAATTGGCCAGGAAGAAGTATGAACGTTCGCCCTTACTTAGGAACCAGATGTGACCTTTCCTAGTTCCATCTGAACCGGGCTCATCCTTGTGTGTCACGTTGAACAAAGTGAAGAAGACTCGGGCAGTAGGTTTTCTCCCAAGATACTCCATGGTAAGCTCAAACCCTCGGAGGAATCCCCAGCAATTCGACAACAGCTGCGACGGGGCCGCTCTTAAATACCTCAGAACTTGGTGATGGAAAGAGTTCAGTGGAAGACGGACGTTCATCGCCTCCAGCGCTGCTCCGTAGAAGAAGTACCCGAAGTGTTTATGATCGCTACACACAGGGACCCTGGGCACCAATGTCAACCTTCATTTCCCCCCCTCGGGCGGAATCAGATAATTCTCATAGTGAGAGACGGGCTTGTCCGGCCTCAGCTTGGCATGCGTTCTGCAAACTTTGGTGGAAATCCATTTGTATACCTCTTCCACTGCCTCGGCATGATTTCCATAGTAACTACTCCAGCAACAGGTTGGGAATTCACCTCGGTGTCTCCACCTTCAGTACTCTCAGACGACTGCTACTCCGGGTTATGATCCGGGGCCGAGAAACTCAACTTCGCTGAAGAATTTATATACGTGGTGCTGAAAAGAGATCGCAATCCCTTGGGGGATAGAATGGACTGGCCATCGACTGACCTCTTCAAGATCGTCTTGCTAGGGGGAATGAAGCTTTGCCTCTCTTTGCTCTTTGTCCGGGCAATCTGCAATAGAGGGCGCTTCTATCCCTCATCTAGCTACTGTCTACTTTATCTGGTGTCAGCCTCAAATAAGCCAAGGCGGAATCACCTCCTCTACAAGGAAGACGGGGAGACTCTCCAGAGACGAAGTCAGCCCCAGAAAACAAGCTGATTCTAAGGTAAAGTTTGAATGCTTTAAAAGATCAAACTATTGCAGAACTAACCTTTTGATCTCGGACGGTGGTCGGAATCTCTTTCTCTCAGCAAAGCTCTGAGCGAAAAATCTCAATTGGATTCAAGCGAAGTGGCGAATGAAGGCGCCACTCCACCTTATATATCTTTTCAACAAACAAGAAGGCGAAACGACGCCCCTCCTCAGCACGTCTCATCAATTCTCCTCGACAGAACTGCTGCAAGCCTGCGGAGTGTCGCCTCGAGACGCCCAAACGTCATGTCAATGTCGCTCCACTCACCAGTCGACACGTGGCATTGTCATCATGACTCTCTGATCGGCTGCAGGCAACTCAAGCCGAGGTCGATCTCAACGTTCACCCTCGACTTGGGGGGCCACTGTTTCGGCCAGGACTTAAAGTCCCTAAGAAGCTGGGCTGGCCCAATCCACCTAAGAAACACGGCCCGAGCGACGCCTTGGAACGGATTCCCGCCTCCAACAGCTAGGATCTTTCGCCTGTATCCGACGCTCACGGTATGCCTCCTCTCTCTATAAATAGAGGTACACCCCTCTACGATTGTACGCACGCTCACCATTCTAAATTTTCTCTCGACTCTTCTCTCATTTATTCTCTCTCTTTTCCCTATCTTGGTCATGCATTGACTTGAGCGTCGGAGTGTCTTGCAGGTACCCCCCACCAGACGTGGATCTTCAAGCTACCTTGGAGTGACCGAGTATGAGCTCCAACCTTCAAACTCTGCCCTCTCTATCCTGGACCACTTAAAGCAAGTTCCCCAGGCCTCGGACCGAGTCCGAAGTTCAAGTACCGAACAATACAACTAAATTATTAATTTTACTTAGTAATATTATTAATCTATAACTGAATTCTCTGGGTAGTTAATTCAATTTAATTTAATCTTTTTTAAATCATTTAAATAACAATTTCTTTAAATTAAATGAAATTATTATTTAATTTTAGTAAAATGTTTGATTACAAAAAGACAATTTTATAATGGTTTTTTTTACAGGCAATTTTAAAATGGTTGAAAACGATTTGGAAGAGCAAAACAATAGTACTGTTCCTCTCTGGTTTCTTTACGCAAGTGGGGGAAATACGAAATTGTGAGGGCTTCACACTGATTTTATCCCTCTCTTGTTTTCTGGGTTACGGGATTGAATTTGAAGATAAGAAGGGAAATTTGCCAAGAAACCACCGCATTGCTAGCTCCTATCTAACATCTCTGAAATTCTGATGATCATTGTTATCTTTGTTTAACCATAAATAAACTAAAATCAAAATAAAGTTTTTATCGTTTCAAAATTATCTTTTTTCTTATTAACTAGTTGTATACTCATGCATACAGTATTTAATTAGATCAGATATTACTCAGTGAAAATCAAGACAAATATAAAGTAGATAAAAAAGAGTTTTGTTTTGTACTGTATCGGTGGATCTTGCCGATCCGAGATAGTAGGTAGGTGATGAGAATGATCAATGTTACTTACGTCCGAGTTTGATGATCCGAAATGAGGTGGGGTGTACCTGCAAAGTCACTCCGATGCTAAAGTCAATAGCTGAAGAGTTATTGCAAGTAATGTTATAATTAATGCGTACCTCTCTCCTCATAGTAAATGCTGTATTTATAGGCTTAAGAGGCACTTAAGTGTGATCATCTGAACCATTCGTTGTGGAGGCGTATTACAGGCCGTTGGATGAGTGAATATGGGTCTTGGTTGTTTGGAGGCCCAATTATTTTGTTTTGAGGAATGGGGGTGTAAATAGTATGTGTAGGTTTTCCCCGTAACAGTTGCCCCCCAAGTCGGTTTGACGTGTTGGGTTAAACTAGACTTGAAATATGTTGAGACAAGTTATTTTTCCGAGATTTAGAAAAGCCGAGCTTGCTTTGTACCGAAAAATGGTAATTGCCGATCTTGATGCCGAAACGATTGGTGGCGCTTCGATTTTTGGAACTGTTTGATTCTTTTTTGGACAAAGCAATAAATGCTCGCTTTGATTGATGTGACTATTTCAGGAATCGAGGCGTCTTTTTAATGATGACTCTTCGTTTTGCGCGCCAATTTGATTGATTGAGTGCGTCGCTTCGAGAGTGAACAATGGGTCCTCTCAGGATCACTATAAATAAAGGGGAGGGTAGGTCATTTCTACTTTTTGATTCCTCGCTTGCTCTGAGTACCGACCCAGCGATTTTGAACTTTCCGACCTCGCTTTCTTTATTTCAAGAATTTCTCTTCATCGCTTATATCGAAGCTTCCTCTGAGGTTAGTATCTTGCTTCTAGATTTACTCTTTACTGTGTTTTTTATTTTTCTCCGGGCTGGGATCTTGCCCACACCGCAATCTTTTTGTTGGGGTGGGGTTGTCGTCGGGTTCGGACCTTTCGAGAACCCATCATATGTGAATTACCCTGATAACTTGCCCCCATCCCTGTAGGTAAAAAACTGACGAAGACCAAGCAAACAACTCGTGCTGAAACGCTCCGACTTATTAATCAAGCCGAGCAAGCTCGTCAATCCCGAGGCCCCGACATCGGCAAACTAATGGCGGCGAGATCAAGGACCGACTCTCACCCAACCGATCGTGAAGAGGTACCTGCCCCCGAGATTCACGAAGAAGAGAACTCTGGACCGAGGGGAAGTGGCAAAGAAAAAGGTTTCGATGGAGAGTCTCTGACCCCTCCTACGCACACAATACACCGATTTATGAAGCTCTGATAGATATAGGCTCGGACCCAAGTTCCTCTGATGATTCTGATTCCGATACTGAATCGGATGGAAGGAACGGTGAGGATCGGTTTGGCGATAAGGAAGATATCTCAACCGAGGAGATCGATGTGGAAGATAACGGTGAGGAAGAAGAAGAAGATCTCGAGGATATGGACGGCAGCTTCGAGCTGTTGTATGGGTATGAAGATTCTGGTAGTAATAATGTCGATCTTCCCGTAGATCCTCCCTTAGGCACTCCCTGAGACTATTCGTGGGTGTCCGAAACACTCCGGGGTGTAAGATCGGTTTTGACTTCGGAGGTTGATATCAGTAATTTTTCAAAAAGGCTCTACTGGAAAGATCCAGAACGATGGCGTACTTTCGGGATGGAAGAGGGCGAGCACGTGGCCACTTACCCCGCCTCTCTCAAATTTATTATTTATTGGAAGACCTTGGCTCATATGAGAATCTGAACCCCATTTACTGCTTTCCAGCAATCTGTGCTGGCTAGACTGGATGGTGCCCCTTCAAAACTCCATCCAAATGCCTGGGCCTTTGTGCGTGCTTTCGAGCTCGTATGCCTTCATTTGGATCGGCCCTTATCTCTACAGCTTTTCCTTCATATGTTCGAGGTTAATAGTGGAAAGCCCGCCCGTTTAGAACATGTCAGTCTCCGATCCAGAAAAGGAGTAAAAGTATTTCGGCCATATACTGACAGTTTGAAAAATGAGTGGAAGAATAAGTTCTTTTGGGTCGAGCCTGTGTTGCCTGCTGTTGTAGATAGGGTCGGTGCCTTTAATGCTGAGAACGATATTGTTTTAACGACAAAATTCCCCCTTGGTTGGACTCGTCGTAATGATAAAGCCAAGCATTCTGTTGATGAAAAAAATATGAGTTTGGAGGATCAGACCACCTTGAGAATGCTGATATTTATAGCGGATCGGGTCGTCACAAATAACGAAACCAGGCCAAATCAGTGGGGTTTTGATACCAAGTCATTGGTTGAGACTGTTAGATTTGAGCAGGCCGAGAAAGTTTTAGGTCGGCTTTTTAAGTGTTTAGTCGAGTCAAACTTTATGCTTTGCCGATGTTTCTACTCATTATGTTACTAACTGACCTTTCTTTTTGCAGATGAGATGGCCCCAAAGAACAAAATGGCGGCTTTGAAAGCCCTTGTTGTCCTTGATGCTAGTCAGATTGTGAAGGATGTCGGGACTGCTAGCAATGTTGCAGCTGAGAAAACTCTTGCGTTACATGTTACTCCTGCCCGACCTATTACTGTGGTTCCTTTCGAAGCTGCTGGTGAAGAGGAGAAGCCTTTCAAAAGGAAAAGAAGGGGTACGAAGGTCGTCTGCCGCCTAGGTCGAGTCATCAGGATCGGGGTAAAGGCGTGATTGAGGTTAGTGATCGTTCTGACTTTCCCTCTAAAAAGAGCAAGAAACACAAATTTCCCCCCTTTGATCCTAAAGAATTCATGAACCTCAAAGTCGAGGAATTCAAAGTAGACCCTTTCTGAGTCTCTATTCGGTACTATCCAGGATGACCGATCTTGTGGAAGATCAGAAAAAAGATGCTGACTTGAAAATCAAAGGTATGATTTACTGTTTTTAATCTCGTCTCTTTAAACTCCGTATTTTCTATGGTTTTTAACTCGCTTTACGTTCTTCGTATTTCTTTGTAGATCTTGAGGCTAAGTATGAGGCTGCCTGGAAGGCCGTAAGTCCACTTCATTCTGACCTGGAAAAATCCCAAAAATAAGTGGGTTCTCAACAAAGAGAAAGAGAATTGGGAAGCCAACGCCTGGAGTTTGAAACCGAATTGAGGCTGGCGAAGGAAAACGCTGAAGAAGATGCTGCTGAGCTGAAGAAGTGAGCTGACAAACTGGCCGAGATAGAGGCATCTACTTCGTCCCACAACATCTCCGAGCTTCAGGAACAAATAAGAAAACTTACTGAGCAGAAGGATAAGGCTCTGGAGGACAAGATGCAGGCAGTTGAGCTGGGGCAGGAAGGCATCGTGGAAGCTTTCAACAACGCACTTGATCAAGTTGCTGTGATTGTTCCTGATTTTGTTGCCGATCCTATAAGATTTTTAAACCAGAGTTTTCTGTTCATGATGGGCATATTGTCGAGTTCGACCCAGTAACTGACCAAGTGTCTAGGATCAGCTATCCTTTCAAATCGACCTGACTGTAGGCCGTTCTTTTATTTTTTGTTCGAACTTGAGGATCCGGCCGTAACCGGAATATTTTGTAATAGATTTTAGAAGTTCGTTTACTTTCCTAACTTGTTTTGTGTGTGGATACTCTTTTGGATATCTCGTAAAACACCTGATTCTTACTAATCCGCTTTTATTTGTGGGGTAACCTCGTCCATCTTGCTCCCCTATTTAATCTAAGTTCGGTAGATTTCTTTTCAGAAGATTTTTCTAGTGGACGAGATTAAATAATAAAGTCGTAACAACGGAATAGCGTGCTTTAAAAAAGCTAAGTCTATTTAAACAAGATCGGAATAGAATGCTTTGAAAAAGCTAAGTCTACTTAAACAAGATCGGAATAGAATGCTTTGAAAAAGCTAAGTCTATTTAAAAAATATCGGAATAGAATGCTTTGAAAAAGCTAAGTCTATTTAAACAAGATCGGAATAGAATGCTTTGAAAAAGCTAAGTCTATTTAAACAAGATCGAAATAGAATGCTTTGAAAAAGCTAAGTCTATTTAAGCAAGATCGGAATAGAATGCTTTGAAAAAGCTAAGTCTATTTAAACAAGATCGGAATAGAATGCTTTGAAAAAGCAAAGTCTATTTAAACAAGGTGAGCCTTTAACGATCCTTGGATTCTAACTGTAATATTTCTTGAGCTTTGTGGCGTTCCAAGTTTTTGGGATCGCCTTTCCTTCTAGTGTTTCTAGCTCGAAGGCTTCATTTCCGGTTCTCAAAACGACCCGATATGGACCTTCCCAGTTTGCCCTGCGACGCATTCTTTAGTCCAACATCGGCCCTTCTCAAGACGAGATCACCGACATCGAAATCTCTTGGGACGACTTTCTGATTATAAAGAGTGGCTACCCTCTGTTTGGTGATGGCTTCTTTAAGGGACGCGTGATCCCGGATTTCTTCCACTAGGTCCAGTTCTTCTCTTAAAGCTTGACCATTATCTTCAAGTGATTTTGGATTCAAAGTCCTCCAAGTTAACTCCCCAATTTCCACCGGGATGACTGCTTCACTTCCATAGGATAGTCGGAAAGGTGTTTCTCCCGTGGAGCTTTGGGGAGTAGTTCTGTATGCCCATAAGACATAAGGGAGCTCTTCAACCCAGTTTCCCTTAGCATCGTCTAACCTCTTTTTTAATCCGTTGAGAAGTACTTTATTTTCTGATTCTACCTGACCATTTGTTTGAGGATGCTCTACCGAAGTGAATCGATGTTTGATTTTTAGATCGGACATTAACTTCCTGAATTCTTTATCAGCGAATTGAGTTCCATTGTCTGTGATTACCACCTCGGGTACCCCGAACCTGGTAATTATCTCTTTCCGGAAGAATGACATACAGTTTTTTGCACTTATGACGGACAATGGTTTGGCCTTAATCCATTTGGTAAAGTAGTCTACCGCCACAATTAAGAATTTGATTTTCCCTGGGGCCTTTGGAAAAGGTCCTAGAAGGTCTATCCCCCACCATGCGAAAGGCCATGGGGAGGAGAGAGTTGTGAGACCGGTAGGAGGTGCGATATGAACGTTTGCATATGGATCTGGCAACTCGGACATCTCTTCACATAATTCCTCAGATCGGCTTCAATGGTTGGCCAAAATTATCCCGCCTTAAAACTTCTCTTGTTAAGGACCTACCACCTAAATGTTGGCCACAGATTCCTTCATGAATTTCCATCAACACATAGTCGGCCTGCCTCGCGTTCTACGCATTTTAACAAAGGTGAAGAGAGTGATTTTTATAAAGGTGTCCATTGAACAACGCAAAAGCGCGCTTTCTTGGACGATCTTGGCTTCCGGGATCGGAAGGTTCTACTCGATGTTATGTAATTTAAAATAGGAGCAATCCAAGTTTCGCTTTCACTCTATCACGTACACTGATGAAATCGAGTGTAAGTCGTCTTCAATACTAGGTTTGCTGAGGATTTCTTGTATTACCGATCGGTGATTTCCCAGCGTCTTGGTGCTTGCTAACTTGGAAAGAACATCGGCCCGAATATTATTCGTTCTTGGAACGTGTTTTATCTCGGCAAAGTGAAATTGAGTGAGCAAAACTTTTACTTGATTCAAATATTTTTGGAGAATCGGTTCTTTTGCTTCATACTGTCCTCCGATCTGGGAGACGACGAGAAGTGAGTCGGTATTGAGATTTAAATGAGTGATTCGGAGGTCTAAAGCCAAACGGAGACCTGTGATGCATGCTTCATATTCTGCTTGATTATTGGAGGTTGAAAATTTGAAAGTGAGTGATAACTCTATAACAACCCCTGAAGGACTCTGAAGGATGATTCCTGCTCCACTCCCCTTGGGATTGGAAGATCCATCCACATGGATTGTCCATATCTCATCCTCTGCTTCTGCCGAAGTCATTTCTACCACAAAATCGGCTAATACATGAGCTTTCATTGCTGGCCTTGACTCATATTTGATGCCGAACTCGGACAATTCCACTGCCCATTTTATTATTCTTCTTGAAAGATCCGGGCGATGCAAAATTTGCCAGATTGGGTGGTGTTGCGCTTGTGTAATAGTGTGGTTTTTCGCAATTATAGTGCAAGTATACACATCGTACAAGTAATAGAGTGGTTTTAAGTAAGAGATCGTTCCCACGAGGATTGGTACACTTTTCAAAGTTCAAGTTCAAAACACAAGAGAATCAAGTAACAAATCGGCAATAAGAGTTGGTTTTAAAGCTACAGATGTAATCAAAACAAGTAAACAAAAGTTGGTTGTGAATATGGATGAGAAGTGAGTTGAGTTGTTGTATGCAGAACAAATCATTTTTAGTCAGACGTTATAACGTTTACACATTATAACGTATAAATGCTATTACGTATAGACGTGGCCACGTTTGAACGCTGTTGCACAATAGCTATGCTTTTCAGCACAAAACGTCAGAGTTTCAAGTATAAGAGGTCCTATGTCTAGGTTCTAAATAGGTCCACTCCTATATTTTAAACACCCACAGCTATGTTCAATGAACTATTATCCGTTCTATGTCTAGACTTAGATAAAAATGCCTAAATGTCTTTAGTGCACCTTTTCGTTCATATAAATCTTTGAGTTCTTTTCATAGACCATGTCTGTACCTATGAATCTACCTATTTTAAGAGGCCAACCTCAAAACAAGTTTGGAAATATTTTCACACAAAGATTTAAAACATGCAACGCCAATACTTTATAACATTAACTAGATTATAAGCAAAACAACAACTCAACTACAAAGTGTTTAGCTCATGCTTTGAGCATCTTTCTGAGAATGATAAGGATTTAGAACCCAAATACCATACATTCTGTAAAAGAAACTAAGTGCAAAAGATACACCTAAGTAGCTCTTCAAAGATGCATTGTAGAGGCGTTAACGTCCGAGCCCTCACGGCGGTGAGTGTGTGCGAAAATAAAACAAAATTCAGAAAAGTAAAAACAAAGCAGAAGTCTGTTTCCAGATATTCTTTAATGCCTTCTCTGAAGTAGATGGAGGTAGATGATGAACTGGAGTGAGTGGATGAAGGTGTATTCGTGTATGAGTGATGATGGAAGGGATGCTTTGAACGAGAGCTGAGCCTTCATTAAATAGCCTCCTTGCTCACGGGTGGCTGATGTCACTTGCCCACCTACCAGGTCTGTTTCTTCTCTTACGCTCGACACATGCTCAAATATTTCTGAGTGTTCTGCGCGTCAGCTCATGGGGAATAGAAAGATCTTCTGACTTTATATCTTTGACTATCATTGCTTAGCGCGCCAAAATTGAGATCTTTCACTCTTGCTCTGCTGCACTTCAGTAGATGTGGTGAGGGACGTGGTAACGTTCAGCACTAAATTTCCTGCACAAGCACAAAAAGCATCAAAACGCTCTCAAGGGCACCTCTTGGTGCCAAAATGCACAGATTTATTCAATTAACCTTTCACCCACTCAGAATTACGAAACTAACATAAAATTACTTAAATAAACCTTGTATTGCTAGAGAATTTGCATGATTTATTCTTGAGTGATTATAAATAACTCATATAAATATGAGTTATCAGGTGGTTTGTTTAAACAACCACTTGGTGAGATACAAAGTAAGGTCGGAGACGCCAGGTTGCTACTACTAATGCCAAAGCAATTTTCTCTATTTTTTGATACCGGAGTTCTGGTCCTTGTAGTGCTTTGCTAACAAAGTAAACTGGATTCTGCCCTTCTTTTGTTTCCCGGACCACTGCTCCTAATGCCTCGTCAGATATCGAGAGATACAAATATAATACTTCCCCAAGTTCAGGTCGGGTTAATATTGGTGGCTCTGATAATACCTTTTTCAGTTGGGTGAGCGCCTCATCCCGTTACGTAGTCGGACAAACTCGGATTCCTTTTTAAGAGTTTAAAAAGAGGTAGTGATTTGAAAGCGGCATTCGAAATAAAACGAGACAGAGCTGCAATCATGCCGTTTAATTTCTGAATTTCTTTCTTTGTGCTTGGAATTTTCATCTCGGTTACCGATTTACATTTGTCTGGATTTGCCTCAATACCTCTTTCAGTGAGATAAAATCCCAAGAATTTTCCGGCTTTGACCCCGAATGTGCATTTTTCCGGATTTAGTCTCATCCTGTTTTTCCTTATCTCGGCAAAAATCTCTCTAAGATCAGTGACATGACAATCTGCTTGTTTACTTTTTGCGATCATATCGTCCAAGTAAACTTCCACAATTCGCCCGATCTGGTTTTTGAAGACTTTATTCATCATCCTCTGATACGTTGCTCCTGCGTTTTTTAGACCGAAAGGCATAACTCGGTAACAAAAATTTTCGCGTTCCGTCATGAAGGCGGTCTTCTCTTGATCAGGGGGGAACATCGGGATTTGATTATAACCTGAATATGCATCCATGAATGATAATAGGCAAAATCCCGATGCGTGGTCAACTAAGCGATCAATATTTGGGACCGGAAAAGCGTCTTTAGGAAATGACCTATTAAGATCGGTATAATCAATGCACATGGGCCATTTTCCATTAGATTTCTTAACAAGTACAGGATTCGAGAGCCAAGTGGTGTACTTGACCTCATTTACAAACTCAGCTTTAACTAAATCTTCTACTGCTTTGGCTGTTGTTTCAGTCTTCTCTATATTTTGAACCCTTTTGCGCTGGGCAACCCACTTCGCACCAGGGTATATAGATAAGTGATGACAAGCGACTTCGGGTGGAATGTCGGGCATATCTTCGGCCGACCATGCAAATAGATCGGCGTGCTCCCTCAAACACTGGGTTAGTTTACGCTTTGATCAAATGCGGGAGATCTGCACCAATTTTGACAGTTTTTTCAGGACCGTCTCCCAAAATTACTTTGATGAATTCACCATCTGGTTTTGGTCGTTCTAGCTTCTTTTCGTACTTAAGAGACGGTGTTCCATCACTCTTTTCGTCCAAGCTGTCAGGGTCATACCGTGCATCCAAATCTGTCACATTGACTTCGGAGAACTTCATTTTACCGTCTCCTGTAGATGCTTCTTTTGATGTAAGTTCGGCATCCTCTCTTGCGGCGACTTCAGCTTTGAGAAGCAGGTAATAACATCTTTCAGAGGATTCTAAGTCGCCATTGAAAGTTATTATTTTGTTACATTGAGAATGAAACTTCATTTTCAAATGTACCGTAGATGTAACAGCTCCGAGCTTGCCCAACGTTGGTCTTCCAATGATGCAATTATATATCGATGGGCAAGGTAGCACCATAAATTTTGTCAAAACAGTCCGAGTTAAAGGCTCTTCCCCAAAAGTGACTCTCAAGTCGACATAACCCATTAGTCTGGTTCGGGATCCATTGAAACCAGAAAGGTGCATTCGCGATAAGGAATAGTTCCTTTGGTGAGATTCCGAACTTCTCTAACATCTCAAAAAACATAATGTAACAAGAACTGCCGTGGTCAATCAAGATTCTCCTTATTTCGGTTTCAGCCATTACTGCTGAGATTAACAGTGGAATGTCTTCATTTACCTTTCCGTTCAGTAGGTCCTCATCCCCAAAGGACAAAGGAGGACGAGTTTCTAAGATTTGGGGTGAGGAGGTGGAAGCTACACACTGAATTTCTTTCCATTTTCTTTTAATTGTTCTGGCTGTTGCTCCCTCAATCTCCCCACCTGAGATTACCATTACAACCGGTCGGCCCCTGTGCCTCCGGGTGTCTGGTTCCTCTCTGTATTCTTCCATGATTTTTTTGCCTTTCACGTCGTCAACGTTCTTCTCATGTTTGACGTCTTTATCTTGCTGGAATGGTTTTTTGACATATTGTCCGAGCTTTCCCTTTTTGATAAGGTCTTTAATATCGTCCTTCAACGCGTTGCAGCGATTTGCGTCATGGCCGACACTTTGATGATAACGACAATATTTGTTGCTTCTTAATCCCGGCCTTGGGGCGATAGGATCGCGATATCTTACCTGCTTAAACTCATTGTTCTAACATTCTTGCAGTATCTTCTCTCTGCCACAAATGAGTTCGACGTAGTCCTGATGTCTTCCGAGCCGAGGTTTGAATTCACTGGATGGGCCACCGCTCTGGAATTTCCGAGAATTTTCTGTGTTCGGGTTTCCCCTTTCGGTCCGAGGCTTATTCTCTTTGGGTTGGTTGGCTCCGTGCTTAACAAAGAATTTACTGACTTCATCGCCTTCCTCATGATCTATGTACTTTTCTGAAAGTCGGAGGAGCTCCCCTAAGGTTGAGGGTTGGTTTATGCTTACAACTGTTTGGAATAAAGTGCCTTTGCGCAAACCCTAGGATAGGAAATATAGACGAAAATCCTCGTTCAAACCGTGTACCTTTCCTGCTTCAGTGTTGAACCTTGCGATGAAAGATCGGATAGACTCTTCATCAGTTTGGTGTACTGCATGCAAAACCATCCATGACTTCGGCCTAACTTTGGAATGTGCAAAACTCGCGGAAAAGAGCATGGAGAGTTGCTCCCAGGACGAGATTGAATTTGCCAGGATGTCCCTGAACCATAAACCTGCAGATATATCAAGGGTGAGAGAGAAAAGTCTACACATGATCTCACCTGGGGCGTTCCAGTATTGCATCATTGTTTCGTAGTACTCTAAGTGAACATCTGGGTCTCCGAGTCCGTCATAGATTTTTAAATGCTCTGGGGGTTTTTCCAAACCGCGGGGAATAGGGAAATAATCTATTTCAGAAGTAAACGGTCCTTTTCTCGGGGCTGGAACTTCCTGTGCTTTTGCTTGGATCAGAGGTTGACGAGGCTGATGCCTAGAGCGGTGTTGCCTTTGCTCCGAGGTTCTTCTAATATGGTGACGACAATGTTCTCGCCTCGGAGGTGCCTCCCTGCTTCTAGATCGTCGCCTTTGTGGTGAGGCGAAGCAAAGGGCGAGTATTCCTCCCGGTGTCTTCCGTATTTCCGGGAGGTGTCCGAGGTTCTTCCCTTCCTCGTCTTCTCTGGGAGCGATGAAAATAGCGTTGTCTTGGAGGAGAGCGATGTCGCGCGTGGCTCGCGTAACCTACTAAGTTCTTCTGGTTCTGCTACCAGGTTTACCAGAGGAGCATAACGTTGTGGAGAATTTTGATCTGCGATATCTCGAGCTCGGTATACTGCGATCTCGGCTTCGAACTCTGATATCCGGAGGCTCCGAGCTTGGTCAACTTCTTTATGTTGATTCAAAATTCGGACCAGCTGCTGTACGGCGTCCACTGGAATGGGAAGAACTGCAGGGGGTGATGGAAGTCGGGTACGAGCCGATCTTCTATGGTCAGCATGTTGATCTGATATAGATTGAGTCACTGCTACTCATTCAGGAGTTCCCCCTAGACTGGGTTGATTTTGAGCTGGTTGAACGATACTTGTCAAATGTAAACCAGACCTTAACTCGGGGGCCATTATTGATCAGAGAAGAAGGTGAAAGTATTTGAATTCAAGATACTCCCACTGTGGTCGCCCATGTTCTGTACCGTATCGGTGGATCTTGCCGATCCGAGATAGTAGGTAGGTGGTGAGAATGATCAATGTTACTTACGTCCGAGTTTGATGATCCGAAATGAGGTGGGGTGTACCTGCAAAGTCACTCTGATGCTAAAGTCAGTAGCTGAAGAGTTATTGCAAGTAATGTGATAATTAATGCGTACCTCTCTCCTCATAGTAAATGCTGTATTTATAGGCTTTAGAGGCACTTAAGTGTGATCATCTGAACCATTCGTTGTGGAGGCGTATTACAGGCCGTTGGATGAGTGAATATGGGTCTTGGTTGTTTGGAGGCCCAATTATTTTATTTTGAGGAATGGGGGTGTAAATAGTATGTGTAGGTTTTCCCCGTAACAAGTTTCAAATACAAACTTTTATTAATATTAATAGAAATGAGTCTAGAAACAATGCTACATCACATTTTCGGTTCTTGTTTTACGGTAATGAATTCCTGATAGTAATATAATGCATACAATATTTCATTGCTAGGCTCTAAAGTTGAGTTTTTTCAATTAAGAAAAAAACTAATTTACGTTTTAAGACAATAATACTATACCAACAAGTCAACAACACGTAAAGAGAAAAATTAGAAATGAGAGTTAGAGAAAAAGAGAACAAGAAAAATATAAATAAAATTAAGAAGAAATAATTGAAAGAAAGGTGGGATATATATATATATATATATATATATATATATATATATATATATATATATATATATATATATATATGAAAAAGTAAGAAATGTTTAAAAATTGTGTGAGAGAGTGAAAAAGTTTGAAAATGTGAAATTAGCTAAATATCGTCCAATTGATTAGTTGGAAAAATGGTAAGATTGAGATTTTGGTAGTGAGTTATTTAGATAGATAGATAGATAGATAACAAATTAAAATAAGTGGATTAATAATTTAACCTGAAACAAATAAAGCAAATAAAAATAATAAAACTAGGAAAACTCGAATTAGTCTTTGGTTCACCAGTTTACAGGTTTAAGTGTTGTTCTAGGGTGCATTAACAACACCAGGAGGTGCCAACAGAAAGGGACCAGCGGCCCAACACAAAGGAAACGGCCCAAACGGCCCAAACGCGCTAGCCTTGCAGCGCAAGTTGCGCTCCCGGCCGTTGCGCATATTTCGGCCGAGATGCTCCATCCCAATAGTATAAATACGCCACTCGCATGTGGCTTCAGGTACGTTCTCTACCTTGTGATACTCTGCCCGAGCGACCACTGACTAGAGCGTCGGAG